>OZ026624.1:20403116-21058116 GCA_964020975.1 Hermodice carunculata
TGAACGTGGCAAATGATGAATTAAACTAAATATGTAAAATCCTGCTTATAAATGCAGAGCTTCAATATGAATGCAGAATACCTATCAAACCAAACATAATTACTCTATGTTAGCGCTAGCAGTAGCCAAAATAGCCAAATGCTACTAAAACTTCAAAATCGCTATTAAAAGTAGCAAATGGCTGCTAAAATTTCCCAAAAATTCTTTATTTTCATGCAGAAGTTTAACAGATTTCAAGTCTGTGTAGCTCTTTCCTAGAAAAATTGAAATTTTGGCTACTAATTTTAAAATCCTAGCGCTAACCTAGTTACTAAATAGTATAGAACAAGTTCAGATAATAATAATGTGACTTACCCCTGAACTAGTATGTACCCTTTCTAGCTGTATAGGACACAAAAGTCCAACCACTTGCCAGTGTATAACTGAGGCAGGCCCGTCACCAGCCTTTCCTAAAGGAGGGTTCGAATTCGGTATTGTCACTGCGAGGGAGCGTTAGCGACCGAGCGGGGGGAGGGTTTGGGAGGGGGGCGTGCCCCCCTCCCGAGAGTTAGAAGCTTTTGAAAAAATGAGTGACAAAATGGTGTGTTCTGGTGAGTTTTGGGGTCACATTTTAGCCATTGTGCCAACATAATTTTAAGTGCATATCTAGGTATTTTTATTCTAAATTTCTATTCTATGAACATTTTTGATTTATATTCCAGCAGAATAAACCTTTATTATGTTGTCTTGTTACTTTACCTCTGATACTAACAGCAATCAAATAACAATAATAATTTTTCTAATAAATTGATAAACAATGCAAAGTTGAAACATAGGTCAAAGGTGTACAAAACTTAAAGGTAGACAATATTCTATGAGATTATCAGTTTATGTAGTTGTAGTTTATGTATTAATAAAGTTCTTGACTCCATGAACTGCAATCAAATAACATCAGAGGTGAGTGCAAAACCCTCTCTGATGAGATTGCTACAAGTCCATTTTACTAGATATACACTAGAAAATGATGTTCTCCATTTCAAGCCTACGTGGATGAAGTTTTGCAAACTGGTCTACTGCTTGGTCAAAATCCACCTGAGTGTCATAGTGGATATGCATGAGAGCCAGTCCTGTTAGTCGCTCTTTCCGCATGTTACACCTCATGTAATTGTGAAGCCTCCTTAGAACACTAGCATTGCGCTCACATTCGCATGATGTGGTGTGGGTGTGCTTTCTTAGGGGGAAATTCTGTGGAACTAGGCAAAAAACACTTTTTCCTATACCGATTTCAGTGATTAACGTACGGAATTGGAGTCATTTTCCTCAAATATTCATATGCAATGATTTGTTTTATGATCCGATACACAGAAATTTAAAAATGGATACACAGGCAGAGAAACCCTTACCACATGATATTGATATCATTAATGATTCACAGCAGGGCATAGATAAGATTACAGAGCTTTCTTTGAAGGTTGGTGTAGGGACCAGTGGACTCATTGGAAGAAACATAATACACAGTTTATCTCACTGGTGGTGGGCTATTGGTGTGTTCACATCTATTATTTAGGCAAGGATAGTTTTTTTTTTTTTTTTTTTTTTTTTTTTTTGCAAAGGGGGGTTCGTTCGAACTAGTCGAACCCCCCCTGGTGACGGGCCTGTCAGAGGTAGAAACAAACTGGGGTTATATACTCAATCCCAGTGGTTACAAAATAAACAGTTATAAAGCCAGACACCTGTAGAAACCTGAGGAATTCTTAACAAGTACTGTAACAACGGACATCCTGTACCAGAAATGTAAAACAAATTCCATGCTGACATCTACTCCTCCTTGTGACAACGAACATGTCACAGGTAACGGATTGAAAATAGGCATTAAAGGTGCTGGGACGGGCTGAGTTATTGGAAACAAAGATATTATTTTATTTTGCCTAATCGTGTGGCGCATGTCAACCTGCGTGACATCGCGCAACTGATAAGGCTACGCTTCAAGTAGATAACATAAACATCAGCCTCTATGTAAGGACACATCCAAATATAGCCCATCACGACGCTTATCGGCGAATCACCAACAGTCAGTGACAATGTACCGGGTCACAATTTGTTTCAAAGCAGAAACATGAATCACGCAGGCCCATTTTCCTCCTAATGTGAAACGATTGTCCATGTTTTCGAAATGCCAAAGAAAACTATAAAAGTTTGCCAAACATCACGGAAAATGGGGTGATGGTAGGCTTACACGTGGCGTGCGGCAAGCCAAACATACAAATTTTCATGAATTCTCTGCAAGGGGGTTTCAATCACCTGCAGGGAGGTTTTGCACCGAACTCCCTACACAGAATTAAAAACTGTCAGCACAGAGTTTCGTATACATATAAACTACCTGCAGAGAATAAAAAAATCTATCTGCATACAATGAAAAAAATAATAATAAAAATAAAATAAAAAACAAACAAACAAACAAACAAACAAAAGCCACAAACCCGGTCCACTCCCTCAAAAATAAAACAAACAAACAAACAAACAAATAAATAAATAAATAAGAATACTGTGACAGTTCTGTGATCAGCTGACTATGCATGCACAAAATGAAGTCTTGTGACCTTTGGAATTGGGTAATTTAAGGTAACTTCCCTTCAATTGTCATGCAATTGTTAATATACAAAGTTATTGCTCAGATAGTTTCGAAGTTATAAACTGAACTAAAAGCAAGTCATGAAAGTGACCTTGTGACCTTGAGAATGAAGTCGGGGTCACTGATGTACTGTGCAAATCTGGCTCACAAAATGGGCCACCATATCAAATCCCTTGCTCAAATAGTTATCAAATGAACACAAAAATTCAGTAAAGGACCTTATGACCTTGGGAATGAGGTTAAAGGTCACCAACGCACTGTGTAAGTCTCGTCATCATATTCATAAAAGGTCTTGTGCAATTTCACAGCAATTGCTCATGTGACTCCAGAGAACAAGATTTTATCTCGTCAAAAATTACCCTCATCATAAAAAAGTGAAAAATCAATGGAACATGACCATTTGCACAAATTTGGTAGAGGCTCGCTCCAGGTAGAGCCCCACGAAGTTTGAAGTGAATCTGGGAGACCGTTATGAATAAGGAGAAGTAAAACAATGTGGATTATGATTGCGATCCCAACTGACCCACATGGTGTTCAATAGGAATGCATGAATCAACCCATAATTATAAGTACCAAAATTAAAAAAAAAAAAAAGAAAAAATGTTAAAAATCAGAGAACCATAGCAACACCACTTAGTGCACAAGTTTTTTTTACCCTTCCGCAAAGAACTTTTCCACAAAGTTTCAGCATATCTGTATGATGGGGGAGAAACAGTTGCAAAGCGTAAAAACACACACACACACACTAAAAAAATACATCTTTACCTGTTGAACACATTGTGGTCTACAGGTCTCAAGGAGTGTTTGTGTGTAATTTCAAAGCAACTGACCAAGCATTTTAGGAGATCTTTAAAGATTTCGCCAAAAAGAACAAACGATTTCATAAAGATCCAAAATTCACTGAAGCGTCACCATTTGAACAAACCTGGTACAGAGCCATCCAAAGTACACCCCCAATAAGTTTGAAGTAGCAGTTTTGGAGAAGTCGAAAATGAGAATTACAACAGCACCCACCCACCCAAAGCCATCAATGGAATATATGTGTTAACCATTAAATGCCCAAAATAAAAAATAAATCATTAAAAATCAAGGCTCCATAGTCATGCCATCTAGTGAACAACTTTGTTTGATCCTTCCACAAGGAATAGTTCCACCAAGTTTCAGCATAATCTGGTTTTGGAAAAAAAGTCAAAAATAACAAAAAGACATGAAAATTATCAAAAGAAAAAAGAAAAAAATTGCAGTGCCACTGGTTAAACAAATTGTGGCCCACAGGTGTGCAAAAGTCTTCCTATGCAATTTCAATGCAATTGACCATGCATTTTAGAAGACTTTTTTTAGATTTGCCAAAAAAAAAAATGAACAAAAGAATTGATAAAGATCCAAAAATCACTGGAGCGTCACCATTTGAACAAACCTGGTACATACCCATTCAAGGTACAGCCTCGCCGAGTTTGAAGTTGACCTGGCTGGCTGTTTTGGGGAAGTCGATAATGTGAATTATAATCTAATCGCTGCACCCCCTTCCATGACCTACATGTACAAAAGAATGTATGAGTTAACCGTTCAGTGCCCGAAATTTAAAAAAAACAAAAAACAAAAAACAAAAAAAAAAACAAAAAAACAAAAACAAAAAAACCCAACAACAAATCGCCAAAAATTCACGGGTCCACATTAACCCCATTTAGTGAGCAGCTCTGTTTAATCCTTTAAGGAACAGTTCCATCACTTTCAGGACAATATGATGGATGGTTTTGGAGAAGTCGAAAGTAACAAAAACATCAAAATTATTGAAAAATTGCAGCGCCACTTGTTGAACAAATTGTGGTCTTCACGTCTCCAAAAGGGTTCCTGTGCAATTTCAAAGTAATAGGAGGTATTCATTAGTAATAATGGTCATGTGCCGTCCCATCCTGCAGCAAGGAACTTGACAGGAATGAGGGCGCACTCACATATTTAACAGAGGAAAATATGTTTTAGTGATAAAATGTAGCAATCTGACAAAGCCAAAATCTAAGAAAAGTCCTTCGCGCAGTTCAAATCATGAAAAGTTGCTTAAAATATTCAGATTTTTTTCTTTTGTATAGCAGAAAAGGTGTGATTTTCGGATCTTTCAGTAACGAAATCGCTGCAAGTGCCATCATCATTGTGGAGGCATAGTTCTGTTGCCTAGTGACAGAATTAGCAGAAACAGGCCCGCAGTGATATATGAATTTCTCCTATGGGCCAAGTATTTTCGGAGATATTAAAAGATTTTACCACACACCCATCCAAAAATGAGACCTTATAAAGATCTAAAAATCTTTGCAGCATGATCATTTGAGCAAATCTGGTACAGACCCATCCAAGGTACATCCCCACCAAGTTTCAAGTGGACGTGGCTGGCGGTTTTGCCAAAAGTCGAAAATGTGAAATATCACTCGACACCCTCCCCCCCCCCCCCCCCCGCCGCCTCCCCCGCCATTGAACAGAGCAATCAACTGGAATGGATGTATTACCCGCAACATGCGCGAAATTAAAACTCGTTAAAAATCATGTCTCCAAAGTAACCCTACCTAGTGAACTGTTAAATAACGATTCGCTGGTACATTAATTCTTCGATGCATATGATACTCATTCAGTATTGAAAAAAAAAAAAAAAAAAAAAACCAGTTACATTAGAGATCTATGTAGTATACAAATGATGGCATATGATCCGAGCCTGTGAACACGTCCATCTCTGGCGCCCCGTTCGTATCTCCTGTTTGGCTTCTTTAATTCTTCTCAAGCCACGCTATCTTTATCAGATTTTCCTGGAATGCGTTACGTCATTAAATTGTGGTGTAGCTTTATACTGATGGGAATAATTCGGCTATAGCTAGTATATATGGCCGTCAGATGGCGATATCGTGCGGCATGAGTATATTGTTCAACGATAATATTACAGAACAACTCTGACTGATCCTTCCTCAAGGGACATTTCCCCCAAGTTTCAGCACAATCTGATGCGTGGCTTTGGAGAAGTCGAAAGGAACAAAAAGACATAAAAATCATATAAAAAATCGCAGCGCCACTTGCAGATCAAATTAAAGGGGAACAGCGGGGAAGGTTTTTGTTAGGGGAGGCCATAAAACACAATCTTATGTGTTGACTGACAAAATTTCAAAATCATAATTTAAAAAATGACTAGGCGTTCCCACAAGTGTCCATATTCAATTTTGAAAGAGTGGGCCAAGCGGTTTTTTTAAATGTCTGTGTGTGAACACAGACATGTTGTTTTACCCAATATTCATTCTTTCTTTCTTTCTTTCTTTCTTTCTTTCTTTCTTTCTTTCTTTCTTTCTTTCTTTCTTTCTTTCTTTCGTTCTTTCTTGTGTCGTCTTAAACTCAGACACCATGCAAGCTAGAAACTTCAAACTTTGCATGGCTATAGCACCTGCAGTGAAGTTTTGCATATCGTTCTGAAAAGTCAAGATTTTGAAAATTATGCAAATAAGGGCAATTTAAAAAATCCAATTGCTTCTGGCTTCCAAAGTATTCATCCGATTTTTATGATGTTGGACCCAAATTGTAGATATTGTAACACACTGCACATTTTTGTAATTTACATGTGACCTCTAAAGGTCAAAGGTCAAGGTCATTTGTACGTTTGAAATATTCATCCAGCCATAACTCGGTCAATTTCCATCCAATTTTGATCATGTTGCACACAAATTGTAGCTACTGTAACACTGCACATTTTTGTAATTTACATGGGACCTCTAGAGGTCAAAGGTCAAGTCAATTTGCCATTTGAAATATTCATGTAGCTATAACTCGGTGAATTATCATCCAATTTTGATCATTTTAGACACAAATTGTAGCTACTGTAACACTGCACATTTTTGTAATTTACATGTGACCTCTTGAGGTCAAAGATCGAGGTCATTTGGACCTTTGAAATATTCATCTAGCCATAACTCGGTCACGTTTAATCCAATTGTGATCATGTTGGGCTCAAATTATAGATATTGTAACATTGCACATTTTTGTAATTCACATGTCACCTCTAAAGGTCAAAGGTGAAGGTCATTCAGGCCTTTGAAATATTCATCTAGCGAAAACTCTGTCAATTTTCATCCAATTTCAATCATGTTGGGCTCACACTGTAGATACTGTAACACTTCACATTTTTTTCATTTACATTTGACCTCTAAAGGTCAAGGTCATTTTTCACACACAGACAGATTTGCTTTCAAAAAAGATTTAAATCATGAAAACTCACAAATCTTTGCAGCATGACTATTAACTGAGCAAACGTGGTACCTACCCAACCAAGGCACTGAACATTGCTGCCAAGTTTGAGATGGATCAGGCTAAAGGTTTTGTCCACAGAAGTTGAAAATGTGAATTGCGGATGGGCGGACGACGCATGACTGACCACCCGTTAAGCTCAGCTGACTGACAAGAGGCCAAGACTGGGTGCAAGATGGCTGTGACACTCTATTCATCCAGTAAACCTACATATAATTGATACAAGCAAACGGATGATTAACACAGAGGTGTTAACACTCCCAAAGGTCATCACAGGGTACGCTCACGGGCCTCAGTGTTATCTAAATAAACAGGCCCCCGTTAACTACTGTGCCAACACAAGATCACTGCAGTTGACCTAGTCATTTAAACAATTATTTTCCTTTCCTGCTTATGAACACATTTTCTTGTTTTCAATGATTTTGAACCAAGAAGAGTATGATTGAAACTAGGGATCCAGAAAATATGGTCTGTCCACAACAACATAAATGGTGCAAAATCAACAACTCTTGCCTTCGACCAAATGCCACTGTACTAAACAGGCAACTAGGAAATGGAATGTCATATGGAATGTAATATCTTTATATGGAAGCTCTTTAATATTTTCAAAATTTTATCCTATTATGATAATTTCAGTTCACATAATTTTCAATGCTGCATCTTTTTGTTCACTGTTCATGAGAGGAGTGAACAGGATAATTTTAGAAATGGGAGTTGGAATGGCAACTCTATGTAATTTAGTTACAAAGATCATTCAAGATTTGAATTTTGTTTACTTCTCCTTTTGAAACATATTAAAATTCTACAGCTTTTGATTCATTGTTAATTGGATGTGGCTATATCACAAATGTCACTTCTATCTATAACCGTATATTTGAAGATACTCAAGATTTAAATCTTGTTTGTTTGCCTAACTTGCATAAATTAAAATGCTAAAACTTCGGTTCATGGTTCACTGGATGCAGCTATGGCACATATCTGTCTATACTGCACTTAATTTAACATGTCTATCGACAATACTTTTGAAGATATTCGAGATTTAATTATTTGTGTAGTTGACGAATTTGAATAATATAATTAAATAAGTTAAATAAATGTTAAATTGTTAAACAGTTCGGAAATATTACCCATATTCATAAATTTTAACCCAACAATGACAACAAAGAGATTCAACAACTACCAAAACATCAAGATTCACCTTCCAACACCAATGTGAAGAAGCAAATGTCACTCCTGACTTGAGACAGGCAATCACCCATAAAAGGCAACTGGCGGTTTTAAACCGGTCCCCTCAACTTTTAAAATATTCTTAACTACAGACTTAAATTTTTCCAAAACATTAAGGTCTAACCACTTGAAACCCAAAATTTATCACGTGTGCCAAAGATAACAAGAAACAAGGTATACATACGCCTGGTACGTTTTGGCTCTCCTGACATGTCAGTCAGCTGAGTTTACAGCAAAAGTAGAAAGTAGACCTACATCGTTTTTGTGATATTTATGAATCTGGAACATTATACACACTCTACCTCCATTAGAACTATGAGTCCGAGAACACAGCCCACAACACAGCATAGCCAATAAAGTTATAACAAGGCCTGTTGGCCTAAATGCAGGGGCAAAGCATATGTAGGCCTGTAGGGCTATTGAACAAATCGAAATAATTGAAGGAAAGACTGTTCAGGTGTAACAAAAACATTTTGTTGAATTTAATTTATGAAAATAATACCCAGTTCCTTGCTTATGCTTTACTTAGTTTATAAACCAAGAGGACTGTGACAGTCCTGTGCTCAGCTGACATGTACATATACCCTTGCCATTTTTTAAGAATTGCCCCAAAAAGAACAAAGAAATTCATAAAAAATCCAAATATCAATGGAGTGTGTCCATTTAAACAAATCTGTTAGAGACCCCAACCAAGATACATTGCCACCAAGTTTAAAGTGAATTTGAATGCCGGTTTTCCATAAACAGGTCAAAATGTGAATCAGCATTAGAATACCCATTGACTTACACAGTAATCAATAGGAAAGGTGCATTTACCAGTAAATACCCGAATTAAAAATATCGTGAAAAATCAGTAATCCAGAGCATTGCCACCAAGTGACCTGTTTTGTTTGACCTTTCCACAAAGAACACATCCACCAACATTCAGCTTAATATGAGTGACGGTTCTTTAAAAGAAGTCGAAAATAGAGATAAAACACAAAAAACATAAAAAATATAAATAATCGCAGCGAAACTTGGTGAACAAAAACAGAACTAGGGGTCCTTAGGCGTGCTCCTGTGTGACATCAAAGCAATCGAGTCAGCAGTTTCAGAGGAAAAGATTTTTTTTAAGATTTGTCCCAAAAAAGAACAGAAAAATTCATAAAAACTCCAAAATTTGATTTGAACAAATCTGCTAGAGACCCACCCAAGGTACATTGCCAGGTTTCGCAGAAGAAGTCAAAAAATTGAATTAGCATTAGAATGCCCATTGACTTGCATAGTTATGAATAGGAAAGCTGCATTGACCGACAAGTACCTGAATTGAAAAAATCATTAAAAATCAGGAATCCATAGCAGTGCCACGTAGTGAACAACTCGGTTTGACCCTTCTACAAGGAACACATCCACCATGTTTCAGCTTAATCTGAGTGACAGTTCAGGATAAGAAGTTGAAAATAGCAAAAACACACAAAAAATCATTAAAAAATAGGAAAAAAATTGCAGCTCCACCTGGTGAACAAATTAAGAACTAGAAGTCCTTGGCAATGTCCCTGTGGGACATCAAAGCAATTGGGTGGGCAGTTTTGGAAGAGAAATTTTTTACGACTAGCCCCCATAAAGAACAAAAAAATTCATGAAAAAAATCCAAAAATCACTGGAGCGTGACCATTTGAACTAAGTTGGTAGAGACTCAACTAGGGTACATCCCCAAGTTTGAAGTTAATCTGAATGACAGTTCTGGAGAAGAAGTCAAAAATGTGAATCAGCATTAGAATGTCCATTGACTAGCATAGTAATCAATAGGAAAGCTGCATTGACCACCAAGTACCTGAATTGAAAAAATCATTAAAAATCAGGAATCCACAGCAGTGCCACCTAGTGAACAACTTTGTTTGACCCTTCTACAAGGAACATATCCACCAAGTTTGAGCTTAATCTGAGTGACGGTTCTGGAGAAGAAGTCGAAAAAAGCAAAAACGTACAAAAATTCATCAAAATAATTGCAGCGCCATCTGGTGAACAAATTAAGAACTAGTTGTCCCCGGCAGGGTCCCTGTGGGATATCAAAGCAATTGGCTGGGCAGTTTCAGAGAAGATTTTTTAAGATTTGCCCCCAAAAAGAACAAAAAAATTCATAAAAAAATCCCAAAATCAATAGAGCATGACCATTTGAACAAAATTGCTAGAGATCCACCCAATGCACATCCCCACCAAGTTTGAAGTAAATCTGGCCAAAATCATTCAAGTTATAACCATCAGAAGAAATTTCCATGTCAAACTTTCCTATTAAAACTTTTGTAAAGATTTTTGAAAAAAAATTAATTAAAAATCCAAAAATCACTGGAGCATGACCATTTGAGCAAACCTCATAGAAACCCACCCAAGGTACATTGCCACCAAGTTTGAAATTAATCTGGATGACGGTTTTGGAGGAAAAGTCGAAAATGTGAATTAGCATTAGAATGTCCATTGACTTGCATAGTAATCAATAGGAAAGCTGCATTGACCAATAAGTACCCAAATTGAAAAAATCATTAAAAATCAGGAATCTGCAGCATTCCCACATAGTGAACAACTTTGTTTGACCCTTCTACAAGGAACATATCCACAATGTTTCAGCTTAATCTGAGTGACGGTTCTGGAGAAGAAGTTGAAAATAGCTGTAACACACAAAAATTCGTAAAAAATTAGAAAAAAAAATGCAGCGCCACCTGGTGAACAATAAAAAACCGGGAGTCCTAGGGAGTGTTCCTGTGTGATATCAAAGCAATTGGGTGAGCGCTTTCGGAGAAGAAGATTTTTTAAGATTTACCAAAAAAAACCCCAAAAAAATCATTAAAAATCCAAAAATCACTGGACCGTGACCACTTGAACAAACTTGGTAGAGACCCACCCAAGGCACATCCCCACCAAGTTTGAAGTGGATCTGGCCAACGGTTTTTGAGAAGTCGAAAATGTAAATTGTGGACAGATGGATGGACGGACGGACGAACGACGAACCCTAACAAAAGCTCAGCTGACTGACAAGTCAGCTGAGCTAAAAAACAAAAACAAAAACAAAAAAAACCCGGCAAAAATCAGGAATCCACAGCAGTGCCACCTAGTGAAAAACTTGGACCCTTCCACAAGGAACTTCTCCACCAAGTTTCTGCTTAATCTGAGTGGTGGTTCTGTAGGAGACAAAAATAGGAAAAACACACAAAAAATGATAAAAAAAAAAAAAAAATAGAAAAAATCGAGGCCTCAACGATCCATGATTAAAAGAAGACCAATTTCTAAATTTATTTTTCATTTGAATTTGAATGAAAAACACTGTTTCTTGTGAATAATTTGCCAACACTGTATACGGAAATTGACTGAAATATACTACTGACTGCATCCATGACCTTCGCCCGAACCCATATATGGGTCTCTCCCTGTATTGAACGACCCCTCGTATAAATGACCACCTGGTTTGAAGGACCAAATTCGGTCACTTGTTTTTCTTTTATAATTTACCTCTTATGAACGACCACCTGTTAAACGCGACCAGCAACCATGCCAAATGAACAGATTTTGTGACCACATTATACAAATGAGGGGGGGGGGGGGGAGTGTTTATTTCGTTATCGGACCTGTTTACTTAACCGTGATTTGTGACTGAGTAAAAAAATTTGTATGCTGGGATATTATGGATCGTTTTCTGAACTAAACCTCATAATGATCGGCAAAAATTTCTTTGTGGTGGGGACTTTGTCGGTCGCACTCATGATCGTTCACATCATCCACCTTGAAATACTTCAAATCCAAATGCAGGACGAATGTTGCCCACGCTCTCCGGAAATGTCCGGAACAATCTTCCGTCATTTCCCCGCAGATCAACAACCCACGTGGTCATCTCTTTTTTGCATGCGAACCCTTACCTAACCCTGGCAGATACGAGCAAAGCTACAGAAATATTATTTAGTGTTCTCATTTCTAATTGAACGACGTTTTATGATAGAATATTTATAAAATGAACGATGATAACTTTCCCTGGATCAAAACCCCGATCAAGCACGTGCTTGCCAGCATGATTCAGCGATAGACACTGACGAAGTGGGTCGATCTATTTTTCCCACGGTTCAGATCGAGGTAAACATGGTGCCCAAAACACACGTGGTGGCAGGAAGAAAATGCCGAGTCTTATTTTGATCCATAACTTAGGAACTACGGTGAGTTAGGCTCCATGGAACGTGTACAATGAAGTTAAGGAAGTGAGTTATATCATCAAAACAATTTTACGACAGTTAACTTTAAGCTCATTACTTCGCAAGCGAAAGCTCCGTACGGGATTATGCATCAGCCCCATTGAGGCTGAGCGTAATGGAAAGACACAACTCAGGACCGGCAAATATTTTCAAGTTGCGACACACGTCTTTCACTAGTTTCACCACCAAAGCAAGCGTTCTTTATTGAAATAAAGATTTTAAGGGTTGTAATGGTTAAATTTAATAAATCGTGTTTTTTCCCAAAGCATAGGCCTATGTAATCGATCATGATGAACTGGTGGTTGCAGAAATTTGCGTACCTCGCTGCCACCCGGGAAAAGCCGCCCAGGATTTGAGCTGTCAGTGTTCGGCTCGCGAGTGTGGGGCTCCTCCAATGAGAGACCACCTGCATTATACGACCGCTTTTTGGTCTGCGCGGGGCTTGGTCGCTCAAAAGCGGCACTACTGTACTTTGATTTGTGCGCTTTTTTCTTCGCACAGACGGTGAATACCGTGAAAGCGTGGTTTCCCTCAGTGCCTCACCACGTCGGCCTCGCAGTCCCACTGCACCAAGCATAACACAACAGATTAACTCGATCATCTTGTTTACTTCTTGAAACAGCGCCCATAAAATTTTAATCGAAAAGACCCGAAAAACTATATAGTGACCAATGTTCCAAAATCAATCCGGCTTCCCCGCCATCGCGTGTATGATGACAACTTTCATGATGATGATGATGAACAAACGAAGCATCGTTGCGATGAAGTATTCTGCCAATTTGTACGCTAATTAAGCTTTTATTAAACAAAATTACCGCTCCAAACTTTGTATCACAACCTCGTAATTTAAATCCACTAATTGTTGTCGCCAGTCCACTATTTCCCTTCGTGTGCCCAGTGATGCGTCTAAACGTAAACACTGGTCAACACGTGCGAGTCCAGTTCATCCTTTGTTTAATGGTTGACCTTGACCTTGTTGACATGTGATAGCCTCGTGGCGACCGCTGTCACAGGACTGCAGCTCCTTCTCGTACAAAACAATTCCTCCCGATGTACCTCAAACTTTATATATTTTTTACAGTAACTTGAATATTTTTTCCCGTTTTTTTATTAGGGATGGTTTTTAAGAACATTGACACTAAATTCTGGCTCTGTCTGGCTGACTATAAACTTTGTCACATGGTACAAAATTATTTAAACCATCAACAAAAACTAGGGCAACTTTACGATTTGTGTAGCGGTCCTTTATGATTCTTGAAACGACCCCTCAACAGTAAAATAGCGCTTTTAAAAAAAAAAGACACGACACAACTTAAATAAAACATGTTGAATGATTATTTTATTGGCTCTTCTCACATCGTGCACACTTAAAATTGTATCATTTCAGACATAATCCACTGTACTGTGGTGTATAGGTTACGTAACATGTACGCAAACGCCAGGATTTTCGCGATAACAATATGCAGGGGCCCCTACCCCTGCATAAAAATAGACCCCAGATCTTGCCCACTTTTCAACAATAACTTAAGAACAAAGAATATTGTAACATATGTTTTTTATGTCTGTGTGTGAGCACAGACATATTGTTTCACCCAATAGTCTTTCTTTCTTTCTTTCTTTCTTTCTTTCTTTCTTTCTTTCTTTCTTTCTTTCTTAATTTTGAAAAATTAGGGCAATTAAAAAAATTCAATTGCTTCTGGCTTCCAAAGTATTCATCCGATCTTGATGATGTAGGACCCAAATTGTAGATATTGTAAGGGATGGTTCAACATTTTCATCATTTTTGAATTAGTACTTACAGTACGCAAGGGGGGAGGGGGTTAAATGGGTCTGTACACTTTCACAGGATATGGAAAATGCTGGTCAATTTTTGGCCTGTTTTGTGCAATTTTGCTATGATTTTGGGGGGAAAATCATCATTTTTAAAGTATTAATTTGGGGGGAGGGAGGGGGGTCATGAAATTTAGTACCATAAGTACTAATTCAAAAATGATGATAATGTTGAACCATCCCTAACACACTGCACATTTTTGTAATTTACATGTGACCTCTAAAGGTCAAAGGTCAAGGTCATTTGTACGTTTGAAATATTCATCCAGCCATAACTCAGTCAATTTCCATCCAATTTTGATCATATTGGACACAAATTGTAGCTACTGTAACACTGCACATTTTTGTAATTTACATGTGACCTCTTGAGGTCAAAGGTCAAGTCAATTTGCCATTTGAAATATTCATGTAGCTATAACTCGGTGAATTATCATCCAATTTTGATCATGTTAGACACAAATTGTAGCTACTGTAACACTGCACCTTTTGATAATTTACATGTGACCTCTAGAGGTCAAAGATCGAGGTCATTTGGACCTTTGAAATATTCATCTAGCCATAACTCGGTCACTTTTAATCCAATTGTGATCATGTTGGGCTCAAATTACAGATATTGTAACGTTGCCCATTTTTGTATTTTACATGTCACCTCTAAAGATCAAAGGTGAAGGTCATTCGGAGCTTTGAAATATTTATCCAGCCATAACTCGGTCAATTTTCATCCAATTTCAATCATGTTGGACTCAAATTGTAAGTGTTGCAACACTGCATGTTTTTGTAATCGTGCAATTTTTTCACACAGAGAGACAGATTTGCTCTCAGGTAATTTTTTTTAAGTGCGGAGCAAATGCTATCATAAGTTAGGAGAGAGAAAGAGCTTCCTTCATGCTATTTTATCAACTAGGTCAGAAAATCATAACCCATATTCATAAATTTCACCCCAACGATGACAGCACTGAGATTCAACAGGTACCATAGTTCATCAGATGCGCCTACAGTAGAAACCTGTAAAGTGCAGTTGGATTGGCAACTGTACTTATTATAGTTTTGAAGATTTCCAACATTTAGTGTTTTTAAGTTCTATAATTAGCATAATTTAAAATGCTGCAACTTTTTTCATGGCCCGTTGCATCGGCACATGTCACAAACCTATAGGTACAACTTAAAACTTTCTATCTGCATTAGTTTTGAAGACAAGGAACTTTTAAATTTGTAATTGGGAGATATGAAACTTTTGATTATTAATTGCCGCTATTTTGCATCATTTTGAGCTCCCTGACAAGTCACGCGTTAAGGTGTTAAAGTTAACCACAATTGCAGTGTTTTCATTAAGTTTTAGAGCTGTGGCTTTTCCGGTTTTGAGATACGTCATACAGTGGGAACATCGTACAACCTGAGTGAGTGTGTAAATAAATAAACAAATAAATGAATGACCGACCGACCGACCGACCGACCGACCGATCGAACGAACGAACAAATAAACAAACAAACAAATAAATAAAGTCAGAACAGAATGTCTTTATTTGCACCCAAACATAATAAATATGGAATTCTCAGAGAAGTGTGAAAACCATAGAAACTGATAACGAGAAACTTTAAAAAAATGCAGTCGCCGTAAAAACAAGAGTATTAACAAAAACTGAAAAAAAAAATACAGAACAGAACATTAAAAAGTATGACAACTATAGAAACATTCTAAGGGCTTTACTGAGTAAGGCCATAAAGCAACTTTCCATACCGTTTACCACGGCATTCCACTCGTGAAGCTGACATGCAGTGGAATAAGGGATAACACCTGAGGGATGGCTCGTCATTTCCACAAGCAGACAGACAGGTGGGCGAAGTCAATGGTGCTGTAATCTTTTCTTATCAAAACAAAACGATGATTAAAATCACAAACGAAAATTGTAATTGCCACTGGATAGTAAGAATGAGACTGGATATATTTGCATTGTAAGCACAATAAAACTTTCCGCTACATTTACATTTCAACACCCCCCCCCCACCAATTAAAAAAAGGACAACAACAACAACAACAACAACAACAACCGAAAGTAGTTGGAACAAGTTTTTCGTAAACTCTGTTCTATTGTCAATTAATTTTGTGTTGTTATTACATTACATTACACATACCGACTCCCCAAATCTTTCTCATGTTATTGAAAAAGCCGCCCCATGATTAAAATTACCCATTCCTACATTTCCACGTCCCCTGTAGGCAAGCAACAACATACTGTGGTCCTCAAGAGACTTCAACCATGCATAAAACTCAAGCACATGCATGTGGTGAAAAGTGATATTATGTGAATACAAATTTGTTGAACTATTTGGACAAAAAGTGCGGGCATAAAAGTCATAATGTGTATTATCCCTGTTGCTGTCATTTTCATCAATTTTTAACAAGGTTTTTTAACATTGGTACATGCACAATGATTTTCGTTATTTTAATTCTTAAAGTAAACAAGAACACTATACAAAACACCCACTTATATATTACGCTGGAAAGTCGCACGAGTCAATACTCGAAGTTTCGACAAAGTTGGAAAATAACCCATTTTCTGCCTTTGAAAATGTTAAAAATGAAAAAAGAAAAAGAAATCATATAAAAACACATCACAGTCCCACCGAATAATTATGGTGAAGGGTAATCAGAAGTGTTCCTGTGTTTTTCAATAAAACACGTACTTTTTTTTGAAAAAAAAACTTTATTGTAAATATTAGATGGAAACTTTGAAAAAATATTTTTAATACTGAACCTTTCATAACGAAGTTTTTCCATATTTCCCATATTGTGATATTACATATATGTATATATATATATATATATATATATATATATATATATATATATATATATATATTGTAATTTCAAGAGCCGGTTAATTAACGTTCTAATTTTGATAAACTTGTAAAAATACAAAAGAAATTGTCTTTTTGTGATCAGCAATTCTGAATTCAATGCCCACACTTGCCCTGTTTTTGTCAATCTGAGTCTCTAATATTTGACAAAATTACTAGATATGCTGCAGTTTTATTCAAATTAAAATCTATGAATAACATCCTGTCTCTTATTATTCATAATCAGTTTGAATTCATCCCTAATATGGATCAGTATTCCAGCAGGCAATCATAAAATTTATGTGTACTTTACATCCACAACAAGCTTGTGTGTCTTTTTCAATAAATACACTGGATTCTGGTATAGAACAACATCCCGTTACACATCAGACCTTTATCTTTTCTTAGAACATTAAATCTAGCTGAGGAATTACTTAATTTGTGTGTGTGTAGATCTTTGATATAGTATACTGGAGTGACCTACTAAATTGTGATTATAGTGCCTTTATAAAATCCACTACTTTTTGTGTGAAACGTATACTGTGTAACAGTGCTGTGCAATACATTATTTAACATGATATGATATGAGCCCACAGTTCCATTTTCTGGATGGCTTTTTAACGTAAATGTATTTCTATGTAGCAAAATTCAAAGGAAGAACATTCAGAGAGTTAAAAAAGACTTAAACAAAAGAAAAAATAACCGTGATAATGTATATTTTACCATTTTTTGCTTTTTTTCACCACTACGGCTCGCAAGCATCCATTAAACAAAAGTAAAGTACTTAAATTTACTGGAAATCACACCCCTGGCTGTTTATTCTCACTCGCGCCAGTAATGCCAACCGCAAATACATGTACTCCGCTCTTAAAATAAAAATAATAAAAAAAAAAAAAAAAAAAGACAGAGAATACTTTATGCTATCCTTCAATATGCTATATTACTCAATTTGGTGTATGATGCTACTAATAATGTACCTAGATGCTTTTTAAAAACAACTTTGAATCTTTCATTAATAACCCCCCCCAAAAAAAAAAAAAAACATTGTCAGTGTCCGTGACGGGTTAAAAGGACCAAATCAAAGAAGGACTCAAAGATTCATTTCACCTAAAATAAAGATTCAGGTGAATTGTTGCAGATTCGACAAGAAAACGTATAATATTTCCACATTTATGTTGTGTACGGACACCCTACCGGATCGATATTGAACTTGCGCCCTTAGCATTATAAATACAGAATGCTCCCTCGACTTTCATCATGACAAATTTCTGTGACAGCGGCCTTTACTGGTCGCCATCTTACTGGTCAAGGTGACAAGAAGACAACAGCCAAAATGATAAGTTTCGTGGCTCGGAGTAGTAATTTAGCGCCTGCTATGGTTGCCTCTTTCCAGGCAGTACCATCAATGACCAGACCAGTCATACCAGGTTTAGTACAAACAGCAGAGAAATTTGTTCTACCTCCACCCGTCAGCGCTCTTACCAACACCAGCCTGGCCAAGTTGATCCCGCAAGGTTCTCTCAAGGCCGTTTGCGGCATTGCAGGTATACATACGTAAACTTAACTTGGTTATGTCTTTGAAGTGATTAACAGTGTGTTTAACGTAATGAGGAATAAGAAATGTTAAAAAACATTAGCGTTGGTTACTGTGCTAGTGTGCTAGTCCGATAGGCGGACTGCAAAAGTTATGCAACTCCGCGGCTTTCTCTGATTTCGTAACGTAATATTTTGCGCAGGCCTGGCCTGAGATTCAGGGCCTGTGGTACTCTTATTAGCTATGCCAAGCACTTTTTTAAAAATGTGTTTTTTGGAGTAAATTTTTTTTTGGCTTAACCCTAGACAATCCTGAATGTCAAAACTATAAGTAAAATTAATATATTTTGAAATTTGAGTGTGTGGCAGCCATTTATTTAAGGCATCGTTGGAGTAGGCCTACCTCAAAACTGGAAAAATATGAAAAAGTGGCACCACTTTAAAAATGTTTAAAAACATGAATTATAACTTTAATTTTTTTATTAAAATTAATCCCAGTACCTGTTGCATTGAAAACATACACAAACAGCATGAAAATTGTATTCTCTGAATTTATAAAACTAATAATATACCTTATTTTCACAGGCGAAAATGGTAAAATCATTGTGTACTGTAGGCTTCATAAAAGTGTTACTATCACATATGAGCAAAAAAATTGCTGAAAAAAAAGTTCCTACCTACCTGGAGTATATTTTTCAAACATGTCACAGGAAACATTAATTTTTTTTTAAATAAATAGGGAAAGTAGGTAAGTAGATAGGTATGTTGGTATTTTTTTTTAAAGCACTCAAAATAGGAGGAAGTGATGTCTTAAAATGGATAAATTCTGCATTTCATGAAAGTGAAATTTGCTAAGAACTGAATGTTTATTCCCAAATATCAATAAAAAGTTCTAGGGGGTTGGGGCAAGGGTCGGTAGGGAAACCCCAAACACACTTTTTTTTGTGCCTAAAACGAAATATTCCTGATTATCCCTGATTAGTTAACAAGATATGTTGAAAACTTTACATATTGTTACAACTAGTGACGTAAAATATGCTACAAAGATTTTCAGCTGGACAGCACTGATGAATTTCGCATGCGCCGACCAACTGCACACTGCTTTCCACTGTGTCTTTCGTTGTCGACCACGCCCCCTTTCTCCTCCTGCACGAGTGAGCAATAATAGCGGAGTTTTGACATACCTTCACAAAATGGCTAATATCTCTCAGATCAGGTCTGATACGCTTTCAAACTTCACATCATTTTTTTTCAGAAGCGTCTGACAAACAATATTATGCATATTTTACCTGCGTATCGGCACGGATCACAATAATTTGAGAAAACTGAAGACTTCAGTCGCCGTTCCCAACTGGAAAAAATTGCCGCCAATGACGCACATACGCTGATACGCACAGCCTATTACCTTGTTCTTCAAATTTCATACATTTCCCAGCGTGCAATCTGCTTTATATATAAATTAAACGCCGGTCAAAAGTACTCCTACGATCGAGGTAACTGGTGTCAACTTTCATTGGCTCTCTGAGTTCTCCGTTCGCAGCGCCATCTAGGTGGATTGGCATCGCTACTCTTATTCACTGATCATTCATTGGCATTGGCATTGACATCAGAATGTGACTAAATGAATTACAGAGCCACATTAATGAATTTGGTGTCAGCATTTATGATAACTTGAGAAGTTTTCAAGCGATAGGGATTTCATATTGCCCATCATCATAGTTTTCTATCAGGCCAAGATGAAGCTCTTAACATGATTGACCTTGACCCAATTTTCAGTGTCACAGTCATTTTTGTAAAATTCAGTGTCTGCACAATATATGAACGTTTTCATTTTTGGGTTTTAGATTGTACATAACTAAAGTCCTCTATAGGGCCATGGTTAAGTTCGAACATGAGTGACCTTGACCTGCTTCTCAAGGTCACGTGCTTCTGGATGCTAGATTTTGTGTTCAACAATCAGGATCACGCCTAGACCATGTTTGAAAAACCAATAGCATTTCAGTATCTTCAGTTTATACAGTAGCAACATGTATATGATTATACCATAGTGACCCTGTCCACCTTTTCATTGACATTTCCTAAGGTAAGACACTTTTCCTGCCAAAGTGATTCCCTTTTTATTGAGGTCACCCCAAATGCATGCAGCAATGGTTGCTGCCCTAAACTGTCGCATGTTTGTAAATGGCGGTCCTGTCAGTGGTGCAAGCACCACCATCTAGTTCTCCTAGTGATGGTGACGTGGAGTAGAGGCAATAGGCAAGTGCTGAAGGTGCAAAGCCAATGTCACATCAAGAGAAAAACAGAAACTCTTGTGGGAAATATGTTATGTCAAAAAGCAAAACAGAGAATTTCAAATTTGAAATGGTAACTCTAGGTGGCAAGTACAAATTATAAAAACAAAGTTCTCAAACAATTCTGCATCAGTACAATAAAAAAAAATTGAGTGGGTTATTAGAAACAAAATAACTGAACAAAGGAAGTGTTTTAATACTTGGCAGAAACAGAAGTGGGGTAGGGAATAGACTCGGCTTTTCTCACTGGGTGTGCATAGCAGGATCCTAGTAGGCCTAATGAAAATATCTTATGATTCACAGGCCTTATCAAGCTCAAACTTAGCTCAATTTTACCTTGACAGTATTTCTTGATCTAATTACATTTTTTGTTATCTCAACGTCATATTCAAGGTTATTAGGACCTGTGTGTGTGCAGGGGGGTCCTGTCTGTTGGTGAGCACGGACCTAGTATCTGTATTAGGACTATGTGTTGTGTTTTACATGTTATCGCACCTGTTATGATAGACCACCTGTTTTTGAGAGACCACTTAAATAGTAGTGAGGGGTGGCTTCTCAAGACAGGGAAAGCTTTATTCGGACAGAAGGTTTAATACTTAAGGCATGAAACCCAATACACATCATAATTTGAAAGATTGTGGACATATCATTTTAATGACCCTGATGACCAACAGATATTTCTGTTGTCTGTTTGCTTGTCGCACAAAACTGAAAATAAATTGTCAATGTGAGAGTATTTTACCAAAGGGCTAATGGTAATGTCAAAATAGTGAAAGTAAAGCTTCAGTTAAATTCATGAAATGCAAAAATTAAATACTTACACAAACAAAATATGTGAATATACAGTAATCTTTTTTCCTCCGTAGTGAGATGTAAATGAAAAAGGTAGTCTATCATGGATAATGACAGTAATGAGGCTTATATTATGTACTTCTGACATACCTTGTGTAACAGGGAGCCTTGCGCTCAACTCACTGCATGAAACTAACAAGAAAAACTGTTGTGAATAAAAGAATACGTTCATCACAATTTGTCTGAATTTATGCAGGAGATCTTTTTTTTTTTTATGAAAGATATCAAAGAGTATTGCAAAAAAAAGGTTTTGTTTTGTTATCTTGCAGTAACCAGCCAAGTACGGTATGCACACACAGACATCCAGATTCCAGATTTCTCTGCATACCGCAGACAATCTGTGGCGGACAACACATCTAATGCAGATGCTAGTTCAGCAACTAGGAAATCATTTACATACATGATGGTTGCAGGTAAGATATTTTATCTATTTCACTTAGTGCCAGCTTCCCTACAATAAAAAAAATTAGACTTGTCAGCACTGAAAGACTTCAAAAGAAGTGCTGCTGGGGCTATTCATGTGCCAGAGAATATATTTTGTGACAAAAAAGTTTATCAGGCAAATTGTGAAAAAGCCAGAGGAAGCAGTAAAATTCAGCAAGAGGAATGTTAGGAAGTAAATATTTTTGCAAGATGTATGCAATGAAAGGAATTCGGGCATACAAAGATTTAATCTTGTGGAAAACAGTATATATGTAACATACGAATCGACATGAGAAAAGGTACTCGCATATATGTGAACAGATATCCTGTTAATTTGCCATTGTTAAATTTATATGAGTATACTGGTAACTATAAATATGTTTGAACATTTTGTATCTATGACTACATTTTTATTTGCTGGCTCAGCAGACTCCGGTCTATCTGGGGCCTGTCACTTGAAAGCATGCTGGTGAGCAGAGAAGATACATATACTGACATGGGGTAATCTACTTTGCAGCTGGCAGTGTACCAACAGCTTATGCTGCTAAAACCCTGGTCACAGAATTTGTTTCAAGCATGAGCGCCTCGGCAGATGTGTTAGCTTTGGCCAAAATAGAGATCAAGCTAGCAGATATACCTGAAGGGAAAAATGTCACATTTAAGTGGAGGGGCAAACCACTGTTTGTGAGGCACAGAACAGCAGAAGAAATTGAAACAGAACAAAGTGTAGACATTGCTGAATTGAGGGATCAACAACACGATTCTGACAGAGTACAGAAACCAGAGTGGTTAGTGCTGATTGGAGTTTGCACACATTTAGGTATGGACGACATTGATATCGACCATGTAAATGCCCCGTAATGTGAATGTAGTTTTAAAAAACCCCAAATCATCTGAAAGCAAGTACCATGTAGATTTGTATTTTGTACATTTGTTTCATGCATGCAGTTAATTGAGTAATTTGATTATGAACACAGTTGTAAACCTTTCTTGTGTATATATCATGTATTATATGGTACTGCATTAACCAGAATTTTCATTTTGGCAACAAATAACTCTGTGGTGGATCCATCATGGGGCGTCCCTAGCATTTGTCCTTTCCCATTCAAACAAAAAAACATTGTTTGAATGTTTAGCTTTTGTTATAGTCCATACCTGCACATCCTTGGGTTTATTCGCATTTTTCTTGCCCCTGGTCCCCCTCTTCATGCATCCTTGCTGTCACTGTAGTAATATAAATTATTAGTTATTATATGTATAATGAATTCTGTTACTTGGTGATAGGAGAGATATTGTTTTGCTATCCATTTTGACCTCCTCTTCTCTTTCTTGGTGTTGTGGTATTTCTGTTGTGGTACTTCAACACTCGTTTTCCATGTGGTAAATCTCAAAAGAAAGAAATCAAAGAAACTAAATGAAACCTGGTAGGAATATGTATCTAGGTGAAACCTACAGTGGGGGCGTACGCAAGGACTAATTTTTATGGTCACTTATATAAAATCAGTTTGTGTATGATAACTACTGAACTTAAGAAACTTGGTAGGATAATGTGTCTGGGTGAGACCCAGGGGGGAGAGGGGTTCGTATCTGGGCAGGTCTTGACAAATCAGGTGTCCGATTATCCGGGGCAAGTCAGTTTTGATCTCTGACAAGTTAACATTTACACATGCTTGCCTGGTCAGACAAACAATTATTACATGGCACAAGTGAACTCCTTTTTTTTTTCTTTTTAAACAAAGATTCTGTCACTCGGTTACACACAGTGCTTGATTGTCAGACATGGTCACGTGGTTCCTGCAGACAATATTACAGTCAAGCAAAGATGGCGATAATACATACATTAAAATGAAAGTGTACTTTTCATATGAAACCTAAAATTTGAAGCTGGAAGACAAGGCATGCCATATTAATTTCCTCCTACAACTGCATACCTGGTTGTCTTAGTAACCATAGACTTGCATTTCGAGATATGGGCAGCTGTCTGTGTGTGCAAGCAGAATATTGCTAATATTTTGGAAATACAGAATACTTAGTACAGGCAGATGGAAATTTAAACTTATATGCAAATTAAGATACATCAAATGAATGTGACTTCGGCCATTGTAAATTTAAATTTCTGTAAAAGACACTAATTTTATGAGAAAGGGATATCAAGCCCTGTCTGTGACAGTGATATGGCCGTGTGTCCTCTGTGATTGACACATGTGAACCTCCTGGTTTGTGGCAGAAATTAATATACATGTCTTGTACTGCAATTTAATACAAATGAATATTTCATTTGTTCACGTTCAACTGCAACACATCAAATTTTCAATTTGTATCATCACACATTTATTAATTTGAAATAATTTATTCAGGAAACATTGTAATATGATAACTGTATGGTATATGGCTGCAACCTGCCCTTTTTAGCTCTGCTGACCAAAGGTGACAGAGCTTATGTGATCATTTATGTCAGTCCGTAAACTTTGCTTGTGAGGGCGTTACAGTACAGTTTTTAAGATATAGAACTTTCGTGACTTATCAGGTGTATTCAGATTAGGTTGAGTTCGATATTGGTGGCACCACCTGCAGTATTATGTAATATATGGGTCAAAATGTCAAAATCTTGTGACCGCTCAAGCATCCTAAATTTGTAATAGAGCTTCATGAAATTCAGTGGGATTGTGTAGGAGGTCAAGTCTCTGTTGCTTGTAATACTAGCAGTGGTGCGACCTGTAAATTAATGGAAATCATGAGCCAAAATATATTTGATATAAAATTCTATATCTCAGAAAGTGATTGGATTAAATTTGCGAAATTTATAGGATATATAGACCATGTCCATTGCTAGATATGTTACATAATATCAGTGACCTTGACCTGTTTTTGTGTGGTCACCAGGCCTGTAAAGTTGTAGGAGGTGATCTTGTAATGACAGGGTGTAGCTTTGACATCAACTGCAAATAGAATTGAGCCTTTAGATTTGAATTGCACTTGATTACGTCGTACATAAAACTGTACTTGGTGACCTACTTTTTGGGGGCACCGTGACCCAATAATTATGGACTTTCCAACTTTATTGTCTTTCATCAATAATGCGAGAAGTTATGACCCATTTTGAACAAACAGGCCATATATGAAAACAAGATGCAGGGTACACAATTTGAACTATATAAATTTTTTAATCCAAGTTCAAGGTTAAATGGCCTGTTGGAATATAGGGATCATCTTGTGAATGTTCTGCACCATCCAGTTTTTGAGTTAGGCCCATATAACTTTTAGGACTAATCAAGTGTATGACAATATATATGTCGATGTCAATGTTGGTGGCGTCACTTGTAGTATTATGTAATATATGGGTAAAAATGTGGAAATCTTGTGACCAGTCCACTGAGTCCAGTATCCTTATTTTTTATGGATCTCCCTTAAATTTAGTTGGACTGCAGAAGAGGTCAAAATTTCATTTGCTTATGATACTGGTGGTGCCACCTATAATTTGATGGAAATTATGAGTTACAACGTAGTGAAACAGGGAACATATTAAGTGTAGGTCCTGGGTCCATGGCCCCCAAAACTGAAAATGACCCCCATCTTATCTCCCAATCTTGCCCAGGATCCACCCAAAAATCTAGATCATTTATAGTGGTGTCTATGTAAATGGGCCAAAAGTGCTAAAGACTAAATGGACCCATCCTTCAAAATCCTTAATAAGACCTCTGTTGAAAGATACAAAATTCCATATCTTGGAAAAATAATTAAATTAGACATGCCAAATTTAAGGGATTTATTAATCATGTTAAATGCTAATACATTATGTAAGATAGTGACCTTGACCTATTTTGGAGAGGTCACCAGACCTAATACATTGGAAGAGGTGATTCGGCAGAGAATTGAGCCTCAAGATCAAAATTGTACTTGAGTACATTGTACACGTATATGAAACTCTACTTGGTGACCTACTTTTTAGTCACCGTGATCCAATGATTGTATGACCTTGACCTATTTTTCAAGGTCATAAAGCACTTAAGAAAGGGACATTTAATTCAATATCTTGATTAAGAATACGGCAAATGTACCACAAGTGGGTTTTATGTAGAAGTTTGATGATGCATAATATGGATTACCTTGATTTATTTTTGAAGGTCATGGAGGAAATACATCTCAGGAAATTATTTTTTGGTGATGGTGGTCAGCAGAGCGTCAGGCCCCTGGGCCTCTTGTTAAAATTACCTTTCTTCAGTGAAATGGATAAGTAAGCAGGAACTTTGCTTCAGAAAAAGGAAGGAAAACTACTGAACAATTTTAACGTGAAGATTAACTTGAGGAAAAATTCCTACTTGTCCAATAGCATGTAAATTCTAACACAATGATCATACACATTTAATATCAATAGTGATATTATCAATTATTTTTGAGTGGGTAGGGAATTTTGTGCTATCGAAGGACCATTTATTTTAGCTACCAGGAATTATATATTTATTCTTTTTTGAAATTTAATTTTTTATTTACTTTTATTTTTGGGGGGGGGGGGGCAAATTGTTGTTGCAGGGGAACAAGTAGTTTTTGAAATTCACTTGTTCTTTAGCATGTTTAGCATATGTATCAAATCATTCTCCTGAATATTGACTGCTACTGAACAGGATTAAGAAGTTCCGTGGGAATAACCACCACATTTTAAGATGACATCCTCTCTGGTTCTTAGTTTCTAGCATGTTGTTTACACTATGTGAAGGATTTGATGTTACAAATAGCGATGACAGTCTTACATAAAAGCTACCTTGATATTTGGAAGGCTACAGGACCACTTCAGTCTGTGTATGCAAAGTCAGCTGAGCATAGGACTGTAACAGTCCTCTAGTTAAATCTGTGCATTATAGTCTTTTTTATAAAAGAGCTATAGGAAGCCAACTTTGCAAAAAAAAATAGTACTGAGGTTGGAAGGGAGCCCTTCATACTTAATGCAAATTAGTATTTCAGCACAAACTGATGTTTTCTTTGAGAATGTATGTCTATGATCAACATTTTGTGTAATAGAAAAAGTCAAAAAAAATTTGCTAACATGAAAAAAGAATGAAGGATGGCATCATATTCCACAGAACTTAAATTATATGTGTTGACTTTAGCCACAGTCAGTAAAACTACATTGTCATTTATTTCTTTGTTTCCAGGCTGTGTACCTATCGCGAATGCGGGACATTTCGGAGGCTACTATTGCCCATGCCATGGCTCTCACTATGACGCTTCAGGAAGAATTCGAAAGGGGCCTGCTCCTCTTAACTTGGAAATTCCAGAGTATGAATTTCCTGATGATGAATCATTAATTGTTGGTTGATATAGATTTTATTTGATTTCTGATCCCTCTCCACATTCTCAATATAGTGCCCATCCTAAATACTGGCCAAGAACAGGACTCCCAATTGTTATACTTACCAGCATTGTGTACAGACAGAATTAAAAAGTAAATCTCAGACATTGTACAGTTGCTGTAAAACCACAGTATGTCAGAATACATATGAAAGCCAATATATATGACTCCAATCAGAAACGAGGTGAAGCCAGCCAGTAGCATAGCTCCGTCTCAGTCACCTGTACATTCAATTGCAATAGCAAAAGTGGAAATTTTCTGGCAGAGGGATCTTATTTATGGTTAGCTTGTACATGTCATGCAGAAAAGTTTGTGGTGTTGAACATTTTGAGTCATTTCCACTGGTTACCATGCCTTTGTTGTTCTGTATTAAAATAGTCAACTGACACACACTGGGAATGAATGAAATAAATGAGCCATTTTTAGAGTCCATTGTGTGTTTTTTATTATTTTTAAGTACAGCAGTCCATGCGTTGAGATCCCTGATATGAGAGACCATTTTGGGAAATTGCGAGCCCTCCTCTGCCCATGCCATGTAGCCTGTCAATGGGAACCCACTCTCCTTAAGTTGTCATTGGGGTCTTTGAAGGCAGGGGTTGCTCTTCAAACAAGATACATTTGTACAGTTCCACTCCTTGCAAATTTAAAATTTGGTTTTATTTTGGTCAAATTGTAAAAGTATGGGTATATAATTCTGAACAGGTGTCATGAAGAGTTCCATGTTCACACCACCCACAGCATTCAGTACCCAGTTATCAAATGTTACACTCTGGGACTTGTCTGTCTACATTTTGCTCTCCCTGCTCCAATTACCAGGCACATGACATTTTTGAAACTGGGGAAGTTCATGGTTTGATCAGGTATATCCAGGACCAGAGGGTTGTAAAAGTCGTGATCAAATTGCAGTCATGGGACCTAACCTTCCGCGGAACCTTTGGGAGGATTTGTGGAGGTGGCAAGGCATATGCCCAAAGGTCGCTCCAGCCCATAGCTGGAACGTCCACCACTAGGGCCTGAGGATCCATGACATATGACATTTAAACTGGAAGTTTTGCATTTGCGCTTGTCGCGAACAGATCCATGTGTGGCCAAGGAGGAAAGTGACCGAACAGAGGTGGTCAATGCCTTGGTCCAGGTTTGCTCTGTGGAGCGGGCCTGAAGGTCCTGCATCTGGTGAACAACTTCAGCCATCGCTCTCTCAAACAAGGTGCTGGTGAAGAGGGGCCCAATTCTCGCTCTGAGGAAGATCAGAGCAGGCAACCACTGACCTTGGAGGAAGGAGTCCCTGCATAACAAATTCACATTCGCCTTGAGTGTAGGGGCCGTCCTGACCTGGTGGTCAATAGCTCACAACAATGAAGTTGTAAGCAATGACACCTGGTCAAGCCAGTCCCACACTGCCTTCGTGATCTGGGCTGCCAAGGAGAGGTCGAAATAACACGCCATAAGGACAGAGCCCCTGGCAGCTTCCAAGTCTCTTGTAGACCTCGGCAGACATGGAGATGGACTGCGGCTGCCGAGCATCAAATTCTTCCCAATCCAAACCCACTGGGAGAAGAATGGGAGGAAAATGTCTGCTCCAGCACAGAGTACCCCTTTCCCTGAATGTCTTGCCAGGGGAAGAGTCGCTGTTGCTGAAGATAGCTAGCAGGTGGGGCCTCCATGGGAGCTTGAGTGCCTCGTATCTTGGCAGCTAACTGGTCGGAGACCTCAGCTACGAAAGGGATGGGGGCCCTATGAAGCATGTCCTCCAGGGACAAAACCCGGCAGGACATCACAACAGCCCTGCACTTTTGGGTTGGGGGGACGATCACCTCATCATCCCCCAGGCTCTGAATAAGGGTGTTGATGTGGTCAAATCCCTGGGGTGGAGCTTAAGTGGTATCCATGGGGACAGGGCCCACCCTTGCCAGCGAAGCCACAGAGCTGGGCTTCTCAGTGACGACGATGGCACGAATGCCTGCTGGAAGCCCGGAGCCTGGACCCAGTGACAGAAGAATCTGAAAGCAGGAGGTCATCCTTCTCGTAGGTGCTGATGTCCAAAGACTTGGTGACCTCTAGAAGGGCATGGATGCCCAAAGTCTCATCGAACAAGGCTCTGTCTGTGAATTTGGATCACTAGGATCCTGATATATCACTTTGCCCAGTTAGAACACTGAAGTTCTATTTTTAAAGAGCCGTTCTCATCAGGAAAGGTAGATGTCCCTTATTTCCACCTTTATAGAAAAAGACTTCAGTTTCAGGCACATTTTTCGGAAATCTGCGTGAATGCTGTTCCTCGCTGGGTCACTATTCAAGGCACACAAGTTGGCTTATTTAGCAGCAGACAAGATCCCAAAACTGTAACAGTAGGGGAGAGCAAGAACAAAAGCTTCTACTGTTCTCCTATAGAGGCTACAGTTGTGTATTCCCATTACTTGTCATTGTTATTTACAGCTTGATAGCTTTACAAGAACTTGCAGGAACAGTAAAATTTGTGTGGTAAAATTATGTGCATAGGCGAAATGTTCACATAAAATTCATTCTCGTAGCTTTAAACATAGTTTTCTAATTTCAGGTTAATTTAACATGCAATCCAATGGGAATACACATCTGTAGCCCTGAAGAATTCTGTGAATTGGGTTGTGACAGTGTATTCAGTTGAATACACGGGTAATTGGCAATTGTGACCTCTCCTTGTGCATGATTCAAGCTCCGGAGGTCAGAGCCATTGCCTCCTCCTGGGATGCCCTTAGGCTAGTTGGTGTCATGATAAATTTTCCATTTTTTAAAACTGAACTTTTGTGTGCTTTTAGCACTTTATACCAAACTTAAAGGTGTGGATTTTCTTCAAACTTGGTAAATATGTAGGTTCACTTAATTTCCAGCAAGTTGTGCCATAGGTGGGAGTCCTATCATATCATATTGTATCCATTTTTAATGAATTTTTAGGTCAGCTCACTTGTCAGTAGCTGAGCTTATGTTATGGTCCTGCATCAGTCCTCAGCAATCAACTTCTCCAAAACCGTCAGTCAGATTGACTTCAAATTTGGTAGTACTATACCTTGGGTGGGTGTCTAGCAGATTTGTTCAAATGACACGCCCCATTGATTTTTTGATATTTTTTTTGTTTTTTTTTTCAGGGGGCAAATCTTGAAAAATCCTTTCTAAAACAGCTTACCTGATTGCTTTGATATCACATATGAACACTCCTAGAGACTCACAGTTCTTAATATGTTCACCAGGTTGTGCTGCAAATTTTTTATGAATTTTTGTGTGTTTTTGCTATTTTTGATGTCTTTTCCAGAACCATCACTCAAATTAAGCTGAAACCTGGTGAATATATTTCTTGTGGAAGGACAAACAGAATGGTTCATTAGGTGGCAATGCTGTAGATTCCTGATTTTTAACAATTTTTTCAATTCGGGAATTTATCGGTCAATGCAGCTTTCCTATTGATTACTATGCAAGTCAATGGGCAGTTTAATGCTAATTCACAGTCTTGACTTCTTCTCAGCAATCATCAGTCAGATTGACTTCAAGCTTGGTGGCAATGTATCTTGGGTAGGTCTTTAGCAGATTTGTTCAAATGGACTTGCTCCATGGATTTTTTATGAATTTTTTTTCTTTTTTTGGGGCAGATCTTAAAAAATCGCAAGGGTATATGTACATCAGCTGAGCACAGGACTGGCACAGTCCTCTTGCTGAAATACCCCCCCCCCCAAAAAAAAAAAAAAAACAAACAAACAAACAGACAAACAAACCAGCATTTGGTCAAATGTTATTTGCTTCATGTTAAGACTAGTTTCAACAGCAATGAAAAGCACTTTGAATGAAAACTGCTGAGGAGACCCATCTTGTTAGCCTGTCCAATGTCGGCTCATTTCTCTGGCAAGGACTGGATGCTTTAAATAGCACCCAAAACTGCTGGCCCAGTCTTAATTTACTGGAAAAAGGGTTAAGTGAGAATCAAGGGCAGCATGGTCACTAAAGTGGTACTACTCTCACTAGAAAGGAAGATTTGCTTCAAGACAAATCTGTGTGCCTTTAAAAGTTTTTAATATTAAATGGTTCAACTTTTGTGCTTTGGTACTTCACATTCCATTAAGCTAATGGCTGGAAGAAAATTTCCAAGTCCAAATGACCTTGACCTTTAACCTTTCAGATCACATGTAAACTGGAAAAATGTACAGTGTTACAATAGCCACAATTTAAGTCCAACATGATTAGAATTGGATGGAAATTGGCCAAGTTATGGCTGACAAAACTTTCAAAGGGCCAGATGACATTGACCTTTGACCTTTAGGGGTCACATGTAATTTTCAAAATGTGCATTGTGGCAATAGCTACAATTTGAGCCCAACATGATCAAAATTGGATAAAAATTGACCAAGTTATGGCTAGAAGAAAGCCACCATCGAAAGTGGCCTTTCACCTTGAAATGACCTCTATCTAAAATAGTCCTTGACCTTTAAAATGACATTTTGACCTAAAACTGACCTTTGACCTTGACATGACCTTCGGGCATTTGAGATGACATTTGCTTTGATATGATTGAACTCCAATACACTCGGAACTACATCTACTATAGTATATAAGATAATGAAGATTTTCAACTTTAATTAGCCCTCATTTGCACTATTTTGAAAAGCATGAGCTCTCATTATAAAAAGGCCAGACTTCATGTATAGAAGTATAATTGTGCCAAGTTTGGAGTTTCAACATAGAGTACTTTTTAGCTATAGTAACACTACACATTTTAAGCTCAGCTGACTTGTCAGTCAGCTGAGGTTATGTGATGGTTAGGCATACGTCGTCCACAATTCACATTTTCGACTTCTCTAAAACCACAAGCCAGATTGACTTCAAACTTGATGGGGATGTGCCTTGGGTGGGTCTCTACCAAGTTTGTTCAAATGGTCACGGTATAGTGATTTTTTGATTTTTTATGAATTTTTTTGTTCATTTTTGGGGGAAATCTTAATAAATTTTCTTCTCCAAAACCATTGGGCCAATTGCTTCGAAATTGCACAGGGACACTTCTGGGGACCCCTAGACCTTAAATTGTTTAACAAGTGGCCCTGCGATTTTTTTTCTATTTTTTTATGAATTTTTTTGTGTGTTTTTTGCCATTTTCGACTTCTTCTCCAAAAGCATCACTCAGATTATGCTGAAACTTGGTATAAATGTTCCTGGTAGAAGGGTCACACAAGTTTTTTCCCTAGGTGCCGTTGCTGTGGATCCCTGATTTTTTACGATTTTTTCAATTCGGGTACTTATCGGCCAATGCATACGTTACTACTGATTACCATGTAAGTGAATGTGGACTGCTGTGGTAATTCATGTTTTCGACTTCTTCTCCAAAACGATCAGTCAGATTCACTTGAAACTTGGTGGGGATGTACCTTGGGTGGGTCTCTACCAGATTTGTTTAAATGGTCACGCCCCAGTGATTTTTGGACTTTTTATGAATTTCTTTGTTCTTTTTGGGGGCAAATCTTAAAAAATCGCAAGGGTATATGTGCATGTCAGCTGAGCACAGGACTGTCACAGTCTTCTTGTAATTTACATGTGACTTCTAAAGTTCAATGGTCAAGGTCATTTGGACCTTTGAAAGTTTCGTCCAGCCATAATTTGGCCAATTTCCATCCAATTCTAATCGTGTAGGACTCAAATTGAAGGTATTGCAGCACTGCACATTTTTATAAGAACATGTAACCTCAAAAGGGCAAATGTCAAGGTCATTTGGCCCTTTGAAAGTTTCATCTTGCCATAACTTGGTCAAATTTCATCCGATTTGGTTCATGTTGGGCTTAAATTGTGGGTATTGTAACACTGTGCAATTTACATATGACCTGTGAAGATCAAAGGTCAAGGTCATTTAGACTCTGAAATTTGCATCCAGCCGTAAGCGTAATGTAATGTGAAGGACCAAAGGATAAAAGTAGTAGCATTTAATATTTACAACTTTTGGAGGCACACAGATTTGCTTTGAAGCAAATCTTCTTTTCTAGTTATTTACCTGTATTTTAAGACTACTGCAGTACGCCACTTTTTGCTGGCAGGAGGGGTTATCGTATATAGTAGCTACTTCTGCATGGTCTGCAAGGGGAAAACAGTATGGATGAATGTGTATAAAATTTTCTCCAAAACCACTGACCCGATCCATTTCAAAAAGGGTGGGTGGGTCAATGAAACATATTCATTAGGGCACGCATCCATGATTTGGGGTTTTTGTAAGGTTTCTAGCTCTGCCGACCAAAGATCACTGGTGTGGGTGTCTATCCTGGATTTGGTAAACTCTTGCTTGTGAAAATGATTGTTTTTAAGTTAACCCCATATAACATTCAGGACTGATAAAATGTATGAAAATATAGAGTAACTTTATCATTGGTGGTGCCCGGTACAGGTCTGCATATTGATAAATGCAGGCCATAGACAAGCATATTTTCTGAAAGCATGAGAAAAAAAAAGTACAAGTCAGTTCATGTTTTAATCATGCACAATTTATTCATGATGATGATGATGATGGATGAAAAATGAACATAACAGAAATGCTGAAACTTTCTCCCCTCTCCCCCCAATCATAACTGTTCTGTTCTGTTCTGACCATCTGATGTGAAGCTTCAACATGAAACATTCCTATGTGAAGTTCAAGTTAACATTCTAAGCTCTAATTCTTAAATACATGCAATTACATGTATTTGTTACTACACACAGACAACATTTTTGGAATGATTTATTATTGAGGTTTGCTTTTGTTTAATTACTCTCTAAATTCTGATGGACCAGAATCGAAGAATAAGAACAGTGCACAGACACATTTTTTTAGTTCAGGTGGTTCCTCAAAGATGGCAGCAGCAGCTTGTGTTCTATGACTGCCAGGCTTTCAGAATTTATCAACCAGTTGCAGAATTCTGTTTTGTTCTCCCTCTCTTGCGTCTGGATTTTTGGCATCCCCAATATTACCAGCATACTCTGAAAGCAGAAAATATTATTTCACAAATATACTGTTTTTAGCTCTGCTGACCAAAGATCACAGAGCTTATGCGATCACTCATGTCTCTCCATCAGTTGGTAAATTTTTTGCTTGTGAGCGTGATACAGTTCACAGTTTTTCAGATAGCCCCATATAAGTTTCAGGACATATGAACTGTATGAAAATCTACATGTTAGTCGAGACTGTATTCCTGGCACCATCTGCACTATTATGTAATATATGGGCCAAAATGTGAAAATCTTGTGAAAGCTCCAGCACACTTAATGTTTGATAGATCTTCATGAAATTTATTGGAATTGTGGAGGGGGTCAAAGTCTAAGTTGTTTTTGATACTACATGTAGTAGCCCCACCTGTAATTTGATGGAAATTAGGAGCCAAAATGTGTCTTAAATCCATATCTCGAAAAATAACTGAATTAGACATGCTACATTTACAAGATACATGTACATAAATCATGTCCAATGCTAATGTTAAATAGGATCTGCAACTTGGACCTATTTTTGTTAGGTCACCAAACCTGTTCAGTTGGAACAGGTGATTTTGTAATGGTAGGGTGTAGTTTGGACATCAGTGGCAAGGAGAATTGAGCTTTCAGATCAAAACTACACTTGAGCACATTGTATATAAAACTCTACTTAGTGACCTACTTTATGGGGTCACCACAACCTAATGATTGAACAACCTTGACCTATTTTTCAAGCTCATTAAGCACTTTAGAAAAGGACATTTAATGCAATATCTTGACAAAAAAATGCCAGTGACGTCAAATGTACCACAAATATGTATCATCTGGAAGTTTGATATTGCTTATTAATATGGCTAAGCTTGATTAATTGTTTATGGTCGTGGATTGAACACATTTCAGAAAATGATTTTAGGTGATGGTGGTCAGCAGAGCATTAGCCCTTATGGGCCTCTCGTTTCCTTTCTTTGATTCATACTGGACCATAAAGTACGTGTTTGTTCCATATCCTCCAATAACTGTACCATGAAGCATGTTTGTTCAATTTTAATAACCCCACTAAAATAAACACAGTCAGAAGAGACAACAGTAGTGTCATTTTTTCTATTATAACTTCATTTTATTCAACTAACCATTCTCAAAATGACTTCATTTGCCTGCAAAACTGACCAATCTTTGTGCTTTCTCCATTCCACTTGACCTGCATGGCTCTTGCCTGAATGATCCGGTTTAGCACTGAATACCTAGTATGTGATTCAATTTCTAATAGATCCACTTGGTTTTTTCCAAGGTAACATACTTCAATGCAACAGGTCACATATACTGCCAATGGCCAATGTGATAATGATCAACTGCATCAGCTAAAGAGAACAGAGCTTAAAATTAAGGCAAGCTCTTTTGTACTGGTTAAATACATTTGCAGGCAAGACCAGGTAAAATTTTGGTTTCAACACAGATTTCACCCATCCTTCTTGTCCAAACATAAGTCACAAAAATCCTTCATCTTATGAGACCGGGCGACCATGTGTTTTAAAACCCTGACCTTAAATAAAATCTTGTAGACCTTGGGAAGATCAAGTGTAGTAGAGATTATGTGGAAGCTTGGAGGCAATGACTTGTCAACAAATTAAAGAAAACCTGACCTCTCATCATATTTCTGATCGTCTTGACTGAGCCACCTCTCATGTTCAGGATCTGCATTACACGTTGTTTGACCTACAAAAGGATAATTCATTGTGCAGTGAGTTATGATGCACACATTCCTGACACCAGAATTATGGCACATGAAAGCTTCATTATGCAACACAGGAAAATCCTAACAGAATACATTGCACTCACTTCCATTTTACTTCTTTCAGAGCCAATCACAACAGAAGCTGTATTCAACTGGATTATTCAGATATCACATTTAGATTCCTTCAGGTTGAAACAAAAGACTTTTCACTCAAGTACCAGCATGGTCATAGTTCTAGCACAAAAAAAAGCTCCAGGTCAACAGCTTTCCTTGTACAGTATGGCCAACCTGTGCTGAGGAAAGGTGCTGACACAGCTTAAAGCTCAGGACTGGAAGAGTTCATTCTAAAAGTCCATTCTGAACACTGAACTGAATGAAAAATTATGAACCTTTCACGCAGACAGATTTCACTCTGTACAAATTACTTTGTATACCTGCATCCACCTCTGTATGTACATGTATATGTATGCATAAACATTAAGTGCAGGGGTTCCTCATCAGCAAACCTCTCTTTAATACTCTCACAGCTCCTACATTATACTTACTGTGTAAATTCTCTGATAACATACCTTCGCGAGAAGCTCTAATCGTTCATGTTTATATACTGGAAGGAATATTGGTAACTAGAAAAGATGACTTTCTGTATAGCAAATCAATGTGTGTGTCTTCAAAGCATATTGGTATGGCAATGTGCAACTAGTCCATAACGCAGGAGCAGAAGTTAGAATAGCATCTCTATTATAGCTTTGAAGTTATTCAAGGTTTAAAATTTCTAATGGTGCTACTTGGCATAATTTTAATTGTTACAGCATAATTTAAATTGCTACAACTTTTGTTTTTAATTTATTAGGTGCGCAGTGGTCAACAACACCCTAGTAGAAGTTGGAATGACATCTCTATCTATTATAGTGTTGAAGATATTCAAGATTGAAAACTTCAAATACTGCTTATTAGCATAATTTAAATTGCTACAACTTTTGTTTTAGATTCATTACATGTGCAATGGTCAATAACCCCCTAGTAGAAGTTAAAATGACATCTCTATCTATAAAAGTTTTGAAGATATTCAAGTTTTTAAGTTTCAATTGCTGCTAATTAGCATAATTTAAATTGCTAGAACTTTTATTTTACATTTATTAGATGCGCAATGGTCAATAAACTCTAGTAAAAGTTGGAATGACATCTCTATTATACTTTTGAATATATTCAAGATTTATACATGTAATTTCAAATGCCCCTAATTTGCATAATTTTAAACATCTTCAGACCTCTGCATAAAAAGGCCTAACTCCTTGTATGGAGGTACAATCATGCCAAGTTTGGAGTTTGTATGTGTGGTATCAGAGAAAAGTGTTGGACAAATTCACTTGTAAAGAAGACAGAAATTAAGAATTTTAGGAAAAACAGAAAAGTGTGTGTTGACACACACACTTTAACTTACTATGGTAACTTCAGCCAGAAATAATCATTCCGGTGACAAAACCTTTAATTTTCAAGGTTTTCAATGCCCTGAAACTGCATGTACATGTAGCAAATTCAAGGACTTATAGGACCTGCGTGAACCCTCTCTGTCTGTTTCTTATATGGAATCTTTAAGTTTTTTCCAAAACTGTTCAAAACTCTGCCAGATACGTCTACTTATGTCCAAGATCAAGAGCAGACTGTGTTAAACATAAGCACAGAGCACACTTACTGTTGAGGGTCCAGATGCACAGACTTCCAGCATGATGTTATCAATGAGCTGTAGAGTGAAAAGGCCGGCATCCAGTCGCTGCAGATAGAACTGGTCCTCCATCTCCTCTTCTGAAGCACTGGCCATCAATACTGGATCCTAGGGCAAACAAAAAAGGGCTCAACACAAGTAATGCAGGCTGGACTTAAGTTTCTACAAAACAGATACTGTCCATTATGAGATACTGCTCACTTGTTAAGTATTCAGTTCTTATATCTAACAAACTGACAGAGCTTCCAGAATGTCTAAAATATGTTAATTACTGTGGAAAGACATGGAGGCAGGATAAATTTAAGTTGCTGGTAAATATATATCAGCAGCTTTCCTGGTGGTTGAAAGTATACAAGGCAGATTTACTCTGGGTACATTAGCTGTAAAAATGACCTGGTGTATTTTCTTAAAAATTTGTGTATATATTTTTAACAAGGCATTTCATTTTTTCAAATGTACAAAATAATGAAAGATAAATTTGCAACCACCAACATCACAGTCCCTGCTGAACACACGGAAGCTGGGTTTGAACATGTCTACGACTGATTGGGCTAAAAGCATTCATTTAAATGGCCACTGTATGCCCCCAATGCCCCTCAGCAAACATACTCCTCATCTTCACATCTCTGCCCATGGCAGTGGTCTGAGACACACCAAATAAAACTCCATACAGACTTTTATTTTGACATTTAGTGGTAACCATGGGCCTTGAATTCACCAATATCAAGCTGTAAGTCCATCCATGTACATTAGATTTGCTCAGCGTCTTTGATAAAGTTTCCCTATGTGATCTTAAATTGAGGTCAAGGTCACTTGCAATATCATCCAAAGCTCTCCTTAAGAGGAACACACACCAAATTTCATTTGAGAAGCTCTCTCCATTCCCAAGTTGTTATCATGCTGACAGTGCTGCAATTAACAATGTTAATCCCTGTGACCTTGAAACAAGGTCAAGGTTGCTCACATGCAGTCCCATTTAAGATCTCTATTAGAGGGTTCCACACACCAAGTTTGCCTGAGGTAGCTCTTTTCACTCAACAGTTATCATGATGAGCATTAACATGCCATCAAAATTGACAATGCTGGCCTTAAAAGAAGGTGAAGGTCATTGATATGCCATCCAACTCGAGCTATTCAAATGGGGTGTTCCACACACCAAAATTAGTCAAGTTAGCTATTTACATTCTTCAGTTATTTTGTTGAGAGCAAGAGTTGTAGGAAGGATGGAGAGACAGATGGCTGGATGCAAGGTCTGACGACAACAATACCCTTCAGCCAAAAATCATCCTGGTGATGTCTGTTTAAAACCAGGAACAAGACCTGTGTATTTCATATGCACTACTGAATTCTCTTTTGCCCCCCCCCCCCCCCCCCCCCAATGCGTATAAACAGTTAAACGAGCAAGGCATCTAATCATCATAATCTGACTGAACACTGCATGCTACTTGTGTGCCAGATATGTGACAGCAACCCAGAGGTCCCCAACAGGGACAATGACTCTCCCTGTAAGATTGATGAGCACTGTGACAATAAACATAACTGACCAGAGGAAAGATGTTATCTACACCCCAGCTGGACTTTGAGGTATTTGGGATAAGACTTGCACCTGTAAGCAAGCTGACACCACTATCATTTTCTTCAATGGAACTTTTATTTTGGAATACATTAATTTTTTCACCACGGATGAGTATTTTACCATCAAGTTTGCTTCTTTTTCAGTATTTGGAATCATAAAATTAAAATTTCTAAATTACACAGTTCAAATTGTTCTTATCTGAACCTGTACTATGAAAATTTGGTAATTATGGTTTGTTTGACAGGTATTCTTCTTTGATATGAAGCTCTGCATTTACAAGCAAAACTTCACATATTTAGCTAATTCATCAATTGCCACGTTCATATATATTCATTTTATGTGGGTTGTCTTTGCTGAATATTTAGCTTAGGCAAGGAGCCGCTACTCAGAGAGACGTGTACGGGTAAAAGGCTCCGAAACACGTTGAGTAGTTACCCGCTGAAGACCCTTTAATTTAATTGGGCTGATACAGCCTATGTCAAAATTTTACAGAGGAACGTGTGCAATATAGACAATAGTAATTCCATATATATACAGGTTAGACAGGGACAGGTTAGCTTATGGAGAGTAAAGAGTTCGAACTGCGGAATAGGATATTGACTACTAGGAAGTGGTTCTGGGCAAAAAGACACAAATACAAAACAGTTTTAGAGGAGAAGTTGAACAAAAATACAAATACAATGAGATACTAAAGTGAGAAATTTCATTCTCACCATTCATTGAAAAATGGAAGCTTCATCCATGCACTTGGTCCTACATTGATGTTTACAAATGAACAGATTTGCACAAAAAGGCGTGACTTATGTGATAATTATGTAAACTGTAGGATATATTTACCAGTTTCTGTTTTTCGATCTTATCGTTGGCAATTCTCACTTTTTCCAGGTACTTGAAATGCAACTCCATCAGTCTGTCAACCTGGAGGATATAATATATATATATATGTATGTATGTATATATGCATACATGCAGTGCGTTAAAAACATATAAACACAAGCTGTTGTTTGACTTAGAATTTAAGTCATTGATCATGGCTCACATATCCTTTTGCTAAATATATAGTACCAGCACCTAAACCTTAGGTCAGATTAACTCTGTGTCTCATCTGCGTATGTTTTAGGTAAATTGAACTGACATACACATGTACATGATACCTATACTGGGAATAATCACAACAGTAGTCCCTGTCCTGAGAGGTCATTCCAGTCAGAGGCCACCTGGCTTGACAGACCACTTTTGGCAGCTCCCTGCCATTATCTTTTCCATATTATTGTACCTCTAATGACAGGCCATCTGTCTTGAGCGGCCACCTTTGGGCCTGCCTTTGGGGTGGCCTCTTAAGACAGGGACTACTGTTATGGGTACCTCACGCAGGTCCCATCTAAACCTGTAGACTTAAAAACTTTTCCTTTCTGCATTTCTGGACAGATTCTATACTTTTTTCTTCCAAATGTAACATGAATTTACAGTCTATGCAAGTATCTGACATTGGAAGCAGCCAAAAACTTGTTGATAAAGAGTAGTATTTTGCATTATTCAGCAACCTGTCCTCAATATTGCTATATTTCCTCCTGCCTGAAGCCTTTTTTTTTCATGTTCTTTGCTGCTTTCTAATGTTAACATGATTAAGGAGCCTATTTTTAAAAAAAAACTTTTTGACCATAAAAGACTAAAAACATAAAAAGTGTTTGCTACTTTTTTCCCTGTACTATTTGTGTGTAAGACTGAGCTTCAAATGTGCTTAGAAAATCCCAGAGATCAGCATCATGACATGGACCTATCTCAACATAAGGTCTCTGCTTCCTCCTACAAAACTGGATGAAGTAGTATGCGAGAAACTTAAAAATTATTTTTCACCCTAATCTGTTAAGTGTAGCCACAGATATATGAAACAAAATAAATGAATATTAAAAAAAACAAACAAACAAACAAACAAACAAACAAAAAAAAACCCACTAAACAAAATAATTGATAAAAGCTACAGCTCACCTTCTCATGATCATTTTCTGTGAATTTACTCAGAAGTCTCTGTCTTTGTTGACCTTGGCAGTTCCTCAACATGGATGCAATGATTGACATAATGTGCTCTGGAATAAGAAAAGAGCAAGGGCCTCACCTGAGACTAGGACATACTCCATATTTCCTGGTTTAGGTCTTACTAAGATCTACTTTCATCGGGAAATATCAAAGGAAATTCTTTCCACAGCCATTTATCTGCTGAATGCACTCTGTATATTGGACACCTGTTAATACCTTCACATAAAATTTTGACATTTGTACAGAATTCTTATGGCTTAATGAGAAGAATGATCCACAAATATTTATTTCCTGCAACTTTTACATGTTTTTAAAGAGGTAATAATTCATGATAATTTTCACAATTGTTTCTTAATACTGCAGCACTATGGATAGAGACATTGTGAAAAAAGCAGAAGCCGCTACAACTCCTGAAAAACCATACTTAAGCTGACTACTTTTCAATAAATTCTTGACTCCCATCCTCCCCTGAGAAATGCGTTTTAATTGCTGAAACCAGTTGGGAGGGAGTCCCCATACACTTTACCAATATGTCCCTGTTTTTGGCTTTATAGACTTATAGTCTTCCTGCTGGTATTGTCATTTTATACTTAATAGAATTTTTTTAGTTAATTTTGCACCAGCACCTTTTGACATACTTCATCTTACATGTCTCAGTGCCACATTGCTCCTTTCATATTGGAATTTCATGTCACAATAACTTCTTTCATGGTGGTGAGAGTGTGCTGGCAAGAACAATGTTCTTTTGCATGTTAACCTAACCTATGCATGTCAGGTCTTTTGGGGGTAGGATGGGTGGGTAGCAAAGTGCTTTCACCCATTGATGACATGAGATACATGTTTATTACCTTCCATTTCTTCTGCCCCTGGTCCAAACTTCTTGTGTCTTTTTGGTGTCTTCATAAAAAGTGGGAAGATACTTCTAAGTCCCAATATGTCAACAAACTTATGGCAGTTGTCAGCACCCTCTCCGCCAGACATGGCATGGTCCAATACCTTGATAGCACTGTACCGAGACATTTTCTTCTCCCTACAGGTATGAAAGGAAGCGAATCTGTCACTATGAAGGCGTACCAACGTTCTTCCAAATATTCATTTTAAAGCTGAAGAACATGCAAGACGCATTTCAGTCTTCTTTCAGAGCAGTAATGAAACTGAAAATATACAAGCGACGGGTGGTAATGCTGATAATGACAACATTGTATAGCAGCCATATGTCACTTCTTACCTCAACATGAGATTCATAAGTTGCAGTCCCTCTCCCTTCAGGAACCTATCCCTGTTTGCCTCCAGCATCAGTGCTGAACACAGACAGTTGAACAAATTTTCCATCATTTCTACCTCTTCTGCTGTCACAGGATCATGGCGTTTGTATGCCTGAATAAATGAAAAAAAAAAATACTCAATCAGCTTCAATCAACAAAGTCAAATCTTTTCTTGTTCAAAATGACAATGATAAAAACTCGGCAGACATTTTGGAACATATACCTGTTGAATTGAAAAGAATCTTTTTACACTGTGGTCTGGGTGTATAACCATCTGCCATATTTACAGTTGTTGACTGAGTTGAAAGAATAGTCCACTCCTTTCCACATAAACTTTTTTTCGCTCAGTTTGGAAAAGGATGGATCAAAGTTAAAATGAAACTTCCATACCTTCTTTGGTGCATAATCCTGTGTGGAATCTACTACGTTATCTATATTAACTACCACCGTTGCCCTTGGGTCCTGCCAGATTCATTTATGTGAACTTTTAAACAAGAGGCCCATGGGCCTAATGCTCTGCTAACTACCATTACCACAAAATTGTTTCCTGAAATGTATTTCCTCCACGACCTTCAAGAATTAATCAAAGTCATCCGTATTATGTGATGTCAAACTTCTACATGATACACATTTGTGTTACATTTGGCATCATCCGCCTTATTCGTTATTGAGATATTGAATTAAATGTCTGTTTCGTAAGTGCTTAGTAACCTTGACAAATAGGTCAGGGTCACACAATCACTGGGTAATGGTGACCTGAAAAGTAGGTCACCAAGTAAACTTTTATATTCAATGTACTCATGTGTGATTTTGATCTGGAGGCTCAATTTTGTTTGCCATTGATATCCAAAACTTCCCCCTTACCATTATAAAGTCACCTCTCCTAACCCGATAGGTCTGGTGACCTCACAAAAATAGGTAAAAGTCACTGATCTTGCATAACATATTAGCACTGGATATGATCTGTGTATCCTTTCAATTTGGCATGTCTAATTCAATTATTTTTTGAGTCTGGACATTTGTAACTATCAAAGCATTTTAACTCATAATTTCCATTAAATTGGCGCCACTAGTATCATAGGCAACCGAGATTTTGATCTCTTCTATAATCCCACTTAATTTCATGAAGATCCACAGAAAAAATAAGGATGCTGGACTGGTCACAAGATTATCACATTTTGACCTGCACATTAAACAATACTTCAGTAACAAGTGGCAACACCAACATTGACGTTGATATAGATTTTCATACACTTGAAAAGTCATAAAAACTATATGGGCCAAACTCCAAAACTGTGGGGCACAGAGCATTCACAAGATGACCCCTATTTTTCAACTGGCCATTTGACTTTGACCTTCAACTTGTATTAAATATTGTTACTGTTTAAAATGTGTGCCCTCCATCCAGCTTTCCATACGTGGTGTGTTTGTACAAATCAGATAATAACTTTGGAGCGATTGAAGAAAAATATTAAACTTGAGCAAGTGCCAAAGTCCATCATCGATGACCCAAAAAGTAAAAGTAAGTCACAAAGTACAGTTTTATGTACAATGTAATCAGGTGCAATTTTGATCTGCAGACTCAATTCTCTTTGCCATTGATGACCACGCTACACCCAGTCATTACAAAATCACCTCTTTCAACTTTACAGGCCTGGTGACCTCACAAAAATAGGTCAAGGTCACTGATATTACATAACTTGCTAGAATTGGACATGGTCTACATATCATATAAATTTGCCCAAACTAATCTAATTACCATTCAAGATATGGAATTTTATATCTTAAATACACTTTGGTTCATAATTTCCATCAAATTATATGGGGCCCCACTGGTATCATAAGCAGCTGAGACTTTGATCTTTTCCACAATCCCACTAAATATCATGGAGATCTATCACACATTAAGGATGCAAAAGCGGTCACAAGATTTTAATATTTTGACCCATAATTTACATAACACTAGTACTGCAGGTGGCACCACCAATATCAAACTGGGTCTACATTTTTATACACTTGATAAGTCCTGAAAGTTATATGAGGCTAGCTTTTAAAGTGTGGGCCATATCATGCTCACAAGCAAAAAGTTTATGGAGGGATGGGCATACCTTTAGTCAACAGAGCTAAAAACTAATAAATACAAAATATTTTACCATTAATTTACACATTTCATATCTTTTTCTGCAATACTTAAGTTGTTCAGAGCCCTAATGTTTAAAAATTTAAGCTTTCAACTAAAGCTGTATGTTTAATTATATATGCAACCGAAAGAACTTCATAAAGATCAAACAATCAGACATTATTTGAGAGCATACTCACTGCCAGCTGCTGTAGTAACACATCAATGCCATCTATTTCTCCAAGGGCTTGTCTATTTTCTGCAAGGGAAATTAGACAGGCATTGTAAACAAATAAAGCTCATAACATCATACACCATTTGTAGTTGACCTCAAGAAAACAGCAGTAAATTACTGAACATTATGAAAAGTCTAAAATTTCACCTTGATCAACAAACTTAAGACCCCACCATCAGTGTCACGAGGGAGTGGTGTATTTTATTTCATTATTTTTAATTTGTCAACTTCATCAAATGATGAGCAGGGATAAGTGGCAGGTTGTAACTTGCCGTTTTTCACAAATGATATGGAAGCAAAGACCCATATATGATGTGACCGCAGCCACTCCCTGTTACTCACCTATATGGTCTTGCAGTAGGATGGCCAGTATCTCTGTGCTGTACAGCTTGTTGGCATCGAAGGGCATTTTAGCCTGCAGGAGACAGCAGCAAATTTATTCATGCATCTTACAATATAAAGCTTCAAAAAAAAAAAAAAAAAAAAAAAAAAAAAAAATGTGAACAAAATACATGGAAGCATTCAGGAGATATTGTGGTAGCCAGCGCGAATGAACATGTAAGTAGGCTGCCATTTGCCCACATTAGGTCACGGTGACACCAAAATCTAATCAGATCCTACTTGCATACAAGATAATCATACTATAAAATTTGAGCAAGACACATGGAAGCATTCTGGGGATATGGCAGTAGCGAGCTCTAATAAACATATAATTATCTTGCCATTTATTCAAACTAAGTCATGGTGACACCAAAATCAAATCAAGTTATCTTGCCAGGTAAGGACAGACGGACAGACAACCTGAAAACAGAAAGGGTCCACCCTATAGAACGGGCCCCCCTATGGAGCGGACCCTTCAAAAATCATTGAAAATTAGGGATCCAGAGTTTCATAGCCTGCTATCCAACTTTGTTTAACCCTCACAAACTACATTTCCGCCAAGTTTCAGAACAATCTAAGTAACAGTATTGGAGAAGAAGTCGAAAATAGCCTTAATATATACATGGCAATAAAATGTAATTATGCTTGGATACTATACATGTAACATCAGTTATTAAGAGCTACTCGACTACTCATAAGCAGAGCTGCTTTCTTAGTTTTCCTTATTTCTGAGCATTATAACTTCCGTTAATAATTATTAAATCAAAAGCACTGATAATACATATGCGAGTTACTAAAAATTTAAGACTTTCAAGTGAATGACTTTACCTTGTTGGTACATGTAGTTTTGGAAATTTGGTCATATAATTTACAGCATAATAATGATATTTTTCTCACACAAGACAACCTTTTCATTAAAAAAACGTTACACAATGTTCTTTGCCATGTATAACTGCCATAATCATCACAATCTTACTTTTCTGGCTGCTGCTCAAGGCTGAAGCTAATATATACATATAGGCTTCATAGAGGTGTCTGTTTTGTTTTGAGGTTGTTGATGCTTATAGAACTAAACACAGATAAGCTATTGCATGACCTGACCTTTAACCTCTTGAGAAGCCACTGCATCAGCCCTTGCTGTACTGCTTCTGTGCATGTGTCTGACCGGAACTCTGTCATGTTTTCAACTATTCCTTCATCATCAAAAAAAAGAAAAGAAAAATATGTATATCAATGCCATCGCGGGAAGACGGAAGACTGTGTGCTCAAAACCAAAAAGACAAACTACTGTAAATTCATTACTTCCACTGTATTTTTATTTTCATTCACTTTGCTGCTGGTACAAACTAAAATGTCAAAACAAAAACACAACAAAAGAGTTCCTTAAGATGGGTTTAATAGAAACTGGGTCCAATGCAGTGTAATTCAAACTTCAATTTAGTTCTCAAAATGCAAAAACCATAAAAATTTATATATTCGAATATAATAACATTTACAGGGATCATTTTCTTTCTTGTTTTCTATTCAGAATGTGCATTATATATATATATATATATATATATATATATATATATATATATATATATATATATATATATATATATATATATATATATATATATATATATATATATATATATATATATATATGGGATGCACCCTATATAACCCAAACAGAAAGAAGTCCTTGTAATTTCATGCTAGTCACTTGGGAACAGAAAACACGTAGATACATGTACATGTAGTTCTATTTTCATTTACCTAGACTGTTGTGTATTCCATCTGCCTCCTCCTTCACACTCTCGTCCAGTCTCTCCAAGTTCTGAACAAGCTGGGCGATCACTTGACCCTCAAGCTGCACAGAGAAAACATCACTTTTAACCCTTTCCCCCTTGAACTAAGACTGGGTCAACAGCTTTCCTCAGCATGGGTTGGGCACCAAGTGCCGAACCTATGCCAAGGAAAGCTGTTGACCAGGGCATATGACCTTGAGTGGTCACCTCTACAATTCTCAGTCAAACTGTTCTTCATTACTGTTGAAATTAGTTGAAAACACTGAAGCAGATGACACTTGAGCCCCAGCTGGTTGGGGCTGCTTTAAGGGAAAAGATTTAACAGAACTCTCATTGCAACGCAGCTTACCAACAAAGCATAGTGCAAAGTAATCACTCTGTATAACTTTTAATCTTCCACACTTTTTTTAACATTGCTATTATGAGGGCATGAGTGAAAGTTGTCTTTGTCCACTTTTGACTGAAATTGACCGAATACCTATATTCTCCTATACAGTAGTCCCTGTCCTGAGAGACCACCCTCACATGAGGGACTGCTCTTCAGATTCTCAATTCCTATGCTCCCCATGTTAATTTACCTGTCACTAAAGACCATGTTTCGCAAGACTACTTTTTTTTGTCACTGTTGGGGTGGTCTCTGGTAACAGGGACCAATGTACTTTATAATGGCAACTACACAACAGTTTGACTGATTTTTATACTAGAGACTCAAAACTTCACCCATGTGAGGGCTGGCTGAAAATTCCTAAGCCTAGCTGTGAAAGACCTGTACAGAGTTGATGGTTTTCACTTGTTTCTCTACATAGTCCTCTTTCAGATTTCCACACTCTTGCCAGCAATGCTGAAAGGCCAGGATGCTGGTGGAAAAGAAATTTTCTTCAGCCACCCCCAAAAAGTCATTCACAGTGGAAATGACAACATCATTACCAGGAAAATGGCAACTGGCTAGTTCCTTTTTCATTTTGGGAAACAGGTGGAAGTCTGATGGGGCTAAATCAGGTGAATAAGGGGGCTGCTCAATGATTTTGAAGCCACAATCCTGGATCGCTGACATGGCAGCCACCAATTTGTGAACAGGAGCATTGTCTTGGTGCAACAGGACTCCTTTAGTGAGCATTCCCTGTCGTTTCGCTTTGGTAGCTTCATGCAATTGTCTCAGTAGGTCAGAACAATATCTTCCATTGATAGTCTGGCCTTTTTCAAGATAGTCAATCAGCAGAATACCCTTGGAATCCCAAAAGACTGAAGCCATCACTTTTCCAGCAGAAGGCTTTTTTTTTTGGGGGGGGGGGGGGGATCCTGGATGCTTCCATTGTTTAGACTGAATTTTGCTTTCTGGTTCGAAGTGATGAATCCAGGTCACATCCATTGTTACAAATCGGGCAAAAAAAGTCATCGGGATCTGCTTCAAAATGGCATAAATTGTCACGGAATGCCAGGAATCTGAGAAGTTTCTGATTTGCTATGAAGAGCTTTGACACCCATCTTACAGAGACTTCTGTCATTCCCAACTCCTTAGTGATAATGCGCTCAACCCTCTAATGAGAGATGCCCACAACACGGGTAATATGTGGCATGATCAATTGTTGACCAGCCATTACCATGTCATGCACCCGGGTAATGTTTTCTGGAGTGGCTGCTGTTGAAGGCCTTCCTGGATGCACTCCATTGTCAAGGCTCTCTCTATCATACTTGAATTCAGCAGCCCACTTTTTAACAGTGGAAATGGAAGGGACATCATCCCCTAAAATGGAGACCATGTCGGCATGTATCTGTGTTGGAGTTAGCCCTTTCAGTTGCAGGTACTTGATGACGGCCCTATGGCCCGTTTTGTCCATTCCTGGTGATTTCAATGGGTAGGTTCACAAGATGGTCTGGTACAAAGACACTAATCACACTACAGTTGCAGTTCTTATGTCTATGATTCATGATGATTGTACTTGTTGGTGACAAAATTTTGTACCAATCAGATAGAAATACCCACTTAGAGCTTTTCAGCCAGCCCTTGTAACAGAAATCTGAATGCAACCCAGCTTACTGAAAACATGTAGGGTAAAATAAATAATCACTTATTATAAATTTAAATCTTCCATATTTTTTTTACAATGCTGTTAACAGAAATCTTATTTCAACCTAGCTTACTGACAACATGCAGTGCACAGTAATCACTCAGCATAACTTTTAATATTCCGTACTTTTAAACAAACCTCTAACTGTAAGCACAGATTCAGTTAAACAAATATGAAGTGATTTCAACCATGGTCATGAAAACATTTGATTTAAACACTTCTTATTTCATAGTTTGTTCACTTACTGTTTCATTTTAGTTGCATAAAACTGACTCAAAGAAATCAAATGCTATAATTTAATTTTGTGTTTTGATACCAGAAGTGTACCAGTCACTGTGTGCATTGATATTTGCTTTGGCTAAAATAACAGTAAAACATATGTACATTGATAAAGTAGGAGCCAAGCGTTGACAAAGCATGGGGAACAATAGAAGCTTACCAGGGAATCAATGAGAGCACTGGCCCCCTCCTCACTCTCATTTAGTGTGTCAACATCTGTTAGTTCTTGAAGCAAGTCCACCACTGCAATGGATATATCTGGAAAACACAGAAGTACCAGGTTTTACAAGCTATACTTTTTACTGTGGTCTTCGTTTTAGTCTCATCATTTTTGGTGCCAATTTTGGACCAAGTCAACAGATTTCCTCAGTGCCCAAAGTAGCCCAAGGACAGCTGTTGACCTGGACTTTTATATTCTACATAACTAGAGTCAAGCTGGTACTTGAACAAAAGGTTTTCTATGAGGAACATGAATCTAGCACCCGTATTATGATTTAGAGCAGTCAGTTTGAAGTATTCCAACTTTAAGTTGTAGTTGGCACTGACAGACTTAACACATTATTGGGGTAACCACAAGTACAGCAATATTCAACAGTGTAAGGAAAACACAGAATGACATCAGAATAAAAAGATAACTATGGTCAGGCATATCAATTTGCTCGAACTGTTTTATGTGCTTTTAAGTCAAACAAAAAAAAAAAAAAAAAAACAGAGCGCTGTGTCTGAGCAGCCTGCTATAAGCTGACGCTGACAACCAAAACTAAAAAGCCCACTTTGATCCATGGGTATCCAAAATCATTTGTGTCCAATATCAAACCCATTGGCCAAGTGGTTTTACAGAAGAAAAATTTAAGTTTTCCCAAAAATAAAATGACAAAAACAATCATAACAAATCAAAAAAATCAATAGCACATGATAATTTGATAAAACTTAATAGCGACTCATCCAAGGCGTACCTCTACAAAGTTATCAGTCAATCTCGCAGATGGTTTTGGAGAACAAATGGAAAATGTCAATCAATATTGTAATCTCAATTGACTTACATATTAATCAACAGTATTGTATTGACCAGTAAGTACCCAAACTGATTTTTTTTATGTTCAAAATCAGGTATGCAGAGTATGCTTGCTTAGTAAACATCTTTTGATTGACACTTCCATAAGATATGTTTCTATCACATTTCAGCACAATTCCAGGGGCACAGTTGGAAATGAAGGTGGAAATAGTTTTTCACAAAAATTCATTAAAAAAAATAAATAAAAAAAAAAAAAAAAAAAAAAAAAAAAAAAGAAAGAAAAAGAGGATCATGATGATCCTGTGCTCAGCTGACATGCATCTGCTTATTTTAACAAAATTACCCAAAAATTTATGCAAAAATCAGTGCAGTGTGACCATTTGAATAACATATGTAGAAACCTATCAAAGGTACATTTCTGCAAAGTATGAGGAGTGTCCCTGTGCGATATCAAAGCAATTGGGTGAGTGGTTTCAGAGAAGATTTTTTACGATTTGCCCCCCCCCCCCCCCCCCAATTCACAAAAAATCCAAAAATCAATGGAGCATGACCATTTCAACAAACTTGCTAGACACCCATCCAAGGCATATCCCCACTAAGTTTGAAGTCTATCTGGATGATGGTTTTAGAGAAGAAGCCAAAAATGTGAATCAGCATTAGAATGTCCATTGACTTGCATAGTAATCAATAGGAAAGTTGCATTGACCGACAAGTACCTGAATTGAAAAAATCGTTAAAAATCAGGAATCCACAGCAGTGCCATGTAGTGAACAACTTTGTTTGACCCTTCTACAAGGAACATATCCACCAAGTTTCAGCTCAATCTGAATGATGGTTCTGGAGAAGAAGTCAAAAATAACGAAAACGTACAAAATTCATAGGAAAAAATCACAGTGGCACCTGGTGAACAAATTACAAACTTAGCGTCCCCGGGAGTATCCCTGTGGGATATCAAAGCAATTGGGCGGGCGGTTTTGGAGAAGAAGATTTTTTAAGATTTGCCCGAAAGAAGAACAAAAAATTCATAAAAAATCACTGGAGCGTGACATTTGAACAAACTTGGTAGAGACTCACCCAGGGTACATCCCACCAAGATTGAAGTAAATCTGGCTGACCGTTTTCAAAAGAAGTTGAAAATGTAAATTATGGATGCCGACGGATGGACGACGGACCCTCAAAAAAGCTCAGCTGACTGACAAGTCAGCTGAGCTAAAAACTGTTATACCATCTGTTGAACAAATTAAGTTCTAGGGATCCCCAGATGTGTCCCTCTGCTTTTTGAAAACTAGAAAAGTGTCCAAAGGACACGGATGCCCCCACCAGGCATTGCCCCCCCCCCCCCCCCCAGCACTGGAAAGAGTAGCATGTAGTTGGTGCAAGACTTCAAACATATTGTGAAATCTTAAAATGGATGATAATTATACACACAACTTTTACTATATTGATTGATATTTCTATCAAATTTTATAGCTGTACCTGAAATACTTCATGAGCTACACATGGCACAAGTTTGACAAGAACCAATACTCATTTTCCTAGAATTGTCATTTTGACTAAGTTCGTTAATGATTATCAACAGAGGATAATTAACCCAAGAGACTAACAAAACACCAGGAGTACATCTTCACATATTGATTAATGTTGCTTTCAAATTTCATAGTTGTACCTCAAAAGGTTTGCGAAATACAAGACACAAGTTTGACATGTGCCAGCTTTTCACTGAATTGACCTTTTCACAAAGTTAATAAATGAAAAATGAACAGAGGTTAATTAACCCTAGAGACAAAAAAAAAAAGCCAGGTGCACATTTTCATATGTGGATTAATTATTCTATCAGGTTCCATAGCTGTGTATAAAAAACGTCTTCAGATATGCACAACACAAATCTGACAAGCCTGACGTTGAATCAACATTTTCATTAATTAATGATTCATTAACATAGGATAATGAATCCAAGAGGCAAACAAATCCCCAGGTGCACATCTTCATATGTTGATTTATGTTCCCGCCATGTTTCATAGGTATAATTCCAATACTTTTTGAGATACATGCGACACAAATTTGACAAGTCTAATGTTGAACCAACATTTTCCCCAATTTAATCAATGATTAATTGACACATAATAATTAATCAAAGAGGGAAACAAAACACCAGGTGCACACCTTCATATATTGATAGCTGTTTCCACAAAGTTGCATGATTGAACCTCAAATACTTTTTGAGATATATGTGACACAAATGTGACAAGTCTAATGTCGAATCAACATTTTCCCCAAGTTAATTAATGGTTGAAGCTAAAATACCTTTTGAGATACATGGGACACAAATGTGAAAACTCTAACGAAGAATCAACAGTTTACCCAAAATAATTAATGATTAATTGACACAAGATAATTAATCCAAGAAAGAAACAAAACCCCATGTGGATGCCTTCCTATATTGATAGATGTTTCCACAAAGTTGCATAGTTGAAGCTCAATGAAACATCTTTTGAGGTATGTGACACAAATGTGACAAGTCTAACGTTGAATCAACATTTTCCCTAAGTTAATGAATGATTAATTAATACTGTATAATCAACCCAAGAGACAAACAAAACCCCCAGGTGCATGCCTTCATATATTGATAGATGTTTCCACAAAGTTTCATGGTTGTACCTCAAATACTTTTAGAGATATGCACGACACAAATGTGACAATTTTGTGGGGCCGTCTGTAAAGCTAAGCATATATAGTGTTGCGATATCTTATTATTCTACTATCCTTTCTAAAATATTGCCGTTGGCCCCCCAAAACCACACATTTTCATTTCGATATTAATCTATATTTTCATTATGTGAAGAAAAAATCATCATTTTCTTGTTATTTGAGGTGATAGGCCATATATTACAACAGGGTCCACTTCAGAGGTTTTCTGGGCGTACAAACCATAATATTTAACATAAAATCTTCAAATTTGGTAGAATAAAACTACCATGTAATGTCTAGGCACAGTTTTCTTGTTTTTTCTTTAAAAGCAAAAGGAACGACTCTTTTAATTCATAAAGAGGCACCGCTTCAATTTTCCACTTTGTGTAATTCGACATTGAAAAAAAGTACAAAATAAAAAAATATCTACCAAAGCCACATACCGTTCTTAGGCAAGACGGTATATTTTCAAGAGCTTTTCATTTCATCAAAATCGATTAAACCATTTACGAGCAATCTGTTGAAAACCTCTGAGAAGTCAGACGAAAATTAGAATTATGAGAAAATGCAATTTAGGTCTAATTTGCTCTCTGGCAACAGTAAACTGGCCATCGTGGAAAATGTACTCACTTTCTGTGATTGATACTTGTCTTGTGAGAAGTAATCTTATAATACTTTACTTTTGATGTGTTGTCATGAAAGTATATTTTTTAAATCTATGTTTAAAAAGGAATCTTTGAAGCTTTTCCAGGAGATCACAAAGATGTGATTTCTTAATAGCTGGTTACAGTCGCTAAAATAACAGATTAGGAGTGTCCATTGTTCTCTCCCTAGCCCACTGGCCCATTGTTCTCCCCAACCTATGAGCAGCTTGATGACTTTCCATTCCCTAGCAGACCCAAGTCTGACTGACAGCTCATTTACATACTGTTGTATATACAAAACCATGTGGGTGTTTGGCCCAAAACCATGATTTCTTTAGGTCTAAAATTCTCATAAAAACTGAGTTTTCAAACTCAACATTTGGCAGTATTGTAGATTGATACCTAATCTTTCATATTCTGCAAAAAAACAATTCTTGATTTTCTAAAATTTATAGCTTTACAGATGGCCCCTTAATGTCGGACGGCCGAATGGACAGGCGGACAGACAAGAGCAAATCTATATGCCCCCACCCCCATGGGAGCATTAAAAAAAAAAAAAACAACTATAACACTGAAGCAAGACCAATTGAACAAACTTGGCACAGGCCCATCCCAGGTAGATCCTCACCAAGGCTGAGCAGGATCTGGCCAACAGTTTTGGAGAAGTCTAAAAAGTGAAATACCACTGCAATTCCCAATGTTATCAATAGGAATGCACTCAGGGACAGATCTAGGCATTCAAAATTTGTGGCCAAATCAGAAAAAACTTAAGGTCTAAGGGTTCCAGAAGTGGGGCTCAAAGCAGTTAACTCAGTGGTTTCAAACATGTTTTTAAGGTTTAGCAAAAAAGAAAAGAGAAAAAAGAAAAGAAAATCATTGGAGCATGACCGATTGAGCAAACTTTGCTTCTTTGCTAAGAGACCTACCCAAGGTAAATCCCCATCAAGTTTGAAGTGCATATGATATATGGTTTTGGAAAAGACATCAAACATGTAATTTGTGGAAAGGTGATGGTTGATGGACCATCCTATAACCTAAGCTGCCCGACACATCATCTGAAGTAAAAAACACCCTGTTGGACTGCATGATTTAAATTTTATCTGCTTTAACTCATTTTCCAATTGTTTATAAATGTAAAGATTATATCTCAAAAATCAAAGACCTATAGCAATGAAGAACCTTTCATCAAGAGCTTTAATGTAGTGTTCTTGCTTGAACACTCTACTAAGCATAGTCTGTCATAAAGTTTTTTAATTTTGAAATGGAAAGAGCTACTAACACGTACCTGTATTTTCATGACCCAACAGCTGAAGCAAAGACTGCACAGCATTGAGGTCCACCAAGATGTGGTACAGGTCGGGCATCGTGGCTATGACATGCATCTCCTGGATCACATCATGCAACTCCAGTTCTGACTCCATAAATCTGATGGAAATAATAATAAAAAACTACAAATTCAAATGGAATTAGAAGACTAGACATACATGTACTCCCCTTTCACTGTATCAGTGACCCAGATACTTGACCTAGTTTTTGTGCCAGACACACCCTTGAGTCCAGACACATGCGTGTGCAAATTTTCATGATTCTATGTTAATGAACAACAGAGTTACCGATCACAAACAAAATGTCATGGATGGTCGGGTGCACACACACAAACAAAAAGCATTTACTATATGCCCCTTTTCCAGTAGGAGAGGGGTATAATTAAAAAATCCAGCATCCCAGGGCTTACCCATAAAGGATAAAGATTCATGGGGGCCAATCAGATAAAAGTATTTTAAGACTACCACAAACTATACTTGTGCCAGACAGTAACAGGACACTAGAACATGTGAAGACTGCTACTCAGTTTAACGTTATACAGCAACACCCTCCATTTTCATAAGTAAATTGTGATACAATGCTGTGGTTAAACCCCTCCCCAGTATCAAGTGAAACACAAAGCACACAAACAGACTTCTTGTTGTCCCTGGACCTTTATGGCTATTGATATATCCTGCCACACAGAATTATGATGATAGGCTTTTTACACATTCCGATTCATAATGGGATGGGCTGTCACACACTGTGTTTCACAAGAGCTTACTTTTCTGGCATGTCTGGAAACTTGATCCGCATTTCTTGGTTTTTGTACACCCTCTTTTCAAACTGAAGAATCATCTTCTTCAGTGATGTGTCATCCAAGGCTTCTGTCTGCAAAGTTCAAGTTGAGCATTTATGACATTTAGGCAACTTTCAACTGCAAAAATGCATATATTGGTTGCAATTTTTACACTATATGTGTATATGTCAAGATAGGATTTCTGTTCAAAGCTGTGAAATTTTACAAGTCTATCACATCAATTTCGTCTTGAATTACTTGCAAACATGAGTCAAGTTTGAAGTTACCCAATATCTTCTGAATGGCTCTGAAGGCAATTTATTAGGAATGGATGCATCCTAATTTACAATACTGCATGTAGATGCATCTTTTTTTTTCATATACAACATATTACTGTATGGCAAGTAGGCATTTCAACAGGAACACAATACACCTGTGATACTTTTTTGTTTTATAGAAGAGCGCAATATCATATTCATACTGTTCACCTCTGGCTCATTGTCTACCATCTCCAAAATTCTTTCCCGTTCTTCCTCGCTGATGTTGGACTGGGCTGGTGCTGTGGCCCTCCTCTTGCTATGGTCCGGTACTCTGTCCACATGGTCTTCTTCCAATGACCTCTTGTTGCTTAATGCTGGCTTTTCTGGCTGTCAAACATTAGAAAAAGATTTTTTCCCCACTTAGTTCATTGTGAACTGTACTTAATAACTTATACACACTTAGAAAGGCCAAGGAAAATAACACTCTTGGTTCCTAACTTACATATAATGCATGTAGGAAGTAGTTCTGTTTCAGGTTTTGTTAGGTACTTTATCATTTGCTAGCAAATTTGTGGACAGTGACCAGCAGTTCCAAGTGTCACCTCCTCCATGTTTTTTCCCTTTAATCCTTGTTGATATTGCCTCCATAGGCTCCCCCTAGCTTGCTGTTTTTTCTGATGTGCTCAAGTCACTTAATGTGTTTTGACACCTACCTAGCGGTACAGTAACTGCTGTATGTGGCCATCCTTTCTTCCAAAAAAAGTGGCCACATACAACAGATGACCTGCCACAGCAGGTAAATTAACCAAAAAACTGACTCTTGCAACATTATGGTTGGTAAGGCTAAAAAATGCCTTCGCAAGGGTTAGGGATGTGGTATTTTTTGGTTATGTAAAAGAAATGCTCAGACATTCTATCCATCAATGAGTGGCTTGTCTGGCCTACATACTGTTTTTTTTTTTACACCTTGCAGGTTAGGAGTTATACTAAATTATTGTGTTGGCATGAACCTCCAATCAGGGTTTGGTTTGGTATGAATGTCCTGCTTGAGTGCTTGTGACAAAGCCTCGAGTATCCATCTTGGGGCAATATCTGCAGCATTGAGTGTTGCAGGGGTTGTTGTCTGATGTGCCAGTGACTGCTGGTACATGTATCATCTTTTGTTGTGCCAGGTATCAGAGTCTAGGGTTTCATCAAATCATCGTCAGGATTTTTGGCCTGTCTGAACCCAATGACTTCCTGTTTGTTTTCCAAAATAGATGCAATCCTAGTATCAGATATTGTGCCAAATTCCTCTGAATGATATCTCTCAGAGCGGGTAGAGATGAATTGTGGTCCGTAATAAGAAATAAATTATTTGTTTCTTCAAAGTTAGCTGGCCTGTTGGGAGACAAGAGTGCTTGTCTATCTAAGACACAGACTTGTTACAGTGTCTCTACCAGTGGTGATGGGGGATAACCCCATGCTTTATAGAAATTGAGGACTTTTTGAGGAAAAAAAAAAAGAAAATATGAGGTGATCTTTTTAAAGATATGATAAATTGATAAAATCTAACACAGAAAATGATTAAATTCTTTCATTATTTCACAGCGTGGATGCTCAGTTCATTAGCACTTTGAAATCTTCTTGTACTTCCGATAGGCCTAGTTTTAGAGGCAATAAAAATGAAACTTCTTGTAAAATGGAGTTAAAATTATGTACCTAAGTTGTATACTTTTCCTTTCATGAATTTTAAAAACACCTGCTGTATGAAATTTGGTTTTTGTTGGAAATTTTCACAAAATAGGGAGAAAGTACCACAAAACTATGCAACTGAAAACAAAAATTCAGGTTTTTTTATTGATTAATATCCTTAAATATTACGAATCAAGGAAAACGGGTATTGCAGTATTTCCAAATGGGAGTATATTACCCTTTCAAAACCTTAAATACCCTCTGAAAAAATTCTAAAGGGTCACAAGTCTTGTTTATTTGCATGTAAAGCTGGTAAAAATCTAGCCTTCTCCCCTGAATTTCCCTTCTCGTGAACCCCTGAAGAAATGCCGACCAGAAACACTGTATTGCATATTGACCATTTAGCGTTTTTTTTAATTTGTGGCAAATATTTGCTTATGATCGTGATTTTAGTGAAGCTCTGACTAATTATTGGAAATAGGTGAGTCAACCATATTCATATATTGTAGCGAGTGTCAGCGAGCTCTTACCATAAACACATGTGAATATAGGATATAACAGAACAGTAAATCATCCAATCAGAAGAGGACTCAGTATCTAGCGATCGAAGTTGATTTTCTTTGTCACCCCTACTGCGCATGCACACATGGGTGCAGCTATTGCCTATTTTATGCGTCCCGGGTAATTTCCATAGTTTTATTTACACCACCGTCTCAAACTTACCGGCCTTTATTGAAATTATGTCAATAATTCATAACTATTCAGAAAACATTGCTGATGGAGTGTAATAAATGAATAAGATTCCACAACTTGCATCATTAACGCCTCGATGGAATGTGGACCTGGCAAACACACTTTTGGGCCTGGAAATGGATTTCCATGGCATAGAAACTCTTGACAGGTGTAAGGGAACCTAAACAAACATTCCAAAATATGTAATATTTGTTGCACATGTTGTGTCTCACTTTACTAATATCTGCACACTGTGCAGTCACCAGGTCGCTTCTGTGGGCCTTCCAGATCGCAACTTCCAGTCACACTTATCCCTAAGGGGCCCCAAAATGCCATGTTGCTAAAGCCTACTCAGATTTGGTGTTGTCGCGCGACACAGGATACGACACTAGTTCAATGGCAATATAAAGATCTTTGGAACAATATTTAAATTTGTGGAACAGTGTCTAAGAAAAAGAAGGCCTAGGCAGCAGATAATTTCGTTCAGCTGTTCAAGGTACTACGACCTCGCCCTTCTCGACTGGCTTAATAAATGGCCGTTAGAGGGACCTAACGACCAGGTGCTACTGTCTGATCCACCAACATTATTATCAATACTTTGTAATGCTGATGCTTGTATCTTAGGCTATGCCTACTAGTAACTACATATTATATATCTACAATTCTAAATTTTTATTTCTGTGCATAATAGAAAGTGATAGATTAGCAAAGATGATGGGGACTGATGACTGATGTGGGAAATGCCAGGAAGTAGAGCGGGTGCAGCCTGTAGGTTAAGCCACTTGGTGAAGTGCTGTGAAACCAGACGATCACGAGGTGTGCTGGCTTAATAATGGAGACACAATCTGGGCAACTGTAGGAAGGGAAGGGATAAAAGGCCGCCCTCTCCCGCCCTCTCCCACCAAACACAGGCAAAAGCAGTGGGCATGCCGAGCGTTATATATATATATATATATATATATATATATATATATATATATATATATATATATATATATATATATATATATATTATATATATATATATATATATATATATATATATATATATATATATATATATATATATATATATATATATATATATATATATATATATATATATATATATATATATATATATATATATATATATATATATATATATATATATATATATAACGCTCGGCATGCCCACTGCTTTTGCCTGTGTTTCCACAGCCAGATATATATATATATATATATATATATATATATATATATATATATATATATATATATATATATATATATATATATATATATATATATATATATATATATAAACAGGACTGCGGTACATAAGCGACAGGCCACGGACTATTACACTCCTTGACTTGCCTTGTCCTAAGCAAATCAAATGTGACCATGGCCTGGGTGGCCAGTGTCCATGACCATGCTTTAACTTCTGTTAACGTTGCATCTTGCAAGATAACGTTTTGATTTGGCATGAAAAACATTAAGCATCACACAGAGGTGTCTAGTGGGCAGTTATTTTGTTCATTTAACGTAATACGCACCTGAAACGACAGCACTTCTGTAACATCCATCCTTCTATCAACCACACTTTCAACAGCAAATGTGTTCTTGCACATGACGTCATTGAAACATGCGTACACTTTATCAGCAGCATCAGGATGATACTGTTGGGCATGAAGTCCAGTGCATACGGACAAATGCCATCACACACAATACATTAGAGGCAGCCGAAATAAAATAATAATTCTTTATTTGCAAACAAACCCTCATCGGGCCACGGCAATACACATTACACTTTTCAGCATAACACGGTGTCATGAGCTATATTGTAGGGCGCCCTCGTGTGGCCGCCTCTGAAACTGACAGTTCATACCACAAACAAAACCTAAAAAGTAAATATATGCATACAGCCGAAATAAATAATAATACTTTCTTTGCAAACGAACCCTCATCGGACCACCGCAATACGCATCACACTTTTCAACATAACACAGTGTCATGGACTATTTTAGGGCGCCCTCGTGTGGCCGCTTCTGAAACTGACATAAGACAGCACATGCATGTGGGCAGTTAGACTTGCTCAAGTCTCACTGGACTGTCATCCGTATTTTATTTAAAATCAAATTCATTGCAAAATAAAATTTTAAGTAAACGCTTTTCGTAGCCTTATTCTGTTACAATACAGGTAGGCCTTTAAACCTAGCTGATCGGCGTGGAACGTGTCTATAAGTATAACCAGATAACATTGACTCCAGATGATAAGCGCCGGGCGGTCTGCACTGTGTTTCTTATCACACAGACAAGCAAGAGGTCACAACGCACCCCTCTAGAGAAGCTGTTAATTGAGCTACTGTGTAATAAACGATTAATTGCAGTGCATCGCGTCAGGCGGAGGGCGTCCAGTGAGACTTGTAAAGCTTGCCGGCTTGTCGCTCTGCTATGAATTATTCATGAGCAGTCAAGCACGTGACTGATTCTACTCCGTCTCAAATTCCTTGTGTTGACTGTTGTTTATTTACATGCAAGCACGCACATTTTATTGCAGAGAAACGTCAGTTCTTGCAGATGGCTATTTCGATTTTGCGTTAAAATGAATTTTTACCTTCTACGACGATTTAAATCAATGACCGGGCTGTTGCTTGTGACAATTTGAATGATGTAACTTTGCAAAACTGCGCAAAATTAGGTGTCGGCAGCCGGTCACTTTGTCTCGCTTGAGTGGCCAGTGACTAGCCATGCATTCATCATAGACCACTTTCCGCTCCGCCTTATCGCAATGATAATGGGATTAGACTTGACTAGGACTCAATAGCTGCTACTGTTGAAACCAGCACGGCGGCAGTGTCGACCAGTTAAAAAAGAAATAATAATAACGGTATAGTAGGACCAACTTAATAACACCGTGTAGTTGGCATAATATTATACAGTTAACTTTGTGGAGGGGAAAATGTATCGCACTTCTGGGTGGGACCGTGGGATGGGAAAATAGGGACATGCACCAGGGACTTGTGCAAGTCTAGTGGGCAGTTAAATATGCATGTAGCTAGACTGAGCACTAAAGATGTTTCCTGGCGTGGTAACTAATGCTACATTACCCACTTAAAATATAAGTGCAATGTCTCTGTAGTATACCTATGTATCATGTACAATACATGTAATCTGCTTGAAAAAAAGATGGATTTCATTAAGAACTTTTTTGACAAACCATATAGTCTACAGGCCTATGTAATGTCTGTGTGCCAACACAGACATGTTTTTTCTTTCTTTCTTTCTTCTTTCTTTCTTTCTTTCTTTCTTTCTTTCTTTCTTTCTTTCTTTCTTTCTTTCTTTCTTTCTTTCTTTCTTTACAGGCAAATTTGTCCGATATTTCATTTGAAAAGTATTATACATAAAAGCTGCTAACTTGGCTCAATTATACTTCTAAAATTTGGCTTTTTTTTTACAATGACAGGTCATGCTTTTCAAAATTATGAAAATGAGGGCTAATTAAAGTTTTGAATCTTCAGTATCTTATATACTATAGTAGATGTGGTTCCAAATGTATAGGAGTTCGATCATAGCAAGCTATGGTCATCTCAAATGTCAAGGGTCATGTCAAGTTCAAAGGTCATGTCAAGGTCAAAGGTCAATTTTAGGTCAAATGTCATTTTTAAGGTCAAGGTTCACTTCAAGTACAGGTCATCTCATGGTCAAAGGTCATTTCAGGTCAAAAGCCACTTTTGCTTTCTTCTATCCATAACTTGGTCAATTTTTATCCAATTTTGATCATGTTGGGCTCAAATTGTAGCTATTGTAATACTGCACATTTTGTATTTTTTGAAACTTACATGTGACCTATAAAGGTCAAAGGTCAACGCCATTTGGACCTTTGAAAGTTTCATCCAGCCATGGCTCGGCTAATTTATACCCAATTCCAATCAAGTTGGAATCAAGTTGTAGGTGTTGCAACAATGCACATTTTTGTAAGAACATATAACTTCTAAAGGGCAAAGGTAAAGGTCATTTGGCCCTTTGACAGTTTCACCTTGACATAGCTTAGTCAATTTTCAGCTGATTTGGTTCATGTTGGGCTTAAATTGTGGGTATTGTAACATATTATACATTTTTGCAATTTACATGTGACATGTAAAGGTTAAAGGTTAAAGGTTAAAGGTCATTTGGACTTTGAAATTTTTATCCAGCCATAAGCTTAATGGAATGTGAAGTACCAAAGGACAAAAGTTGTAGCATTTAATATTTACTACTTTTGAAGGCACGCAGACAGATTTGTTTTGAAGCAAAGCTTCTTTTCTAGTTTGTTTTGTATTTGTGCTTTTTTGTCCAGAACCACTTCCTAGTAGTCAGTACCCTATTCCGCAGTCCGAACTCTTTACTCCCCAGAGATAATCCATGATCAAAACTACGATGATGCAAGGAAATAAAAACCTTTTAGGATGAAAAATTATGTAATGTGTGTGAAAAAATTGGACTCAGACAGCACTTTCGTAAATTGAGTTTTTGTTCTCATAATCTGCACATTGAATCTGGCAGGCATAAAATATCTACAATTCCTTCATATCTGTGCAGTGTTGTCAACTATATCCCCTGAAGACTGCCGAAACTGAAAAAAAAGTCCTGATTATATTTAGGAGTGGAATACTTTACATATGATAACGGACGTTTCACTGACATTAACCTTTTGGATCCTTATCATGAATTTAAGTTCCTTATGGTGTTAAACAATGCGCACACTGAGGTGGCGAGGCTTGTCATGAATTATGTGATCGCATATTTTATAAAACGGAAAAAGAAACTGTTTCCTACACATTTCTCTCTGCAAGGACTCGGATTTGGCTGCTTAATTCTGTGGAGACCCCCTAGATAGAAACTCTTGCAGATGAACATCCTATTGGTTGGTTAGCATGCTCAGCCCTAATAGATGGAGCCCCCTGCGCCACCATACCGGGTTTTTTGTTTGTTTGTTTGTTTGTTTGTTTGTTTGTTTGTTTGTTTGTTTGTTTTTTGGTAGGGGCTTTATGTACGTATGTATATCTTATTTTACGATTTTATGTCCTATTGTATGATATATGTGTTGTCTTTGCTATGTTTTCTGGTATTGAATTTGCAAATAAAGAATCTTAAATCTTGTCTCTCATAGTTTACCAATTAAAAGGCTTAGGAAAAGACAATGGATCGCTCCACATCCCTGGGAACCACAACTTGTTGGGACAACCTGGGATGTGGAAAGAGTTCCATCTCTTTCCACATCCCCAGGACAATCGAAAGAGTCATCGTTAGGCTTGTAGCTAGTACAAAAAAATGCTCAGTGGTTGCCTCAGTTCTGCTTACTTTTTCAGCTCCTTGCCTGCCACCCATGCAATAATCAGTTACACTTTGTACTCCACACGAATCTCCTATCCTATATAGTATTTAGAGTATATATATAGTTAATATAGTGTCAGTGTTTAAAGAGATGATCGTTGCTTGAAGATTGCCAGTGGAGGACAGAAACAAACTGCTTGCAAGTAAAATGTGTTGCAGTGATCCGCTTGGGTGACCCAAGATAGTGTGCACACTGCTTGTGATTTTTCAAACCACAGAACTAAAGTAGGAAATATGCTCTAGAGGTGATCTGTCTGTGTGTCTTGAACATCAATAAAATTTAAAACGCTCTGAAATTTAGTTCAACAATAATCAAACGTTTCACAGCGTTTTAATTGAAGTTGGATTGACACCTCTGTCTGTAATATTTCGGAAAAAGTGTATAAGCAAATGAGTATGTGTCCCTAGAAGGTAATATATAACTGTTAATCACACATTGACTTCATTGAATTCTACAAGCACTAATGTATTTGTCCCAACATGCCCAGTGTCCAAATATGGGGCCATCTATTTTTGCGGCGTCAGGTATTTCCCATTGCTTCCTTATTACTAATCCTTCTAGTGTCTTGGCTCTTAGGTGCACAAAAAACTACTCCACCCATTCCTTGCGTTAAGTGGGTAAACATTTTCACAAGACTCCACAATTTTTCAACATGTTTCTATTTTTTGAAGTCTATAGCATCCACATCTAAAAATCAAGACCAACAGTTCATCTGAGGTAGTCGAACCATCAGTCAAGAGGGGGTACAGTTGTGTATTAGGTCATACTTTGCATCGTAAATTGCAACCTAATAACTTAAAAAAAACCCACTGCTACTAGAAACAGATATTTTTTTTCTCTTTAAAATGGAAGTGCTGATCTGTTTAGTGACTCACACGGGCGCGACAACAACAATAGACTAGAAGTCAGTTTTCAAAAGTGCAATGAAAAGGGAGTTGATGGGTCCCAGAAAACCAAACGCGAACACCCAAATAGATAGTGGTGGGACCCAGGAGAAAAAAAACACCCTAATAGATAGTTTAATATGGATATGATCTTTGATCAGGTGTCTGCCAGGCCGAAAAAGTGGTTTAAAGCGGCAAAAAGTTGTATTTTATTTACATGCAAACCGTATCATTCATTCTCCAAATATTGGCTCAATATTTTGATGTATATGTGCACGTTTACTTTCAAACAGATGTTTGAGGTTAATAAAAATTGCATTTATTGCAGCCAGGAGCTGCAATTCCTTCCGACAAACGTTTTGTCACATATCGTCGTAGTAACAAACAAACGTCAACGTCGTTGGGTTGAAAGAAGGTAAGAAGGTCAACTGCAAGAAAAAAAAATCAAGACAATTCTAATATACTTCCTTAGTATTTGTAAAGTGTTTTATTATTGTATACTTTAGGAATACGAAACTGATGATCAATTTTGATTCTTATGTATAGTAATTATGATTGTCCAACATAAGAATATTCCCTTCAAGTTGCCACAAAGATGACGGTGATAACAGATGTAGCATTGCAAAATTATGACACAAGTATTCACTTGCAAGTTGCAGCGTGTATATACTCAACACAAAAAGTACAACTGGATGACATATTTTCATTGTTTTAAATGTTGAGAATATAGAACCACCTATTTTCTTATTATCTCTATGAATATATATATTTTATCGGCCAATGTTGCATATTTCGTGTTAATGGCCAAAGAAATTGCTGTCGTAACATCTGTGACATTGCCAAATTGTGACCAAAATATTCATATACAAGAAAGACAATTTGGAACAGTTGATCCAATTTGCCACGTGTATATATTCAATCTTGAATTCTTCAACTTATGCAGGGATACAACAAATGATAAAGCTAGGTCAACTTGTGCTTCACAAGAGGACTATACTTTATGTATATATATATATATATATATATATACATATATATATATATATATATATATATACATACATATATATACACATGTATATATGCATATAATATATATTTATATATATATATATACATACATACATATATATACACACAAACACACACACGCATATATATATACATATGTGTGTGTGTGTTTGTGTTTGTGTGTGTGTGTGTGTGTGTGTGTGTTCGCAACATAGTGCGTGATAAATAATCCATGTTTCTAATGTAGTTGCTGTGTTAGACAAGTTTCAACAAGTAGAGGGCCAAAGACACCAAAGACAGGAGCCTGCGATGTGTTCACTGACTCATCCCAAGGTACTTCAGTGCTTAAAAATGATACAATATCAATCTACTTGGGTTTAAATTTTAAGAACAAAATATATAAATATATTCAGATATATATATATATATATATATATATATATATATATATATATATATATATATATATATATATATATATATATATATATATATATATATATATAATGTGTATTACAGCATGCTTTACAACGCATGAAATTGAATGGAATTAACAGAGTATGTATATCTAGTTGTGCTTTTTTGATGTTGAAATTTAATGGAAATCGAGAAATAATGTTATGTGCATGTGCATCACAGAAACATTAATAATAATGCTATTATATGAAATCAAGGTTTAGTAAGAAGTACATTTTATCATTACACGTTTGACATTTTTTTGAAATATAGAGTGACAACATAGTCCCCAACAATTACTCCATGACATATACTTTACTGTGTTAGAGCCAGAAAACGAATAGCACAATGTCTGAGACATTACCTTACATGTTCACTACTTTACTCTAGGTTAAAAGTTCCTGGAATAACATATTTATAATATGAAAGTACCTATGCATACTCCATTGGAAAAAATATATTTAGATTCACACATACTGGCACTGTGTATCACAGAGTCGTGCTTTGCAAGTCATGAAATTATGAAATCAAACGGAAACCAAGAAATGTTCTGTATCACAGTAGTTTTAAAACTATGTAATCAAATTGCAGTAAGAAGTACACATATCTCAGAAGACACAATGGATACCAATGAAACGTGGCTTTGAAGTTGTACCTGCACATACCCATACTTCAACTTACGAGCAGTCAATGAAGTGACATTGACAAAGGAGAACAACAATAACAGCTCCTAGTGCAGAAACCACTACTCTTTGGGGGACCAGTTTGTGCAGCATCTGCCGCATGTGGCACTACCCAGGTGTCTGCCTCCTACTGTATGGATTCTAAGTGAATCACATTATGATTGCTTGAGGAAATAAATCACCAACTCACTATCTGTGGTTTAAACATATTTTAATTCGTACGAAATCGGATAGGAGAGCAAGTGTACAACATTTATATGGGACTCCTCTCCTAGTTACAAAAAGAGATTCAATATAATACAAGATGACACTCGAAACAATGCAAACCAACTGATTAATGAAAGAACAAACAGACGAAACAAACAGGTTTACTATCTGTAAAACCGTCAGCTATGACCAACTCGCATCCTGCTGGAAGAGATTTTGACTTTCTTAAGAGATCTTCTCAGACGAAATCTGTCATATTTGCTTTGTTTTCTAGAGAACAAAAATCCATCCTGTTGGACAGGTTGTAGCACATTTCGTTCCTTTATAACCCGGCGTTTGGGACCCTTTCAGCTCCTGCTAGTTTCTTCCTTGTCATACCTTTAACTGAGTGGTAATTGTAAGAGTCGAAAATGACATCAACGCTAGAGCAGCAAAGTGCGACAATGGTGGCTTTGCAAATATATCAACAAGATCCCTTATGTTTCAGCATCTTGCATTAATCAACACATTATAACAAAGTAAGAATAGTTCTGTGAGAAGTATTATAGCACACTTTGTTTTGATTTCCTCTTTTGAAAATTAAATAAATTCATTTATTAATTCCAAAACCAAGTGCATCAGTTGTGATGTGGAAATCGATCAGGAAGTCACACAAAGCTACAATGAAAGAAATGTTACATTGAAAGAAAACAATAACGACTGGTTAACTGAAGTTCATAACTTCATAAGAGGTTGACAGATTCCCAACATTAACTGGTGTCCTTTTCTGTGTAAAGTAGTACCTTTGTCCTGTGCCATAGGATATAGTTGTAAGCACTGGCAGTTTGACCTTCGGTGAAAGTGGTCTTTTGGCGTAGTCTGAAAGCACGCACTCCCCAATTCACCACCACCTCAATACAAAACTGGTAGCTCCCTCCATCGTGACAATGACTTGCCTTCATTCACGCACTTAAAATATCGGACATTGGCAGCAACAGGTAAGAGCAATGATATAAGACTCCTGTAGCCCTCCTGTAGATGGCTTTCCAGTATGGAAGACTATAATTGTGAATTCCCATTACTTTCCATCATAAATTGCAACTTAACTTATTAACCACTGCATTGTGGCAAGCCGTAAGCATTAATTCCATAATTATACATGTGTGGAAATCTTTTCACACATTTGTAATTAATTTCACATCTGTGCAAAATGAAAAAAATAACTTAAAATAATTTGACTTATGTGAACGTTTTACGCATATGTGCAAAAGATTTACAGATGTTAAGCGGTTTTATACATATGTACAATATTCATTTTTTTATTCACATATGTGTAAAACATATGTGTTAAACTATTTGACATATGCGGTGAACTATTTGACATATGTGGTAAACTATTTGACACCTGTAAATCTTTTTTACAGATGTAAAATTAATGACTGTTACACATTATGTGTGAAACATTTTTACACATTTAACATAGTTTTTACATTTGTGAGAAAGATTTTTGCAAATGTATAATCTTAGAATAAATGCTAAAAACGGCTTGCAATAGTCCACTTAGAAAGAGCAATTTTTTTCACAATGAATGTTGGTTGATACGTCACGGTAATTATTTGTATGTAAGTTAGATAATTATGAAATTTTTGTCTCATTTGCCTAAAAAAATAGCGCGTTATTAAAGGTTGTTCTGACATACAATCCAGTGGGACAAATCAACTTTAGTCCACAAGTATTTTAGTGTATTTGGTTGTGTATTCGGTGACCACACATGAAAATGCCAATGGTGACCTCTCCTTTTCAAGTGATAGACACGCCTACATCAGCAGTGCAAATGGCCAGTGTGACTGCCACTGCCCACATTTTACTGGAAGTCAAAGCTCTTTGAGTTTGCCTCTGAAGTTGTTTTTTCATGTGTGTGTGTGTGTGTGTGTGTGTGTGTGTGTGTGTGTGTGTGTGTGTGTGTGTGCCACAGACACAGTCTGGTGGGTAACTGGTTGCGACAACCACAAAGGGATGAGCAGCACCACATCTGATCAACACTTTCTTTCTTTCTTTCTTTCTTTCTTTCTTTCTTTCTTTCTTTCTTTCTTTCTTTCTTTCTTTCTTTCTTTCTTTCTTTCTTTCTTTCTTTCTTTCTTTCTTTCTTTCTTTCTTTCTTTCTTTCTTTCTTTCTTTCTTTCTTTCTTTCTTCTTTACCAGCAAATTTGTCCGACACTTTTCTCGGACACTATTATACATAGAAACTCCAAACTTGGCATGATTGTACCTCCATACAAGGAGTTTGACCGTGTTATACTAAAGAATGAAGATGTTTAAAACTATGCAAATTAGGGGCATTTGAAATTTTAAATCTTGAATATCTTCAAAAGTATAATAGATAGAGATGTCATTCCAACTTCTACTAGGGGGTTATTGACCAGTGCACATCCAATTAATTTCAAACAAAAGTTGTAGCAATTTAAATTATGCTAATTAGCAGCATTGGAAGTTTTAAAACTTTAATATCTTCAAAACTATTATAGATAGAGATGTTATTTCAACTTCTACTAGGATGTTATTGACCAATGCACATGTAATGAATCTAAAACAAAAGTTGTAGCAATTTAAATTATGCTAATTAGCAGTATTCAAAATTTTCAATGTTGAATAACTTCAACACTATAGTCGATAGAGATGTCATTTCAACTGCTACTGGGGGGGGGGGGGGTGTTGACCATTGCGCACCTAATGAATTAAAAATAAAAGTTGCAGCAATTTAAATTATGCTAAATAGCACCATTAGAAATTTTAAATCTTGAATAACTTCAAAGCTATAATAGATAGAGAAGCCATTCCAACTTCTCCTCCTGTGTAATGGAACTGTGCTTTGATGACACACACACACTGATTTGCTATGTAGCAAATCATCTTTCCTAGTTTTCTTTGCTGCATTTATGTTGCCTTTATCATGTTTATTGGGTCAGACACATAGCGTCGCCTACTGTACATATGATGCAATCAGCTATCTAAATGTATATGCAATCAGTTTCATTGTTTGAATCAGAGTTTTGCAAATTCATCAGTGGCTTTTGTGCTTTTTGGTTTTTGTTTTTAAATCCGAACCGAGAAGTAAAAATTCTAGTTTTTGCATTTTTTTCTTTCAAATATGATACAAGATTGGAAGATTTACATCCTCAAGGCTATTTATGTGGTTATCAGTAACCCCCCCCCCCCCCAAAAAAAGGCCCTCTTCAATTTAGGTGCATAATCAATGCAGTAGGATCACTACAAGTTGTAGTGGTTTCAATTGTTGTATTAAAATACGCCATAATGCTATTTCATTAAACATGTAGATTTTCATGGGACACATCTTTTTGTTTTTACATGCAGCCGAGTGTGAGGTGGTCATGTGAGAGATTGCCAGTGGCCAGCCTAGAAAGGTAGATTTGTGCATAAATCAATGTGTTCTCCTTGTTGCACCTGATTACTTGAGAGCAGCAACCTACATACTTTGATCAGGCCCTCACCTTTTGATAGTCTATCTGTGTAGCACGTTCCTGATTTGACCCATTTATGTAAAAAATGTAAGCAATTTGTGGTTGAACGAAGACATTGCAGCAGGCAGGCAATATTTGACGGCCGAGTTCCCAAATAGTGCAAACTTTGAGTGTGGAAATATTCATATCCATAGGAAAGTAAGCCGGTAAGCATATGCAATATAGATAATTTCATCAGTTCATAAAAAAACATTTGCAAGTAAATGCGCAAAACTGTAAAACAGAAAAAAAGGACCCCTTTCTAACGCCTTGCATAACAAAAGGTATATTTTGCTTTCAAAATGACAAATTTATCACGCAGCATTTTACATTTTCCCACTTTCCCCCTGCCCACCTACCCCTTGTATTCGCTTCCGTAATTTTGATTTTGATGTATAGTGGGAAAGGTTTTAGTACTCTATTTACGATTTACTTTCGTTTTCTGCCTTTTTTTGTTTTGCCAACACTTCTCGTCACTTAGCTAGAAATGAATATTTATGTAAAAACGTGTATGAATTTTTGAAGTTGTTTGTTCGTACATCTGAGAATGGTCTAAATTTGACTATTAGGATGATGTAGAATGGATTCATTTGCCACTAAATAGACCAAGTTCAATTAGTAACGATCCGGTCCACAATGCCTGTCCTGTCACCACACATGGATAATAGTTAACTTGGTCAAAGTGACTCAATCACTGATTGGTCTCCTTTGGTTGCCACATTAAACATAAGCAGTGAACTGAGAATGGTTACTTGTGGTCAAGCTGATAATGGTCAACCTTCTAGTAATGGACTCTTTTTCGACCCTAGGGACCTTTCTTGATAATGTTCTTGGCTATGATTTGCTCTTTTGCATAATGAATAATTATCATGTAACAAGAAAAACTTGATGCAACTGAACATCCTCAAGTGCTGCCTTTTGAGATCCAAAATACGACTGTTTATGCATCGTTCACGTTGGCGGGTCTCCTTGCACTATTAGCATCCTGACTATAAATAAAATCTTCATTAATTGAGCAGACTAAGCTGAGTGTAAAAGAACCACAAAGCGTACTTTGTTTAAGGAGACAATCTATTTGCTGAAGCCATCTATGTAGATACTTTTGTGTTAAATGAATTGTGGATTTTCTCTTTGTAATGCTACCACACAAATGTGGTCCACCTTGCCTGCAAACCATTCATGTGCAGTATACTTGACTGAAGTTTTTTTTTCCAAGGGAGACCCTGTCATAATTTATTACAGAGACAAAGGAAAGTAGATCAGCTGCTCCTGTCTGTACGTTGGAGCAATGCAGTGCACACCTGCGTTCTTCATCACATGCCTGATGTGGCAGTCGGCAGTGGCCACACTCCCAGACTGGCTGATAACAGATATAACTACGCCCACAACCCTCACCAAGGCACAAGATGGCAACCTTATTCTAAGCAATGGTCTCATCAGTAGAGAATTTACAACCAGTCCAGATTTTGCTACTGTCGACTTCTACTCCTACGAAAAACAGTCTTCTATCTTGAGAGCTATAAATCCAGAATCAATTATTAGTCTTGATGGTATTCAGTATCCAGTTGGTGGGTTCTTGACAGATGTTCCGAGAGCTTATTTGAATCGAACAGCTCTTAAGTTGAACATGACATGTAACCATGCAGCATTTCACTTTGTGTCTTACAAAACAGCAAAGCCGGAAGCACCATTTCCATATCACCCTCGTAGAGGGGCACCAAAGAATATAGTCTGGCCACCTAAAGGACTGAGATTAGATGTCATGTTTAAACCTCCCTATTGGGCCCCCAAGTACCACCAGATGGTGACTGTGACCGTACACTATGAGATGTATGATGGAATCCCATTGTTATCAAAATGGATAAGTGCTGAGACTGTTCCAGTCCCTGCTATCGAAACAAATATATCAGTATACTCTGTGGAAATCCTTGCTGTCAACCAGCAGTGGGCACAGCAAGGATATAATTGGTTATTTATAGAAAATAATGAGCCCCATGGCAATGTGGTAACCTGGGGCACTGATTCAGCAGCTGGGGCTATGCCTGGGAGTTTTCAGCCCATTGTTAACTGCAGCTACCAACTTTCACCTGGGATTCCTGTACACGATGGTTTTACATCGTTTCATGTCCACGAACTTGTGATAGGGTCATCCGATCCAGAACGTCAGGCTTTAGCAAAACATCGGCTACTTCGTCTTTTAGCCCCTCATACGCAGGAAAACCCGATATTCTTCCACCTTACGCAAATCGATTCCAAAAATATGAGAGCAGTCGTGGACCAGTTAGTTGAGGTTGGCTTTGAAATGTTGATATACAGCTTTGGTTCAGGATTTTATTTGGAAATTCCTGATGAAAGATACATACAACAGATTGCTGACGACATCGCATATGCACACAGCAAAGGCATCGAAGTAGGTGGATATGATTTGATAGCACTCAGTAGACATGTGAAACCCGACTGGATGGCAACTCAGCCTGGTACAAACAAGTCTATTGGAAGTGCGTGTTTTGCCTCTGGTTGGTATGATGACCTGACAGGAAAGGTCACTACCTTCATAGAAAAGACTGGTTTGTCAATGCTGGAAACAGATGGGCCTTATCGAGGATATGGTTGTGGATCAACCAGTCACTTACACCATACTGGCTACACAGACTCCATCTACCAACAGAATAAACTTCAGGGACAGTTTTACAAACTCATGAGACTGAAAGAGATCTACATCAACCAGCCAGATTATTATTTCTACCAGGGAGGTACCAAAACAGGTAAGTGATATGCACACATATATGAAAATATAAAGTTTGTAGGATGTTATTTCTATTGTATGATAGGGAGGGTTGCCTGGCTATAACATGAAAAAAGTCTGAATGGTAGACGGAAATAGCTTAAGTTTCCACATGCTACTGTTGGAACTGACATATTGCAAATTATTTTAAGAAGCATGATCTTCTTGTCAAAAGTCTCCTTCAAGACAATTACATACAGAACTTTTGTATTTAAAGTTTAATAACATTGATTAAATTATTCATGTTGACATACAACAAAGCACACAAGACCTTATTTTTTAATTTTTGGTTTATATTTTGTGGACAAAAATTAATAGGGTAGGGAGAAATAAAAAACAATCAGACTAAAATTGGTATTCATATCTTTTGTTTGTTTTGATTTTAATAGCTTCACAATAAATATATATGTGTACATTAACTTTGGGAGGGTACAAAACTACACTTTCTTTAAACAAAATGTTGAAGAATGCTGGTTAAAAGAACCTCATGTTTGTGTATTTGATGTGTAAGAAATTGCTGTTCCCAGCCGTCCAGTTGTTGTCATGCTGGTTGATCACCATGTCTGTTGGTGACATTCATTGCCCTTTGCCAAATGTTTTGACAGTGTGCTGGTTTCATTCAGTAATATGGATTGTACAGTGCACTTTTGTGATAATTTCCAGTAATAGACATCTCCAAATAATAATATATTGCTGTCCTTTGTCATCCCACAGTTCTTGGTATTGTTAGTTATGAAGCCTGGAAGTTTACAACCATTCTGCACAGTGCATGGCCATTTATGCAGCATCTGTGCAACATCGGAGGTCTTACAGCCATCCACATTACAATTTTGTCAATAAAACAACATGTATCATGTTTTTGGTTTGAATGTACATAATGAACAAATCCCCGATTATATAAACAGGTGCAACAGTGCTGCATCCTCTGTGTACGACAAAAAGTCCAGTCTCTCTTATGATCCATATCCAATCCACTCGCTGTCTGCCTCTAAACCTATACTTTAATTAGGCACCATTATCACATTTTACGCAAATATTAAGACAATAGAAGGCTTCAACAGCCAAATGAATTTATAAACATGCCAACAGCAGGTGGCCGTAAGGGATATTTTGCAGTCTTCAATTGCTGGACACCATTTTGGTCCCGGCAACTGCTTGTCTTTACCTTACAGTTGGTTTAGACAATACACTTGAACTTAAAGAATGTAAGAACTTGAAATAACAGAAATAACATAATTTCTTGTTTTTAAAGACAAGTGAAGAACTGAACGAAAAATAGCTGCTTCTCTCTACCTTATAGAGGATACAAATTGCACATTTGAACTTAAAGAATGTAAAAAATGTAAACAGAAAATAAATATTATGTGTTCTTGTTTAAAATGAACTAAACAGGCATCATTATAAAGTGTCTGCTTTATCCATGTTATTATATATTCTCTTTACCAAAATATTTTCAATAAAAAATTAGGGAAGATTATTGAGGACAACATGCCAATAATCAACAGTCCAAAACACCCCTGGGTGCTACATGTCCAAGGTACAGAGGGGAAAGCTGTTGACTCAACCAATAATATGGGTTTTCAAGGGTTTTAACCTGCTGAACTTTGCGACACTAAGCAGTGCAGCATCTTGCATCAAATACCCCTGCAACGAATGAACATATAATGTTCATGCGCATTGAGCAATCTGATACAAAGTAGCGCTTGTAAGAACAAATCTAGGCCTCTGACCCCTTCACCACTCTCAACTTTGTATCAGTGTTCACAACTAGTATGTTTGTATGATATAATCATGACATAACACCCTTACCACAACCAAATACACTGCACATGACTTTCACTGTTTGTGTTCTTGCAGTCATGGGATACAATGAAAGGCAATACAATCTGCCTCGATGGCAAGATATCAGTGTCAGTCGCCAAGGAATGTATGATGACCTGTATCGCTTGATTCCTACTGCTGGCTGGATGTTTGTACCCCTTGTTCAGTATCATGGGGGTGGGGCACCGGCTGAGTTTGAACCCCTCAAGCAACATGTCCTGGAGTATGAATGGGCATTGGCTCAATATTTGGGAGCAGGAGTAGCAGCCTGTTACCGTGGTTTCAGGGTGTTTGATTGCAATGAAACTAAAGCTGTTGTTCAGAAATGGGTTTCTTTTTACAAGAAGTACCGTGACATTATCACAAGTGATGTTGTACATGTAAAGAGACCTGACATGCAAAGTATAGACAGTTACATGCATGTCAACCCAAGACTGACCAATAAGGGTCTCGCGATGGTGTTCAATCCCACAGAAAAACATATTGTCACTAACTTGACCCTGCCACTGTATTATACAGGATTGACGACCACAGCCTCCATATCAGAACAAGGGTCACCTGCCAAGCAGTTCACACTTAAAAGAGACTACTCTGTGGAGGTTGTCATAGATCTTCTGCCATATAATGTAACGTGGTTCTTAATCCAATAAAACATGAAGTCTACAGCGTTGGATAACCCAAGAGTACCTCAATATGAGAGGGTGTCATTGGTCAAGAGGGATCAACTAACATGTCTGATTGGTCAGGAGATCTCAGGACATTCCTCTTGGCCAATCCTAACCCCGGCGATTGAGGTATTGTCAGCGTTCCATGATTCCAGTAGTATAGCTCTATATACTAGTACGTGTATATAAAAAAATCTAGGGGTTTGACACAAAACCCTGGATTTTGCTCCGGTATTTAGTATTTTTTACCGAACCCTGGGAATCATAACCAAACCCAAGAATTTGTAAGCAAAACTCTGGTTTTTGTGCTCACAATATTCAGATATTAACAAAACCCAGGGTTTTGTGAATTCTTTCATCAAGAATTTCATTATGCTTCTGTTATTTCGATTATCAACCAAACCTAGGGTTCTATGACAAACCCCTGGTTTTTTTGCTTGCAGTGTTCAATAATTCAGAAGATGTTGGGTAAATTCCATGACACATGTAACACTGTAAATATGTTTATAGTAACCAATCAGAAATAGGATTTCATTCCCTGTGTAGGTCCTGGACATTGACCTCAAGTTGTTTCACGTACAAAACCCTGGGTTTTGTCTGACAATATCCAGTTTGTAGTAAAACCCAGGGTATTGGGGACAAAACCATGGGTTTCATTACAAATCCTGTGCTTTCAAACAAAACTCGGAGTTTTGTGACAGAGCTGGTAGTCAGAGATCAACAAATGTGTTGAACGGGTCTTCTCAAAACCATACGTTTGTTCCTCAAATTACAACTTACGAATCCCAGGGTTTTGTGACTTCACAATACCCAAGGTTAAGATTTCAGGGTTTTGCTCTGTTATTTCAAAATTCACAAAATCCAGGATTATGTGCTGAAACTGAGATTTGTCCAGAGTTTGACTCATAAAGCTAAGGGTTTTGGAACAAGTATTTTCATGATGAAGTTATTTTGAAAGTGTGAGACAGAGGGTTAAAAACAGTTGCTGTTGCCAGCTTTGCATCGGGAATGCTGACTCGGTTTTCTAACCAGGGACATGGTCTGTACAAAAGAGAGAGAGAGAGAGAGAGAGAGAGAGAGAGAGAGAGAGAGAGAGAGAGAGAGAGAGAGAGAGAGAGAGAGAGAGAGAGAGAGAGAGAGAGAGAGAGAGAGAGAGAGAGAGAGAGAGAGAGAGAGAGAGAGAGAGAGAGAGAGAGAGAGAGAGAGAAAAGTAACAAATACATTATTATTCCTCAGGGTAGAATGCTTTGTGTGTACATTTGTTTTTTTATGGATATACATAAACAGGGTTTTGTGCTGAAACCGAGATTTGTCCAGGGTTGATGGAGGTAAAGAGGTTAGCTCCCACAATCCAGGATTTTGGAACAGGTTTCTTCTTTATGATGAAGTGATTTTGAAGGACAGTGTGAGACAAGAGGGTCAAAACCAGTTGCTGCTGCTAACTTTGCAGCGCAAATGCTGACTCGGTTTACGGACCACGCACATGGTCTCTACCACCACAGAAAGAAAAAAAATCACATCAGTGATTAAAAAGTAACAGATACATTATCATTCTCCAGGGTTAAATGCTTTGTGTATTTTTGCTTATTTTATGAATTTACATATACTCTTGAATTATGTATAAATACTATTGAAACTAATTGTGAAAGCATGTTTTATGAACTGCTGAAATCCATGTATGTGTTTGTCCCGAGTGCAAACATGCTATGTAAATATACTAGACGGTGTTGACATTTTTAAGATGAACTTGAATCTTAAACATGGAAAATTGCAAGGACTAGGTATAATATGTATGCACTTTTTGAGGACTGAGAAAAAGCCATCAATTATACATTATCATCTTGGTTGTTAAATGAAAGCACTTTTCAGGAGAAATTCAGCCAGCTTTGTCCTAGTTGGGGATAAGGCCCTTGTTTTGCTAAAACAGCAATTCCGGTGATTTTTTCTGTGTGTACTGGTGTTTTTCATGAGTACGCTGAATGGGCAATCTTTTTCATGATTATAGATATATATGATGAATATAATTATATGAAAACCTAGGGGCTTGTCTTGCTAAAACAGCGGTGTTGGTGTTTGGTTTTTGTGCGTGCTCTTGGCTTTTTTTGTTTATTGACGTGCCAATGTGGTCGCACAGAAAAGAATTCATTATAACTCTAAAGTGAACTCTACTGGTGCTGAGCATTGTACAGTCATAATCGGTAATTTAAATTATGCCTATGAAGAGTTATAATTTGCCAATTTCTTTGACCTTCCATTTGTCCAGGAAAGTATCCCCCAAAATTTACTTTTTCTCAAAGCAGGAAACTTAAGTAGTACAAGAACAGCGTACATGTTATTTACATAGATTATTATATAAGGTAAGATTAAATATTAAATTTATCATTTTATTTTTTGAGAAAAAATGTTTGAAATTAGCTCGAACACACCTCTACTGCTAAATCAAAATATTTAGTGCCAAATAGAATGATTTGTAGATGTTTTTCTACAATATTTATGTTCCTTTTCGTATTTTACACTTGATGAAAAATATATTTCATGCAAACATTTTGTTCAGAAGTTCAGAAAAATATTTTGGTAAATTCACTTTCCGACAAATCCTTTAAAAATATCTTTGATAAAAGAAAAAGCAGGACATTTTAAAACTACGTACTTAGGTACATGCTTTTAACTGGAATGAAAATCATTGATGTAGCAGTTCATGTGTATGAGACAGTTTCAGTTAAAATCCAAAAGGCACTGGAGTTTGTGTGAATGTGATAAAATTAAAAAATCATTCCCCTACCATAAGATAGTATAGAGCCATATCTTATATACGGATTGTGAAGCAGGGCAAGCAAGGAGCTCTTTCCACTCGCATCCGTGAATCGAACCCGAGCCGCAGAGGTCAAAGGCGAGCCTGTTGCAGTTCTGCCAACCATGCACCCTTAAATTCATTGATAATGCATTAACATAAAAAGTGTCGTACAGAGGGACATATTTTCAGTACCAGTATCCCTGATTTTCATTTACGTAGTTATCTGTGAGTTTTATTCATTTTTATTGATTGTCGACCAATTATGGTTCATTTTAGGGCATATTATGACGGACGGTAGCCATGTAGTGTTGTTCTATTAACAAAATTTAAAGCATAAGCCCTTCCATATCTATATTGTTGTTAACAAGCCCGTCAGCAGTGCTGACGGGCCTGTATACCACAATATAGATATGAAAGGGCTTGTGCCTATAGTGCTGTTCTATTAACAATACTAAATGCACATCATTATATACCACATTATAGAAATGTAAGGGCTTCTGTGTTTAATATTGTTAATAGAACAACACTACTGACTCAGCACCGAATTTCAACCAAAATTTTAAAAAAGGTTAAAAGGAATTTTTTCCGCCACCGATCATACAACTTTACGCCTATGGTATAGAACAGTGCTTTCTATTTTAAAGTATGTTGACAACTGCACAAAAACAAATAACAGGAAGCAAATACCGATTAATTTTCTCCCTAGTGTTTCTAGAAAGAGCGGTTTGAAATTTCTCTCATTTGTGTACTTCATTTACCTTCATATGGAAGATCAACAGTTTAAGACAGAGACCAAAATTTAACTCAAAAATAGTGAAAACACAAAACATTCTTGAAAACTTAAAAAAAAAGAAATGAATCGCAATCTCATGGACAAATTCAAGTCTGAGATCCCCAGATGTATCCCTATGTAATTTCGAGGCAATTGGCTCAGTGATTTTGAAGACGAAATTTCTAAAATGTTGCCCCAAAATGACCAAAACAGTCTTTTTAAGTTCTGAAATTGCTGGTACGTTTCCATTTCGACCGAAGTACATCCCCACCAAGTTTGAAGTGGATCCGATTTTTGGAGAAGCAGCCGAAAATGTGAATTAGCATATCACTGCACATTCACTCACATACTAATCAAAATAAATATATGCATTCACCAACAAACAAATGAATTGAAATTGTTTAAACCGGGAATAAGTAGCATAAGCACCTGTAGAACTACTTAGTTAAGCTTTTTGCAAGGTATATATCCACAAAATTTCAGCACGATTCTTAGCGACGATTTGGCAGAAGAAGTTGATAACAGCAACCCATGCCAGGCAACTACTTTGTATTACTTACATATGGATGACAAGTTAATGTGTGATGTTAATTTCTCTTTACTTAACGTGTGCAGTCAATGTCAGAGCTGCAAGTGGAAGGTTTCTGCTTGTATTCAATGCAAAAAAAAAAATGTATTTTCAACTTGAAAATGGGTAGCATTAATTCGTATTCACTTAATGTACGTGGACTTTGGCAAACTAGGAAGCACAGAGCCTTGTGGAACCGGTTTTGAATAGTAAAATGGGGTGTAATTTTCCTTCAAGAAACCCACAGCCAAGAGCAGCTAGAGAAATACTGGAGTAATGAATGGGCTTCCACAATTTTGTTCTCGCATGGCACAAACAAAAGCAGGGGAGTTGCCATCCTATTTACAAAAGGCGTTTACTATGAAATAGAAGAGGTAAAAAAAGACAATGAAGGGAGAATTTTGTGTGTAAATGTTAAGTTAAATGATGAAAAATATACCCTAATAAATGTTTATGCTCCCACAAAAGACAAACCCAATGAACAAATTGAGCTTATTCAAAATGTCCAGAGTACACTAGAAGCAGTGGACTATGACAATATAATAATGGGTGGTGACTTTAACACGATTCTAGATCCAGAAATTGATAAAAAATGTGGCAATGTAGAAAAACCATTGGCAAGTATATATTAACATAAGGTCAATGTGTGATTAACTTGATTTAATTGATGTGTGGAGGGTACATAACCCTAAGAAACAGCTGTATACAAGGAGGCAAGGTAAGCCATTTGGCATTGGTGAAATGCAGGTTAGATTTCTGGCTGATATCAGAACACCTTGAGAACATTTTTGAAACGGCAAACACAAAAACAGCTATTAAAACAGACCACAGTCTTATTACTCTGTCACTTAAACCAAGTAATAGTACTAATCGAGGACGAGGTCTGTGGAAATTTAATGCAGAGCTGTTAAAAGATAAAGGGTATGCAGACAAGGTAAAGGTAATTATAGACGAAAATAGGACAGGTGAAACAAACCCTGGCCTTCATGTGACGTCATCAAATGCAAAACCAGAGGGATGTCTGTGGCATACTGTGTGCTAAAACAAAGAGAGCTGAGAAAGGTTGAAAATGAACTGTATGATGAATTGGAAAAACTTAACAAAAAGGTGTCTGAAGATCCAGCTGAAGATTATTTAGAAGAATTCAACACAGTTTAGAAAGAATTAGAACGTCTAGAGGGATGTAAAGTGAAGGGAACCATTCTCAGAGCAAAGGCCAGATGGAATGAACTCGGGGGGAAGTGCACAAAATACTTTGCATCCCTTGAAAAAAGGAGTTACAGAAACAAAACAATAACACAACTAAGTGTAAATGACAAACTGATCAGACAACCTGAAGAAATCTTGAATGCTGAGAGGGAATACTACTCAAATCTATATACAGAAGGCCATGTTAATCCAGAGCAGGAGAAAAAAGCACATAGGCTTTTTCTTGGACAGGATCCCCCAACTTCAGATGAAATAGATCGTGCATCCTGTGACAGTGAAATATCTATTGGTGAATGTAGTTGTGCACTTAAGAAAATGAAAAATGGAAAGTCGTCAGGTGGGGATGGGTTCACAAAAGAGTTCTACAAATTTTTCTGGATAGATATTAAGGAAATTGTAGTTAATAGCCTGAACTACGCTTATTAATGGAGTTGTCTATTGAACAGAAAAGGGGTATTATCACACTAATACCAAACAAAGGAAGCTCAGGGTTGGAACTGAAGAACTGGCGGCCTATAGCATTGTTCAACACAGATTACAAGTTCGCAGCGAAAGTACTAGCAAGTAGAATAACGGGAGTACTACCACACAATATAAACAGTGACCAAGTAGCCTACATACTTAACAGATATATTGGAGAGAATGTCCGTTTAACTGCAGATATATTAGAGTACACCAGTTTCAAGAAGATCCCTGCGATCTTGCTTCTTGTAGACTTTGAAAAAGCCTTTGACACCATAAAGTGGAACTTAGTAAGAAAAACCTTGGAAAATTTTAATTTTGGGAACTCATATACACAATGGGTAAACACCTTGTACAATGATGTAAAAACAGCAGTAATTAATAATGGAATATTATCTAAATTCTTCACTTCAAAACGGGGTATATGGCAAGGATGTCTCCCTTTAGCATATCTGTTCATCATCGCAGCAGAACTGATGGCTGTCAGTTTTAAGAATGATGAAAAAAATAAAAGGAATCAAAATTGGGGAACAAGAAATAAAACTAAGTCAGTATGCAGATGGCACTACATGTTACCTGGCAGATGAAAAATCTCTACGATTGCTACTCCTAAAGCTTGGACTCTTGTCATGTTGCTCTGGTCTGCGGATGAACCTGAAAAAAAAACTAAAGCGAAGGCATTAGGCCCACAACAGATGCAAAACAATGCTTTTGGCATAGATTAGATAAATGGAACAGTATCATCTCTAGGAGTATACCACTGTGAAAATGATGAGGACATGTGGTAACTGTGATTTTTAACCAAGAATTGAAAAAATAAAAAGCCTATTGAATTTGTGGTCACAGAGAGATATATCACTAAAAGGGAAGATAACAGTTATCAAATCTCTCGCACTGCCATCTCTCCCATATATCACTTCTGTGCTCACAGTGCCAGACTTGGTGATCAATGATTCGAATAAAATAATATATGTTTTTTGTGGAGTAACCGTCAGGCAAAAGTAAAACGCAGTATAATCACAGGTCCAATAAACAGAGGTGGTATAAGAATGGTAGACTTCAAAGAAATGACAAAGTCACAAAAGATTGCATGGGTGAAAAAATTATTGTACAGTGATGACAGCATTAAGTGGAGGGCAACTCCAAATGAATTTATTAAAGGAATCGGCATTACAGAGTTCCTAAAATATCATTTTTATAAGAATTGTACTCAACTAGACATGGTACAGCTTAATAAACAGATCTTAAACATCTGGATACATATTCATTCTGTAGAATCTTAATCGGCAGGCGAGGTACAATATGAAATTATATGGTTCAATAAATATATTACAATTGATAAGCAATCGATTCTGTGGCATAGTATGTATAAAAATGGGTTAAAATACATAGGAGATTTACTAAAAAGAAATGGAGAATTCTTATCTATAGACGAATTAAATGCAAAATTTAACATAAATATGTCCTGGTTACAACATTACAGCCTGGGGAATGCAATTCCGTATAAATGGAGAAGAATGTTGTTAGATAATGTGGCACATCATAACAGGCAAAGTTCAGCATGTAACATAAAGATAAAGCCACATACCGTAGGTCAACAGCTTTCCTTAGCACAGGTTGGGTTTAACCCTGTTACGCTCAATCCTCAAAAGCTCCAGGATGTAAATTGCAATCTGCCTTAAAATTCTTACTAAAATTCCCAGTGACTAGAAATCATTTTTGCTGAGATTTGTCTGTAAGACCATTTATGATGACACTTCCTACGTCAATAGCTCTCCTTGTGCCCAGCATGCGACAAGAAAAGGAAATAACTCAGTCGCACTCTGATCAGGATGGGTTAATGTACCCAGAGTGCATTAAGGAAAACTGTTTTCACAGTCTTGTTTTCACCAGGAATAGGTTAAGAGACCATGTGACATCATAGTTATTTATCAGGTTCCTAACATGTCAAATGCAGACCCTGACCTGCCCTTTTACAAGTTGGAGTGGCATCTCAGAACATGGACCTCTGTACAAGTTACTGTTGTACCATCAAAAAGACGTGCATTTTAGTTGACCTATTGCCCTTTTACAGAAAAGGGAAAATTTTAGTAATATGCTATAGATCATATAGACGGTGTGCCATATTACAGTTGTTCCCCTACAGCAAATTATCATCCACCAAGACCTGCTAAACAGCATTCCCTGGAATGGCCTAGGTATTTGACATCTCCCTTACCCCTTTAGCTGACCAAGCTCTTTATTTCTGTTAGCCTTGGAGATCATTTTGCCTGCTCACCAGTCTGTTTAACAGGCAAGCATCCACCCTGTCCAAATTAAAATTGACCTGCGGCGTGAAGTACTGCTGGGTGTAATCTCGACCTTCAAGTTTTTGAAATTGTCGATCAATTGTAACATTATAAGTGCAGGCACTTCATGTCTGGTTGGCTTACAAGGGAGAGTGCAGTGCTTTGAGTTCTCTAAGGTGCAATGTTTTATTAAAATAGGTTCATCCCTTCCATAAATGTAACTATGTGTGCCTTAATTATTGTTAAATTACAAGTAAAATCTTTGTTTGGTCTTGGCAATTTCTTTTCAATGTTGAATAGTACTTTTGATATTTATTGACATGATGCAATGTATATTATGACACAGATGTTATTAACTTGTGGATTTGATGCTAAAACCTAAAAATAATTATTCAAATAAATGTAAGCAGTGAATGCTATTTACACCAATGTTCATTGTAAAATAAAGAGTTAACGATTTTTATCCATGGTTATTTTCTACTGTGAACACAAATTTTCGAAGTAAAATGCTATGATGATTACAGTACAGCATATTTAAAAGGCAAATTGTCTTCATGATAGTTAGCTTACTAACATTCAATCAATTTCTCATTTAGTATAATCAATTACAGATGTCCTGTGCATCGGTGTTCTGACTATGTCTATGGTATCGCGTGCATTAACAAATTGCTATGTAAAATATCTTATCGTTTTATATGACAGTGCATACACCTTCCATTGCCCTTGTGTTTAAGATAATGTAGGCCTACGTGCACATTTAATGTCGTGCAATGTTAGATCATCTGACCTCCTCCCCTTAACATCTTAAACATATAGTTGTGACCTCATGTACAGTCAGTTGATACGCTTGCAATACAATCGGGAAGTATAGGGCATAAGAGTTGAAACCCATTTAACATATCGGGGTATTAGCCCAGTCTCTACAACGCATATGTGAACAGGTGACCCTTCACCTACATTGCATACATTCTAAACTTACGTAATTAATTTTAACTCAATTGAATAAGTTTATAGAAACTTTTGTAAAGTTGTTACAAAAAGCGGTTTTCAATAAACAACGTTCATTATACTTGGTCAATTACTGACCGCACAACAACAGAAACATACACTAATCTAGGCCTACATGTAATAAACAAACTTCTTACTAATGCCTTATCATTCACATTGCTAGTGACAAATTGGTTGAAATGAAATCTAATTTGGCAGGATGGAACTTCCTGGCTCAAAGTTACCGTGAGGAGCTATCAGATCTCCTGTATGTCGAAATATGTGAAGCTTTGCAACAATGTTTTGTCGACACAAGGTGTTCCAATTGTTAACTTGTTTCTTAATATGGTGGTAAACATTGTTGACATATTTTTCATTGGTACATTGAAAAAGTTCTATACAACTCTATTGGTAATACATTTGTATCTTATATTTGTACCTTTGCCCTGTGTGTTATGCAAAGATCTCTGTACGTTGGTCCATGTCCACAGAAGCTGTAGTTACGGTGCCCGTAGTGTCTGTGAGGAATTGTTTAGCTATCCGAATTGACACGGAGAATCCATCTGATGTTTCGGGCCTAATCAATCAATGAAGAAAATCTTCAATGTGTAAGAAACTGGTGTTCCTTCTGAAATACATTGCCTTGTCTAATTTTTTATGTAGGTAAATATACATGCTGACATTATGAAACTCCCCTAAAACAGCTTAAAATAATGACTTTTACATTTTATTTTCGTACTATGCCACGATTGTACACGTAAAAATATGGCCAAAAAAACATGAAGCTACGGCTTCAACACGCGCTAAATTGGCAAAGCTATGGCTTGCATATCTGTATTTTGTTAACTTTTTGTTTGTTTTGTTTTTGTTTTTCCAGCATGGAACATCTACCTCGCCGTTATCACTGCCGACAGCAAGGGCTATAATTCAAACCCCAACTAATCTGTTTGCTTATTTTCAGATGCGAATAATTATATCATTATCAAATAGTCAAAGATTAGTTAATTTCGAGAAAGCGCAGATCAAAGCTGGATTGATCTTCATTAAATCGACGGAAATAAAAAGAAATGGGTCCAACTGCAGCGAACCAAAGTTTTGTTCTGCGACATTTTTAAATGCTTCGATGGGTGGATCAAAAAGTTTCCTATAGCCCAGTTAGTGAAGTGTGGCCGTTGTTTATTTTGTATAAAACAAATGAGCCACGTCCTTCATGCGATGCACACAATTTAACACGTGCTGCAGTAATATCTTAGGTTTTTTATATCTACAGTGACTGGATACGAAATGTTGCAGGGGACTACCAGCCCATATTGACAAAATTTTCTCACAGTTTGAATGCATATGGTAAACCTGCTGGTGTAAAGTATATGTTCAAATCACACATTTTTAACTTCCTGTAAAAGGCAACAAAAATATACCTTACAATTTGTTTTGCTCCACTGACTTGTAAGTCAGCGGAGCTTGTAGGATGGTAAAACGTCCGTCGTCGTGGTGCTGTGGGTCCCTGATTTTTAACGAATTTTTCAATTCGGGTACTTGTCGGTTACTGCACACATTCCTATTGATTACTATGCAAGTCAGTGGGGATTACAACGCTAATTTACATTTTCGACTTCTTTGAAAAACCGTCCACCAGATTTACTTAAAATGTGATGGGGATGCACCTTTGGTGGGTCTCTCGGAAGTTTGTTCAGATGGTCATGCTTCAAAGATTTTTGTAGTCTTAATGAGTTTTTTTATTATTATTTTTGGTGCAAAATCTAAAAAAAAAAAAAAGAAAAAAAAAGAAGCTTTTTCAAAATATAAGCAAAGATGGAATTTTAGTCATAAAATCAAACAGGGACTGTTGTGAATGCATTTCTGTGAAGCATTAATTAAGTGAATGCATTTCTGTGAAGCATTAATTAAGCTTATATACTTACGTATTAAGCTGCAGGTGGCTGAACAAGTCCACACAGAGCACTGTGGGCACACTGCAGCTGCAGTTTGGGAAAAGCACGTTTGCGTTTAGCAACATTGACATTGGTGATATTCTATCACACATTGCTGTAAGATCTCCATCATTCTCATATTCATCTCTTAATTACTGCATATTATGAATTTTCAAATCATGGCATCCATGCGATAAATTTTAAGCATGGAAAACCTTCACCTCTTCATTTTTAACAAAGGATACATTCTGATACTGGAAAAACTTCCCCAACTTGTTTCTGTAAAAAAATAATATAAGTGGGAAAATTGAAGCAGCAGAGGTCAAGTAGCATCACTTAATCTGTATACCAAACAGCAAGAAACAAGTTTAACAGTGAAACATCTTGCCTCAACTTGATTCTACATGAAAATTAAATGTGGCAAGTTCTAACAGCAGGGGGCAAATTTTGGTAGCACCTAAATTTATATAGGCCTAAAGAAAAGCAAGGGGCAGGTTGTAACAGTGTTACAACTTGTCCCTGCTGATTCGGCACAAGAACGATAAATGAGGCATGCATGGGGCATGTCGTACAACCTGCCCCAGTCAGTTTGCTACAAGCGTCACCGTGTTAAAGCAGGTGAACAATTTTTTTAACCCTAAAAATCATAACGATGATTGTGGTATGATTTAAAACACATTCAAATTGCCATTTCAGGGACATTTAAGTGAAGACATCAGGCACAAAGCATATTCAACAAAGAATATATGAAAAATATGCAGTTTCAATGCGGGACAAGCACTGTAAAGTGGTCAAAATTTCAGCTGATTCTGTCTTTGATGTTGAAGGACAGTTGCTGAAAAGTTACTCAACAGTGGCAAAAGACTTTCCCTCGTTTCCCGCCTTTGGGTGATCATGAACAAAAATGGCCAAATCGAGTGATAGTCACCTGACCAGATATGCACACGAAGACACTTATTATAGTATTCTGTTCAAACTTAAATCAAATTTGAGATATCATGTCTGTTACAACTTGCCCTTGAACATTACTTCTAACCCGGCCCGGTCTACCCTGTTTCTAGGTAACCGAGTTTCCTACACACTTTCATGACAATACAGCTAGTAGTATGACATATAAGGATCAAGAAACACAACTGGAAAAAGTGCAAGGGCGATGTCTGTAGGGAATCTGTATTCAGGACATACTTGTGTACACTGTCGAATAACATTACATTCAAGTCTGTTGCCTTGTTGGCACCACCAAATAAAAGGATATATGTGTTTACAATGATCTCTGGCAAGTTGACAAGTTTTATTGCATGCCAAGGTCTGTACAAGACTTTTGAGGTTTGGATGCCATAAAAAATTTAAAAAATATGACCAACTCATTCAAAGAGTAAAAATCAGATGATTGTGGGTAGATGAGAGGTGCACAAAGTGAATTCAAAGATAGCACATCAAGAACTCTAAAAATCAATTTCATTGAGCTCATAAGACACCAAGATCAGTCGAGAGCAAAAAAGTCTGATAAAATAATCAGTGATAAAAAAATATCATTGATCAGAAAGGTTTGACATTGAGAAGGTCCTAAAATTTCTCTGCGTTATGTACTGTATTCATTTCACTCAGTTAAAAAATGGAAAGCACTTCCAGCGTGTGCTCCGCAAAGACACTTATGTGACTCTTTAAACCCATGCTGAAACAAGGTCTTTCAGAGGAGGGCAACAATTAAGACGCATTCGGCTATGGTAAATTTCACAGTCTATTTGTTTGCATAATAATGCATGGGGCAATTTATTGTTATGATTTAGTCTATTTTGGAGAACCCGACTTGTTTCAGAGTTCCTTTAATGCTTATCTAAGTGTCGTCAGAACATTAAGGAATTTTGGTAACTCTGCCTTGTCTAGTGACCGGAAGCAAAATTCTGGAGTCCTTTCATGCAAGTAATCAGGAGCAAAACCATTAATAATAATGATGATGATGATGATGACGACGACGACGACGACGACGACGATGATAAAAATATGACTTACAATGAAACCACCAGAACTTGTCAATAACTGTCCAGTTTCCTGGTGGTCTTCATTAAATGGACAGGAAGCCGTCTTCTCCGTTTAAAGTGACCCCCTCTACTCTTCAAAATTGGGTCTTAACTGTCCTTAAAAGCATTCACGGAGTTAACATTTGCTGTCTCTGGTGCTAAACTATTCCATTTACCAACCATTCGTTGTGAAAAGAAGACAAATTCTAGCACCAAGCCTGGCTATTTGCTTATAAATTTTTAATTTTTGGCCTCTGGTTATAAAGTCCTCTTTCCGCAGACCTTCCAAGTGGTGCATAATTTTATAGACCTCTAACTAGTCTGCCCTAAGTCTTTGCAACTCAAGTGTCATCAGATTCGTTCTTTTTAATCTTTGCTCATAAGGCAGCTGGCTAAGTCCATTTATCATTTTAATTACCCTCTTCTGAGCCATCATTATGTTGTCAACGTCTCTCTCCAGGTAAGGTTTCCAGCCCTGCATACAATATTCTTTATCCCCTACTTTGTACCATATTACATTGAAAACCCATGGGATATGGCCCATGTGATATTGTTGACCATATCTCATGGGTAGGTCTACTTTTTACCATATTTGTAAAATAAGAGATATGGTTTTCCAAATATGGAAGGAATCAATTCCATATTTGGTATATCCAAACTCGCCTTATTACCTTGCCATTAATCACGGCCGAAAACCTGGTGGTCCGTGGTATAAATCCCAGCCAATAGGTAAGAATAAACTTGATTCTGTGATGGAAACTAGGGCCTAAAATGCAGGACTGATGGTTGGCAGAAAAACAATCACTCTGTAAGACGCACGATGAGCAGTTGACTTTTAGGCCTACATCCAAGTGCCCCGCCAACCATTATTTAACAGCTGAGCAGGCACAAAAATGCACAGCCCATGAACAATTATGCAACAGCAAGCGGAAATCAACAGCACGCCACGTGCAGCCTTCTCCAGGGAAATTATTCTTCTTTTCAAAGACCTCTAACATCTGTCCAAAACACTCCCCAGACTCTGTCTTCATCGTTTGTCCCAGCTAGCGTGGCAGGGAGCCATCGCTCCGCTTCTTCGGGCAATGCTGGCAATGCTGCCGTCACTGATGATGGGGAAAATCTGACGGCCAACAGTCAGTTGAGCTCCACGGCTGCATACTTTGGAATGTTTGCTAGTGCAACATTCAAAGTCAACGTGACCTTCGAATTCTCCTCTCCACCAAATTAATTCCGTATAAAAATAAATAAAAAGTGTCTTTTTGTTGATATTTTTGTCTGAAGTGACAGCCGTTCAAAAAATCCGCCATTAGGCCTGTGGTCGACCGCTTTTCTTGGTTGTTTAAATTTTATATTCATATGCGCGGCATGATTGTGTCAAAGTCCTATGTAATGTAGTGAAATAAAATGTTATAAATCCACTTTCGCCATCTGTAAATGATTTGTTACTGTTTCTCACTGAACTACACCAAGGTGGACTACAATACAGTGGTGTGAATACTGCAGGGTCAGCAGTCTCTACGTTGACTGGACTGATGGGGACAAATGATCTTGGTAGGCATGTGTTAGTAAAGAGATTCATGAGGGGTATCTTCATTACAAAACCAGTTTTTCCTAGAAATAAAGTGACCTGGGATGCTTCCCAGGTGCTAAACTTTCTCCAAAGGCTGTCGCCTGTGAACACACTGACTTTGTTGCAACTTAGCAAAAAATTAGTGACTCTGTTGGCTTTATTGACAAGTCAGAGGAAACAAACCCTTCATGTATTAGATACAAGGAATATGACTTTGACGTCATCATCGGTTAAATTTAGAGTAGGAGATTTGCTTAAACAATCTCAGCCAGGTAACCATTTGACAGAGATTGAGGTTGCTGCATATGCTCCCAATCGTCGCCTGTGTTAAGTGACAGTTTTGAAGGAATACTTAGACAGAACTAGAGTTTTTAGGGGAGATACTACAGCCTTGTTCATAACTACTCAGGAGCCATACAAAGCGGCATCCAAAGACACAATTAGTAGATGGATCAAAGATACACTCATCGCAGCAGGAGTAGACATGACTATCTTTACGCCACAGTCCACTAAGGCTGCTGCAGCCAGTGCTGCAAACAGGTCAAAAGTGCCGATTCATATCATCCTCCAAACGGCAGGGTGGAGTAGTCAAAACACTTTTACAAAGTACTATTCAAAGGAAGTGAAAGATACTACCACATTTTCCAAAACGTTGTTGAACAGGACTATTAATTCGGAGGATTCTTCAGATTAACTGGTCTGTTGATATACACGTTTATGGACACATAGTTGCAAACACGTTTCAAAACATGGAATAGTGCATTTCCCATTTATAGATATTTGGTTAATAAAATGTTTTCTTCAATTGTGTATCATGGGTCTATTTGCCATATGGATACATTACTCTGAATATCTCATGGGATCTTGTAGTACTATGGAAGTGAGGTGGAATTGTAAAATTAAACGAGACTTACCCGTAAGGTGAAGTTTGATTGTAATTCCACCGAGCTGAAATAGTACGTAGAGATCAAGTGCCCACCCTTTTTTCCCTTCCCTGGGTACATGATGCTCTGTATCCATATGTCTCACTAAAACCTGATGTTTGGCTCCTACGCACCATCTCACTTGATCTCTACGTACTATTTCAGCTTGGTGGAATTACAATCAAACTTCACCTTACAGGTAAGTCTCCTTTAATTTTACAATTAGATGGCAATAATTGCATGCTACCATTGGCCCACCAGTCCCCTCTACTGGTGGGCCCCTGATGCACCTCACCATTGATCCAACAGCAGTGGGCCATTGGTGCCCAATTAATCAAAAAGATGGTGGGCTACTGGTACCGACTCTGATGGGCCATCAGTGGACCACCCCTTTTAGGCTCTCTGGGTGATCCATCTGTAAGTCAACAAAAACAGAGAAACAAAACCTCTTGGACTTTTTTTCCCAGAACCATTTGAAGATTTAAAACATAATTATTTTGGTGCTTTTACAACTTCAGATTTTACATACATGAACATAATAGGTCTATATACATATGATGGTAAATTAAATGGTGGATAAATTTGGTAGGAATAGATCCATTTCATTATCTGTAGGGAGCCAAGAGCAAACAAATTTCATTCTGATCCCTTGATTAAATTTGATATATACTGAACCCCAATGAAAAGTATCCACATGCCAATTTTGAAGTATTTTATTGTTTATACTTGAAACATTTCATACCTAGACATGCTTAGAACTTAACAAAGCATTCACTTTTCTGGCGTAAAAATAATGTCACGCTCTACCGACATTAACGTCACTTACAGGCAAAAAATGTCATTAACTGCCCTAATTGAAAGTCACACAAATTTTTCTGTTCAATATGGGATGTGGCCACCTCGAGCATCAACACATGCTATACATCTGCGGCGCATACTGCTGACCAGGGTTTGAATTCTGTGTTGGGGAACATTATTCCATTCTTCCTGCAGAGCTTGGATCAGCTGGTTTCGGGTAGTAGGCCTAGGTGTCCTCCGTTGAATACCTTGGCCTAACTGATCCCACAAATGTTCAATAGGGCTCAGATCGGGTGAGAACGCTGGCCATTCCATGACATTGATGTTGTTCTCATTGAGAAAGTTCATTGTTAATCTTGCAGAGTGTGCACGTGCATTGTCCTGCTGAAAGATCGCCAGATCTTGATGCTGCTCCATAAATGGGACCATGTGCGGCTCCAGCACCTCATCAATGTACCGCCTAGCATTGAGGATCCCTTGAATGACCACTAGGGGTGTCCGGTAGCGGTTGCTGATGCCTGCCCACACCATGACAGAGGGTCCACCCCATCGATCTGCCTGACGGACACAGGCATCTGCATATCTCTCCCCAGTCCGGCGCCACACACGTTCTCTGCCATCTGCTCTGCTGACACAAAAACGGGACTCGTCAGTAAAAAGGACGGTATTCCACTGCTGGCGAGTCCACCTGGAGTGTGCTCTACACCACTGCAGTCGTCTTTCTCTTCTGGGTTGGGTCAGCAGGTTACCCCTGTAAGGTCTTCTGGCTGTTAGGCCACTGCTCCTCAGTCGCCTCTCCACAGTAGAACTACTGACAGGACGGTGATTCACCCCTTGAGTCTCACGGGCTGTTTGGGCTGCTGTACGGAAACGGTCTCGCAGGTGCATCAGCCGGATGTGACGGTCTTGGCCAGGTGTTGTCACTCTTTCTCGGCCAGGCCTAGGCCGATCATCTACGGATCCAGTTTCTTGTTGCCGTTCAATTAGTCATTGGATGGTGCGCCGAGTACACCCCATTCTTTGTGCGATTTGAGTGATTGGGACTCCACCCTCTGCAAGCCCCAAAGCATGGTGTCTTTGACCTTGGCTCAGACGCGGCATGATCGCCTCAACACACCTGAGACCACTGGCTTTTTTCTTGGCTGAACATCCCTTTTTAAAGCCACTGAAAACATCAGGTCATTTTAGCCATCCAATAGGAGTGGTGGTCAGAAGCCATATTCGGTGCACAAAAGTCACATGCATTATGTAACAACCCAGCAAAAGTTAAAAAGTTGTCCTGAATGACCCTGATGTAGGCTCCAAACCATGCATATATGCACACACAGTACTTAGTAACTTACAAAATTAATGTGTTAATTTTTTATGTGGATACTTTTCATTGGGGTTCAGTATATATGTAAAAGGGATACATTCAGTCTCTTACAGTAAACACCCCATAGAGCTCTGTATGGTGTGGTACTCTGTGGTGCAAAGTATACATTAAATATTTAGGATGTGTGGGCAGGAATGGCATTCCATTGCATCCTGTTCAGAGGAAATTCCCCTTGAGAGGGGGCAAGAAGCAGCACATGGCTGCATGTTATTTTGGCACCAGAAGAAGACAGAAGATCTAAAGGGTGACCTTAGTGAAGCACAATACATGTGCTTATGTGATAGGGGCTAAAGTAAGTAAACCATTTTGGCCATATTGCATGACTAGTTATATTGGTCAGCCTGTGGTCAAGTATATTGTCATAATAGACTTTGTGTATAATCGAGGATCTTTTTGTCTTCGTACATATTCAAATAAAACCTCTAAAAAGACACCCATGTCCTGTGTTATTCCTGAGACGTTACATTTTGGTGCTGCCAGCAGGGTAAATGGAAGAAAAAGAAGAAAGACCATGCATGGAGAACCCAAGAAGAGATGGTAGTATTCTGGCCAGTGTAGATAGTGAACACTTACTGATATTCCGTGTGCTATGTTAGGTACAATTGTTCATCCTGATGGTGGTCATGCAGCAGTGAAAACTGTGTTGTGCTTATTTTTGTTTTTTCCACATGACAGTTCTATACATGGGGAGATGGCAATTGTTCATGTTATTATGGTCATATGCAAATATAATGAGAACAAAGCATTAGTGTCAGTTATTGTTCACAGTTCACATCATAATGTATGTTCTGTTGCATATGTTAAGAGTTAAATTTTGATCACCATGTCAGGCACAAAAGAACACATGGATGCCCTGATGGTCAAGGTAACTGCACCCCAGGCACAGTGTGATGGCTTGAAGGAAGACAGGCAGAAGGCAGCTGCAATCCCAGCCATCCAACACCAATCTTTGTTTCTACCCAGAAAATAGATTGTTTCAAGGATCGTCTGCAGGCCTCCTCTGATCCTGCTGTGGAGGACTGGGTCACTGACATCTGGAGTCACCTGGCCACAAGAAGCATGGATAAACCAGCAGAGGCTAATTTTATCCATGAGCACCTGGCTGGTACGTCTCGACAGGAAATAGAGGACAGGGGTGATGAGATCAAATTACACATAGAAGCAATCCTTACCTCACTCCTGAAGGTGTTTGATGATGGAAACAAGAAGCCCAAACTGCAACAGAAGTTTTACGGCTACCAACAGGGCCATAATGAGGATCTGCTTGCCTGTTCATTGGCGTTAGTGTGCCTTTTCAATTCTATTAAGCGACTGGATATCTGGGCTCCAAACAGAACCTAGGAAGTCTAGGAAGAGAACTTAGACATCTCAACATTGTGTTTCCAGACTTTGGCTTCTTTGACTTTCGCAACTGGGCTGTGCAGTGGCTGGGCAGCAAAGCAGGCAAGTTGGGTAATGACACAATCAACCTAAGTATGCAAGAATCAACTGCTGACAGTAGCCTACAGGGCAAATAAAAGAGGCAGGTAGAGCTTCTTGCTGCCCAGCAAATGAGCTTAGATGCTCTAGTGGAGGCACTATCCAAGAAGACCACCCTAGAACAGGGTCAAAGACCAAAGGGGCCAGGGAAGTGCTGGAGGTTTGGATCAACTGAGTACCTCAAGTGTGACTGCCCTCAACCTGCCCCAGTTCCCCCAAACTGGCGATGCCTGTCATGGAGAGACATGTGACAGGCCTGTAGTCTATGACAGGTGGCTGAGTTATACATCAGACTGTGAGAAAGTGTCTAGAGGTCATTTTGAAATTGGGAACACAAAGTGTTCAGTGCCTTCTGGATACTGGTGCCCAAGTATCAACACTGACATAATCCTACTTCAGAGAACACTTTCCCTAGGAGAAAGATCTTTTGGGTGTGTCTGATTACATTAGGATCACAGTAGGTCATGGCCTAGAAATCCCATATGTGGGATTATTGAACTCCCACAGGTGCCCAACAGGAAGTTTGGATACATGGGCTTTCTTATTTCCCGGGACCCAGTCATGGGAGAAATGACAAAGAGGTCCTTTGGGCCTATTTTGGCACTGTATGAAAGTACAGATGTGCTTAAAAATCCAATGCTAATTTTGTATGGGTGACAGGAGACAGGAAGGAAACTGGTCATGGCTCCAGCTAGGATGCTCAAGGTGATAGAAGCTGCTAAGCCTGCATTCTAGGATGCTTCATACAGTACCATGGTAGAACAATCTCTGGAATTTACAGGACCACATGGGTTTGCAATGGGTAGAGCAATTGTCCAAGTTGGAAATGATAGCAGAATTCCAAGTAGCAAATTTCAGTGAAGATCACTACCTGTTAGCCAGGCCACCAATACTCTTTCCTAGGCCCATCTTCAAACAGAAGTGGCAGTTTCTAATATCCATATATATGATATATGAGAAGACCATTAGGATTAAGGTATAGGATGCAACCAGAAAGACTGTCCTCAGACAGCTGATGGACAAGCTGAACCTTGGAGATGACCTGAAGGCAGATCAAAAGTAACATCTGGAGAAAATAATTGGGGAATATCAAATTACTTTCAGCATGTCTGATGGCTATATAGAATACTGCCATCAAATTGACCATCAGATCCAATTGACAGACCCTGCTCCAATCAAAGTCCCTCACCAGCCAGTGCCTCCACCCAGTGGCCAAAAGTATGAAAGTATCTTCACAATCATTGAAGAGAGGCATTATCAGAAAGTTTTCCAGTCCTTTTGCCTCTCAGGTGGTGATTGTGAAAAAAAGGATGGGAGACTACAGATGTGTGTCGACTGTTGGGCCCTAAATGCAAAAACACATAAATATACTTATCCTTTGCCCAGAATCAAGCAGGCCCTTAGAAGTGCAATCAATGCAGCCAAGTATTTTTGCAGCTTGGACCTCATACATTGATATCATCAAATTCCGATGGCTCCTAAGGAAATAGTAAAGAGCGCTTTCTGTGTTGGGACAGGAGGACTGAATGAAAATACTAGAATGTCATTCCGGTTGTGTGGCCCACCTGGAACTTTCATGAGATAGATGGGTAAGCTGTTTGGTGATCAGAACTTCCATACAATGCTTATCTATCTTGATGACATCTGTTTATATGGCTCCTTATTTGCTGAAACACTAGAAGCCAATAGCTTGATATGTTATCTGGTTCATACGGTACATGGGGAGGGCATAAAACCAGATCCAGACAAGACACGAGCTGTCCAAAAGTAGCCTGTGCTGAAGACAGTGACAGCCTTAAGAGGTTTTTTGGGCTTGGTAGGGCACTATCGGCGCCCTGGTTTTGCCAAAATTGCAGCTTCACTGTTCTCCCTGACTGGAAAAATAAATCCAGGGGAGAAGGCCAACAAAAAGGAAAACAAATCTCCAGATCCAGAAAACCAAAAATCTTTCAGAAGCATGGGATGAGTCATGATAAGCTGCATTTGAGGAACTGAAGCAAAGACTGAAAGAGGTATTGGTTGCACAAACTGTGCAGCCCCATGTAGACCAAGCAGTTTTGGTATACATCAGTCAGAGGAAAAACGGCTAAAGGTTCAACTTATGATGGGTTACAAATACATAAATGTTAAAATTCAGGAAAATCTCAGTAAACAAGTAGATTTACTCATAATATTAAATACATATACAAACACTTTAGCTTCTTAACATAGAAATTGGCTCACTATGGAAAGGTGCAATACCCACAATCACTAGTCCTTTTAGGTAGTCACATAATCATTTAGGAAAGTTTGATTGTGATCTTGTAAGGGAACAATCACTGGTGCATATATAATGACAACTGTTGGTAACAGGGTTGGCAACCATACATCAGAGGACTGTGTAAGAGGGAGACATGCAGTCTCTTACAGTAAACAGTCAATGTGGGTGTGTATGGTGCTGCCCTCTGTGGTGATAAGTAAACATAATAAATTTGGGATGCATGGGCAGGAGATGCACTCCTTTGCATCCTGTTCAGCAGGTATTTCCCCTTGAGAGGTGCAAGAAGCAGCAGCATGTGGCTGCACGTTATTTTGGCACTAGGAGAAGAAAGGAGATCTAAAGGGTGATACCAGTGAAGCACACTACATTTGCTTGTATGATGAGGGCTCAAGCAAGTCAACCATTTGGGCCATATTGCGTAACCAGTTATATTGGCCAGCCTGTGGTCAAGCATAATGTCACCGACATCATAATAGACTGTGTGCATAATCTGGAGTCTTTTTGTCTTCATATATGTATACATATTCAAATAAAATCTCTAAATGAACACCTGAGTCTTGTGTTGTTCCTGAGACCTTAAAAATGTGTCAAAGAAAACTGGCTTTAGTACCAATATTTCTTGTATGAACTCATTCATCCTCTAATGTGACCATATTTCTTTTCATGCTGTTTCAAACGGTGTCGTTGTACAAAACCTTTACCACAAGTTTTACACACATGCGGTTTCTCCCCAGTGTGAGTATATTCATGGCCTTTCAAATGGACAATCTGCTTAAAAGCCCACCCACAAACCTTGCATACAAAAGGTTTGGTCCCAGTGTGAGTATACCCATGCCTTTTTAAGTCCACTAAATGGAAAAATCCTTTGTTACACTCCTTACACATGAAGGGTTTCTTTCCTGTGTGAGAATACTCATGCCGTCTCAAGAGGATTGCTCGTGTGTATCCTATCCCACATATTTTACAAATATATGCAGGTTCGCCTGTATGTTTATACTCATGCCATTTTAAGTACCATGCACGGCGGTATCGCTTTCCACAATACTTGCAGATATGCGGTTTCTTTCCAGTATGAGTATCTTTGTGTCTTTTTAAGTGGCCTGCGTCTGTAAATACTTTACCACAAGTCTCACATTCATATGCCTGCTTATTCCTTGCCAACATTTTCTTTCTGGTTTCCTGACTGGTGTTGCCCCCTCGAGTAACTTTAAATATCTTCTTTACTGGCACATCAATAGTGTTTGCTTTACTTGACCTACAACCTACAACCCCCTGTTGGGTGATTCCATTCAAGCTGGAAGTTGGACCCTCTGTACTCTGTTCTGGCTTCGCATCATCCTGGATGGGATGCTGGGGTTGAGAAACACTTGGCCTTTGCTCCCTACTATCAGCACCACCTATGTTGCTGTAAGGCTCCTTAGTGGCCATCTCTGCTTCTGTTTCCCGTCTTGGTGATACCTCATTCACTGGAAAATATGTTTTCAAAAGAAAATTTGATTTAGACAACCATTTCCGTGATGTTGCTTATCTCTGTAAACAACAAGTGCCTGATTTCACAGCCAAACTTTGGTAGGTATTTTTTTCTGTCTTTGTTTTTCTGCTACTTGCCCAAAAGAGGCTGCTGATGATGTCCTTTCAGTCTCAGAGCATCAACAGGTTTTATAGACTGTTGACATGCTGCTGACTTTAATTAGAAAATTTTCATCTGTATATAATCAGTGATTAAATTAGAAACAATCAAAGCTGGTGTGTCTTCATGGCATAATTTAAATGTCTTAGTCACAGTCCTAAAACTTTGTGTAGATGATCCCTTTTTATGTGCAGTAAAACTGGTCTTTGTGGATGTCTTCATTTTGTAAACTATTGGTCCAGAATCCAATATTTCCAAGTCATTTTTATAATACTGACACCTGTCAACCAAGTCTATAGAGGGCCCCTGTCTAATATGTGGTAGTGAAATGGCACATTTTTATACAATACATGTACTGCCATACAATGTTACAGATATGAGGCAAGATACAAAACACATAACCCTAAAAAAATCATGTTTTTACATGCAAAATCTATGGTGCTCACTGTCACCATAATTATATCACATTAAAATGGGACCGGATTTGATCAGTGTGCATAACGATGCTTGCCTTTAATAAATATATCATCATGCTGATTATGTTGCTATGTGCACTGCAATTATAGAATACAATGCATTTTATGAATATATATAAGAGTTGTATCTTTTTCTCCTAATACCCACCATAATCGTATCACATAGGCCTACTGTATCTTGACTGAATTTATCTACATTAACATACTGGACAATTTATTAAAATCCTAACATCATCATAATGAAATTTACCAATGACTTCAAAGAACTGTCTTCCACAGAGGTAACCAAACAAGAAACAGAAAACATACAGGACAAACAGGTTGTCATCCAGTGAACTTGCAGCACTACAAAAACGCTTAAACTTTGTTATCACACCCAATAAAATGCCTATTGATAAATTTGAAACATCAATTGAGTCAGCATGTAGACTCATTGATCCAGACTTGCAAGAAGCTGCTCTATCAAGATTGGATTGTGTAATTGTAAGAATTATGAAAAAGAAAAAACAAAGCAAGGATTCTTAAGGACATGTAAGACACCAAAATTAAATCCCACTTTAGTCAATCCTAGCTTAAAATGTATTTGTGTTAGGATAATATATCACATATGTGTGTACTCGTCATACTCTTAAGAATTTATATGTCCCGTATTTATTTGGGTGTCTGTGATGTTAATTGTTGAATAACAATTGAAAGTTGACCGCAAAGCATCCACCCCATAAATGTCAATATAAGTCACTAATTATTTTTGATAAAATCATAATTACCCTAGCATCTTAATCCTGACATATTGGCAACAAAAGACGATCCTGCGATTTTTCATGTTTGGTATCGTTTTTCTGTTGATTATCCTCAAAGTTTGACGTTTCAATTTTCCCTTTGGTTTTCAGGATATTCATTTTTTTTTTTATAGAAAAAGAATGAAGCAAAATTTAGAAAATCTGAATCTTTTTTGCAGTTCAGACATTACAGAATCAAAAGCTGTTAACTGGATTAAATTTCGCCCAGCTGTTTTCTTGGAATAACCATTCTAAGGTGGGGTTCTCATCCTATTATCCTTTCTAAGAAAACAAGCTTCAAAAGCCTTTGATATTGATCATTTGCCTCTGAAACAATACCATTTGCTCAAGTTGAGCTGATATTTGTCCAAAACGTAGTAAACATCATCCCTTAACATTTGGGGAGGTTGTCAATTCTTGGCCAATCACATGAATAAAAGAGCCTTTAAAGTACCGAAAACATTATTCAGCGATCTGTCTAACCGAGACAGCGACAGTCATGGAGGTGGCCTTTCGGGCCCCGTGACCTCAAGCCTGGCAATGAAAGTTGTGTTGCCTTGCTTCGGTGGGGTGGCCTACCGCCACTCGTGGTCAGTGCACGGATGGCGGGTTTGGTCTTCCGCCCCCTACCTCTTCATCCCGTTTTTAGGGATAGTATTTTATTGTATTGACTACTATCTGTATACTTTATGTAGTTAGCTTGTTAGACTTGTCTGTACACTTAACTTAGTTAGCTTGTCATTATTTTGTAATTATTTTCTCAATGAGTTTCATTTCCCTCGCCAACCTGAGTTTTGTAATACTATTTTGTGTGTTTTCTCTGCTGTTCATGTTTATGCTTATTTTGATGTGTTTATTTGTATTTTTATTTCCTCATCCATAGGTTTTGATAAAATATTATTATGTACGGGGGTGGGGGGGGGTATTGATTAAGGTGCCAGTTTTTTTCTCCCCCTGTCTTTGGTGTGAAGAATCACTACGGTAATCCATCATGCCACTGCCTTTGAGTTTTGAAGGGACATCCTCTTGAACATTTAAAGTATCCCTTCATTAGAACACAAAACAAGCAAGATAACTATAAAGTAAACCACTAAGGCTATGATATGTTGCATCTTTTCCCAGCCCACAAACATAATTTCGGCATGCCGCCTTATTTCGCACTGCTGCCCTGATATCACTCTCCTTTTGCCATGGGCCCTTGCTACCTGCAGCCACGTTACAGGCTGTTAAGTATGATTGACGGGTGGCATTGTTCCGTTTGGCGGCCGAAAACCAAAAGAATGACACATGGATGTTAGGATGTCCACGTGCCTGTGTGGTTTTTGGCGTTTTTCTCATATTTCTACTTTAGTTAAAAGCTTGAAATTTTGACAACTAATAGAAAGGACATTCATCTTGTAAAACCTGTTAAAATCTCAAAATTGGCTATGCAAAGGTTTTAGGTGTCTTACCTAACCTTAAGCTATTATTACATTGGCGAAACAGAGAGATAACTGTGCCAACACTCAGACGTAAAACAGCTTATAAAGTAAATTTCTAATGGATCTATTGTCAATCTTTTCTCCAATTGAAAAGTATGGTTCATACATTGGTTCATTTATACACTTTAGAGGCATTTCAAGACATTCACTGCGGAGGCCCTTTACACCACTGTGCAGTATCGTACAATAACAATGCACTAAGCTCTATCTTCAAAGTCTTTGTAGCAAAATTCTGCCGTCTTTTCACACCTGTAGTTTTATCTAAATCCATAGCTATTCTCAATTATAATCACAAAAACTACTACTTAATTACAATGATATAATTCTAAGCAGCTGAATATCAGCTTACCTTCCATTCTTTCAGTTTCCGATTTTACATGCGATCCATCCACCTGTTTGTGCTCTATTCCTCTACACACTTCCTCTACAGGACTTGTTGTGCAGGGTATTATTTGCCCTTCAGCATTGCTTTTATCTTGTCCATATACAACCACTGCAAGATAAGATGCACAAAGCACATCTGTGTTTTCTGTGGGGCAGGGTTGAGAATGTGAGTTGGGAAGAACAATATCTGTAACATGTTGACTGTTGCTGATCATTTGGTGCACAAGTGAACCACCCTCTTCCTCTTGTTTGATGCCATCTTGGTCTGTCTGAGAACCAGCAGCTGTTGCCATGGCAACAGCTAGTGTTTGAGCTTCCATTGGTGGCTCATGCATGCCACATGTATGTATCTTGGATAAAACAGTGGCAAGTGGGACTTTGTCTTCAGTAGTGTTCATTTCATTTTCGAAGTTGGCTGGCAAAGTTTCACAGTGATGTACAGGGTTTGTGTCTTCCATGGCATTACAACATGCAACTGGTGCACAGTCATTCACAGATGCCTGCTTTGAATCTTCCTTCAAAATGGTGTTCTCCGCTGGTTCTGATTTTGGACAAGAGCCACCCTCAAATTCATGGTTTTTATCCTGTTTGAAAATATTGCATGCCGTTGGTTCTGTGTTGGGCAAAGAACTACTCTCAAACACATAACCTGCATTCTCCACCATACTGCTGTTCTTCATTTCTTCAGAATTTACAAAAGAATCATTCACACACATTTGGCTTCTGTTCTTTCCCAAAGTATTGTTATTTATACGATAGGGTTTCTCTCCACTTGCAATGCATGTGCACTCATGCTTTTCTGAACATGTAAATTGTTCCCCACATAGCTTGCACATGAAGTTTTTCGAAGAATAAGCATGTAAGTGCTTTTTCAGGATACTTTGCATCTCCAGAGCTCTAGGTTTCGGTGCTCCTTGAGCACTTTGTTGTTGCTGCCCCACATTTCCTCCACCAGGCAAATGATGTATGACCTTAGTCTTTGATGCGCTGCCAATACTGGTCAAGGATGACTTTGAAATTTGGTCACAAGGCAATCTGGCAGGCCCAGCAATTATGACATTAGTTGTGTTTTTAATGGGATCTTTACAAACGGATGGGTCAAGATTCATCCTGACCTCTTGCTTTACCTGTGTTGTGGGCACATCTTTTCTCACGGTTTCCTGTCTCACCATGACATTGTCAATCTGGTCCCCATACTTAACACCAGGCACAGGTTCTACAGTGGCACTGAAAGTTGCATCCAAATTATTCCCTGATAGACTGTCTTGAATGGAAATATAAATAGGACTCTGATTATCCAACCGTAGCTCGATATGTATCTTTATTGTGCACACATTTAAAGGGCCAGGAGTTGCTGATTGCAAGAGTTGCCAGCACAGACCTGCAATAGATTGCTCACATTCATGGGTCTGATTTGACATCCTTGTTCCACTCGTACATCCTGTCGTTTCACCACTAAATGCTGATGACGTTAGAGAATTTCCAGCATGTTCAACACAGATATAAAATGGCTGCTTGTCGGTGATGATCTCCACATGGCCTCTGAAGCTGAACAAGCCTGGGTGGTCGAGTTTCTCCTTGCACAGATACAGGATAGACCTGGTCAACCGCTCCCTCACCTGATCCTGCATGGATGCTGCTGGTTCTCTTGGTCCATATATCTAAAACACATGGACACAGTATCAGTTGTATCATTGCTCACTACTTCCTGCCAAAATCACAGTGGAGTGCAGAAACTGAACTAGTCTCTATAGATTCTTCAATCCACTGTGGCTCACACTGATGTCACCACTGAAAGAGATCTGGATGAAACTATTACTTGCTTTTACATTTAAATTTTACCTTTGACACTTTATGTTTGTTACACATCTTTAATAACAATCTACCAGTCTTACAAGGAGTACTTCAAAGACCAACTCACATATATGGTATAGATAAGATCACTGCTATTCTCCCTAAGGTTTATTTATGCTAACTTATCTGAGAAGCATGGTCATTTTTCCCGATGGGGATATCTTTGGGGTTGTGGCCCACCTTGAACACAATTAAAACGCATCGTTCACATGGACTGAAGTACATAGCATCATTAGTTTAACTGTACATCAGTAATCAGAGGGTCCTACAGGGAAGGGAAATAAATGAGTATAAAAGCAGTGTTCTTGTCCCTCGTTTTAAAGAAATGTCACCAGCACGTTTGGCAATCTAGTATTGGTCCCTGTCCTCTGAGACCACAATGAAGGGTACCTGCCTTGAAAGACCACAAGTTTAAGATACTGTACATAGTACTTATATAAAGGGATAAAACATGGCAAGCTTCACAGATATTACCTGAGCGCAGACTCCTGGACGGCGCAAGAGACTGAGGGCGCCAGTCGGAGTCTGACCCAAGTGTACCAGCCTTTGAATTTACCGCTCCAATCACAATAGCACACACAAATCTTCGTTCAGATTCGAAATTACTCTGCCATCTAGTGTCCTAAGCTAGAACTAGTTTATTGACCAATTTATTTATTTATTTGAAGCACACCACCTGTCGCCGAATATGTATAAAAGAAAACCGAAATGGCTTTACTAGAATGTGTTTGATTGGTTCACTGGTCGGCATATCTAGCTCACTGATTGGTTTGACGTAGAGAGTTGAAATCAGCGCGTGATTCAAATGGTACACTTGGGTCAGACTCTGACTGGCGCCGTCAGTCTCTTGCGTCGTCCAGGAGTCTGCGCTCAGGTAACACAGATAGGCCTATATTGGCAGATAGGAGACCAAGGGACCTATGTTTTCTATATGCTATAAATCCTCTTTGTAAAGTTCAGCCATGTTTGATATAGGTTTCATCAGTCCATGGTTTGAATCCATGTGCCCTTTACATTATAAAGTTTGTAATAGGTGTCTTATAAAATAAAGGACTAATATATGGTGTTACTCTGTATGATTGAATTGTAGTGTAGCTACACTTTAGAACATCTGTCAAGGCAAGTCAAAGTAGTATCTCTTATGGTTTCATTTTATGGTGCTGTTTCTGATGTTGGTAGTGTCCTATCTTTGCGCCAGAGGGTGCCACTATTTTGTACTGCTTTGGTCCCTTGCGGACATTTATGCAATTAAGCACATGTATTACTCCTACTCTGATAGTGCTTCATTAAAACTAAAAATATACCTAGATATAAGTTGAGGAATTCAGCTTCTCAATGGTGGACTGCATCTCATTCTCAACCACATTAACTGTCAAAACAATATCTGCATGCTCAAATGGCACCTTGCAAAGTACTTTCAGGAACTGTCTGCTCAATATGAAAATGAGGCAGGGACCATATCCCAGTGAAAAATCCTTCAGTCAAACTTTTGAAATATTTTTTTCTACATAATAAAGTGTGAGTCACGTTTCCTCCAGTTGCCTAATTAAGAGGGAGGGTGGTTACAAGGTACAGCAGCTGACCTGGGTCAGAGATTCTCTGCTCACTGCAGGCATACAGGCTTGGACATGTTCCAAGTCAGCTTGCCTATGTAACAACACACACAACCAACCAGTCCACTCAAGATGACTGCCACACAAGAAGTGACTTAATTTCAAGCACAGATACAGTGGTACCTGCTTTTCTGACATCTCTCATGAGAGACCAATTATCATTTTTAAAACTAACCTTCATGACACTAGAGTCTATTTCCCTAAGTAATTTACATGTATTTTAAGACCATCTGCAAAATGAGACCACTTTTTGCAGGCAATATGGGGAGTCTTAAACAACGGGTACTACTGTAATAAGAAACTTGTACACATCATGATCAGTCAAGAGACCTTCTTGCAAACAAGGTCTTCTGCAAGGGTAAAAATGACATCTTATGCAAGAGTGATTGTGTTCCTCCATCACAAGCCTCTGCGCATGCAATCGTGGATACCACTGTAGTTGGATGCCATTCTAGTCCAAATTGACTGCTTTTCAGCTTGCCATGTTCAGTGGTAAAGCAAAAACCTACATCCAGCTCTTTGTCTTGGAAATTAACCAACGATGGTCGTATGATACTTAATATTTCAATTTTAAGGGCTTGAAGATATGGGCCATTGACCACAGTTAAGGGGGTGGAGGTAAAGGCCAAATATTAAGCTTGCAATGAGCAGTTTGGTCAAATTGAGGTTTTGCCACTTTTGATATGATGAGGTATACATGTATATCTTGCTTCATACTGAACCCTTTTTGCAGCAACAGTGTACTTTTAGGAGAAAATTATTCTTGAAATCTGTTGATCTCTCTGAATCTTCCACCATGTCAAGCATGTGCCATTATTTATGTACATATGCTAATTAAACTGTCACTCAACTGTGAGTAGAGCCACAGAAGAACAAAGCAAGTCATGGTACAATGAAGAACTATAGGCAAGCTTAGCTGTTAGGCAGGTCATGGTACAATGAAGAACTATAGGCAAGCTTAGCTGTTAGGCAGGTCATGGTACAATGAAGAAGTATAGGCAAGCTTAGCTGTTAGGCAGGTCATGGTACAATGAAGAAGTATAGGCAAGCTTAGCTGTTAGGCAGGTCATGGTACAATAAAAACAAGGGTGCGCATGGACTATATAAAATCACTTTGTATGCAAAATGTTGAAAAGTTTTTTCAGTCACAGTAAGTGCTTTACATACTTAAATTCTGAAATGTTCAGTCAATGGTGGAATGTACATTTTATTCCAATTCATAAAATTTTGCAGGACTTTCTATTGTTCATGGTCACTCATGCATTTCACACACATATTATTTTGAAGGCCAAGATCTGTTACTGGTTCACTATTAACTTGCTGCCATTCACAATTCATTTCAGTTTTGAGTAAATCAACAATGAAATATGCAAATTTTACAAGTGTTCACATTCAGATATTGACTGCCACATGTTGCACAAGTATTATATTCATTCTTCACATACTGCATAAGTATAATATCCACTCTTCACATATTGCACAAGTATAATATCCACTCTTCACATGTTGCACAAGTATAATATTCACTCTTCATATACTGCACAAGTACAATATTCACTTTTCACATACTACATAATTATAATATTCACTCTTCACATACTGCACAAGTATATTCACTCTTGACATGCTGCACAAGTATAGTATTCACTCTTCACATACTGCACAAGTATAATATTCACTCTTCACATCCTGCACAAGTATAATATTCATTTTTCACATACTGCACAAGTATAATATTCACTCTTCACATACTGCACAAGTATAATATCCACTCTTCACATACTGCACAAGTATAATATTCACTGCTCACTTGCTCCCATTCACAATTTATTTCAGTTCTTTTGGGGAAATCAGCAACAAAATATTCAACTAAATATGCAAATTTGGCCTGTTCAAACATTCACCACCACATATTGCAGAAGTGAAATATTCACTTTTAATTAGTTCCCATCAACAATTTACTTCAGTTTTGTTTTGGATACTTCTTTGGATTCTTGTCTTTTATGTCTGCCATCACAGAGGGCTGGCATAAGTCTGAAGTCCTAATGAATGCCTCTTATTTGTAGTTATTCTGACTACACCTGTACAGATGTGGCATACATTGACATCATTTCCAAAAGAAATTAAAGGTGAATGGGTTATAAAAACAAAAGGAGGTGATGTAATCTTTAAGAGAGAGAAAAAAAGAAATTAACTAAATTTTCATTTAAATTCCAAAAATTGGGTCATGATCTCTCTTTCCTTTCAAGGGTTTGTTGGTGAATACCTCCTAGGGTGCATCAGTAATCACAAACACATGAAATAGATTGTAACACAGTTTTTATTGTTGTACACAAGTGCCTTGATCGATGTACATACATGCATGGTGAAAAATTTGAGTGACAGTTTTGGACAAAAGTCCAAAATAGCGAAAAACACTTTTTACATCAAAATATATATATATATTTGCAAAATTATAGTGCCACCTGTTGAACAAATAAGGTCTCTAGGTACCCAGAATTCTCCCCAAGCAATTTTGAAGCAAGTGGTCAAGTGGTTTCAGAGAAGATTTTTCAGAACTGGCCAAAAAAATTAACAGACAAAAAAAATCATTAAAAAAATCCCAAAATCACTGGATCCTGATCATTTGAACAGAGACCCACACAAGATACATTGCCACCAAGTTTGAGGTGAGCCTGAGCAGTTGCTTTGAGCAGAAGTCAAAAATGTGAATTGCGGGCACTGATGGACTATGGATGCCCAACTACCACATAACCTCAGCTGGCTGACAAGTCAGCTGAGCTCAAAATTCTTTCAAAACCAACAAATATGAGTATCCCTACACTCATGTAATATTATGATGTGGTACTCATTATGCCCATCAATCATACTAAGTTTGAAATGAACTGGAGGAGAGCTGTTACACAACTTACAGATTCAAGTTCACCTTTTTCATGCTGACAAATATTTTCCCTTGATAATGTATTTAGTTAAAGTGAATCCAACCAAGATGCTGTGGACAAGAAACTCCTTGTACCTGGCCCCAGTGATAGCTGGGGTCATTATGACATATTTATCACAAGCTTTCGTTGATTATGATTAAATACATATCTGTTACATATTTTGTATTAAATTTTTCTGATACTGTCGAATAAAAAGTTTCCTAGTTCTGAGTTTCTGAATCAATTATAGGAAGTAATATTACGGATACTGAAGTAAAAAGAATGCTAAAAATTTTATTGGCTGCTACATACATAACTTCTCCCTCACTGCACTTGGGCAGTCAGTGAATCAAAAGGTGTGAACAGCATCCACTGACAAGAAGTCGGGTCAAACAAACCCACAGCAAACTATCCATTCTATGTTAAACACGCTGGACTTAAAGAGTCAAAGTACCCTTTCCCACCATCAACTCTTTTATTAAATCCTATGCACTAAAAGAGCAGAATATCGTTCATTTCATACCAGTCCCTGATTTTTCCGTATATTTACCTAGAGTTAAGACGACAATTACATATTTAAATTCTTCATGGAAAGAGCTTTCGTTCAAGTACCAACATGCCTATAGTCTTAAGTCAGTGGTTCTGGCACTCCCTGGCAAGTCATGCTGCAGCTGCCGCAAGGGCAGCTGCAGCATGGCTCACCATGCAGTGCCAGAACCACTGACCAAAGCCTGTAACCATAGTATGGAATGAGTTAAAAGCATCAGTGAACTGCTACTCCAAATCTATGCCTAGCACTAATTTATTTGCATCAAAAAAGGGCTAATTCACCATGTAAGTGAATAGGAATATGCACTTGTATCAACTGAGTAGAGATTAGTAGGTCCGTGCTTGTGATGTCACAGTGATTCCAAGAATGGTATGGTAATGTTACTCATCAGCACACAATTTTCCTCATATACTTATGTATAGTGGTCCCCCTCTTATAAGGCCCCTCTCACCAGAGGCCACCCCTCTTAAAAGGCCAGTGTTTTTTATGCAGAAAGTATGGTATTTCTATTGTATTCTCCCCCTCATGAGAGGCCACTCCCCTTAAAGGCCACTTTTTAGCTGCATTGGGGGTTGCCTTATGAGGGGGGGGGGGGGCACTGTACTGATAAAAATTGACAAAAACACACCAGATTCTGGTCAAGTTTCTTGAGAGCCATGCTGGGACTTGGATGGCACTGTGGCAGCTGGAAGAATGGTGCCAGGTCCTTTTGATGCCACTCGATGGGAGCTAGCCAGCAGCCCTGGGGACAGTTCAGCTTGAATAGTTGGCACTGTTCCAGGGACAAGGTCCACCCTATTCCTTCTCCCATAATCTTTCATGAGTGTGCCTTCAAAGCAATTAGCTTCAAAATGAGCACTACAAAGGACACTGCTCTGAGGCATCCTGCCAATCGTTCCTTTTCTGCTGCACAAACCTTTTACACTTTGCCTTTGTGTATGGATCGGCTGGGAACTTGTGGAGGCTGTGACCCGTGCTGGTGGTGTTCCCACATGACATTGCTATGCACCTACGGGGCACGACAGTGGCAAAAGAACAAAAAATAACTGAAACACTGACACAAAACAACAGTTCCTATATAAAAGAAAAATGAAATTAATATACCAGAAATGCAAAGTAATTATCTTCTATGATGCTGGACGAGTGGATCAAATTTCAAAATGACCGCCATATGCACTGCCAAGGTTGAACTCAAGAGACACTGGATTCATACAAGATCCTGAGCTGACGTCACAGGAAGTGAAGAGTTCCGATTGACATATTCAACTCTCAGTGAAAATGGTGCCATGTTGAAATGCTTCCCAAATCAAGGCAAAAATGACACTTGGGTAAAGTCAGGAAGCAAACAATATATAGTATGAGGTTCTATCTAAGCACTCGATATCAAAAAAAAAAAAAAAAAAAAAAAACGGTGTTAAGAACGCTCTTATCCACATTTCACCTCTTGAAGTATCCAAGAACTTGAAAGGTGTGAGTAAGAGTTAATTTGGCATATTACCCAGGTCATTCACTGTAAACTGTCCAAGATTGATCAAGGATACATTCTCAGTGGACAAAAGAACTGAGCCACGAATGCAAATAATTGAAAATTATGAGGGCACGGTGCCAGGCCTCAAGGGTTCTGAAGCGTCTGCATATGAATACTTTTATTGCATCATCCAATACAAAATGAACATACCAATGATACATACACAATTATGAATCTACTATAATAAAAAACTATTCTAAATGTAACTCTATTAAAGCCAAAAAAGCATCATATATTATACGAAAGTTTGGTTTTGAGAATATGATGCACACAAAACAGGTAATCTGGCACACCAAACAGAATGCAACAGCTTCTGTGGATCAAGCGGTAATGTGAGCATCAACACCCCCTTGTGGCAGATGATTAATTTTTCTTTCTTTTCTCATCACATCAAGATTGAACAGGACAAAGCTCTTAGTTTTGTTTCAACTAGGCCGGCATTAACAAAATCTAGCACCAGATTTTAGTGTCTCCATCTTTGTAGGACATAATGAATAAGAAAAATTTGGTTTAGAGTCAGTGGATGAAATGTTGTGGCAGAGAATTACACAGAGTAACCTTTTCTTCAAAATAGTAGGGACGACCCAGAATAAAATGTTTCTCATCCACCACACAGTGTAGGGGACAAACTTTACACAAGCGAAGCTCAGCTGGTGTTTTGAGGACAGTATGTCTACCCAACTCAATTTGGAGCTGATGAGAACTAGTGCAGAATGTACAGAATTCTTTCCTGGCTGGAAAATTCTTGGTTGATAAAAAATAATTTTCTACATCAAAGTTGTGTTTGAAGTTCTTAACTTAGAATTTGGATCAGTGTTATTCATATATGCTGACCAGCTATGTATAAATTTATTCTGAAGACAATTTTTGAGTTCAAGAATAATCTTGTTGCAGTTGATGGCACCTTGGTTCTCCCAGACAGTACTTAAGTTGCTGTGAGACCAGAGCTGTTTGATATTGACAGCCCAGCTCTATTTGAGTTGCAAAGAACCATAGTATGTCAGGTTCACTAATGGACGTTCTTCACGACAGCATAATTTCAACCAATATTTAGCTGCCTGTGAGGAGCAACAAAAAGTGGAAAGCATCCAAACTCTCCCCTGACTGTAGCCCCAAGGGACCTCCCCACGCTCGGGTGCTTACAGAGCCTGGGGAGGTCCCTTGGGGCTACCCTGACTGCAGCAGGACATGGTATTAGTTTATCTGGGGACTCCGAAGCCAAATATACTAAAGCTCACAAAAACTTTTTCGGTGGGTGTTTTTTCACAAAGCGCCATAAAGCTGCAGGGATTAAGATTCTTTAGAAATATGGCGCCTATATGTCGCATCAATGACTAAGAATTGGTAAATTAAAGAGTGAATTATGTAGCCTTAAAGACGCTTGGTACACCGCGATATGCGCAACCATTTATGGTCCAATGCCTCTATACAGTTAGAGCTCAGCCTGGTATCTGTCGATACCTGCACTAGCTGCTGTTCGCTTTTCCTATTTTGCACAGTTCTGTTTGAGAAATATGGATTGCTTACGAGGAGTGAAAAGGAAAAAGAATGGGTGGTTTGTTAACAAATGCCAAAACAAAGGACTAAATGCTTTAAAACTGGGCAGAATACGTCGAAACATGGCAGTGGTAGACCAAAACGTATGTACACGATCAGCGAACGCTGACCAAGCCACCGTCAAAAGTGCCACGCCCACCCCCCAAATGCCACATGCACATGCAAACACTGACAGTTATACCTGGGACGAAGGTCGTAGAATAGTGGAACTAAGTGTACTAGCCGATTACCTTGTATGCGAGGAATGTAAAAAAAAAAAAAAAATTGTCCCTCAAGAATACAGAATCAGAAAAACAATATGGCTTGGCCAGTGTACTTTACATTTCTTGTGAATGTGGTATGATAAACGCTGTCCCAACTGGGGGAAAAAAAGACAACACAGTAATACCCCAGCGTCAAAAGGTGTCACAGGCATATTTGATAATGTGCTGCCTGTTACCATTCGACAATGTATTAAGGCAACTATAATTTTGATATTCTTATTTTTACCTCTTTTTTCCACATTGCTGTATTGCACTATGGAGAGAGTCTGAAAATGTTTGCCTCTTGTAAGTAAAACAATGAAAGTATATATTATGACTGGAATATAAAATAAACGACGTGCGCCCGTTTATTTAAACCTAATACATATATATTGAAATGGTATCGAAGTTAGACAATGAATGGATACCTTATACCTCTGAACTTAGAACAAATTAAGTCAACATGCATGAATTCTTTGTACAATTGCGGAAAAAAATAGCACCATATGATATCTTTTTTTGTTGCTCAATGAAATCAGTACATATTTTGGAACCCCCCTACAATTTTTCAGGGATTTGTAAATATTTTCTCTATTTCAAACTTAAAAAATAATGTGAGCGCTTAAACATTTTTGCAAGACGAGATGAATTTAAAGTCACGTTCCAGCATGTTTTGTCTACATATTTGTTATTAAAAGGATTGATATACATTGCATACTCTTATTGAGTCATTTTATGCATATTTTTGCATCCTTAATTTATTTTTTTTGCTTTTACCCACATATAATGTTTGCTATCAAATTTCTGTATTCCTTTCATGTATTGCCACCTATCGACAAAAGTAGCACCATGACATGCCAATTTTTTGATTGCATTTTGTTTCAAATGCCAATATCTATGTTCACCCCAAAAAAACAGAGATTTCTAAATTTGTTTGACCAGTGTACCGAACGTCTTTAAGTTCACGTGAGCCAGGTCATCTCTGAGACTGAGGTCAAGCTGTCTTACTGCTCCATCTATATATGGACCGGGTTCTGTCAAAATGATCGTGCTCGAGTTAATCTGCAAATGACGAGCTACAGGGCCAACCAATAGTTGCCAGCTTCCTCTCATGCACTACCTTTTTTTCAGGATAAAGCATCCTCAGCCAACTCCCGTTTCACAATTGCTTTATTCGCAGCCATCTGGTGACAAATACAGCCCCTACTTGTAAAAGCACCAAAAGCGCGCCAGATGCCATAATGCGGACCAACGGGAGGCCATGGTCATTTTACAGCCTAGGTTTTGTGCGTCACCAGTTGGGCAGTATTGCGAAGCACATGTGGAACAAATTACCAGTTCCTTCGAATCAAAGTTTCCCTATCTTCAAAACAAAATTAAAAACATTGGGATCAATGCTAAAAGTGTTGCACATGGTAACAGTGTATCAGTATTTGAGGAATTTTTTAAATCAGGTATCTTATGTATCAGTATTTGAGGGATTTTTTAAATCAGGTATCTTATGTTTAATATATACATTCTAGATTTAACTTGTCACGTGTATACTGCTTTTGACTCCAAATCAATTATTCTACATGATACAAACCAAACAATAGTACATGAAACCAGTTATATCACAGAAAGGCAAGGCATTGATTATGTAATTGTGCACATAACGGTGATAATTTAGATATATACTTGAAGTTCAGGATAACCCCACTAAGGACTTAAAATCCAGTACTGTGGGGGCTACCTTTGAGGCTATATAACCAAGCCCTAATACTAGTATTTTGCAAGCATTCATGAGTTGGGTTTACTTTTTTTGGGGGGGGGGGGATTATTTCAGTCTCATTGTGGTAGTTGGTATATATTATTACAATAGTGTGATATACATGGGACGGTACGCAACAAAAAACCGAAGACTTCTTGTTTTGCCGATAGGTGCCATATGTTTATTGAACCCATGGAATCATTCGCCAATATACAGCAAAGCCATCCAGGTTCCTTCCTAGATTTACAATAATACGCTGATACTTACTGGTTGCATGAATGCATGGATACATACACTGAAAATAAGTACCATAACTATTATCAACATGATGTATCACAACTGTATCAAACGTTTAACACACTTATATGTATAGTCTTAACTATAATTTTACAATGTATCATATACCAAAAATATTATACCTTTTAACCATATCAATTTACCTTTTTTATTTTAAACCTTTAACTTTGCCAACTTTCCATTCTATTATTTCCATCGTTCACATACCAATTTTCATGCACACGCTTTTACAAGCGTTTTTAAAGCTTTTCAAACTTTCGAGCACTTTTCAACTACTTTACTTTTACAAACATGCAAGATTTGATATTTGCATACGAATCGCAAGTAATGCCTGCCGATGTAAACGCCATCTATTGAGAAATCCAGGAATTAACGCATGGAAACAACACCCTAGATTAGGCTGTCTACCTTCACGTCTTTTCGATACGCGACCTGTGCTCATTTTTATTAGCAATTTACTCCCTCTCGCTTCGCGGTTTATCCTCATTCTTACTATCAACTTACTTTCTCTGTTTGCTTTTACTAACAAACATTTTCTTTTCTCCTTATTGATAAACACATTTACCAATCATGCAAATATATAATATTCTAACGACATAATTACCATTTCTCGCGTACAATGTATATACTGCACACTTTTTGAACCACATAATGCATTTTATACTTATACTAAGCATTTCAACTTAATATATATATATATATATATATTTCTACTCTGTTTATAATCCGCTTTACACTTGATAATATATTCCTTACATGAACTTCATGCACTGTATATATATCCACCTGTTCAGCAATTGCGGATACATGCCTGCGCAGCATATATGAATGCATTTTACATGACATTAAAATTATTCATTACTATAAAGCGCAAGTCTTAACATTATTATTTGTCTATACCAATTTAGCTCTTTCATTAAACTTACCAATTAAATTTGGCGTCCTAAGGCTGTATACGATATCGCCCCATGTTCGGCACAGATACCACCGGTAAGCCCTATTCCCTTGGGTTTGAAGTCGCTAAAATTACAGTGGACAAACTAAGTCTTGACTCTCAATAATTCACAAAACTGCTATCAATATGCACAACAAAGCTCACGGACTATCAAAATCGAAATAATATCCGACCTTACTTACAATAAGCTTCGAAACCTTGAGTACATAGTTGACATCCCAAATTAATGAAGAATACTTACAGCAACTCGACCTCTCCCTCTCTAGAATTTCCAACCTGAATAGTCATATCTTTATAGCTGGAGATTTTAATCTCCCTGGTATTGACTGGAATAATGATACTATCAAACCTAATGCTCAACATTCAAATATCTGTCGCCAGTTTATAGAAATTACAAATAATCATAATTTGGAACAAAAAGTTAACAAGCCCACAAGGAAAGAAAATATTTTGGACCTTTTCCTCACAAACTCCCCAGCCGCTGTAAATAGAGTGGAAACCCTCCCAGGCATCAGTGACCATGATGCCGTGTTCGTAGAAACTGACCTTGCTGCAAACAGACAAATAAAAAAACCTCGTAATATCTTTCTATTTAGAAAAGCAAATTACAACGCCATCCGTGAGCATATGACCGCCTTCTCTAATAGAACCATAGATGCCCACAGAGTAAACCCCTTTTCTGCAGACGAGTTATGGACCCTATTTCACAATGCCTTACAAGAAGCAGTTAAAGAATTTATCCCTCAGAAATTGATTAAACCGAAACATAGTCTCCCATGGATTAATCACAACCTAGCTTGCCTCATCAAGAGAAAGAATAAACTCTATAGCAAAGCAAAAAGGACCACAAACGATAGACACAAATACCTGAGAATTAGACACCTAACACAGAAAAAGATAAGAGAAGCCTACGATAAATATATTGCCGACATAATAACCCCACCAACAGACATCACCTCAGAATTCCCTAATTGCAAACAAAAAAAGTTCTGGTCATATATACGCAGTCTAAAACGCGATTCTACTGGTATAGCTCCCCTTAAAGACAATGGACTAACAATATCCGACAACAAAACCAGATCAGAAATCCTGAACAAACAGTTCCATTAAGTCTTCAATAGAAATGACCCCACTACATCCCTCCCAGACCTCGGACCCAGTCAATTCCCTTCTCTTCCCGTTTTAAAAATTTTTGACCCCGGTAAAGAGAAATTACTGTCACAACTGAACCCACATAAAGCAGCGGGACCTGATGAGATTCATGCCCAAGTCCTTACAGAACTGGGTACTCACATCGCCCCCATCCCCCAGTGTATATTTCAAACTTCCCTAGACACAGGTAAAGTGCCCAATGCTTGGAAAGCTGCACATATCTCCCCTATCTATAAAAAGGGTGAGAGATTTAAAGCAAGTAACTATAGGCCGGTCTCACTAACATGTATATGCTCCAAAATAATGGAGCATATAGTGGTTAGTCAAATAATGACACATGTAGAGAGACATAATATAATTCATAACCTGCAGCATGGATTCAGAGCGAAACGCTCTTGTAAAACCCAGTTATTAACGTTTATACATGAACTCGCCAAAAACATGAATGATAGGGAACAAACAGATATAGTCATAATGTATTTTGAAAAGGCCTTTGATAAAGTGTCACACCGTCACCTACTACACAAGTTAGACTTCTATGGAATTAGAGGCAACATACATACCTGGATAAAGGACTTTCTCGACAATAGAACACAAAGAGTTATGGTCAACGGTGAAACCTCTACTCCCCTTCCAGTGGAATCCGGTGTCCCACAAGGGTCGGTCCTAGGACCGACCCTCTTCCTTTTATATATAAACGACCTCCCCAATCACACCCATTCTACTGTATGCCTTTTCGCCGACGACTGTGTCCTCTATAGGAAAATCTCAACCCCTACCGATGCTCAAATCCTTCAACAAGACCTCTCAGCCCTAGCTGACTGGGAGTCCGACTGGCTTATGAAATTCCACCCAGCAAAATGTAATATAATGAGAATAACGAAATCCAAAACTCCACTTAAATTTGAATATACCCTTAGGAACTACAAACTGGACTCAGTAAACGAAGCCAAATACCTAGGAGTAACTATAGCTAATGACCTTTCCTGGACCTCCCATATTAATAATGTAACCACTAAAGCTAACCGTTCTTTAGGCCTTATCCGCAGAAACCTTAAAAAAGCCCCCACAGACACTAAAGTCCTAGCTTATAAAGCATTAGTCCGCCCAAACCTTGAGTACTGTGCAAGTGTTTGGGACCCCCACACCAAAAAAGACAAATACCAGTTAGAGATGGTTCAAAGGAGGGCTGCTAGATTTGCCACCAACCGGTATCACGACACAAGCAGTGTAAGTGATATGCTGCATTCATTGCAATGGCCCTCCTTAGAGACCAGACGTACCTACATCCGCCTTAATATGTTCTACAAAATAGTCAATGATTTGGTAGCCATCCCTAGCTTACAATACCTCACTCCCAGACCCCGTCCAACCCGTAATTCCCATTCATTATCATACCTCCCTTTTCAGACTTCCAAGGACTGCTATAAATACAGCCTTTTCCCTAGAACAACCTTAAATTGGAATCAACTTCCAATAGCTGTTGTCACAGCTCCATCCCTGGCAAGTTACCAACAGAGGCTGGTTGCTTGCCAGGCATCACAAGGTTAGTCTGTATGTTAACCCGCTTTTAGCCTACTAACAACTAACAACATTTTTTTTCGCCTCTCCCTTTACTTTGCTAACTAACACATATTAACTTTTTCTATGCGCTGTACAGCAAAAAATGTTCATGTTTGAACGCTTGCTGAAACGAGAAGAAGAAGAAGAAGAAGAAGAAGACATGTGGACAGTAGAATAATGCCAAAGACCTAGCATTATAAAATGGGTAGGCTGCTTGCCCGGAGCTGGTCCCAAGAAATAGGCATCTCAATCCTTCAAGATGTTATGGGGCAAGGACGAAACCGGCTTGCACCACTGCTTATATACCAGGAAACCACCCCCAATCAACTCAAACTGGTAAAACAACATTCTTTCCATACAAAACCTATCGGACCCTCCTGAGCTTATAATGATATGCAAATGACTTAACCTAAATAGGCTGGATTTCACATAGGACAATGCTATTAATGAATGGACGGAAGAACGGAATTGTACCAGACCGACCTCGATACAAACTGTGGCACCTAATGGGCTGACTGAAATGACAATCGTGCAATCATACCAGAACAAACCACAAATTTAACAACTCGCTACAATATGTGCATGCTATAATATGGATGCGCGGATAAATTTATGACCTAACAATGAAATGACACTAAAGCCCTATGCTTAATCCAAAATCAGATCTACCTATATCTGACAAGTAGAAGAAATGGAAATCACCCCCTATTTTCCAACCCCCTGTAAAGTTTTTACGCTCCTCCCCCCCCCCCCCCCCGACAATAAATTGTGAGATCTAAATAATGACCCCTCTTTTTTCAAATAGGAACAAAAATAAATGGGTGCTTTTCTTTGCCATGGGCTTTAAAAATTGACAATTATAACCAATTTCTCACTATGTGCATGAACATGTGTTTCTTGATACAGTACAAATAAGGTTTTGGCCTTACATTTTCTTGGCAAAATCTAGAACTTGGCTCCATTTTTTCTTTGAAAATCTTGAGTGTACAGTGGAGGGTCCAAGCATCCTGGGAGTCATTCTGCCTTTTGAAAGGCCAATCACCATTCCCAGGAGTACTGTATCTTGACCACATAATTGGAAGTAAAATTTTTGGTGCTACCCAGCTCTTCATTGTCAACCATAGATAGACCTATTACTTTCCACATAACTGAAATATGTCCCTATATTTTAATTGGGTATGTTCCTAACATAATGGCCAAGGCCTCATCCTTCAACTGTTTTTTTAAAGTCTTATGCACTCCACACTGTCATTTGCCCATTCCAAGGGACTCTGGTGATCATATGTCTGTGGGTGACACTTTTTGGCCATTATTAGTTAATAGTCGGTATCTCATGTCCCGACTGACCTTATATTTTGTCCTGAATAACAAGTCCAATGACCACACATTTTGGCTAATCATAATGCAAAAAAAGCACCCTTAAGTATATAAAACAATTTGTTTGCCATCAAAAATTATGTGTGTGTATATATCAACGACCAGGCAACTGGTGCCAAAGGTTGCACGTTCAAGTCCCGCTCATTCCAAACATTATATATATATATATAAATATATATATATATATATATATATATATATATATATATATATATATATATATATATATATATATATATATATATATATGAGTACAATTTTTTGGTAAAGCTGTCAAAAGAGAAGAAACTTGATGATGAATGTTTTAAGTTGACATTTAGATACATTGTTGATGCTCTCTGAAGCATCAATAATAAATGTCAATAATATATTTTACAAATATACCCTCATGATTTGGAATAAAAAGAAACTACAGTAAAAGCTTCCTATCAAAACACCCCTTTATACTGAACATGTTTTCTCAGTCCCAGTGTTTTCCCATGTACTTCCTTTATATAGTTAAATCTGGTGCAAGAAGTGGAATCAAGTCTGAGGTGTGCAAATCCAAGGTTCAGCAGTCCTTAAGTTTTCTTGGTCACACTTGGCGCAGTCATCAGGATCGGAATGCCAAAACTATGACCACAGACTATGCCCTCACTATGGCAGACAGAGGCTGTTGACGCTATCTCATCCTTTGCAAAGTAGTACAGCTGATCTAGATTATAGTCAAATAGGTCTACAACCTATACACATGGTGACATCTTTGCTCGAAAGACATTGTCAGTTACTACTGCTGTTCATTCTCTCTGTGCCTTTCAGTTGAAAACAACTTTGGCTCTTTACCAAATAAAGACAAGAAGCAAGGCTTATACTAACTATAAGTTTCTATCAGAGAAATTGGGTGGTTTTTTTGTGTGGTTTTTTTTTGATGAATAAAATTTCTTCCTTCAGATGTATGTTTGGAACATTATCTGTGTTGGTTTGGTTCCATCATTTGGTGATGTATTATTTGCATACATACTTGAGAAGCAAGAAGAGGTCACTGATTATGCTCACTTTGTTTATAATATGACAAGTGACATTCTACTTTCATGCTTATGTTGTAGTGCTGATTTCATATTTCTTACATTTATTCTATTTTTCAAGTAGATGGTACATCAACTTTGTATAAGAGAAATTGGAATTTCATGTGTCAGAAGAATCAATTCTTCAGTAGGTTTCAGAAATTCCAGAAATAGTTTTAGAGTTTTCAGTTGTGTAAGATTAAAGCTGGCATGTGTGTAATTTGTACAGGGTGTAAAGTGCCACTTCTTAAAATCCATATGTCACTGTTTCAGATCAATGTTATGGGTAGAGTTTTCTGATGAACATGTTAAATACCTTCCTTTCTTTTAAATCTATATATGTATTTTAAGCTTTCAGTGAAATGCCAGCCACCTGGCACTTCTGTAATTATTAGTCCTGATGTTCGGACATCAAGAGATGCCAGCATTAAGTTCAACCATCAGTTTGCAGTAAGTGACAAACTTACACAATAGTGTTGGACCAAGGTGTAAGACCTCAGTCATCATATGGGAAGAGTTGAAACAACCCCCAAAGTCTCACCTGCCACACTGTTGAAAGGGAGTCATGACAGAGGTGTTGTGAAGTAAAACAATAGGGTTAGCAGTTCAAAGCATGCATCTGCATTCCAGCAGGTAGCCACTGACTGAAGATGCAAGATAGTTCATTGGTCAAAAGTTTTATATTGTTTGATTTCATTTAATTCTTATTGGTTAAAACAACTTGTCTGTCTTCAGCGAAAGGAAAACCCCTCTGCCAAACAAGGCCCCTATTGGCCAAGAAGGCTAGAAAGCTAAGGGTAGCATTTTAGGTATAAGAAACCTTCCATGTAGAGTTAAGTTCAGTTTTATAAGTTATCAGTAGCCAGTCAGCAGTCAGCAGTTATCAGTTCAAGTCTGTACAGTCAAGTCAGTGCTACTGGGATTACCTTATGTATTTGGATTACTACTTATAAATTGTGTGCAGTTACTATTCTGTATTAAGGAATATATTGTACATGCAGGATTACATAATTTGGATTACTTGGGAGCAACAATAAATTACTTCACTTCAAGTCTACTGCCTGGACCTTGGTATATGGGAGTTCAGCCATATATTGCTCTCAACTTATTCCCCACAATAGTCCGCCATAGCCAACCTAAGGAAAACCATCAACACACACAAAATCATCCCCTTCAACACTGGTGGAGAGTCTGAAGATCCATGACTGATCCTCTCAAAAACAGAAGGATAACAAGATCTACAGCCAGGGAAATCTACAGAGATACACTTGGGGTGAGTGAGAACTTTGACACATAAATTTCATGTTTTCCTAACAGACAGTCAAATATGGCTTGTGACGGGGTGCTAAATTAGAACAATTTACAGCTGGTGCTAAACAGGATCCAGATATTTGGCTACAAAGATATAAAGACTTTGCTGCCATCAAAAAATGGGATGCTACTGAGCAAAAGAACCAATTTCCATTTTTCATGCAAGATGGAGCCAAAACATGGTGGTCCAGCCAGCGTGATAAAGTCACTTCTTTTGAAGACATTGAAAAGGCCTTCAAAGACAGATTTCTGCCCAATGCATCTATGAGGCACAGCCTTGTAAATGAACTTTTGGCTAGAGAACAAAAGGACAATGAGTCAGTTGAGAACTACATAGAAGACATTCAAAGAAGGGCTAAGCAAATTAAGTACAATGATGAACAGACTCTTGATCTCATCATTAGAGGTTTGCACAGAGACTTAAAGGCACATGTGTTGTCTCAAGCTCCAAAGGACTTCCAAGCCTTGCTTTCTGCTGCCAGAACAGCACAGTCACTAAGGCCCTTTCAAAAGGAAACCAAACAACAACCTGAACTACAGACAATTGTGAATCAAATAGCACATCTGACCAAGAAAATTGATGACGTAAATGTGTCAGTGGCCAGCATCAAAAGTGAAAGACAACCTAGGTCACGAACCCCAGGAAGGGTTACCTTCAGGGAAAGAAGTACCTCTAGAGGTCGCTATGGCAACAGTTCAACACAGAACCCCTGGAATGAGTAACAGAATGGCTATTCCCAGCAGCCTGAGCAGTGGGGTCCAATTCAAGATGGCTACCAGTCAGCATACCAACAGCCTAGCAACCAGTTCTATGGCAACCAAGCACAGGGATACAACCAATATGGCCGACAACCTGGCCCATGATACAACAGTCAATATGGCCGACAGCCAGGCCCAGGGTACAACAACCAATATGGCCAACAATCAGGTCCTGGATACAACTATCAATGTGGTTGACAACCGGGCCCTCAGTACAACAACTACCAGCCTACCAGACAACCTGGACAAGGATACTATTGTGAGTCCTGTGGGCTTACAAACCACAGGAGGGATCAGTGTCACTACAGGGATTATATCAGTAATTCATGCGGATATCAAGGTCATCTGGCTTGTGTATGCCGCAAAGCTCAAAGCCAAAATGGAGGTCCACAACAGCCCTAGCAATAGGATATACAGCCTGTCTCTAGTTCTCCTGGAGATGGGCCCGCAAATCATAATTCAGTACAATGCGATGCTACTCATGCTAGTGAAATTTCAGTGAAGCAATCCAAGGATTTACTTAGTGAGAAAACTGACTCAAATGTTTTGTTGCAGGCCAGTGTAATGGATACTTCACAGCCAAAAGACAAGGATAAAGGGTCACCTACAGGTAACATTCATAATAATGAACAGTGTATTGTGTTACCAATTGATATTGCCATGTCAATTACAGAGACAAAGCTTCAAAGGAATATGGTTACTGTGAACATTAGTGGACAATCCATTCAAACATTAGTAGATTCAGGTGCCACTATTTCATGCATTTCTAATGATTTATTTCAAAAAAAATACAGAATGACCAGAACTTTGCAGTTGAGAAGTCTCATTTGCATATGGTAAGAGGTGTAGGTGGATCAAGTGTCCTAGTTCAAGGTAAAGTTGCCCTGCCCATTTACATTGGCAATTTGCAGCTATTCCAGTCCTTCTATATTTTGGAAAAAATGAGCTATGATCTCATTCTGGGTGTCGATTTTCTGCAGAGCCAAAAAGCAAAAATTTATTTTGCAACTGATACCTTGGAAATTCAAGGTGGGATGACAGAAGCAACCATGTGTGAAGAAGCCAGCATATGCACTGCTGATCTCACAAAACCATGCTTGGTACGTGTAATTGGAAATGTTATCATTGAACCTAGGGGTGAAACTGTCATTCCTGTCAGAACCAGAAATGAAGGTGACCATCTGAATTCTACTGGTATATTGGAACCTGTAAACAGTCTTCTGTCAAAAATGAAGTTGTTAGGCAGTCGATGTGTTGTCACATTACAGGGAAATGTCACACTTTATCGTGTAATGAATCCAGGTGTTGGAAAGATAAAACTCAAACATAAACAACCTGTTGCGCTTTTTACTCCAATAGGCAACCAGGCTGTTCTTGACACAGTTGCAAGTCACAGTAGCTCATGTTCCACTAATTCTGACTTTTCAATTCCAGAATTTAAGGACAATTTGACAGCTGTAAACCAAGTTGCTGCAGTTTCACACAATGAGCCACAAAGTAATTCACATGCTAATGATCCTTCTATTTCAGAACAAGGTCATGATGTGGATAGCAACAATGCAGCCTGTATAGAGGAAGCTCGCAGTCTGGGATTTGACTTAGACAACCCTGTGCTGACTAAAGAAGAAAAATTAGATTTTCTTTCATTTCTAGGAAAAAACAGAGATGTTTTTGCCAGAGATCTCACAGAGCTGGGCACATGTAATCTGTACCAATACAGAAATGACACAGGGGATTAAGCACCTGTAAAAAGACCCCCCTATTGTGTAACACCAGAACAAAAGAAGGAAATTGACACTCAAGTGCAGGACATGCTTAACAGTGATATTATAGAGCCTTCTCTTTCAGAATATCAGGCACCTGTGGTTTTGGTGAAGAAAAAGAATGGCCGATACAGGTTTGCAGTGGATTATCGTGGGCTAAACAAGGTTACAAAACCTATGCGTTACCCCTTGCCTAAACTTGAAGAAGTTTTTTATTCCATTGCTCAAGCAAAGCCTCAGATATTTATTTGTTTGGACCTTTCTTCCGCGTTCTGGCAGGTGCCCCTGCATCCAGCCACAAAACATAAGACATCATTTGTGGTGCACTCTGGACAAATCCAATTTAAGAAGCTGACATTTGGATTGACAAACGCACCAGCCATGTTTCAAATGGCGATGTCTGAAGTCTTGCGTGGCTTAAATTGGTCGTGTGCCATAGTGTATATTGATGATATATGTGCTTTTAGCAAAGAATTGCAGGAACACAAGCTACATTTGCAGCAAATCTTCACTCGTTTAAGAAAAAGTGGCCTAAAACTCAAACCAGGTAAGTGCCAGTTTGCTGTGCAAAGTGTCAACTACCTGGGTCATGTTATCTCAAAAGATGGCACTAGTGTAGACCTGTCAAAAACTGAAGCTGTCAAATCATTTCCTGTGCCAAAGAATGTGACAGATGTCAGAGCCTTTCTGGGCTTGTGTAATTATTACAGGAAATTTGTGAAAGATTTTGCATTTATTGCAGGACCGCTTACATCATTACTCATGAAAGGTGTCAAATTCAAATGGACTGACAAATGTCAAGAGGCCTTTGACAGGTTGAAGCAGGCACTGACATCACCACCAATCCTGGTTTTTCCTGACTTCAACAAACCTTTTATTTTGTACTGTGATGCCTCTAATATCTCTATTAGTTTTATTTTAGGGCAATATGACAGTAATGGAAATGAGCATGTTGTTGAATGTGGTGGCAGGTCACTGCGAGGGTGTGAAAGAAGGTGGTCTACAACTGACAGAGAAGGCCTGGCCTTATTCGAAGGAGTTAAACAATACCATGTTTACATAGCTAACCAGAAAGTTTTTGCTTTCACAGATCATCAAGCCTTACAAACTATTCAGTCCAAAAAAGATCTTCCAGGAAGGCTTGGTCGATGGGCTCAGCTGCTGCAACCTTACCAAATTAAGATATTGCACAAAAATGGGTCAAAGCATGGCAATGCTGATGGTCTCTCCAGAAGAGTATATCCAGATATACCACACACAAAGGTTCCCTTAGACAACTCAAAAGAACAACAAGTCCCAAACACACTCCCAAATATTGATGTTAGTAACATCCATGTTACAGAGCAAGATGTTGATACTGAGTTGAACCCTAGCACTTATTGTACTACCCCCACTCTATCAGCAATCGTGCATGGTGAAAGTGATGTCACTGATATACCAGTTTCAGAGTTACAGAAATTACAGAGAGAAGATCCAGACCTTGCACCACATATCTTGTAGATAGAACAGCAGGTGTTTCCTGAGAATAACAAAACTGCAAGGAGGGTGCAGCAATTTGCTCAGGATATGGTTTTACAGGATGGAATTTTGTATTGTTTCTATTCCAGCAAAGGCTGCAAGATGAAAGAACGCAAGGTCAAACTTCTATGTATTCCACACTCCCTAAGAGACAGGGTTCTAAAGAGTTTTCATGATGAAGCAGGACATCAGGGAAGAGACCGCATGTATTCCACAATTATTTAAAGGTACTTCTGGTTTGGCCTATATAATCATATTGAACAGTATGTGAAAACATGCACTGTGTGTCAACAGGTTCAATCTAACCCACATGCAAGGAATGCACCAGTCCAGCCAATCCCACCAGTAGGGATTTTTGAAAGATGGCACATCGACATTTTAGGTCCTCTGACAACCACTTCACAAGGGCACAAGTATATTGTTCTGGCTATTGATTCATTTTCAAGATGGACTGAAGGATTTGCTCTCAAAACAAGGGAGGCTATAGAAATTGCCAAAGTGTTTTTCAATGAAATCATATGTCGGTATGGAGCACCAGAAATCATAGTAAGTGACAGGGCCCAGAACTTCATGTCCAGGATCATTAATGAACTCTGTTCACGCCTTGGAATTAAGAAAACAGAAACTTCCTCTTACCATCCCCAAGCCAATGGTGCAGTGGAAAGGATGAATAGTGTCATCATCAAGGGTTTGAAAGCCTACTGCAATGAGAGACAAACTGACTGGCAGGAACATCTACCTAGTGTATTGCTTGCACACAGAATAGCACCCGCCATTCGCTCTACGCAGTTCTCCCCATACTTCCTTCTGTTTGGCAGAGTGCAGGATGCTTCTAGATGTAGCTTTGGCACCATGTCAAGATTTTTCTCCAAATGTCTGAGAACATGTTAAACAACTGTTGGAGACTGTTGACCAAGCCAGGGAACAAGCTAGAGCCAACATAGAAGAATCTCAGAGGCAATTCAAAACCATCTATGATAAAAAAGCCAAAACACCAAACTTTGAAGCAGGAAAACAGGTATGGCTATATTGTTCCAGGAAAACTTTAGGCCTGTCACCAAAGCTGTGCAAAAAATGGGTTGGTCCTTACTTCATAGTCAAGGTGTTCTATAATTATACATGTAAGTTACGCAAGTCAGCAGACAACAAAGCAGTGAAATCCTTGATTCATGCAAACAGACTGAAACATTACCAGGACCCAGACCTGAGACCAACTAATGCACCACCACGACATGTTAACACAGACCAAGAGTTGTCACCAGAGGAGATACCTTCAGAATCTCTACAAGAAGAGCAAACTACTCCATCACAAAGGGCTCCACAAGGTGAAAACAAGGCAGACAGTACTCCGCCTTCTCAGAAAACTGGTAGAACAGAAAAGAAAACAAAGGCTCAAAGTATTCCACAGCAACAGAGAACACCCCCTTCAACCACTTCCAACAATACTCCAGTATGGCGTGACGTGGACAGAATACTTCAATGCAACAGAACAAGAAATGAGTACAAAGTACAGTGGGTAGACAAGAATTTACCAAAAGAATGGGTACCCATGGATAAAATTGCACCTGCATTGATCAGAAAATTTCATGAAAAGAATACCTTGAAAAACAGAAAACGCAAGAGGCGAGGAAAATACCCTAAGCTTACATGAATTACAACTATTACTGGGGTTGCACTATGCTATGTTTCTAAATAATTCAAGGGACATACAACTCCTTGTCCACAAGCCTATATTAGCTGTCTTCTTAGTGCACAAGTTGACATCCTACCATGTTCTTTGCTCTTGTTTGCTGTATGTTTCTTTTTATTCAAATCTTCTGTAATTTAATGTCAAAATTTATGGCCATATTTAGAACAAAATTGTGAAGAACCAGCCCCATATGGGAAGAGCATAAGTACCTTATATATTCTGTCAGTAGTCACAGTTCTGTCATAGTAGCGACATACCCATAAGTATTCATGTATTCTTAACAATGTATTTTCTACATTCCAGGGTTCACAGATTCGTTCCGCAATGTTACTTGTTCTGCTGCTTGTCTGGAGCTCCACCATTGCTGAAGGCCGTCACCCTATGTTGGTGAACCGAATTACCTATGGGGTTGTCTTTTGGCCTATCGCGAAGGTAGACAACGCTGAACAACGATGGCGCCACACAATACAAATTTCTATGCCTGAGATTCCTAAAGTTCCATACGACTTTTCATGTACTAATTCAGCTGGATGTCGCCAAACAGAGAATGTAGCTGTCCATTTCCAAAGACCCCGCTGGGAAATGATTGATGCAGTGAATAAATTAATCTCCAGAGTTGACACCCTATTGCCAAAAGAGCATGTACATTCCCGCAAAAGAAGATCCCTGCTCCCATTTCTTGGAAATATTGCAAGAAGTCTTTTTGGAACTGCCACAGTTAAAGATGTCCAAATACTGGAGAACCACATCAGAGCCCTTGAACAGCATGAAAGGACACTTACTTCAGCCATAATTCAACATTCTGATGGATTTTCTTCATACATGAGAACAACAAATTCCGGTATTGACAATGTGATGCAAGGGGTTAAAAGCAACCATGATGTGATGGTCCAACTAGCCAGAGACATGAGACACATAGTAGCTTCAATCAGTAAAACATTGGCATTAACCACGAAACTGTTAATCTCAGAAATGCAAGCTGCATCAAAGTCTCAGAAAATGTTAGATGAATTTATGCTGGGCATTCATGATTTAATCCAAGGGAAACTTTCCCCTTATCTCATTCCTGGTGATTCCCTTTTACAGATCTTGCATGAAGTTAACAATAATGTGCAACGCCGATTCTCTTTTTCAGTCTCTACAATGGACCTCCAGTATTATTACCAGTCTGTTTCAGTTGTGTATGCCTGACAAAATAATTCTATCTTTCTCACTTTCAGTATCCCAATCACATCTGATCATCATTTGTTCAACGTTTTTAAAGTTATGACATTTCCTGTTCCCTTAAATCATTCAACCACCCATGCATCTCAGTTAATGGAACATCCTCAGTATCTTGCAGTTCAGCAATCATCACACACCTTCATTGAAATTTCTGAACTTGAATTTTCATTGTGTATTGGTGAAAGTCATAAGCATTGTCCCACGCTTTTGGCAAAGCAGAAGATTGACAATCCCACCTGTATTAGTGCAATATTCTTCCAACAGTTCTCTAACATTACCTCAATATACAATTTCAGGTTTGTGTAAAATAAATTGCCTAGTACTCTGATGGAAATTGAACCAGGTATGATCCTCATTGCAAATGTTCCTAAACTGATCATACAATGTTCTAAAACTAGGCCTCATAGTACAGAAGGATTTATGTTCTGTATTATACATGTCAAATGCCAATGTGAAGTCCAAGCAGGTAAATTTCATCTTCCAGCAAGGGTTAATAATTGTAGACACCAGTCCTTTGGTAATATAACAAAAATTTATCCAGTCAATCTTGCTTTATTGCAGCATTTTTTCTCTCCTAGGGCACTTCAATCTATTTCTGCCACCAGTTTTTCTTCCTCTCCCTGGGCTTTCAAAATTCCAAATCTCCAAATTTATGAACATAACTATTCAAAAATAGTAGCCCAGGATCAGAGATTTCATTTAAGTTTAAGCAGGATGGCAGAGTTGGCAAAACAGAATAAAAATATCCTTCAGTCTCTATCTGATACAATTTTGAGTGGGCAGTGGATACCAGATAGCGATTTCTCAATTCTAGATGTGCCAACAATTTTGGCTATTGTATCCACATCTCTCTCCATATTAACAATAATATGTGAATCCTTCTTGTTTATAAAATTTCGGCAACTTTCTTTGACATTACATCTGTTACAATCAGTAAAATCAGGAGAGGCATATAAGCTTATAGATTCACCTAATCTGGTCTGAGAAGTCCCCACCCCAGGCACAGCTGCAATAAATAGTACTTTAAATGCTTCAGGATTTTCAATATACGTCAGCCCTAATCACTATATATATATATCCTGATACTTATTGCAGGGGTTTTGTCATGTATAGGGATGTACAGATATTACAAATGTTTGGTGCATTCAGGTGTCTATCTGATGTTAACAAATGGTAAACAATGCATCACCATTCAAATAATGAAACTGCCATTGTGCACAAGGTTCTATACCTTTCAAGCCAGCAATTCTGTAGGTAAATTCAAACTCGACTGGCAAATGTGTGTACCATGGCTTAAAATGAACTGGAACGGATTGAAAATAACTTCTTCACTAAATTCACTAAGTTTGACTCCACCACATAAGGTGTGGGTCAGTGTGTTTACAGCAGACAAAGTATCCAAGATTTTAAGTACCCCCTTCCATGCACATACCTATGAATGTCACAAAGGGATGTTTAAACCCCTACAAATAGAGCCATCTAGTGAAGAACAACAGGAATTTGATTCCTTGTAACCCAAGTTGACAATAGATAAAGAGTCTCCTTGAATATTATTATGAGTGTATATAAACATTTTATTTTTCTTGCAAGTTGGTATTTAGTTAGCTAGTGGCACCTGAGGTTTGGTAGGAACAAATATGGATTGAGTATATGTGCAAACATACACATGTACTTAGTTGGACTTATGAATGTGGACATAGTAGTGTGATTCTGAATTTAGATATATCACAGATTCAGTGCCTGAGTGGCTCTATAAATGGGCTTAACATAGTTAATGAAGCACTGATAACTTGTAAATAATAAAACTTTCATGAAGTTCATTAAGTATTTCTTGGTGAATTATTTGTCTTGTGCAATGACACCACAGTGGTATATAGCATTAGTTAGTGTAGGACATTGTGTAGCTGTATTAAAAGCTACAGATTAATGAGTGGCACTATAAATTTGTGCCAGTTATGAATATAATGTATCTATTCAGCTTGAAATTAGTTAGCATTGTTAGAGATATAAATGTATAAATTTTGCTTAATATGTGAAGTTATATGTCTCAATAACTTATAGAATTGCAAGTTCAAACTGTTTGCATTTATTAAGAATGCAAGTGATAGTTTCTCACTACAGCTTTTCATGTAACATGTCATTATACTTGCTGGACATGAGGACATGTCCAAATGGGGGGAGGAGGCAATGTTGTAGTGCTGATTTCATTTTTCTTACATTTATTCTATTTTTCAAGTAGATGATACATCAGCTTTGTATAAAGAGAAATTGGAATTTCATGTGTCAGAAGAATCAATTCTTCAGTAGGTTTCAGAAATTCCAGAAATAGTTTTAGAGTTTTCAGTTGTGTAAGATTAAAGCTGGCATGTGTGTAATTTGTACAGGGTGTAAAGTGCCACTTCTTAAAATCCATATGTCACTGTTTCAGATCAATGTTATGGGTAGAGTTTTCTGATGAACATGTTAAATACCTTCCTTTCTTTTAAATCTATATATGTATTTTAAGCTTTCAGTGAAATGCCAGCCACCTGGCACTTCTGTAATTATTAGTCCTGATGTTCGGACATCAAGAGATGCCAGCATTAAGTTCAACCATCAGTTTGCAGTAAGTGACAAACTTACACAATAGTGTTGGACCAAGGTGTAAGACCTCAGTCATCATATGGGAAGAGTTGAAACAACCCCCAAAGTCTCACCTGCCACACTGTTGAAAGGGAGTCATGACAGAGGTGTTGTGAAGTAAAACAATAGGGTTAGCAGTTCAAAGCATGCATCTGCATTCCAGCAGGTAGCCACTGACTGAAGATGCAAGATAGTTCATTGGTCAAAAGTTTTATATTGTTTGATTTCATTTAATTCTTATTGGTTAAAACAACTTGTCTGTCTTCAGCGAAAGGAAAACCCCTCTGCCAAACAAGGCCCCTATTGGCCAAGAAGGCTAGAAAGCTAAGGGTAGCATTTTAGGTATAAGAAACCTTCCATGTAGAGTTAAGTTCAGTTTTATAAGTTATCAGTAGCCAGTCAGCAGTCAGCAGTTATCAGTTCAAGTCTGTACAGTCAAGTCAGTGCTACTGGGATTACCTTATGTATTTGGATTACTACTTATAAATTGTGTGCAGTTACTACTCTGTATTAAGGAATATATTGTACATGCAGGATTACATAATTTGGATTACTTGGGAGCAACAATAAATTACTTCACTTCAAGTCTACTGCCTGGACCTTGGTATATGGGAGTTCAGCCATATTGCTCTCAGCTTATTTCCCACAATAGTCAGCCATAGCCAACCTAAGGAAAACCATAAACACACACAAAAATATATCCTTCAACACTTACCATAATTTCCCAAATTATCACACCGCACACTTTATTAAATTTCTTTTGTTTACTTAGCAGTCAGTGCTTAAATGCTACAGAGGTTTGTATGGTAAGGTCACAGTCCATTTTCGGTATCTTTTATTTTTTTTAAATTTTCTTTTGCCAGCTCTGTATGCATATCTATATATACAAAATATGGATTCAGATGCTCTGAATGTGCAGCTAGCTATGCTAGAAAAGCAGTTGCAACCACAACAAGCTATAGCTACAAGACTTCAGGTCACTGAATATACATTAAAAGATCTTCATGGTAATGTCAAGGCCACAAAAACTGAAGCAGATCTGCAGCATACTCAGGCAGACAAGGCTGAGGCTAAGCTGCGACCTGTATTATGCCTGTCAGTCACTAGTCCCTCAGGACAGCAATTCCCTGACAAGTCTATTCCTTTCTTTTATGTATCAAGAGAGCATCGCATGCCAAAACCTCATGGTCCTAAAGTGAAGGGTGATAATCCTGATGTGGAACAATGGGTCTTTGATCTCAAGGATGTCATTTCTTCGAGACCAATGCCACCAAAGGAGGCAGTGGACTGCATCATAGATGGGGGGGGGGGGGGGGGGGGGGGCTAAAGCAGAAGTCCTTTGCATCCTCCATTTATAAGAGAAGATCCCAAGAAATTGCTTGATGTGATTCAAGATGTATTTGGGGACAAATTCACTATGAGCAAACCAGAATGAAGCATTTTATAAAAGACAGCAAGGTACTTCTGAGTCCTCCCTGGAGCCCTTCCAATTGCTTTATTGAAAGCAGGGGCATGGATAGGGAGAGATTCTTAATTAGGAGACAAGGACCAATTACTGAAGGACAGCTTAGCAGAGAGGGTCTTTGGCATGAACTTTGGTATCTCAATGACAGGTATCTCATGTGGCTAAAAATGTCAGTACATCAGACTGCCACCACCCAGGAGATGAGCACTTGCACCAGAGATAAGCTTTGTGAGCTTATCAAGAGTCAGCATGCTGAATTATCCTCATAGGCTGAAGAAGTAAGCAAATTAAAACAAAGAAAGAAACAGGCTTATAATCAAAGTAGGAAGGGTCATGGTCAAGGCAGCAGACAAGGTGGTAGTGCTAGCTATGGAAGGGGTTGCAACCAACAGGGTGAACAAGTGTTTTCACTGTGTTTTCACAATTATCCTCATAGGCTGAAGAAGTCAGCAAATTAAAACAAAGAAAGGAACAGGCTGATAATCACAGTAGGAGGGGTCATGGTCAAGGCAGCGGACAAGGTGGTAGTGCTAGCCATAGAAGGGGTTGCAACCAACAGGGTGAACAAGTGTGTTCTCACCGCCGGTCTCTATTCCATATTATCAAAGACTGCCGTTAGGATCAAGGTGGATCCCAACCTACCTTATCTCCAATTCAGAAACAAAACCCTCAGTTCCTCTCACTCTTGGGAGCCACATGGTGAGAGGGTGCAACCAGGCCTCTACACAAGACACCAGGGCCCGTATGCATAAAGGTGGTTTAGCTGTGGGTTAGCTTATTCCAGGGAACAACCACGGTGTACAATATAAATATCTTGGGAAAAGAAGCGTTTTAGTGTTCTGAGCACAAATATTAATTCCATTCAAGCCAAATTTAATGAACTTGAACTGCTGGTAGAGGAATTCAAAAATCAAGGCATCGTATTTAGTGCAATTTGTCTCCAGGAATGCCAGATTACCTCACACAATGATTTGTCACTTTGCCAATTAGATGGTTATCAGTGCATCAGTCAAGGGAAAAAATGTAGCAATAAAGGTGGATTTATTATATATTTAAATGAGGAATATAAGTATAATACAAGAAATGATATCTATAACCTCTCTGAAATATGGGAAGGTCAGTTTATTGAAATATCACACAGAGAATTAAAGAAATGTATTTTACTTGGGAATGTATACAGACCTCCCAGAAATCTTAGTGAAAACTTGAATGTTTTTTTGGAGGAATTTAGACAGGTGCTTGGAATTTTTGATGATGTTGATAAAGAAATAATGTTATTAGGTGATTTTAATATAAATTTAAGATAAATGAAAAGCCTATATTTAATGAGTTTTTGAAGAAATGATTACGCATAGTTTCTTTCCTAAAATAACTTTACCTACTAGGTTTTCAGAGAAAACTGGTACTCTCATTGACAATATATTTTGCAAAATAAATGAAGCATCAATTAATACATTATCAGGTATTTTCATACACAAATTATCTGATCATCAGCCATACTTTACTTGTTTGGAAACAGATCTGCATAAAGATAAAAATCCTAAATTTGTGAAATGTTATCCAAAAACTATTGAATCAGTTGAAAATATAAAATTATATTTGCAAAATGCCACTATTATGGAAAAACTAAATCTTGATATTAACAGTAATCCAAATAATAACTATAACTTATTGAGTGAAGAAATTAAAGATGCACTTGAAAAATACATGCCATTGAAGCTTGTAAAATTTGATAAGTATAAACACAAAAACAATGCATGGATCACACAAGGTATACTTAATTCAATAAAATTTAGAGACAACCTCTATAAGTGTTTGAGAAAAACAAATCCTAATAGTGTTGAATATAATGATTTAAAAGTAAATCTATCTACCTATAATAAGATCCTTAAGAAAAATATAAGACTGGCAAAGAAAAGATATTATGACTTTATTTTTAACAAACATAAAAATGATAAGAAAAAAAAACATGGTCAACTATCAATAATATATTTAATAAAAATAAATCAAAGAAATCTTTCCCTGAAATATTCAATTTAAATGGAACACCTATTAATAATAAAAATATAATTGCAAATAGATTTAATGAATTTTTCATTAATATTGGACCTGGTTTGGCCAAAAATATCAACAAACCTGAGGACATTAGTTTTGATAAATACTTGAACAATATTGAAAATGATAATTTTGAATTCCAGGAAGTTACAAGTGAATATGTAAACAAAGTAATAAATAGTTTGAAAGTCAAAACTAATTTTGGATATGATCAAATGTCTATGAAACTTTTAAAAAAAATTAGCTCCGTCTTGATTCAACCTATCACTAAAATTATAAATCAAAGTTTAAAAAACGGTATTTTTCCAGACAAACTTAAAATAGCTAGAGTAATTCCCTTATATAAAAAAGATGATGATGGATTATTCACAAACTATCGTCCTATTTCTTTACTTCCTGTTATATCAAAAATCTTTGAAAAAAATAATATTCAATCCAATTGTTGAATACTTTGATCAATTTGATTTATTTCATAAAGGGCAATATGGGTTTAGAAAAGGACACTCAACGGAATTTGCCACTATAGAACTTGTAAACGACTTGATAAGCAAACTTGATAATGATGAAGTACCTCTATGTATTTTTCTTGATCTTTCGAAGGCGTTTGATACTCTAAATCATAAAATTTTGTTACAAAAATTAAATCATTATGGAATCCGAGGTCCAGCCTTAAAATGGTTTGAGAGTTATTTGAATAATAGGAAACAGTATGTGGATCTTGATGGTGTTAACTCAGAACTGTTAGAAATCAAAACTGGAGTACCTCAGGGCTCTATTTTGGGGCCGCTACTGTTTATTATTTATATAAATGATATATCAAATGCCAGTGATTTATTTAATTTTATACTGTATGCAGATGATACTACCTTCTCAACTACACTAAATGTCAACTCATCTATAGATGGTGTGACAGAAACTATTAACAGAGAACTTACAAAATTTTGTGTTTGGCTTCAAGTTAATGAATTAAATTAATCATTAAATGTTGATAAATCAAAATTTATGATCTTTCATCATTCAAATAAAAAAGTTAACAAACCACACTTAAAAATGAATAATATCCCAATAATCCAAGCCTCATTTTTTAACTTTCTAGGGCTTACAATTGATGATAACTTGTCATGGAAGGAGCATGTTACAAAAATTTCAATAAAAAATGTCAAGAGTTATCGCAATTCTAAATAAACTTAAGCATCAACTTCCGCTGAAAGTTAAAATAACTATGTATAACTCATTAATACTTCCACATATAAATTTTGGAATACTTCTATGGGGATTTAAACTTTCAAAAATTGAAAAACTTCAGAAAAAAGCAGTACGCTGTATAAATTGTAGTAAATACAGTGCCCATTCAGAACCAATTTTGAAAGCTCTCAAACTTTTAAAAATTCAAGACATTTTTACATCAGCTAAATTAAAATTCTATTATAAATTTATCCATAATGATCTACCCTTACGATTACTCTCTTTTCAATTCATCCCAATAAATGAAATAAACAACTATAACAGCAGACATTATGATAACCTTTTTACTAATAGAGTCAATAAAATATTTACAAAACAGAGTTTAAACTATGATATTCCAGTCACAGTGAATCAAACAGATAAGAATGTTATAAGGAAAATACATACTCATAGTTTACAAGGGTTTTCCTTGTATGTTAAAAATACTTTTTTGAATAATTATGAACAGAGTTGTAATATATATAACTGCTATGTTTGTCAAAACAATTAACAATTATATTTTCCCATCCATGTTGTGTGTGTAAAATGTATTATATCTTGAAGTTTATTTCGACATTTATTGTTAAAGTAACTGCCATCTATATTGTTTCAAATGTTTAAGACTTAAAAGTGGCTCCTATGAGAGCGACATGTATTTGTCTCAATAGGAGTCCCCCTAGCCACATCAATTTTTTTATCATTATGTACATATATCTTAATATTGAAATCGTCATTGTATTGATTGGCTAGAATAAATGAGTTTTGAGTTTGTACAGTCAAATCCGTATGCATAAAGGTGTTGCAAAGTTACCCCTGGTGTAAAGTTACACCTGGTTTAAGAATCCGTATGCAAGAAGGAAGTATAGCTTAATCCATGGTGTAAATGGCCTTGAACTACCCTAAATCTCTAAACCTGCCAGGGGGATAGTTTAACGGAGGTGTAAGTCCCAGTGAAAGTCTATTTCCTTGTATACGAGGGACCTGTTATGATATTTAACGTAAATACTTATAACACTGTACATGAAGTGAGTGTTCATATATGATAAAATGTCAAATAGTGATACCAACAGTATGAAAGATGAGCTCCCTTTCACATGCCTTGTGCTGTTACCATTAATAAACAAAACTGTATTGTGTGTACATTAGTCAAACATGCCAAATTTACGCACTATCTGAATATCAAATGTGCTTTCTCTACTGCAAATCTATACATGAAAATACTGTAATTACAAAAATCCACACTGTATCCATTACTAGTATGAAAAACAATGACTGACAGTTTGCGTAAAATTAAATGTTTTATTGCCTGCAAAGCAAACCAAGTTCCGTCTTACTACACTTGGAAACCATGTATGTCTTAATCAAATGCATATAAAAACAAACGTCAATAAATGTTACCCTTTATTGGTCAATGTAGCCGCCCAGGAATAAAACCTTTAGAATTATATTATTTGGCCTAAAAACTCTGGGAACCTGTGTTTGGTGCATGTAACGTTAACCTCGGGAGTGAGATGCCGAACTCCACCTCAAATAATAATAATAATAATAATAATAATAATAATAATAATAATAATAATAATAATAATAATAATAATAATAATAATAACAATAACAATAATAAATAAAATAAATAAATTAACAAAACTCGTTGCAGAAACTTCCTTTAAAATTGAAATCATTTATTAATTTCGAGTGTATATATTGAAGGTCCGAACTAGAGTGACTGAATACCTGCACTGCAACTGTAACCCCCCCCCCCCAAAAAAAAAACTAAACAAACAAACAAACAAACAAACCACGTGACCATGCTCTGCACTCCCTCTTCTTACTTCACCCCTTTTCCGTCACGTTAGCTACTTTATTGCGTAACACATTCAGAAAAAACAATTCCCGCTGTACTTCAAAACGCAGGAATATTTCAACCGTGTTCCATAATACCTAATCCAATGCCATTTCGCTGCTGTATATTTCACGGGATATGCATGTGTCGTGAATTTGGGTCACAATGACCTTTACCTTTGACTCCTCATATGATTTTATCTTGACCATGCCTAATATTCTACACCCTTGACCCAAGTTATCCGCAACTTGGTCTGCTTTGCAGACAATAAAATATTTAGTGACTGGTCAGGTATTTTAACAGTTAGATGATATTTATAATGACTTCCACTTATTAAATCAGGCTAAGTTAAAATCTTAGTTTGATTCTATTTCCATTCAAAGCAATTTTTCAATGAAAGTAAAAGAATTGTGCCTTCATGTGTGCCTTGATCAGCGCAAGAACAATTCAGCAATAAAATATTTTGCCTCCAAAGCAGGCCCAGGCTGCGTATTTCGTTTTCTTTGATGGTTTAAACAAATACATATAAACATACATTAAAAGTTGTGTTCAAAAGAGGTGAGGTTTGTTTCAGATAAGTTAAATGCTTTTCGTATATTGCATGCGAAAAGTTACTATTTATAAACATGTGCATGATGAAGATTTTCTGGCAAGATTTTGTTAACAAATAAATTTACTCGAATGTTCCATCATTTTTTATTAAAATTTGCCCGCTACCTAGTCTCTCTGTCCGGCTAAATACAATTTGATTGTTAAGTTGTGCGTTACATGTCTTTTAAGTATAGTTAAGAAATATGGCTTGCACAAGCCGAAACTTCTTGTGGGGTTAAAGTTTGAGAAACAGGTCACAGTGACCCAATTTTGGCACATGACACTCCGCCATTCGAGGAAGTGTCTCCACGCAACATTAGGTTAGTGTGAGCCCAAGGGTATAGGAAATATGGTACAGACTAGGCCCTACGCAAGAACGGACAAACGAGCAGAAGGGTCTAAGTTACATACAGTTCATGCAACATATAAAACACATATTATGTCTTAACTCATATAAATGATCAAAGCAAACTGTTTGGCAAAATGAATTTCAAATAATTGAACCATAAAATGACCTTGCCTGCATTGACATATTCTAAAAGTTAGCATACTATTCCTTCTTTAACAATGCTTCTAATATTATTGCAAAATGTGTGACATTTCCTCAGATCTTTTGCAATAATATCAGAATCTTTGTTGTAGAATGAAAAACATTTTAACACTAGAGTCCACAGTCTACACATTCAACAGACACAAAGAAAAACTAGACATCTTCAATACGAAACATTGACTTATGGGTCCGCATTAATAAGGCTGTAATTTGCTTCAGGTGGTCCTGTTATGCCACAGTATAATCAGTGCAAATATCTCTTTTTCCTGCTCCATAAAGTAAAAATAGCGCTCAGAGAACGGATTACTCTCGGCGCCCACAATTTTTTCCTCAATTATGCATTTTTTAGACTTCGCAGAAGAATAATTTACATACAATTTCCATATTATTGTCTGTGAAATGAAAGAGCACTTTTGAATTTGTTCTTGGGGCAAGTTCTGGTGACAAAGACCACTGTACTGTGCGTCATATGGGCTGCCATCAAATAAACATTTCAAAAGTTTCACAACAAGTATAAAAATAAGAAGTAAGTTTTCAATAGGAATGTGGTCCATTATAATGTGCATCTGTGAAAAAAAAATGGGAAAGCTGCGTTGGATCCTTCTTGAGATATCATGATAACATCGTCCCCATGTGCACCACTCAGACGGCCTAAAAGATAAATACATGTACTTTAAAGTTTCATAAGAATTTTATAAATACAAAGGGGAGGCTAGTTTTAAATGGGAACCTGTCCATCATAAGATGCATCAGACAAAATTTGGGAAAGCTGTAGTAAATATTTTTGAGATATGGCGGTAACGTCGACAAGACGGGTGGACGGACGATGCAGCTGACGACAATACCCTCCGGAACTTTATTTGCCGAGGGTAAAAAGTGCGCATACAAATATATGCAAAGTATACATTTGATGAAAGGTCATTCACAGAAGTGTATTATCTGATCAAACGAACTGTTGTTTATGAGACGATTAATTGCAGGATCAAAATTTTTGCCTTTTCCCCATGAACTGAGGGGTGACTAAAACTGTTTCAAGTTATACCATGGGTAAGTTACACCTCCTTTATGCATATGGGCCCAGGGATCTTAGTCCTCAGATCATAGGTACCTGTCTGGAAGCTTTGGTATACCTTGGTGTTGCGCCTATTAGAGAATAGATCTGAAGTGTCCTTGGTAACTGAATCAGTTTACAAAGAACAGCCCCAAGCCCCAAGAAGTATGGATGTACCCGAAGCATCATGGCTATGGATTACTGCAGCAAACAGCTTACAGTCACCATACTAGGGATCACTGGATACAACTGTTACTGTTCCTGGGTTGCTGAGCTGCAGTGTTCTAAGACACCTGTATGAATATACAGGTAAGGGCCAAGACTTAACAGCCACAGGGAATGAAGAGTGGACTCCTGTGTTGCAGAGTATTTCATCTCAGCCAAGCAGTACTACTCAACAAATACTGGCAGACTGTAATGGAGATCTATTACCTCAGCTTCAGGTAGCCCAGGTAGCTGGTAGAAAACCAGTTCTGGTGCCTGATGAGTCGGCTTCCAAGGTCAAACTCTTGTAGCTGGCCATCAATGTACAGCAGACTATAGCAACTTGTCCCATGGAATACAGGTTGTGGATACCTTAACTCCTATGAATGATGGCCACTTAGCTATCTGCATAATGAACACTGGAGTTGAGGATGTTTGAATAAAAATAAGGTCTGTTGTTGGGGAAGTATGGCAGGTTGATGTCAGTGCTGAGTTGGACCAGCAATGTAAAGTAGATGTTGTTGACAGTGAAGTGATGGTTGGAGTGCATAAAGTCAATGTGAATAAAGTTGATGTGGATAATGAGAGAAATCTAGATGATATTTTGGCGATGTTGGATGAAGATTTATCTGACTCCACCGCTGGCCGAAAGGAAAAATTCCAGTCACTGTTCCAAAAGTATACTTAAATTCTTAGTATGGGAGATGATGACCTTGACTACACAGACACAGTGAAACATGGAATCCATCTGCATGATGACACTCCCATTCATTTCCCACACAGGAGAGTGCCTTCACATTTACAGGATGAGGTAAAAAAAGCACTTGAAAAATTGGGCTAAACAAGGCATTACCTGCAAGCGCAAGAGTCTTTGGGCATTTCAATTTGTCCTTATTGGAAAGAAAGATTCAAGTCTTACAATATGTGTTGACTATTGTCCTTTAAATTTAAACACATACAAGGTCGTATATCCATTGCCACAAATAGAAGAGACCCTTGAAACACCAGAGGCAGCCACCTATTTCTGTTCACTTGATATGGCACAAGGGTATATGCAGTGTGCTCTAGAGGAAAGATCTATTCCTAAGACTGCTTCTGTGTAGGCTATGGTGGAATCTAGGAGTTCACACAGTTGCCCGATGGACTGTGCAATGCACCAGCAACTTTCCAACACTTAATTGAGCAGTGTCTGGGCGATCTGACACATATATTCCTGTATATGGATGATATCTTCGCTCATAGCAAAGATCTGGACAAATGCTCCAGAGATAGTTGACATGGTAATCAATCGCTTGCTTAATCATGACCTGAAAGTGAAACCAAGTAAGTGTCACTTGTTCAAAAAGTCTATTAGGGTCTGGGGTGTGTTGTCTCAGCTGCTGGCATTGCCACAGGTCTACATAAGGTAAAGGCCATGGAAAATTGACCTACACCAAAATCTCAAACTGAGCTCTGCTCATTCCTTCAGTTTCATAAGATTCATAGAATGATATGCTAGAATTGCCAAGCCCTAAAATGCTCTGTTGGGACCAACAGGGAAAAGGAAGAAAACAAAGCCTCAGAAATTAAATCCTGATGCAATGACTTTTGTCCCATTTTCCATTACATAGACTCCCAGTTGTCAAAGAGCTTTTAAAAGCTAAAGACAAAGCTCACCAGCACTCCAGTACTATGATACCCAGATTTTACCAAGGGATTTGTGGTAGAAACTGATGCATCCAAGCATGGCAAGGTGCTGTTTTGATCCAAATGGTAGATGGTGGGAAAAAAAGTTATTTACTATGCCAGCAGGGTACTGAGAGAAAATGACCAAAATTTTTTTAGTTAGAGCTCCATCAAACTAGAGTTTTTGGCCTTGAAGTGGTCAATATGTGACAAATTTAGGCAGTCTCTCCTAGGAAGTAGGTTTAATGTCTATACAGACAATAATCCTTTAAGCTATTTGCCTACAAAATCCAAAGTTGGGGCTTTTCAGATGGGTTGGATTGCTGATTAAGCTCAATTTGACTGATATTATCTACCGATCAGGTCGTGCTAATCTCAAAGAAGGCATGCGCAAACTGAGGAAACAGTTATGATCATACTGACAAGCTACATATAATCTTTCAAGAGGCCTTGCAGAGTTCAATTTTGCCAACTTCTCACTGGGTGGCCTCACAAAATTTCATTCAGGCACTGTTCACTAGTTATTGGTAAATAACACTTCAGACAAGGCCCCACAGACATGTACCACACTTTCAAGTGTGTCAAAGGACCAGTTGCAAGAATTGCAGCAGGAAGAAAAACTAAGGTATTTTCTATACAGTTTAGACTAAACAAGCCCGGAATAAACAGCGATTGATTGATAACTTGGTATCTCAGCTTAGCCTTGGATAGTCGACCGGTTTCGTTGCTGACGCAACTCATCAGGACTGATCAACGGTCCCCTGTACGTACTTATATACCAGGGTATAACATTCACGTTACTAACGTAAGTGAACCTTTAAGTCAAAAAAACGATGTGATTGGCTGTCTGCTCTATCACAAAGTAGAACTTGCTTGTTGCTAAGCAGTAATAAACTGGTAGACTGACCTCGGTGTGTCAGGTTTAGAGATACCTGGAGGATACCAGGTGTAGTGTAGAGAAGACTTGTATCTACTGATAGCTAGACTCTCAATTCAGAGAAAATTGGGAGCCGTTGGTTCACGAGTGTACCTCTCATGAACACAAATCATCATGGGGTAGATGAACTCAGAACCAAAATTTTAGCATATTACTGAACAAGGAGTTCATCTACCCATGATGTTAAGACCGAACGGTTCTGTTGTGCGCAACTGGTGTATCCAAAAGGATTCTCTCGCAAGACGCAACCTCAGTGTCTTTTCTAGAGTTGGAGGTGTGCGTATATGTTCCACGATTTGAATGGTCAAATCTGGGGCGTCATGGTTGGGGAGTTGGAAATGTCTCCCTAACGGTTGGGTACAGTCCTTTCTGGTGATGTAATAGAAATGCTCACGCATTCTGTCCATCAGGGTGCGGCCCGTCTGGCCAACATATTGTTTGTGGCATACCTTACATGTCAGTAGGTACACCAAGTTGTTGTGTTTGCACGAACCTCCGATTGGAGTGTCGTACGAGCGTCCTGTTTGGGTGCTCGTGACGAGGCCCCTAGTGTCCATCTTGGGGCAATATCTGCAATTTTGTATACAGTCATTGACTGTTACGACACTGTAAAGATAAACATATTTGTAAAGTCTTGGATGATCTGTTGTTCATAGCTGATTTGTATGAAAAATGGGCTTACAGCCTACACACATTTATAGAAGTGTGCAGTGACATAGGGGTACCTCTTGCTGAAGAGAAGACTGTTCAAACATGTAGAGCAATTCAGTTTTCAGGCATAACACTTGATACCGTAGGGCAGGAAGGAAGGCTGCCTGATGATAAACTAAGCAGATGTAAGGCAGAAATCGCCCATCTTCTTGGTCACAAGAAGGTAGCTTTGCTTGTTCAGTTGTCCTGCCAGCCCACCCCTTCCTGAGATTACATGATCTCACAGTAAGAATAAAGAAACCATATCACCATGTCAGTCGTGATGAAGAAAGTAAAGAAGTCCGCAAGAAATGGCTTCCATTTCTAACCAATTTCAATGGTAGGTCATTTTCCCATGAGTCACGTTGGCTATCAAGCACCACACTCAGATTGGAAACAGACTTTGAAGGCTGGGGGGGGGGGGGGGGGTTGCAATTCTAGGGAACAGGTAGTTTAAAGGGGAGAGGTCACAAGGTTTGAAACAGTTTGATATTGCAGTCCTGGAAGTCTATCCCATATAGATCGCAATGGGGATCTGGGGAGCATCCTTTAGGAATAAAAGGGTTCTTATGGTTTCCCACAATGAAGCTCTAGTTGCAGTGATTAATAAACAAACCACTACGGACAAGCAGCTAATGTTTATTCTCCAGAAACTTGTATTGTGTTGACTAGAATTCAACACATGCTTTGCTGTAGAGCATGTTCAGTCAGCACACATTGCAGCCTGTGATGCTTTGAGTCACAATCAAATGGGTTGCTTTTTCCAGGAGGCGTTCCAGGCAGATTTGCTCCCAACACAAACTCCAGATCCACTCCTGCCTGCAACTGGAAAGACATGCCAGGAAGCTGATCAACCATCTTAGCAAAATCAACAAGGGAAGGTTATAAGAAGGCTTGGCAAAAGCTGTGCCAGTTTGTAAGCATGGTGCTGCATAAGGCAGCAAAGTTGCTGAGTAGCCATGTGGACTTAGTTCTTTGTTGCTCACCAACATCAAAAGAACAGGACTGCCTGCTAAATTAGGTCACAACTGTCAGCTGTAGCACACATGTATAAGTTGAATGGATTTCCTGATTCTACAAAACATATCATTATTTTATTATTGAGATATGTAAGGTGTGCATTATTTAGCAGGAAAGTGTGATGTTCAGCTGCCAATCAGAAGGCCAGTCCTCGCTGCACTCCAAGGCGCTTTAATGCATGTCATAGTTTCTATTTCAGTTATGCACTGGTAGGGGTAAAACTAAGGTGAAAGTCAAATTATTCTTACCTGAACTTGTCCTATACAAATTAAGTAATTATATATGGTTTGATAGGTATTCTTTATTCATAGTGAAGCTCTGTTTTATAAGCAAAACTTCACTTATTTAACTAATTCCTCATTTGCTGTGTTCATATTTGTTCATAATTATGTGGGTTGTCTTTGCTGAATATATAGATTAGACAAGGAGCCGCTACTCAGAGACATGTATGGGTACAGGATCTGAAACTTGTTGAGTATTTAGCTGTTGAAGACCCTTTAACGTATTTGTGCTAATGCAGTGTAGATTAAAATTCAACAGAGGAACGTGAGCAATGTGTACAATAGAACTTCCCTATTTTTATAGGTTAGACAGTGACAGGCTAGCTTATGGAGTGTATAGAGTTTTTACTATGGAATAGGGTAAAGTCAACAAGGAAGTGGTTCTAGACATAAGGACTCGAGTATAATACACAATTAATATGAAATCAAACTCCTTCCCTGTGTGTTTCCCCTGGCCTTTCGTGCTTTTCTGAGAATAGGGGAGCTGACAGCCTGCACAGCTGCAAGGCCCGGCAATATTTTGGGCATGGCTGATTTGTCAATCCAGCCCACAGGCAACGCACTTGTAATAACATTGTGTAAATTCAAACACAGCTTCAAACAAGGTCCACAAACAATATTAGTTCACTCCTTGTCTCCTGCTGTCAAACAGGTCTGTCCAGTAAAAGTGACAGAGGAGTACATTAAAATGTGGGGTAAACATCGAAGTCCTGTTTTCCAATGGCCAGATGGATGCCTCTTTACTCACAGGATGTTTGAACTTTGTTTAAAGCAGTGTCTACAGTTATGTGGGTATAGTACCAAGATAAATCATGGCCATAGTTTAAGAATAGGGGCTCCCACAGAAGCTACAGAGCAAGGCCTATCTGATGGGCAGATTAGAAATTTAGGCAGGTGGTCTTCAGATGCCTACTTAAATATATATGTGTTCCACAAATTTGCCTTATTGAAATAATTCAATTTTACAGAACACAGTTCTTCATAGTAGGTTGAATCTTGAGAGCAAGTGTATCAACTGTCAGTACATTGTGCACAGTGCACCGAATCAAAGGGCAAGTTTGTCAGTGGTCAGGGGCCAGGCGCTCCTACTCTGGCTCATTCCACATTAACCTTAAGCTGTGGTCAAGTGATTTTTAATGTGTCGGCGGTTGGGGCCTGGCATACTTACAATCTCAGCTGTACTCAAAATACAAACATATGCATCTTTTGTTATTTTTCTCATTGGGGTCTGCCACTTTATGTGGCTTGTGGCAGGTTGGCCCCAAACAGAAACAGCCTTTTGAGGGTAATTAATAAGTGGTAATTACATTATGCACAAGGTCTCACAGACAAGGCAAAATGTAGTCATATGGCAATGATGTTAGCATTCATGTATAATTAAGTTTTTATGTCAGGGGTAGTCAGGGGTAGTCAGTATATTCGGAATACAGCTCTGTTAGGACACAAGGTAGTTTCATGCTTCAGTTGTAGTACAAAAATTTATGGGGCTGTTACATGAAAATTACTCTCAGGTTTAATAAAACACTGTCATGTGGTAACATGTGACCATTGAATCTAGCTATTTGTTTGAGTTGGGGTGGATGTGGAAGGAATACATGCATAAATAAGTTTTACACTCCGAAACCACACATATTTGAATCCAAGTTGAATTTCCCATTTTCCATATGAAAGTAAACTTTATTATAATACAAAGAAATGGTGTTGGTTGAAATTGATGCTACAAAATAGTTTGACTGCTTGTATCAAACATTTCCTGGGACTTTATATACCAAAACCACTCGAAATCCTACACAATACAATTTTTGCAGAGACAGCCCATAGTATGTGTACCAGTAGAAGTAATGATAAATGGTTGCAATCAGTTTTTACTTAAATAGGATCAAGCCATCTGGTTTCAATCCTGCATTCAGTATAATGCCATTCACAAATTCAGGACTATGTTTTTACATTTTTCAATGTACCTATAATTCTCACACCGAGTTGACAAAACACTGTGACCAGACCTTTTACATTACATGAGCAATTTTGCACTATTAACATCATCAATGTCACAACTGTAGTTAAGATGTCTCATGAAGTGTAACAAAAATCAAATATGAAAGGGGCCCAAACATTCTAGAATGTTAGGGCCCTAGGGGTCTGAATTTTTGGAGTGGGGGGCCCATCTGTTCGGCAAATATTTAGTTGGGCCCGAGGGTCTATCCATTCAAGGACCCAAATATTCAGTAACACAAGGACCACTGGTTTCATGAAAGAGAAGCCCTGGAACCCCAGAGGCAGGGAGTCGAAATTCACCCAAGCGTACATGTTGGGATTAGCCGATGGACATTGGTATTGTGAAGTCAAGGCTACACGAGGAAGAGGCCTTCTCAGAAGCCTTACTCACAATGACCATTCTAATGAAGATGCCAGAGTACCTCTCAATGGCACTGTTTGCAATGATAGTTATTTCAGGGTTAAGTATTAGTGAGTAAAAACGAAAAATACAGAAGTCAACAGCTACCTCTGTGGGCCAAATGGTTATGACGCACATGTATATAGTCAACAATTTGTTGTTTAACCCAAGGGAAGAGACCTTTACCAGCGTGTGCTGCAAATTTGGCAATCTGTAAAAACCTTGCCGCTTAGGAAAGACACACCATCACAGGAAGTTTTCCAGTGAGACCCTGACAGGATTTATTCAGTCTTGCTCATACTATGAGATATACTGGGACTACTGATAGGTACTTCAACAAAAGCAGATTTACACAAATTGTGAGCAACTTTGTCTCAATTACAAAATACACAGAAGGACAAAAGCTTCACCCTGATTAACAAACTAATGTAGGAGCCCGGCAGAATAGGCAGGCCCTTGGTCAGCAAAGCAATGCAAAAACCTGTCTCCAAACCCTTATGCAAAACCGTCAGTTTTAGCTGGCCACATTAGAGCCTACGTTGATTTTTAATTAATTAGAGAATGAATTACATCATTTGTTTCCCCTGGCCAACCCTGCCTTACAGCAGAGCAGGTGAGAGCAACATGCAGTAAGAAATGAGATCAACAGGCTAAAAGGAGATGCGGGGTCCCACTGACCCTGGTGCCTCCAGCTGTGTTAGGCAGTCTTGTGAAAAATTAGCAGAAACTTGGCAGTCCAATATATCACCTCGGGGTATTGATCAAAAGGTTAAATGGTATTACAGGAGCTTAAAAACAACACTTTTGCCCCAGGCATAATAGATTTTACATAGTGACGACAATATTTTTACTGTACAGGAAAGCACAACTTATTCTGTTAAAGGTACACAGTTTACCAATGCATAATAATCACTCAAAATGGATGGCTCAATATCAGCTGAATTTTAGATATTTGGCTGTTAGTAAAGACAAGCCTAGTTATGCTCTGCGGACTTCCAAAATGGCAGAAAATATCTGGTTGCAACAGATAACTTCTGTTCATAGGTGGCACCTATTTTGAATTATAAAACAGCACCTAGTTGTATGATGGCTCCATACTTAAGGGATCATACAGCCTTTCCTAAATTGTGTGTAATAAAGATTCTGCCTAATTTGCGGGTCCCTATTGGTAAACATTTAACTGAGCTGAAGTGGCATATTGCTATGCCTTTTATCTTTCTATTGAGAACTGTGTGTATGGACCAAACACAGTTTGGTTCATAGAACATTATGCTAAGGCCACCTATAAAGCTGTTGACACTGAAACCTGGCCGTGTAGGACTTTCTATTTACTTCACTTTATTGCCACAAACATGAATTGTCGGTTCTGGTGGATAGCTCTAAACCAACACCACCTTCCATTAAGTATTTCACTCAGGGAAAGGACAAAATATGGGAATTTCATAGCAAAGCCACAGAATTGCTGAATACTTTAGACTTTTCTGCAATTTTAACTGAGGATGTCAATATGACCGCCAAAAGAGATAAACTGATGTATTACATCAAGACTGCAGGTCAGCTGCCAGGTTTACATGGCACTGCAGTGGCCTTCGACTGTGAATAGCAGATTAAAGATTCTGGTGGTATTAATTGTTGGAGAGACATGACCTCAGAGATCAAATACCCATTACTGTTCCAGAGGTAATGTATCATGCCATAGATACAAAAAATCTTGGGACATTTCTTTTTTTCCAGAATCCTTTGAAGATTCAAACATAATTATTTGGGTCCTTTTGCCAACTTCTGATGTTACATACATGAACGTAATACTGTGAATACATTTATTTTCACAGGCATTAATTTTCACAGTTTTCGCATTTTGGACCTTTCACTGAAACTTTAAATTCACTATTTTTGTTATAATTCCTATCAATGCCATGTTAATAATATGTTGCACTAGGTTCTTATTTTCACGGTTTTGAAGCATCAGCAAAAATAAGTGAAAATAAAAACACAGCGCAATTAAATGAATTCACAGTGGGCTTATATACATATGATGGTAAATTAAATAGTTGATAAATTTGGTAGGAGTAGATCCATTTCATTATCGGCAGGGAGCCAACAGCAAACAAACTTCATTTCAATCTCTTGATTAAATTTAACTATAAATGTGTCAAAGAAAACAAACTTAAGTACCATTATTTCTTGTATGGACTCATTCATCTTCTCGTGTGTGACCATATTTGTTTTCATGATGTTTCAGACGGCTTCGTCGTACAAAACTTTTTCCACAAGTTTTACAGACATGAGGTTTCTCCCCAGTGTGAGTATATTCATGGCCTCTCAAATTTGAAATCTGCTTAAATGCCCACCCACAAACCTTGCATACAAAGGGTTTGGTCCCAGTATGACAAAACTCATGCCTTTTTAAGTCCATTGAAGCAGCAAATCCTTTGTTACAATATTTACACACAAAGGGTTTCTGTCCTGTATGAGAATATTCATGCCGTCTCAAGAGTTTTCCTCGTGTGAATCCTTTCCCACATGTCTTACAAACATATGGATTTTCACCTGTATGTTTATACTCATGGTATTTTAAGTCTGATCCTTGACTGTATCCCTTCCCACAATACCTGCAGATATGGCGTTTCTTTCCAGTATGAGTATCTTTGTGTCTTTTTAAGTGGCCTGCCTCTGTAAATACTTTACCACAGGTCTCACAGACATGTGTCTGCTTTCTCCTTGCCAGCCTTTTCTTTTTGGCTCTTAGGCTTGTGGTGCCCTCTGGAGGACCTCTGCACATCTTCTTTACCAGCACATCAGTCTTATTTGTTTTATGTAACCTGCAACCTACAACCCCCTGTTGGGCTGTTCCATTCAAGCTGGAAGTTGTACCCTCTCTACTCTGTTCTGCCTTAACATCATCCAGGATGAGATGCTGGGATGGGGTATGTTGGGAGACACCTGGCCCTTGTTCCCTACTAACAGCGCCACCTACGCTGCTGTAAGGCTCCCCGGTGGTCACCTCTGCTTCTCTTTCCCATCTTGTCGCTACCTCATTCTCTGAAAAATATGTTTTCAAAAAGAAAATGTGATTTAGTCGACAACTTCCATGATGTGGCTTATCTCTGTAAACATGTGGCTGCATGAGTTCACAATCACATTTGGTGTTGGTTTGTTTTTTTTTTTTTTTTTTTTTTTTTTTTCTTTTTATTTTTCTGCTATCTTTCAATAGCTACATGCCCAAAGAGGCTGATGATATCCTTTGAAAATAGCAAAAACACACAAAAATTATAAAGAAAATAGAAAAAAAAATGCCGCACCACCTGGTAAACAAATTAAGAACTAGGAGTCCCTAGGAGTGTTCCTGTGTAATAAGCAATTGGGCAAATGGTTTCAGAGATTTTCTAAAATTTGGACGATGGACCAAGGACCATCCTACTAGCTCAGCTGACTGACAAGTCAGCTGAGCCAAAAATAAGCTGATTACCCTCTCTCATGAGAGAATGGACACATTTAAATAAAACATTGCTGAATTGTTTTTATAATTTGATATACATAGATTAAAATCCTTCAAGAATCAACTTTTTTTATCAATTATTTTTAGAGAAATATTGTAAAAACGTGATACATACCCATTTCATCATCTATTTGTTTATACAAAAATGTATGTGTTGGTTGCAATGCATTCTCAAGTTACTTGCTGTTAACTGCATACAACTATGCTAACTATGACCATTCCAGAGATATTTGCCTTTGAAATTTAGACCCTGAAATGGATTGGTCATTACCTCAAGTACACTTTCCACACATCATAATTTATTCACATAGTAAGACACGATTCACTGCTTCCATGGATTGGACCTCATAGGTTTCCACCACTAACAATGAATTTATTTAAATTCACACCTTTTCTCCGTTATGATCACAAATACTTAATTATGATAATATAATTCTACGAGGCTGAACATATGAGCTCACCTTCTGTTCTTTCAGTTTCCACTTTTACATGTGACATCACCCCAAGCTCTTGCTTTACTAGTGTTGTGGGCACATCTTTTCTCACGGTTTCCTGTCTCACCATGACATTGTCAATCTGGTCCCCATACTTAACACCAGGCACGGGGTCTACAGTGGCACTGAAAGTTGCATCCAAATTATTCCCTGATAGACTGTCTTGAATGGAAATATAAATAGGACTCTGGTTATCCAACCGAAGCTCGAGATGTATATTAATTGTGCACACATTTAAAGAGCCAGGAGTTGCTGATTGCAAGAGTTGCCAGCACAGACCTGCAATAGATTGTTCACATTCTGTCTTTTTACCACTAAATGCTGATGACGTTGCAGAATTTCCAGCATGTTCAACACAAATATAAAACGGTTGCTTATCGGTGATGATCTCTACATGGCCTCTGAAGTTGAACAAGCCTGGGTGGTCGAGTTTCTCCTTACAAAGATACAGGATAGACCTGGTCAACCGCTCCCTCACCTGATCCTGCATGGATGCTGCTGGTTCTCTTGGTCCATATATCTAAAGCACAAGGAAACAGTATCAGTTGTATCATTGCCCACTACTTCCTGCCAAAATCACAGTGGAGTGCAGAAACTGAAGTAGCCTCTAGATAGATTCTTCAATTCACTGTGACTCACAATGATGTCACCACTAAATGAAATGTGGGTGAAAATATAACTTGCTCCCCATTTGTTTACATTTCACCTTTGACCCTTACAATCTAATACAGTGATCCCTGTGCTCTGAGACCAAAATGAAGGGTACCTGTCTTGAAAGACCACTTCAAGATACTGTGCATAGTACTGAGATAAAGGATTTAAACACCACAAAGCTTGACAGATAGGACTATATTAGCAAATAGAATACTAAGGGCCATACATCTTCTATATGATGTACATCCTTTTTGTAAAGTTCAGCCAAGTTTTAACACATTTATGGTATAGGTTTCATCTGATAATGCCACATTAAAACTCACAATATGTCTGCATATGCTGAGGCATGCAGCTTCTCCATGCTGGGCTGAATTTCAACCAGGTTAACTGTCAAAGCAATATCTGCAAACTTGATTTGTAATCACACAACTCTAAGTATATGAAAGAAAGGACATTCAATTCCTATAGTAACATTACTACTTATATATATATTAATGTACAATGTCTTTCATTTGTTTGGAACTTTTTTTTTTTTTTTTTTTCGATGAAATGTGGTTTTGAGTGCAAGTTCAAAGAATTTTCTACACTATGGGTCGCATTGGCATGTCTTGCAAGATTGGAATGTGAAAGTCGAATTTCTGGGATTAATATCACTGAATTAAATGTGAAAAAAGGTGGTTTTTAAAAGGTGTGATGGAATTCATATCCCAGTGAAAGCATGATTGGAACTATGTATATTAGTTAATCCAGTTGAAGCTAATTGTCACAATTTTAAAAATTCTTTCAACTTTGCATAAGCACTTTATATTCGAGTTATTTTGGCCAGGCTGTTGACTAAGTCTTTCTATGACCATGGAAGAATAAACTTTATTCCTCCTTGGTATGACCAGGTTAAGGTTGGCCAAGATAAACATCTTTTTAAAATAATCAAGTATCTTAACTTTTTTTTTGTCTGCACACAGACCTTGCGCCAATGGTAATGATAGCATTACCGACTCTTGTCTTTTGTAGCAGGCAACTTTTTGTTGTTGCTTTTTCAGCTAGTTTTAAAGAAACAGAAGCCCAAAATTGACACTGATTCGACACTCTGAATCATAATTTCCCTATAGGTCAAACTGTTCCATAAAGAACTGTTGTTTGACAAAACCTTTATTTCTTTCAATAGGCTGTTGCATAAGAATTTGAAGAATGTTTAAGATTGTTGGCCATATAATCTTCACTATCTGGCCAGAGCAGGTTGCGAATTGTGCTGTCGCCAATAACTGTACAACTTTGCTACATGATGGTGCTTGGTCAGAGTCTGTATCCCAAATGCCTTACATGATGGAACAGACCACACCTTTTACTGAAGACTGATTAAGCTGGTTGTGTATGAATGTCTTCAGAGGCATAGGCCAGCAAACGCCTTTTTCATGCATGTCCGAAAAACAAAACGTGTCATAAAGACTGCCCTTTGATCTTATTTGCTTAAAATGGCAATTTTTTTCACCCACATCTAGACCTATCACAATTTTTCTTTTAAGTTAAACAAACTGCAGCTCGATACACCAAAATAGGTTCTGACAGTTTCAAAAACTGTTTAATTGAAATATTTGTATTGTGATATGCATTGTGCTCACAATCAAACGAGTGACATTGATTATTTCCAGTTTATTATAAACCCAAGATATGCAAACAACTTGGAAAGATATGATTTTTCAAAAAGGCGCTGCTCAAAAATAAGTAAAGTTTTTTAGCTTACCAGAAAATATTATGACATCTCACAAAAAATGGCCCACGACTGATACCTTGCTTCTGACATGTTTGTACGTATTTGTATTCATTTAAGCCTGATTTATTTGTATTCATGTTACTAGTGAGGATTCAATGACACAAAATCAAATTATACATATCATGTGCCAAGACAAAACTGGGAAAGGCAATAAGACATCGTGGCGAAACTGGGTGCAAAAATCTGGAGAATTTTAGATGTTGTATTGTTGTAATTTCACTTTGAACGATAAAAATAAGTTGAAACAATCAAGTTCCTTTGTTGATTTTGAAGTCTGTGTGCCAATTCTCTCTCTCTCTCTCTCTCTCTCTCTCTCTCTCTCTCTCTCTCTCTCTCTCTCTCTCTCTCTCTCTCTCTCTCTCTCTCTCTCTCTCTCTCTCTCTCTCTCTCTCTCTCTCTCTCTCTCTCTCTCTCTCTCTCTCTCTCTCTCTCTCTCTCTCTCTCTCTCTCTCTCTCTCTCTCTCTCTAGGCAACTTTGTCCAACATTTCATTTGAAAAGTATTATACATAGAAACTCCAAACTTAGCACAAATATACTTCTATAGATGAAGTCTGGCCTTTTTATAATGAGAGGTCATGCTTTTCAAAATTATGCAAATGAGAGCTAATTAAAGTTTTAAATCTTCAATATCTTGTATACTATAGTAGATACAGATCCGAGTGTATAGGAGTTCAATCTTAGCAAGGCAAAGGCCATCTCAAATGTCAAGGTCAAAGGTCAGTTTTAGGTCAAAATGTCATTTTAAAGCCAAAATGTCATTTTAAAGCCAAAATGTCATTTTAAAGGTCAAGGACCACTTCAGGTAGAGGTCATCTCAAGGTCATTTCAAGGTCAAAGGCCACTTTCGATGGTAGCTTTCTTCTAGCCATAACTTGGTCAATTTTTATCCAATTTTGATCATGTTGGGCTCAAATTGTAGCTATTGTAACAGTGCACATTTTTGAAGTCTCGCCTTTTTATAATGAGAGGTCATACTTTTAAAAATTATGCAAATGAGGGCTAATTAAAGTTTTAAATCTTCAGTATTTTATATACTATAGTAGATACAGTTCCAAGTGTATAGGATTTCGATCATAGCAAGGCAAAGGTCATCTCAACTGTCAAGGTCATGTCAAGGTCAAAGCCCAATTTTGGGTCAAAATGTCATTTTAAATGTCAAGGTTCACTTCAGGTAGGGGTCATCTAAAGGTCAAAGGCCACTTTCGATGGTGGCTTTCTTCTAGCCACAACTTTATCAATTTTTATCCAATTTTGATCATGATGGGCTCAAATTGTAGCTATTGCAACACTGCACATTTTGAAAATTACATGTGACCCCTAAAGGTCAAAGGTTAATGTCATTTGAACGTTTGAAAGTTTCACCCAGCCATAACTCAGTCAATTTCCAGCCAATTCTAATCACGTTGGACTTAAATTGTGGGTATTGTAACACTGTACATTTTTGCAATTTACATGTGACCTGTAAAGGTTAAGGTCAAGGTCATTTGGACTTGGAAATTTTCATCCAGCCATAAGCTTAATGGAATGTGAAGTACCAAAGCACAAAAGTCGTACCATTTAATATTTACAACTTTCGAAGGCACACAGACAGATTTGCTTTGAAGCAAATCTTCTTTTCTAGTCTTTGAATTTGTTTTGCATGAAATGCTATATGTCTTGTTTTGATCATGACGGAGGGCATATTGACCTCTGCATGCAATCTGCTCTGGGCCTTCTGGAAGCGCAAGTCTAGTAGATGATAGGGCCCACGGATAACACCGTCTAGCTATATGAAATCAACAAAATGATTGTATAGTTTTTCTTTCGCTTCAATAAAAAAAAAAAAAAAGAAGTGAAGAAACATAATGTGCTTAATAACTCTTGCGATGCTAAATTTGGTCTGAATCAATAACTTTCCTCGGCGAAAAGTGCCCAAAGGGTGCAGAGAAAAGCTGTTGGGCTGGACTTTTTTCCTATCGTAATATATAGGCATGCTGGTACTTGAATGAAAGGTATTTTGATGAGCAATTTGAATCTGCAATCATTTTTATGGTTCAGATTCGTCATTTGGTCACAGTTGGAACTGAAAGAGTGAAAATGGACTTAATCCTGATTTGTAACTTTTCTCTGTTTGGCATATTATCGCGTGACTGGGAATGATCTATATCCTCTAGCGGATTAGAAGTTCTGGCTATCGTTAATATCTTTATTTTGGATTTGTTTATATAGCATAACCCATTCAGTTACAAAATGTTCTTCCAAGGGGCCTTGTTCAACATAAAAGTGGCATATATAGTGCAACAAAATGAATACACAGATAATCAACACCAAAATACACAGCAATATACTACTAATTAAAAAAAAAAGGAGAACTAAAACAAAACCAAATAAGATAATAGAGGACTCTTGGGACTGAAAGAAAGAGAGAGAGAGAGAGAGAGAGAGAGAGAGAGAGAGAGAGAGAGAGAGAGAGAGAGAGAGAGAGAGAGAGAGAGAGAGGAAGGGAAGAAAGAAAGAAAGAAAGAATGAAAGAAAGAAAGTAAGAAAGAAAGAAAGAAAGAAAGAAAGAAAGAAAGAAAGAAAGAAAGAAAGAAAGAAAGAAAGAAAGAAAGAAAGAAAGAAAGAAAGAAAGAAAGAAAGAAAGAAAGAAAGAAAGAAAGAAAGAAAGAAAGAAAGAAAGAAAGAAAGAAAGAAAGAAAGAAAGAAAGAAAGAAAGAAAGAAAGAAAGAAAGAGGATGTTAGGAGAAGGTTTCAAGGTAATATATATATGTCTAAATTTTTATTTTTAATGAATTCTTTAGAGTGTGGCGAATGTCAAATAGGTATGTGGGCTTTGCTTTGTATAGACCTATAATAGTTTGCTTCAGTATGCTTTCAGTTACGTGAAACATGTTTTATTTTATTGTGTATGCTATATATATGCTGATTATAATTTGAATTTATATGTATAATCACATTTCCCCGTTTTAATGTAGTTGAAATTTTGTCGCTATTTCTAATGGGTTCGTAGCTATCAACACTAGTAAATTCACTGGATTTGGATTACAGGCAGTTGACAATGCTCAAAGAGTTGTTATAGAGGCCAACAATGCATGATGACTGCTGCAAGTTCACACACGTCATGTTGGGGCAACTGGGGGCGGGCAAGCCGGCAAGCAAACTGTGAGCTTTACTTCTACAAGTCGCGTCTTGGCATATTAATTAAAGATAATCTAAGCAGTCTTCTTTCATATTTATGCCCAAAATTTTGTAGTGTCAAACAAGTTTCATCCATGTATATTATATTTAGAAATGTATAGATGTAGGTAGTGACCGCTTCGCGCAGAGATTTGGTACTGAGTTAAATGGCAGGCAAGATCAGCGCAATGGCTCTGCACACACATACATGTACTAGTTTGCGGATCTTCCCATTTCTGGTCTAATATGCATTTTCGAAGCCTGAAATTTGGTCTGTTGATAGATTTCACCTAAAGGAATATAGTGACAAAAATTACGAAACACAGATTGGAAACATCGAGGCTCTGCAACAAGGATCCACGTTTTAGCAGGGGCTCCGTGCTCCACATCTGCATTTTAGTATATGCCCATATAACAGAGTGGTACAAAAATTGCCAGTGTCTCAGTTTTTGGATACAAGCCCATCGATGTATACATTTTTATCTTAGTTTTTGTCAGTATGTGCAGTTTCTTTGCATGTAACAATAAATATTGTAAGATTAATTTGTCAAATTTGAGGGGCATTTTATTCAAGGGGTCTGATTAACACTTTGAGAAAGGATCACAACAAAACTTTTTGCATGAAAAGCTTGAAATCAAAGGGTCATGTAAAGACAAAAGTGTAACTTTGGTAACTATTTTTTTTTACTTTCCATTAAAAGAAATGGTTTTCATGTTATTGAATTTTGAAGCAACTGCAATTAACATTGATATTTTTTTTTCATTTTGGAGCTCAAAACGTACGATTTAAAATTGGAATAATGCCAAACAAAAATAAAAATGGTTACTTAAGTTCTTGTCTTTACATAGCCATTAATTTCACAAAGATTCATCCATCCAGTTTTGAGTGAGGCTGTCTCAAAATTACCAAGTCTTGCAAACATTGTTTCTGAGATATTCACTACCAAAGATAAGCAAGGAGATTTGCAAACTTTAATTACTCACAAATGACATCTGCTCAGAACATTAGAAGGATGACTAAATGCTTATCTCTTAAACTCTGTCATACCTTGGACCTCTACACTTATAAACAATATGGTGGTTCTAATCAGTCACCTGTGAAAAAATCCACTCACCTGTAAAAACACATCCAGTGAGGCTTTGACTGTGAATGGTTATCTAAACATCACCATGATTAGTCATTACTTTTGTGCTAACAGCCAATTAACTGATTGCCTCCATAAAGCAAGGACACTTTTTCATCTTAAAGTTTTGTATAGAAGTAAACATGTCACAGTGAAACTTTTTGGCATGGATAAAGATTAGTACTTCATCATCTCAAAAGTACAAAAAAAACTCAATTTCACTGATTTGAAGGTCTCAGGTAAGTGCTGGCGCCTTAATACAGACTTACTGTTCTATTATTACATAGACCGGATTCTGTCCAAATGTTCGTAATGGAGTTAATCTCCATGTGATGCGGTACAAAGGTAACCAAGAGTTCCAAGTTTCCTCTCGTATACTACCTTCAGTGCGACAAAGCCTTTCTTGACAACTACCACGATCGCTGTTCTGCGCCGGTTGAGAAGCTGCTCAGTTTCGGAATAATCTTCATTCAGCACATTGCCACATCAGAATTCTCAAACGGCGAGCCTAAGTGAGCTTGCGTGTACAATGCCAATGGTGCGATCATAAATGCGGCATGCGTCCGACAGATGAATGTATGCCGGCCCCTTTAAGAATACATATATTTTTTTAATCAGGGGTTTCCCGGCATGTCCAAGTGGTTAGGCCTGGACCAACACCACACGGAAGAATTATTTATTGTATTTTTTTCTGTGAAAGTCGCATTTTTTTTCCCCCGCAGCCATCTGGTGGCACATATTTATACAAGGACAAAAAGCGCGCCAGAAGCCAGAATGCGGACCAGCGAGAGGCCATGGTCACATCACTGCCAATCCACAGTTGTACAAAACCTGCAACAGCCTGACCATTTTATTCACATCGTTTATAGCATTGCCTTAGGCGGTGTTTGTCACCAGTCTGGCAGTGTTTAGAAGCTCTTGCGGAACAAACTACCAATTACTTTGAAACGAAGTTTCGCTTCCTTTAAAACAAAATTTAAAACATCTTCAAACAAACAATCATGAGGATTGATCATGTTTACAGTGTATTAGTATTTGAGTTTTTTGTTTTTGTTTTTTAATCGTGTATCTTTGTCCAATCTCATGTCCATGACAGAGAGACAGAGTTGCTGCCATACTTTGCTGTGTGTCCAGGAAAGCAACTTCTCAACTTCCACCCCATTATTTGCCCCATGCCCTTTTTTTGTTGTGTATACATGTAAAATATGATCTAACCAAACAGCCGAGAGGTAAATAACACAAAATTTGCCCTCATTCTTCAATTACATCCCAATGTGTAAGTGGATGGTCCGAATATCGCTTATTAGATTGCTGTAACATATCGGATTATACTGCAACTGCCGCGCCACGACCCTAAGAGAACAAACGGTGGGTGGATATCGTTTGGGTATGCTGTATTACGGGAAATATCTAGGATAGAAGGGTCAACTACTTGGGAGAAGCGGAGTCGAGTCGGCCTCCCCATGCTCTGTTGGCTTGTGGTTAGCCAACAGAGTGTGGGGAGGTCCCTTGGGGCCAGGTCCGCTCCAGCTGATGTTCGTTGTAAATTCTCCACTTCCCCATGCTCGTTCCTCGCCTTTAAATGCACAGATTTTCATGCATTGAAAACAATTTGCAACCACAGAAAGTAATATGTTACTTGGATCCATTACAAAAGGACAAAAAACATGGGGAATGCCCAAACGCTCACCTGCAACAGTTCCCGTTTGGCCACAGCACTCGATGTATGCCTCCGTTTCCCCAAGTTTTCCTTGTGGCTATGCGTCTCACTCCCTTCATGTGATCGTTTCCATAAAAATAGACTTGGCAGTGCATCTTTCTTCAATCGAGCCTGCACCCCACACACCTTTGCTATCTCTGGGTGTCTCTCAAACAAATCAGGTGTAAAATGTTGGGAACACAGCATTGGGGAGAAGGGGTCATCTGGATTGAATCCATCTCGTTGCATTCTCTCAACCCAAGCTTTCCTCTGTTTCTTGTTTTTCGGGAACACATGAACACTTCCTGCAAAGTTCAAATCAGATCGATTCTTGCAACCTACTGCCATGCAATAAACCATAGTTGCGTGCGTAATACACTGGTACCCTTTAACCAAATAAGCTCGTTTAGACTTGTTCAACCATTCATCTCTCTGCTATACGTCCCAGCTCAGACCCAGTTAAGCAGTGGGACAAAGATGACGTCAGAGCTTTCACTACACGCTTGCTCACACTATGGAAGAAGTGACAAAAGCGCAAAATGTTAGGCTTGAATGACCAACTTCCAAAGCGTATAAAAATGCTTTATACGTCATTTTTCTTAAATTTCTTATTTAATATTAGTTCACTGTGGTCATTTCTACAGTCATCCATAAAAAAATGAAAGCATTATCCCTGACAGATGACCTTTAATATGTACAACTAATTACATAAGGTTACCTCTCAACCACCATTGCCAAGACCTCTGTGTCTCGACATGATGCTCAACAAATAAAGTTGAGAAACTTGCTACTCACACTTGATCCTGTTCACCTGACTGTCACATGGCACCACCTCTGGGTCCATGTGGAACTGATGGTGATGTCGTGCACATGCGCCCTGTATCATCCTTCCTCTTTTGCTCCCCATTACTGGCTTGCCTTGTGAGCTGAAGCTCGGTGAACAATCTTCACACTCACTGTTTTTTTTGTTTTTTGTTTTGCTTATGCATGCTCTTTTCTGCAGGAAATCTTTTCTCAGCGGTCCGGGCATCCAAGGATACCTAGATAGATGATTTCTGTGATCGAATACCACTGCAATAGTAAGTGCAAAGTTGGTCGTTTGACTTGTACTTAAAATTTTTAAGATGGTGTACTGGCAAACAGAATGCAGAGAGAGGGAAAGCAGTACACACCAGGCTATTGCTTCCTTTCGGAGGCAGTCCATTGGTACCGGGCCAGATACCACTATGTTTGCATCCTTGTCCTACTGGATCGCGGACAAAGGTTGGATTCTCCAAATTGCTATATGGCAGCCTGGGACAACCATCCACACTGCCATGGTTGTTGCCTGCAGTTGGGCCAAGTTTGCTCTCGTGAGGGAACTTGCAAATACTGCAAGGACTGGGGGGGGGGGGGGTGACAAATGGCTGCTCTGTGAGCAGGCAAGGAGGAAGTCAAATCGTGCTAGGCATAGGCTGCAGGTTGCAAGAGCCGCCAAATACCAGGCTGAGATGTCAGACTCCATTGATTCCTCACCTAGGACTCCCCATGAGAAAAAGCATCGACTTGCCTCCACTCGTCTGTCTTCCCATGTGCCTCATGTGTCTAAGGGGAAAGAGTGTAGACCTCCTCAGGCTCGTCCACAGTCTCCTAAGACAGATGTTTCCTTTCCTGGTATCCCTTGGGAGAAGGTGAAGAGAAGTTGGAGTCGAAAGTCTAGTAGCAAGAGATCTCCTCTGGGAGGTCACGAGCAAGCAACTTTGCCCAAATGACATCAAAATCTGCTCTTGGCACCAATCTAAAGGTGGTCACGGCCTTGGAGGTGATGTCCAAGAGTATGATACAGCAGGCTGAGATGTTAGGTGCACTGTTTGCCCCCTCTCGGCAGACTCCAGGTCCCAGCCCTCCGACAGCAACCTCACAAACTAGTGGGTCCAGAGTGGAAACCCACGGGTGCCTGCCCTGGTATTCCGGAACCCTGGCCAGTCCAGGCGCTCGTGGTCTGAGCACTCGGATATAAGTCCAGACAGTACTGAAAGCCAGCACCCCCCGCCAGTCCGAGCACTCGGATCATAGGTCTTGAGGGCCAGCTAAGGCACCGGTGCCTCCATTGGCTCCCCGAGCTCCCGGGGATCGAAGAGCTCAGGTGGTAAACAGAGGACTAGGGGACCAAGGAGGAAGACACCCAGAAAGGGGGAGCCTTCCACTGCAACTGGGCCTTTGGCCCTGGCGGTGTCTACACCTCTGGCCTGGGCAGAACCTCCCGTTCCCCTGACAGTAGCACCGGCAGACGCTCCTGCACCTGCAGCAGCTTTGCCCCAGAGTGAGCAGTTAGCGATTCCACTGGTTCCCACGTTTGAGCCAGATACCCTGCCTTACCCTCTTGAACGGTAGCCGGATCATGAGCTCCATGAGGATCAGCGGTTGGGTGAGGAGGCTCAGTTTTCCTCAGCATTGGCCACTGCTACTGTCTCCGAGTCTGAGCAGACTCAGTCGGCGTAGCAGGTCGCTGCTTCCACCTCGAGTCAGCTCTCTCTCGGGCCTTGGTCTGGCAGTTCTCTGAACTCCCTCTGGACCCCTCCTGCCAGCAGATTGCTCAGTCAGCGGCAGCTGAGGTCCTGGATAGCGGCCTGGCAGAGTCTCAGGCAGATCCTCTGGCCTGAAGACCTCTCAGCCTGATGCCTTGGAGATCTCGGCGTATGAGTCTCTCTTGCCTTCCGTCTCTCTCCTCTAATGGGAGGAGCAAGTGGAGGTGGCCTTTGTGGCAGCGACTACTTCTGCAGAGGTACTTGCTACCCCTATGTCCGACATGGGGACAGATCCCCTGCTGTCACAGGTGGCTACTCCATTGCCCTTGGACAGTATGTTATTCGATGAGGCCTTGGGTGTCCGCGCTCCCCTCGTGAGTCCGGAGTCTACGGGCCCAGACACCAAGGAGGAGAATGAACTGCTGATGTCAGATTCGTCCGACACCAGGTCTCCACCCAGAAAAGTTTGTCGATCAAACTGTTCACACTCTGACAGGAGCAAAGAGCCGGCGACCATTGGCGCGGCAGAGGCCTCTGCCTCTACTCCAATGGACATGGCACCTCCACCTGCCTAGGGCTTTGACCATGTCAAAGCTCTTATTCAGAAGGTGTTTAACGACTAAGCTGTGGTGCCGCCAGCACAGGGATGTCGGGCGCTGTTGCACTGTCGTGCCGGGGCTTGTCTCTGGAGTACAAGCATCAACGTACACCGATATCTTTTTCGCCCTTTGCAGCCAAGTTTTACAACAGCTCACAGCCACGACTTGCAGCACACGGGTTCCTTTTGAGCTGCCGATGTCTGGCTACTTGAGGCAGGGGCAACTCTTCCTTAATCTGCTGTCCAGGGGAAGTGATACTCTGCACCGGAGCAGATCTTCCTGTCGGGTCCACTGCCGGTGGACTTAGACTTGGAAGGGTTCAATGCCAGGCAACCAAGAACCATGACCGCGTCCGTGGAGGCCTTCAAACGTTTGGAGGAAGATGCCCCAGGCTAAGTCCTTGTGGTGTCCTACTACTTGGATGTGTTGTTGGCCACTTTGAGGTCTCTCCTGGAGGACCTCCAGGGCTCTGTGCAGATCACGGAGGCTGTACGAGACTGGTTAGAACAGGTAACACTCCTCATGACTCCGTTGTTGCGAGCTGTTGATCACCAGGTGTGAAGTGCTTGCACGCTGGAGGCGAACCTTCGTTTGTTACGGAGGGATGCCTAACTCCCGGGTCAAAAGCTGCCTGACCCGATCTTTCGGAGAGCCCCGTGCCCCTCTTCACTGGAACCCTGTTCAGAGTAGAGATGGCAGAAGTGGTTCACTGGGCGCAGCCATGCGGGCACGTTGTGGGACTCCACTCGTGAGAACACAAAACTGCCACTTTACGTCTCACCTGTCCCAGACCCTCGAGCCCTAGCGGTGGACACTCTAGCCATGGACTGGAGCAACCTGTGAGCAAACCATTTTCCGCCTTGGCAGATCCGTCCAAAGGGTACTGCGCAAAGTTTGGTCCCACAATTGCAATCTGATCCTGGTCGCCCCTCGGTGGCACCATAATGATTGCTCAGTAGACCTGTTGGAATGGAACATCGAGCCTCCACTACGATTACCAGCATGGCTGAAGCTTCTGGTCCTGCCACTAATGAGCAGATGAGTGTGTTCCATCAGAACCCTCAAGTGCTCAACCTCCACGCTTGCTGGTTATCTCACAGCACATGCACGACAGAGGCTTCTTGGAGTTGGTCTCAGATAGAAATGCCAGAGGGGGGCTTCGATCTTCTTCTCTAGTTGCTTACTGGACTCGATGGAAGGTGTTTTCCAACTGGTGCCCCAGAAGGCCAATTCACCCTTGAGCTCTGCATATCACAGACACGGCAGACTTCCTGTTATACCAGTGGGAAGTCTTAGGCAAGAGCTCAAGAACTGTGGAGGCGTTTCGATCAGCTATCTCCTCAACGCTTCCCAACCTCTTAGACGTGCGCAACGGTAGTGATCCCTATCTGTCTGTGCTCATTGCGTCCTTCTACACCGACAGGCCAGTGACGCCACAGGTCCTACCCTGGTGGGACCTACCACTGGTTTTAGTAATGCTGAAGAAGTGGCCCTTTGAATGCCTTGAGGTGGGTTTCCCTCAAGTACTGGACGTGGAAGACTTGTTTTCTGTTAACACTCACTTCGGGGGCTAGGAGAAGTGAGATCTATGCTCTAGCTTATGACTATCTCCAATGGTCACCTGACCACTCCCAGGTGACCCTGAGGCCTCACTTGGGCTTCCTTGAAAAGAACCAAGTGGCTCCAGATCTGGCTATGGAATTTAAGGGTTTTACCCTCCATACAATGGATGCCGCTCTTCCTCTCCAGGAGGGAGCCCTGTGTCCAGTGAGAGCTCTTCATTTGTATGTTTCCCACAAGTACAGACTCAGAGGATGGAGGTCTGTCCTCCTTCTACCACTCAGTAACCCACAGAAGGAGCCAGTTTGCAGAAACACAATTTCATGGTGGATTAAGCAGACAATCCTTAAGGCCTATGAGACCTCGCTGGATAGGCAAGATGCCTTACAGCTTGTCTCTGCCAGAGCTCACTAGGTGTGAACCTTCAATGCTTCCTGGGGGGCCCTGCAGAACATTGCAGTTGTCGACATTCTGTGGGCCTGCCTATGGCGATTGTCCATGACTTTCGCCGAGCACTACTTGCGGGACATGATAGTGCTCGAGGATGGCATGTACGTGTTTGCAGGTGTTACAGGCTCTTTTGCTTTGGTTCGTATACTGGTCCATTAAGCTTTCCGGATCCCATCAGAGCTGCCACTGTGTTCCAGTTCATGGCGCTCTCATGGTTGAATCTGATAAAGGCCTGTAGGTAACACATATCTTAGTGGGCCTTGTACGCCTTCATACCTACTGGACCTAATCTTGGACAGTATCAGGCAGTTTTTCCCTATTTTCCGGCCAGTTGCTGGTTTTGACAGGGGAATCACTGCCCATGGAACCTTAAAACCGGCCCCCTGGTGCCCACCAGTTTCGCAACTGGGACCTGTTAGATCTCCAGGTTCGATGGAGCTGAAACCCATAACGTCCAACCACAAGCGGACAGTTGTCATGTTGGCCGGCAAGCACCTGGGGGTTCAGTGCTGTCCCATGTGGGTCGGTAAGGAGGGTTTCTGGTTTAGGCCAGATTCTGCTGTCAGCGGCCTCATCTCCACGTAGCTCTAAGGTTTTCCCTTCAGATGTTGCCTCCTCACATGGACCAATGGTGTCCCCCGAGGTGATGGTCCCTATCGTCTATCGAGGTCAGTGTACCTGTAGCAATTACCCCACCGCCAGTATGTTTGTATATCAGCAATGGTGGTCGAGAGGTAACGTTATGTAATTAATACAGGATATTTGGAGTAATATCAGTATTAATAAGTACACTTACCTCTCGACCACCAGAAAAGCCAACCCGACCAACCCCGCTTCCTCTTACAGCTGATGTCAACTGATCAATCTCGTAAAGAGGAAGGATGATATGGGGCGCATGGGCACATAACGTCACCATCAATACCACATGGACTGAGAGATGGCACCACAGGACCGTCAGTTTTCAGGATCAAGTGTGAGTAACAAGCTTCTCAGCTGAATTTCTTGGGCATTACGCCCAGACACAGAGGTCTTGGCAATGGTGGTCGAGAGGTAAGTGTACTTATTAATACTGATATTATTCCCAATATCCCATTTCTAAATGTTAATTTGTTACATGTATGCTACTTTTGACTCAACTCTGAGTGATTTATTCTATGTTACTGACCAAATGATAGTACAACAGGAAAATGATACTACAGTGGTACCTGCAATTTAAGACCACCCCTAATGCCAGACAAAAGTGGTCACATATAACAGGTGGTCTTTCATTGCAGGTAAATTAACAAAGAAATAAAAGGCCAATGTCTTGAAAGAGTGGTCTTAAAAACTAATGTGGGCTCTCACGAGAGGTGGTCTTTAGGGCAGGTACCACTGTATCACAAAAAAGCACCAATTTATATGATAGTACAAAAGATGGTGATATTACAGATATCTACTTGAAATTCAGGATAACCTCACTAAGGATTTAAAACTCACTCCACTATTGTGGGGACTCACTTTGAGACCATATAAACATGCCTAAGCACTGGATATTTGCAAGCATTGAAGTGTTGTTGTTGTTTTTTTTATCTGGGGAGTGGCAGAATTTTTTCAGTCTCATTGTGGTAGTTGGTGTATACATGAAGATGCCATGGGAATGCCCCCTTATTTTCAACCCATGAAAAGTTTTGACCTCCCTTCACAATCAATTTCATGATGTGAGATCTAAATAATGACCCCTCTTTTTTCAATGGTAACAAAAATTACTGGGTTTTTTTTGTTTGATAAATGCTTCAAAATTTGCAATTCTAGCCAACTTCTCACCATGTGCTTGAACACACATTTCATATTATGGTAAAAAAAAAAAAAAATTGGTCCTCCATTTTCAGCAAAATCTAGAACGTGGCCCAAATTTTTATTAGAAAGTATTGCATGCAAGTTGGCCAGTCCAAGCCTTCCAGGGGGCCTTCCTACATTTTTCAAAGCCAATCACCATTACCAGGAGTTCTGTATCTTGACTGCATCCCTGAAAGTAAATTTTTTGGGGCTCCCCAGCTCTTCATTGTTAGGCCTATTACTTTACACATAACTGCAAGTTTGTTTCCATATTTTAATCAGATGTTCCACACATAATGGCCAAGGCCTAGTCCTTCAACTAGTTCTTGAATTTTCTGGACTCCAGACCGTCTCTTGCACATTCCAAGGGTGTCCAGTGTCTGGTGGTGATTGTGACACCTTCTGTACATTATTAATTAACTCATTCCATACTATGGTGACAGGCCTTGGTCAGTGGTTCTGGCACTGCCTGGCAAGTCATGCTGCAGCTGCCCTTGTGGCAGCTGCAGCATGACTTGCCAGGCAGTGACAGAACCATTGACTTAAGACTATAGGCATGTTGGTACTTGAACGAAAACTCTTTTCATGAATTTAAATTTGCAATTGTCGTCTTAAATTTACATAAATGTACAGAAAAATCAGGGACTGGTATGGAATGACTTAATAGTCTGTTTCTCATGTCCCAATTGACCTTGCATTTTGTCCTGAATAACAAGTTCTACCAACACACATTTTGAGTGATCATTATACAAAAAGCACCCATTAGCTTATAAAATGAAGTATTTGCCATCAACAATTGAATACATATGTACACAATATAGTTATCTCAATGCCTGATACATGAGGGGAATGGGATAGAAACTATTTTTCACTCGTGTTTTATTTCTCTGCTGCACGATTTATTGCAATGTCACCAAAAATGTATGTGATACAAATATACATGTATAATGTATACACACACGTGTATATGTATGTTTTGTTATCCAAAAAATAGAAATATACAAATACATGTATAAATCTCTCAAAGGAGAGACCACTCTACCATAAAACAATTACAAAAATGTCTAATCATAGATAAGATCAGCTTATACTCAAACAATTAAAAAGTTCCCAGTCATATATTAGGTGTGCTTCAAAGTTGTCAACTTACCACCATGTTAAAGATATTACAAATAGAAATGGAACAAGTCGAGTTTTCTTGAAGTGAAGTAGCTTACCTTTTACAATCAACACCAAGAAATGCTCTTGATGCCTGTAGCCCATCATTCCATGGCTTCAGCATCTTTCATTAAAAGTTCTTTTATTGCCAAAAAAATTATTAAGCAAAAAGGTATCCTATCTGACAGTGTGACTTTTTCTTGACTTTCCTCAAAAAATAGTCTGCATCTGTGTAAATATGTTTTGTACATGAATTATCAGGTGTTGCCATGGCAACCAGGTAGAGTTTCAGCCCACCCCCCCCCCACCCCACCCCCCCACCCCCCTTGAAAAATTTCATTCAAAACTTTTAAACTAAATTGAAATAAAAATGGCAAGTTAACTCACTAGTCGGATAAATTCTTGTAAAATAGCTGATCTTTTATTTCACAAGTAGGACCCACTCTAATATTGAACCTGATGGTGTCTGCCAATCAATAATACCTGGTCTGCAATCTTGATACTTTCTCCAGACCAACTCAGCAGTTTTCCTTGGGATGAGTCAAGTGGTACTTACAGTGGTACCTGCCATTCAAGTCCACTCCTACAGTAGTCACTCCTTTGAAAGACCACTCCTTTGGGAGACCACCTCCTTCGAGAGACCACAGTTGTCAGGTCTTTCTGTAGTGCTTTCCATGTTATTGATACCTCCTTTGAGGGATCACCTGCTTTATGTGACCACCTTTTGGGTGGCACTAGGGGCGGTCTCTCAAAGGAGGGACTACTGTACTGCCAGCATAAGGTGTGAGGTGATCTTCTATTGTTAGTTGGTATAAAAAAATGTTAATTCTGTAGAGAAATAGACTTGAATATCACAGAGTCTTAGGTCTCTATAGATTTGCCAATAATATCTAAAGAAATATTGCAGATAGTGAGGTAAACACATTGTTAGTTGCAACAAGGATGCATGTGTAGCCTCCTTTGTTACAAGTTTGCCTAATTGTACTGAAATCTGGTTGAGAAAAATTATGTTTTGATAACATGTTTTTTACTTAAATGCTAATTACTTTCATTCTTTTATGACATGCCTAAGTACACATTTACTCAATGTCAAAAAATTAACTCAAATTTGACAGTATTTAATCAAATGTCAAAAACCTGATCCATTATGTTAAAACATTAACTCAAGGTTGGCAGCGAAATAAAGCTTTATGGTTTGGACACTTTTCAAGTGAGGAGTATGCGTCACCATGCGGTTTGTTATACATTTCTGGTGCAGGATGTCCATTGTTGCAGTACTTGTTCGGATTTCCCTTGGTTTGTACAGGTGGTCTAGCTGCAACTGTTTGACAATTACTGGGACTGAATATAATACCCAGTTTGTTTCAACTTCAGTTGTACACTAGCAGGTGGTTTGACTTAGGTAAGCTATCCAGCTAGATAGGGTACACACTGATTCAGGGGCAAGTCAAATTGTTCTTATCTGAACTTGCACTGTACAAATTAATTATGTTTGATTTGGCAGGTATTCTTTTTTCAATCCAGCTAGAAAGGGTACTTACTGATTCAGGAGTAAGTCAAATTGTTCTTATCTTAACTTGCACTATACAAATTTACTAATTGTTTGGTTTAACAGGTATTCTTTATTCATAATGAAGCTCTGCATTAAGCGAAACTTCACTTATTTAGCTAATTCATTTGCCACATTCATATTTATTCATTATTATTTGGGTTGTCTTTGCTGAATATTTAGCTTAGACAAAGAGTCCCTACTAGGAGATACATGTACGGGTATAGGCTCCAAAACATGTTCCGAGTAGTTACCCGCTGGAGACCCTTTAACTTATTTGGGCTGATACAGCCAATGTCAAAATTCTACAGTAGAACGTGTGCAATATGGACAATAGTACTTCCGTATGTATATAGGTTAGACAGGGGCAGGTTAGCTTATGGAGAGCAAAGAGTTCGGACTGCGGAAAAGGGTAAGGACTACTAGAAAGTGGTTCTGGACAAAAAGACACATATACAACAACACATCACATGCAGACAACCATGCACACAATATATAATGGATGTATATTACCATGCATACAATATATAATGGATGTATACTATCATGCACACAATATATATAACATACATGTACGTACTACCATGCACACAATATAAATTTATTAATTAGGTTTGGTTTGACAGGTATTCTTTATTCATAATGAAGCTCTGCATTTAGAAGTAAAACATCACTTATTTAGCTGATTCATCATTTGCCACGTTCATATTTATTCATTATTATGTGGGTTGTCTTTGCTGAATATTTAGCTTACAAAGAGCCGCTACTCAAAGACATGTACAGGTATAGGCTCCGAAACATGTTAGGAGTTGTAACCACTAAAGACCTTGAATTTATTTGGGCTAATACAGCCTACATATATACTCAATAGAACATGCCCAATATGGAAAATAGTACTTCAACATGTATATAGGTTAGACAGTGACAGGTTAGCTTATCAAGAGTAAACAGTTTGGACTGTGAAATAGGGTAATGACTACCAGGAAGTGGTTCTGGACAAAAACACAAATACAATTGTGTAATATAACTTTACAGTAATGACAATTGCAAGAAAATTTGGGGTCATTCAAAAATAATATTTTTTTAAATTCATGTTTTTAAGATGCCATATCTTCTGAGACTTCATCTTAGATGCATGGAAAATAAATAAATGGAAACATAAATAATGGGGAAGGGGCATAAAAACACATTACTAATCATGATATAAAGTTCGTTCTGTGAAAGTATTGGACAGATTTGACCATATTTACAACAAAAAGTTTCACAGATGAAATGTATTTATTATCTCGGGACTTGAATATCAATTTCAGGACCACTGCAGTGAGAATCTCTGCTTTGTCATGCAGACGCAATTTTCAGGCCTACCACAATAAGGACCAGTATAAACCACTTATTTCAACATCTAATAAAAAATCTGGAGACTTGATTTGGCATTGTTAGTCTGTCTCAGAATACTACAAGTAAGACTGACTGCAAAGTCAATACAAAATCAATACATGTATCTGTTGGTTTCTCAACTTCTCATTTTATTACACAATGTACACGGTCACATATATACAAAGAACACTGGCTTCAGCTTTTATACAACCTACAACCACAATATATACCCTGTTCAGAATATGGATATGAAATGACAAAAGTAGCAGCATATATACCTTTCTACTGCCACAAGTACATGTACATGTATGATATTTTGACACCATGTCCAGTTTCTATTTAACTGGGCCATGGTTTTAGAAAACTAAAGGATCTAACTGCACCATGTCATCATCTTATTGATAGTCACAATTAACTGCTGTATTTTCAGGTGAAAGCACAATTGGATTCATAAAATTCTGCTGGATTCAAGATGGGAATTCCCAATGGATTCAATCAAGTTATTACCTTTGCAGTTGATGTCCAAATGTATAAAAACATTTCAGCTATATCCCTGGAATTACCATGAGGTATTTGGTAGTTTCAATTATCAAATCCCAAAAAACAACAACAAAAATGGGAATAGGCAACCTGAGCCCTGCTGACTACAGTGACCTCCTCTGGATAGGACCTGAACTTTCTGCCAGTGTTCCTCCCTGTACAAGCCCACATTTTACCATCATATGTTGGTAATTATACAAGTTTTACACGGAACTTGCTTTACCACTCAGTGCTTCAAAGTTGTCTATTTGGCCTCAAGAGCAACAATGTTTAAGAGTTTAACATCCTAGAAGTTTCTCTTTTTTTAATTTTGTGTTTGTCTTTTATTTTTGCAAGTTTCATAACTGTAGCCTGACGGCAGTTTGTACATCAGGATCACAACGACTCAGAATATCCTGTCAAAAAGAAACAAATTAACCATTATCAGGTGATTATAAAGATACAAAAGTGACCATTATTAATAACCTGCTTTAATTTGTGCTGTGCTGTCTTGTTTTGTAGAAACAGTAAGTATGGTCTGAGACAAGCACTAAATGTGACAAATGTTTATCTACCAGTTTACATAATCCAAACTCAAATCAATCAAAAGTTAACACAGCATGCAACATTACAAAAGTGTCACCAACAAGGCAGTGGAACCTCACTTATGATCCAATGCACTCAGATATATCAGATATATGGGAAATATTTACATTCAATCGAACTTTTAACATTGCAAGTATAGGAGAGAGCCTGGTGTGTTATGAGACCATAAAACATTAGCCTTGTGTGTTATGGAACCATAACACAGGTGTCCCGCCCACATTCCAATTAGCCACGCCTACCTGGGTTTCCGGAACTTAACACTTGAACATGCTCAGCAAATCAGTTTTTGATCGTTTCTCTTAATTCTATGTATTAAGTTTCTAAATTTTGTGTAATTGAGCAGAAAAATTAAGAGGGAAACGTAAATATAAGCAATGAGGGTCGATTTTGTGTGTGTTATGGTATAATGACGCGCGTGATTGAAGCTGACTTCATGGGCATGGCGCACGCCAGTGCGCCTCGGCTGATGCCAGCTTCAATCACCCGCATCATTATGCCATAACAGCCACAAAATTGACCCTTATTTCTTAAATATACACAGTACATGATTTGCACATGTTGAGAAATTTCTGTGCAGCATTAAGGCTGTGGGTACAAAATTTCTAAATTTGGACCAAGAATTCATGGCAAAAGAGCGATACAAACATGGTTTAAGTTTAACTTTCGTATATTAACCCACACACCGACTCCATTCACTTCTTGAACTCAGTTAAGAATACTCTATTTCCTCCTTCTGTTTTGAATGAACATACATTCATGATTAACACACACAAGATTTCTGAACAGAAGATTCCAAACATATTAAGAACTGTATTTAAATACCTTGTTGATGTTCTGGACGTTTTGCTTTGGTAATGTCATTATGATGTTTTTCACCAACTGAGCTCCTTGGATCATGAACTGCACATCTAGGGGCTGTGGGGAAATATTATCATAAACTAAATAAACAAATAAATACACACACACACTGACAAAAAAGACAATTAAAAGTTACTACAGATATAAGCATCATACTCTGTGTGTGTCTCTCTCTCTGTTACACACACTATCCATGTCTGCAATAGTCATTCTCCAGGTTACCGAAAGATCGGATTTTTAAAATACAGATAGAAATTACAATGTCCTTTCAATCATATTTTTTGAAAATGTACACTACAAGGGCCCCACAAATATCATTCATATACAATTAAATTACATGTAATACTTTTTGAAGTTTCGTTTCTTCACAGGTTCATGGAATTGGCCATGTATAACTGATGTTGATGTGTATTGCAACATTCCGTGGGAATCAAAAGTGAACATTGTATCAGTACTGTAATAGTATACATACTGGACAAAAGTCCACTGATATAAAATACATGTACCTGGTAATGTACAGTTCCTATGTGCTTGATATCACTCCCCGCCATGTCCCACAAGGCATCTGTGTTGTGATAAAGCTCCACACAGCAGATGTGCAATTGCAGCAAGCATTCCAGAGGTAACTTGTCGTCCCGGAACATTGCCAGGCACTGAGGCCTCTCTAGCTGTATAAGTACCCTGTGACAGCAAACATACACTGTATGTTACAGTAAAAAGGTCACTTTCAGCAATAGCTTATATTTCTTTACATTGCAGGTTTGATAGTTGGGTACTTGCCACTTGAAAAATTGCTCCTGAGGTAGTATTGAACAAAAATATTTTTACATGCAATCTCTCTAAAATTAAACAGCATGGCTATAATTTTAATGCACGGAAATTAGGGAATCACATTAAACTATTAAATGGAATCCTCCATATATTAAAGTCCAGTGTTTAAAACATAAGACACTTCACAGAACAAATGTTTAGGATATGATTTGCCAATATTAAATGAGGGCAATTTTTTCAACATGGTGAATTCTTTGAAGGGGGTGAAATGTCTAGTTTCAAGAAAGGCCTCTATCAGTGAACACTAGTGCCCCCTATTAGTACCCTGCACAATTACAGAATTAGCTAATTGACTCTCTACTTTGGACCTACATATGTACATGCATATTTCCATAAAAAGATGGTGAAATGTAGAATATTTTGTCTCACTTTCACTTTTCAAATCGAAACAAGACGGAAGATGCTTATTAGAGCATGGGCACTCACTGGGTCGAACATGGTGGTAGTTTTCACTTAACCTCACTCCATGCTACATGTAGGTCAGTACAGGCCTAAACGGTCATGTATTACTGACTGGCAAGTCACATTCCCGCTACCCTTAACCCTTTCCCCCTCAAACCGGCCAAAACCGGCTGGTGGTCAAATGTCGTCTGGTTCAGTGTTTTCAACTAATTTCAACTGTTATGAAAAAGAATTTGACTAAGAAATGTACACGAGACTTATCAAGATCACATGCCCCAGGTCAACAGCTTTCCTTGGCATGGGTTGGGCACTTAGTGCTTAATTCAAGGGGAAAGGGTTAAAGCAGCTGCAGCATGACAAGTCAGGCAATGCAAAAACCAATGACTGTAGTTTGAGTCTTCAATATGACCTTGGGGAGGCACATGCATTTTGCATTCAAATTTCAGCTTTTTATCACAAGAAAGATCAACATGCAATATTTTCACTCAATTTTAGCTGCATATATAGGATAACACATCACCTAAGTTTCTATGAAATTGCATGATGAAACCCTGGCATGGCACTTAGCATGAAAGCAATCCATTTCTTAACCCTCTTCTAGTTAACCCTTTCCCCCTTAAACCGGCCACAACCGGCTGGTGGTCAAATGTCCTCTGCTTCTGCGTTTTCAACTGATTTCAACAGCAATGAAAAACAATTTGACTGCCAATTGAAGATGAGACCTGTCAAGACAAAATGACCCAGCTCCACAGCTTTCCTCGGCATGGGTTGGGCACCAACCCATGCCAAGGAAAGTTGTTGACTCAGTCTTAATTCAAGGGGGAAAGGGTTAACGAAGACTGAGTCAACAGCTGTCTGCTGACAAGTGTCATCAGCTGTCTGCTGACAAGTGTCATCTAAAAGTCTCACTCAAAGCCTAATCTAGTTTTGATATATTTAGCCAAAAACATTGATGCATACAGTATTTTATAGCCAGATGCTTTCAGGCACTTTCATATGGAAAGGGTGAAGTTTACCTCATGACTGCCACAGCAAACTGTTTCAGTACCACTTCTGACGGAATCAAGGCCAGGCTTCTCAGTGCATCACTCAGCTTTCTGGCCACATCTTTTGACATGAAGACTGGAATCCAGCCTACTAAGGATGATGGGCAACGTTCGACCAAAGCACCGGCTACTTGTAGCAGATCAGATTCACTTTTCTGTCAATAGAAAATAATACCATGGGGCCCTGGCTTAATTTTAAGAAAGAGATACACAAGTACCGTACATGTAAGCATCCTGTGTGCTGATGATTGCTGTCATTATCATGGCCATAAATACATGCAGTCACACTTAGGGTTTTTCTAGTTAAATTTACACTGGGGGGGGGGGGGGGGGGAGAGGGCAGAACGCCTATAAATTTTTAGGGTACCACCTACATAAAAAAAAAAAAATAAGTTTCACCCACAACTTACAGCTGTGAAATATGCTCATGACCCTCCACTGAGGTAAAAAAAATTACAGGTGTGTTCTGCCCCCCCCCCCCCTTGATGTAAATTCAACTGGAAAAGCCCTTATATATTTAGATTTGATAAACATCTGGTTTATCAAGACTTAAAATAAAGGGTCAGATATTCTATTGCTTCTTTTGTCTAATACTGTAATATATAACTGTACAAAGCATCATAATATCATAACACTCTGTCCATAAAAACCAGAAATGAAAGGCGGAAATAGCTAAATGCAAATTGGTGCAATAAACAGTCACATGGAATGAAGCTGACCCATTATGAAAACAGGAGAACCTGGTAATCCCCTGGCAACAAAGCATATACGAATCTGGAATGTGAAACTGTCATATGCATGAGTTTAACAAGTGATGTGCCAATCTTAACAATCAGCCATTATGACGAAAAGAAATGTCTGGTTAGTCTTTTGAAGTAGTCTCTACTGTACAAAACATCTGTACTTACTTGTTGCCAAGTGGCCTGGCTCCAATCACACAGAAGTCCACATAGCCAGCCTTGGCTCACCTGTGAACAGATTGCACTGGATTAACATGGCCTTAACACTTATTCTACACTGGATTAACATGGATTTAACCCTTCCCTTCTTATTAAAAAGTGACCAAAAATCACCCCCAATAAATATGTCGACAGTTTCAATGAAAACCTACCTGATATTGCCTCCTAAGCAGACCACGCTCAATATGAAAACATGGAGGCCAGTCTGCCCAGTACACAACCAGGATAATACAGACTCAGAATACTTTGCTTGGTACATTTCATCTTGTTTCTACCTCCAACGAGCAACCACAATTTGACCACTCTTAGGGGTGGTCTTTCAAGACAGGTTTGACTGTATTACTGAACTTACACCACTATGGGAGGACAGGGTATGAAACATGATTTTTACCAGCTAAGCAGTTTTTTTTTCACCATTTTCTGATTTGTTACAGACTGAGAGTACATGTGCATGCATTTAAACTGCCAAGTTTCACGCTTACCTCAGTGATGGTATCTGGATCGCCGAGCTTCTGGAGTGCTGATATTGTGTCCATTTTCTTCTGCAGACTTACACACCTGAAATATTGATAAACTGAAAGAGACCTGTATACCACTTTACCAAATTTTAACAGTGAATTTACCATTTACTGTTTGTAAAATCTTCAGGTGGACATGCAGATATTATGTTTAATTGCAACCAAAAATGTCCCATTGGAAATTTTAGTGAAAACACGGATTGAAGCAGACAACATATAATATCAGGCACTTTTGGCCAATACAAGACATGCAAACTAATTTCCCACCAAAATATCTGACCTGGTCTTTAGACCATGGAGACCTCCACCATTCAACTGTGAATGCCCTGTACTAATGGGAGAAAGGGCTGATTATTAAGGCTGATAAACTGGATGAAATACATGCATCAAAAACATTAATAAACAGCTACAGTTTTAACGTATGTATGTAACTTATTTCAGCGTTACAAGGTGAATTTCAGTGTTTCACCACCTTTCCCAGTGTAAGCATTACATTTTGTTTGCCAGTGTAGCATATGCTAGCTGAAGTTGACCAATGCTGGAAAATGCTGAAGTCCAAATTATAGCTTCTTGGGCCTTAGCATTTGCCAGTGTTAGCCCACGTTTACCAGTATATGGAGACTTCTAACACCAGAAAACGCTGGCTACCACTGGCAAATGGCAACTTCTGTTAGCTTTTAGTGTGTAATACTGAGACATGAGTTGAAACACTGGAATTTATGTTCTTATACTGAGGTAAGTTACCTGTGTATGTATGTATACATATGTATGTATGCATGCATGTATGTATACATGAACTGTATTTCCACTGCAAACATTTGAAGTAAAGAAAAGAATGAAAATTGGTTGACAGACTGAGCAGTCAACCTGACTCCCTCAATGTTTTACCTGTCTGAGGACACAGTGTGCAGGGCTATTCCTGCCAACCAGGAGGACCCATTCAACTCCATTGTCACCTGACCTTGATCCTGAAGTGCCCTTAAAACAAACAGTTGTTAGGTAAAATAGAGCAATGATGAAGTCATTTCTCCGGCCCATCATGCCTCCCTTTCTTGAACAATCCCAAACCTATGCACTATATTCCATGGCTGATATATGCTAGGTTCCTATGCTAAAAAAAAAATAAATAAGAAGAACATACAGAATCATTGTACACCCTTAGGGGATGTTCCCTGGCCACGTGTACATGTATATTCTATGATAAGGCCACACCACAAAGTAGGTTCTTGTGCCAGAAGGAATAAAAGACAATTGGATCAGGACTTTAAGACCCCCTCAGCCAGGGTAAAAATATGACCCCCGGTTACCTTGACAACATGTCAAGGTCACTGAATGTCAAACTTAGCAAAGCTTCTAATGCAATGCTGCTGCAGTGCAAGTTTCATGATCATAGTTCAATTAGTTCAAAAGTTACTGCATTGGCATGAGTAAAAATATGATGACCCCTGGTGACCTTGGAAATGGGTCAAGGTTGCTGAATGTCAAATTTAGCAAAGCTTCCAATAGGATACTTCTATAGTTAAAGTTTCGATTGTAGCTCAATTTGTAGGAATGTTATTGCCTATGTAAAGGTAACAACACAAGGATGGAAGGATGGACACATGGACAGACATGATGATGACAGTACCCCATCAGCTCAAAACATGAAAGAGGAGCTCTAATCTGCAACAAATTTTGTGGATAAAAAATCCAAATGATTCCACAATGTACACTATGGTTGGCAAGCAAATGTGAAGGTTCATGTAAACCAGAGGGCTGTGTGAACAGCCCATGCTCAGCTGACCTAGACATTCATCACACTTGCAGCTCTGTGAACTTGGGATAGGACCAAGGTCACCCATGTACTGAGTAAGTCTGACCTTTATAGAAGAACACAAACATGTGCAACATCAAGGTCCCAGTTCAAGTAGTTCTCAAGTTATAGTGAAGAGTAAGTCATGTATGTTGCACTGTGACCCTAGAAACAAAGTCAAGGTCATTCATGTACTGTCTAAGCATGATCTTCATTGAGAAACATTAACATGTGCAACATCAAGGTCCTAACTCAAAACAGATCTCAAGTTCCCAAGTGAACAGTAAATTTCCTGTCAGTTTTCCTGTGACCTTGGGAAAGAGGTCAAGGTCCAAACATCACTGAAGGATGACAATTTGCACAAAATAGGTAGAACCTTATAAAAGGTACATCCCTACTAAATTTGGCACAAATCTGGCCAAAATTATTTAAGTTATAACCTAGGCAAGAAATTCCCATCTTAAACTTTCCTAGTAAAACTTTTTTTAAAGATTTTTGAAAAAAAATCATGAAAAAATCAAAAAATTACTAGAGTGTGACCATTTGAACAAACTTGGCAGAGACCCACCCAAGGTACATTGCCACCAAGTTTGAAATAAATTGGACACAGTTTCTTCAGAGAAGACCAAAATGTGAATTAGCATTAGAATACCCTTTGACTTGCATAGTTAGCAATAGAAAAGGTGCATTTACCGATAAGTACCTCAATTGAAAAAAATTGTTAAAAAATCAGGAATCCACAGCAGTACTACCTAGTGAAATCTTTGCTTGACCCTTTCACAAGGAACATACCCACAAAGTTTCAACTTAATCTGAGACACGGTTCTGGAGAAGTGACAAATGACAAAAACACACAAAAATTCACAAAAAATTTGAAATAATTTGCAGTACAACCTGGTGAACAAATTAAGAACTAGGAGTCCCTAGGAGTGTTCTTATGTAATACAATGGTACCTGCTCTAAAGACCACCTCTCGTGAAAGACCACACTAGTTTTTAAGACCGCCATTTCAAGACAATAGCCTTTAATTTCTTTGTAAGCTTACCTGCAGTGAAAGACCACCTGCCATATGTGACCACTTTTGTCTGGCTTTAAGGGTGGTCTTAAATAGCAGGTACCACTGTATCAAAGCAATTGGGCGAGCAGTTGTGAAGAAGATGATTTTGTAAGATTTTTCAAAAAAAAGAACAAAAAATTCAATTAAAAATAAAAAAATCACTGGAGTGTGACCATTTGAACAACCTGGTGGAAAGCCACCCAAGGTACATTGCCACCAAGTTTGAAGTCAATCTGGATGAGGGTTTTGAAGAACAAGTCGAAAATGTGAATTAGCATTAAAATGCCCATTGACTTACATTGTTATCAATAGGAAAGCAGCATTGATCAATAAGTACCCAAATTGAAAAAATCCTTAAAAATCAGGAATCCATAGCACTGCCACCTAGTGAACAATTTTGTTTCACCCTTCCACAAGGAATATATCCTCCAAGTTCCAAAAATCACTGCAGCGTGACCATTTGAACAACCTGGTAGAAACCCACCCAAGGTACATTGCCACCAAGTTTGAAGTCAATCTGGATGAGGGTTTCGAAGAAGTCGAAAATGTGAATTAGCATTAAAATGCCCATTGACTTACATTAAAATCAATAAGAAAGCTGCATTGATCAATAAGTACCCAAATTGAAAAAATCATTAAAAATCAGGAATCCATAGCAGTGCCACCTAGTGAACAATCTTGTTTCACCCTTCCACAAGGAACATATCCACCAAGTTTCAGCTTAATCTGAGTGAGGATTCTATAGAAGTCAAAAATAGCAAAAAACACACAAAAAATTCATAAAAAAAAAGAAAAAAATTGCATTGCCACCTGGTGAACAAGTTCAGAACTAAGAGTTCCCAGGAGTGTCCCTGTGCGATATCAAAGCAATTGGGTGAGTGGTTTCGGAGACTTTTTAAGATTTGTCCAAAAAAGAACAAAAAAAATCTTTAAAAATCCAAAAATCACTGGAGCGTGACCATTTGTACAAACTTGGTAAAGACCCACCCAAAGCACATCCCCACCAAGTTTGAAGTGAATCTGGCTGACAATTTTGGAGAAGTCAAAAATGTGAATTGTGGACAACCGACTGACGATGGATGGCTAGTCACAACATAAGCTCTGCTGACTGACAAGTCAGCTCAGCTTAAAAGCAACTGTTTGAAACACATGTAACAGAATTTCCAAGTCATGCTGTAAGTTGGTACAGTGAAACCTCATTATAACGACACTCAGATATCCGACATATTCAATATAATTATATATAAATATATAACAACCTGATCTATCTTCTGACCTGCGGTACTTGCAGCAAGCAATATGTGGGTCAGACCTCGCGTACACTAATGGACAGGATGCGGGAGCATTTTTATTACATTAATAAAAAAGATGTATTACAGCCTCTAGGCAGACATTTTGCCAGAGCAGACCACAATGGTCTCAACCTCAAGATTCAGATCTTAGAACACATTCGAACACCCCCCAAACTAAAAAAGACAGAAACACTGAGATTAAAGAGAGAATTTTTCTGGATTCATCAGCTTTGTACCATGGAACCATTTGGTCTCAACGTGATGGGAAAATAAGCATACTTGCTTCGTATTATGCTAAATTTTTATACTGTCTATGCTTATTTTCTTGTCACTAAGTAATTCAGGATGTATATATGGGGAGAAACTAAATTGCCCCCCTTTTCACAGCTGCTACACATGTTTTAGGGTCACTCCAGTCATACCCCAACAATATCTACAATCATTAAGGAAATAAAAACATTTTTATTGTATGTCTCATTACATATTTGAGTGATACCCTTCCCCAGCCCCAGTTTTATTTATCGATAAACTGGGCAGAGGTTGGTCACTAGGACAAGCTATGACATGATTATGGATGCCCGCTCCCATAAAGGAACTTGGGAGTCACATGCACCCGTAAACAATATGTAACTTGCATATTTGTGTTCACACCTTGTCACTGGACAAAGGAGGTGTGTCTATAAATAGCCTGAGCAAACACCAAGCTCATCCAAGACGTTGAGCCTATTTCTTGGTTAGCAACATCTATTGTTGTCAACGTACGGTATTATCACGTAACAAACGAACATTACGTTACGTGATTAACGGTACCACGCTGCAGCCGTTGAAATCTTCAGTTCCTGATGAGCCACACTACTGGCGAAACCGGTCGAACGGCACGAAAGTGAAGCCATACCTTTGCTCGTATTTTCAATATTCAATATAATGACACAAATTTTCATGGGAAAAGGTTTATTTGCTGTTATTGGACTCATTTATCTGACATATTCAGTTATCCGACACATTTCTTAGGAAACAGACGGTGTGATTCTGTAGGCTTCCATTTATAAGGTACAGTAAGATTGTATTCATACTAAATGCAAAAAATTCCATTGGGGTAGGGTATTTTCAGATTATGTTAAACATGCTGTTGTTTACACACAAGAACCACACATCTTACCTTTCTGCCCACTTGTACAGGTTAGTAATTTGCTTCAGGGATAAACCACCAGGTGTCACTACAGACTGGGTGTCCAATAATGATTGCCAAGTCTGCCACACTGGCGATAGACTTTTCCAGTGATGCTGTAACATCAAATATGATATCTTACAATCAGTGGTCATGGTGATGTCACCATGATAACTATCATTCAAAACTAAAACTCAGGACATGGGGGGGGGGACTTCTTGGACAACAAAACAATACCATCATTCACCTACTTCCACCAATTAGACTACTTCTAACCCCCTTAAACCTGCCATAACCAGCTGGTTTCAATGAAATGATGGGCAATACCTTAAAACCCCTCTACTGTAGTGCTTGCCATTGTTAACACTTTCCCCATCAATCCATCCCAAAGTGCTTGCATATAAATTGTAGTCTTTAATTTCTTTACGTAAATTTCATGTTAATATTAATAATAATATTCTGTGGCACTCCGCTTATCTGCCGCGGTCCTGGCTAGCTTAGTAGCTAGTCAGGTGGCAAAAAAAAAAAAAAAAAGCAAGCAAGCCCTATCCCACTGTCGCAACTTTGCGCTCGGCATGCCCACAGCCCCTGCTGATGATGCCACCTGGCAGGGTCATGGGAGCCCTAATAAGGGCTATCTTCTCCCTTCCCTTGCTAAGTTTGTCCTCTATTCTCTTCCGTGATTAATCCTAAGATATTATTCCTACTCTCCCAGCACTGCACCAAGAAGCCTTTCACTGACTCTAAACCAACTCTACTTCCTGGAAAATCGCCCTTCAATCCTAGTATCCATGCTAACCTATCATTCTCTGCCATGTCCCTTACTTGCTCTAAGCTTTTACACTGCCCATCTCTTGTTCTCCATTGTAAAAACAACTGGTCTCTAAGCACTCTATAACGTGTACACCATGTCATCATATGATCAATGGTCTCATCCACATCCTCCCTACACACCCTGCACTTCCCATCACTCCCATTTGTCCACTTCTGTTTCCTCTTCTCCAGATTGATCACTCCTGCTCTGCCCTGAAACAACAGTCTAGAACCCTTGCTACCATCCCAACATTTAGTCTTCACTGGCTTGTCTACAGCTCTATATGCTTTCAATGTGCTTTTTTCCTCAACCCCTCTTTTCCACTGCTCCACATGTTTCTCTTGGATCACCTTTCCTATATAGGATTTCCACGCCACTTCAATTTCATCTGGCCCTTTCAGCTCATATTTCTCAGCTAACTTGTCTATTTCTTGAACCCATTTTGTCTTTTCACTGACAGCCTCAATGTACGCCTTCCTACACCATCTTTCTTCATTCACCTGTTGCAAATACCCCCAGTAGCCTAGCCGAGCCTTAGCTATTCTATCTCTTATTGGTAACCATCCCAACTCTCCCAACACTGCCTCTGTTGCTACACACGGTGGTGCCCCAAGCACCCATTTCCCCATCTCCCTCTGTGCCTTCTCCATCCATTCAATATCCTTCTCACTAATGGCTATTACATCTATCCCATACAACATCCCAGGTATGGAAAGTATTTTTGCTGGGTATTTTGCATAAGACCTACCCGGGTTGCACACCCCAGGTCAACAGCTTTCCTTGGCACAGCTTGGATGCAATGCCAGGGTTCGAAATTAGCGGGTGTCTTGGTGCCTCGGGCAACTTGATTTCCTTAGCTGGTTTCCCATGGGGCAACTTTCTATCTTCACCAGATCATATCATTTCCAACAAGAGTGGGAACATTAAACACAGTTCCTAAAATCTTTTTTGTGCCAAAATGCAGTCTTCAAAGTGGTGACAAATATACCTCTTGTTCATCTATATTTGTAACATTTTAAATGTGGTGGGAAACTGGGCAACCTTCTGGAGGCTTGGGCAATTTGTAAAAATGCTGTAGTTGCCCAGGGGAAACTTGAAACAGTAGTTAATTTCTACCCCTGAATGCACAAAAGTCACACCAATGAAAGTGATAGCCTCAGTCTTATTCTGACCATGAAGTAGTCAAATTATTGAGGAGACACTGAACAAGGCATGAAACTGACATATTTGACCCCTGTGACCTTGAAACGAGATCCAAGTCACTTGTATGCAATCCCATCTGAGCACTCCATATGAGGGACATACAAATCAAGTCTGGTTTTGGTTGCTCTTTCCATTCTCAAATTACTGCAGTGACTCTAAACATGGCATTAAAATTTACATGTACACCAACAATGATGAAATGGTAGAAGAGCTGGTTTTCACTGCTACATCTTTACCTTGCAGCGGTATAGCAGATTCACTACACTTCCAAGATGAAAACAGTTTCGGTCAACTGTCTCTACTTGGTCTAACATGTAATATGCACTGGCAAGGTGATGAACAACTCCTGACTTCACACCAGGTGCATGTTAATTAATTCTTTCAGTGCCAAGCACAACTTCAGTCAAACTAGTCTGAATTACCGGTATCATAAGAATCCCAGATTCCTATTCCTTGTAAAAAGACCTTTCATTCAAGTGTCAGCATGCATAGAGTTCCAGCAAGAATATCCCAGGTCAACAGCTTTTCTCTGCGTGCATTGGGCATGTTGCGCCCACTGCCCACTAAGAAAAGCTGCTGACTCATTCCAAAATTTGGCACTGAAAGAGTTAAATAAATTCAAAGCTTTCTTATGAGGAATTGGGTAAACTAATTTTGTTTCATATTTATTGCACAGTGACAACACAGAAAAACAGGCTGCAGGTGTGGAGTGTATGAAATTCCACATGCACTGAGAAACATGGCGCCAGAAAGACCACCAGAAGTTGGACACTCACCATTATAGAGGCAGACACTAATGGACACTTTTCCAGTAAAACTCCAATCATCTCATTCATCTTGTATCTTCCTGAGAGAAATTTCAATCCCTGTTTCCATTAGAAAAAAAGAAAAAGAAGAGAAAATAATGAAAAGACTGGCATGTAAGGATGTTGTGTGTGTCAAATGATTGTAATCATGTGTTAAATTATGTAATTGATTGAAATAGAATAAATATTCAAAATTTAACAATTTCCCCTTAAATTGGTGGGCAAAATTGATAGTCAAATGTTGTTTGTTCCATTGCTTTCCAAACTTTAGTGTAAACAAAAACAAAAACAAAACACAAAAATCCCCAACAGTTTATTGAATATTGTAGGTGAAACCTAGGCCCCAGGTTAACAGCTTTTCTTGGAGTTCCTGGAAATCTGCTGACTCAGCCTTACTTGAAGGGGAAAGTGTTAAACTCTTTCAGTGCCAAATTCTGGACTGAGTCAACAGCTTTTTTCAGCGCACACTGGGCGCAATGCTCCCAATGCAAGTCAAGAAAAACTATTGACTTGGGGTATTCTCTCTGGAACTATAGGCATGCTGGTACTTGAATGAAAGGTCTTTTTACGAGGAGTATGAATCTGGGAACCTTATGATAATTCAGACAAGTCTGACTTGAGTAGATTGACTTTAGTCGTAATTGGCACTGAAAGAGTTAGAAGGCTCAAATATTTGTTTTTAAAGGAATCAATTTATTTCAATTAATTACTGTGAAACAAGTGTTGAATACAATGTTACAGGCTTCCAAATGTTTAACTGATTAAAAGCTTGTCCATTTCCTTTCCTTCAATTTCTGCATCTGCCATATACGTCAATCAACAACATAAACTGTACAGGGAAAAAGCTGATACATGTATGATTCATGTTTGTCAATCAACAGGTTTATCTCTACACTTAGTTGTGGCTGTTGTTTCAGCTTCTTATATATTCTAATTTGCAGTGACTTCATGATCACTGTTCACCAGTTTACGACTAACGATTGATCAAGGAGTCAATAAAGATCATCGTTTGAGGGTTAAGTCAATGATCATTGTTCAAGGGTTCAATCAATGATCATTGTTCAAGGTTCAATCAGTGATCATTGTTCAAGGGCTAAGTCCATGATCATCATTCAAGGGCTCAATCACTGACCATTGTCCTTCGATTAAGTTAATCATCATTGTTGAAGGCTTAAATCAATGATCACTCATAAAGGCTTAATTGATGATCACTCTTCAAGCGTTGAACCAATGAGCATAGTTCCAGAATTAATGATCCTTTTGGATGTTTTTTTTAGTCCATTTTGGTATAATTTGAATGTATGGCATGAGCAATTATGGCAAAGAAGAATTAAGTACATGACATGTAGGTACATGTGGACACCTACCTTTAATATATATAATGTGCATCCGTGGGAGAGACTGCCACCTTCACTGCAATGATTCCTCTGCAACAGTACAAGAAAATACTATTTTGGGTGTCCTCTTTCCCTTCAAATGTCATTTTACTCAATGACTATCTTGACAAAGCAAAAGTCATGAGCCAATATGCAACAAGCTAAGAAAACTGACACTTGATCAGTAATTTGTTCTCAAACTAGAAGCCAGACCGACACACTAGATTTCAGACTTCTATTAAATTTGACACCCAGTTATTAATCCTGCAGTGATTGAGAATTGACACTAGTTCTCCCACCTTTGAAAACAAAAGCTATTTTAACAGGTAAAACAAAAGGACTGTGACAGTTCTGTGCTCAGCTGACCCTTCATGAACAAACTGGAGTGACCAGTGCCACCTAGTGTACAGCCTTCTTTGACCCTTCCACAAGGAACATTTCCACAAAGTTTCAGCATGATCTGGCTGACGGTTTGGAGTAGATGTCCCATACGAGTTCCTTATTTTAAAGTATGCAATTTCAAGTAATTGGCCAAGCGGTTCCACAGAAGAAGATTTTTTGAGATTTTCCAAAAAAATGAATGAGAAATTTTTTTTTTAAAGTCCAAAAATAGCATTCAGAGAAGGGATTACCCTTGGCGCCCACAATCTTTTTTTCCTCAATTCTTCATTTTTTGGTGAGACTTCCCAGTAGAATACTTTACATACAATTTCCATCTTGTTGTCTATGAAATGAACGAGTACTTTAGGATGTGTTCTTGGGGCAGGTCCTTGTGACAAAGACCACTATATTGTGTGTGTATCACTCATACGGCCATCAAATACATACTTCGGAATTTTAATAATAAGTTTAAAAATAATGTGAGGAAGCTGGTTTTCGATAGAAATGTGGTCCACTATAATGTGCATCTCCAAAAAAAAAATGGTGAAGCTGCGTTGGATCATTGCTGAGATATTAAGGTAACATTGTCCCTTTGTGCACCACTCAGATGGCCCTCAAATAAATACTTTCAAGTTTCATAAAAAGTTTATAAGCACAAAAAAGGAAGCTGGTTTTCATTTGGGTTCTGGTCCATCATAAGATGCATCTTTGACAAAAATTTGGTAAAGCTGTGGTCAGTACTTTTTGAGATATCACGGTAACATCTCTTAGGGTCGGTGCCACTCAAATGGCCTTCAAATAGATACATTAAAAGTTTAATAAAAAGTTTTAAAATACTCAGAGGAAGCTAGTTTTAAATAAAGTTCTGGTCCATCATAGGATACATCTCTGACAGAAATTTGGTAAAGCTGTGACCAGTATTTTTTGAGATATCACGGTAACATCATCAGGGTTGGCGCCAAATAGACGGCTTTCAAATAAATATATTAAAAGTTTCATAAAAAGTTTTAAAATCATCAGAGGAAGCTGGTTTTAAATAGGGTTCTGGTCCATCATAAGACATCCCTAATAAAATTTTGGTAAAGCTGCAGTCAATATTTTTTGAGATATCACGGTTACGTCATCAGGGTTGACTTCACACATTAAAAGTTTCATCAAAAGTTGAAAAAGTAATCAGAGGACGCTGGTTTTCAATAAGAACCTGGCCTATATAAGGTCCTTCTGTGACAGAAATTTGGTACAGCTACGGTGAATATTTTTTGAGAGATCTTGGTAATGTCGACAAGACAGAAAGATGGACGGATGACGAAGGGGACGAAAATACCCTCCAGCACTTTATGTGCCGAGGGTAAAAATTGCTGGAGCGTGACCATTTGAATAAACTTGGTCGAGACCCACCCAAGGCACATTCCCACCAAGTTTGAAGTGAATCTGACAAAAGCTTTTCTAGAACAAGTCGAAATTTACCATTGCAATCCCCATTGACTTGCAGGTAATCAATAGGGTTGTGTGCATTTAGTGACAGTATCCAAAATGAAAAATCCTTAAAAATCAGGGATTCACATCAATTCCGCCTGGTAAACAACTTTGTTTGGGCCTTCCACAAAGAACATTTCCACCATGTTTCAGCATAGTCTTAGTGACAGTTTTGGAGAAGTCAAAAATAGCTTAAACACACAACAAGGCCATGGGCCTAAAATGTAATCTGTAGCTGCAAACTGACCAGTTGGTTGATTGGTATTTTTGGTAGACACATAATTGTGTGTGCATATGATGTGCTTCCAGAATATTCTCCGTTTTCTAAAGTTTTTGGTGTTGTACCTTTCATAATTTGTTGCCAAAGAAGGGAATACAGTGACAGCTGGCTTGAGAGAGGAGGCCAAATTGAGATCACTTTTTAGGACCAACATATCAAGATATTTTTCTGAACAACAGACCCATGGGCCTAATGCTCTGCCGACAGATGACTAGCAGGTCAGCTGAGCTAAATATCATAAAACATTCACTGGAGCGTGACGACCCACGTACACTGCCACCAAGTTTGAGGTGAATCTGACGGACAGTTTCTTCAGAGAAGTCCAAAACGTGAAATAGCATTAGAATACCCATTGACTTGCATAGTAATCTGACAATAAGAAAGGTGCTTTTACCAATAAGTACCCGAATTGAAAACATCGTTCAAAATCAGAAATCCATAGCAATGCCACCTAGTGAACAACTTTGTTTGACAATTTCACATGGAACATACCCACAAAGTTTCAGCTTAATCTGAGTGACAGTTCTGGAGAAGTCAAAAATAGTGAAAACACTCAAAAAATCATTAAAAAAATTAGAAAAAAATGCAGCGCCACCTGGTGAACAATTAAAAGCTAAGAGTCCCTGGGAGTGTTCCTGTGTGATATCAAAGCAACTGGATGTGTGGTTTTGGAGAAGATTTTTTTAAGATTTGCCCCCCAAAAAAACAAACAAAAACAAGCTGGCTGTGTGAACAGCCCATGCTCAGCTGACCTAAACATTCATCACACTTGCAGCTCTGTGAACTCGGGAAAGGATCAAGGTCACCCATGTTCTGAGTAAGTCTGACCTTTATAGAAGAACACTAACATGTGCAACATCAAGGTTCAAGTAGTTCTCAAGTTATATTGAAGAGTAAAATTCATGTATGTTGCACTGTGACCCCAGAAACGAGATCAAGGTCATTCATGTACTGTCTAAGCATGACCTTCATACAGAAACATTAACCTGCTGCATCACGCTACTAACTCAGAACAGATCTCAAGTTATCAAGAAACAGTAAATTTCGTGTCAGTTGTCCTGCGAATTAGCATTAGAATGCCCATTGACTTACATAGTAATCAATAGGAAAGCTCCATTGACTGGCAAGTACCGTAACTGAAAAAAATCTTTAAACATCAGGAATCCAAAGCAGTGCCACCAAGTGAACAACTTTGTTTGACCCTTCCACAAGAACATATCCATCACATTTCAGCTTAATCTGAGTGACGGTTCTGAGAACATGTGAAAAATAGCAAAACCATACCAAAAAAATCATTAAAAAAATTAGAAAAAATTGCAGCCGCACCTGGTGAACAAATTTGGAACTATGTGTCCCTGGGAGTGTTTATGAATGATATCAAAGCAATTGGGTGAGCTGTTTCAGAGGAGAAGAGTTTTTAAGGTTTGTCCCAAAAAAGAACAACAAAATTCATAAAAAATCCAAAATTAAATAGAGCGTGACCATTTGAACAAACGTGGTAGAGATCCACCCAAGGCACATCCCCACCAAGTTTGAAGTAAATCTGGCCAAAATTATTTAAGTTATGTGCATTACAAGATAAACCCAAGTTAAACTTTCCTATTAAAACTTTTGTAAAGATTTTCGAAAAAAAAATCATAAAAAAAATCCAAAAATCATTGGAACAAACCGCAAGTATTCTTATGTACACATTTACTTTTTATTTCAATTCCATTAAATTAATTTGATATCCTACATCCCAACGGGAGCCCCACGGCACGAACAAATATTGATCGGCTCTCGCTTTGCATCGCGTATGCTGGGGCCTCATTTGGGTTGCGGTGAAATTGCGATCGTTTGAACACTCTATCCATTGCTAGAATACAACAGATTCTGTCATTCTATGTGGACAGTGCTCTGATATGCCTTCTATATTAAACTTTGGTCTTTCTTTCTTGTCTATGCAATCCAAAGAGTTCGAAACAACAATCACCAGATTCGTCCTCGTGCAAACAGATGACCGTACATCACCATTTGCATATCTGGATGTGCAAACTCAAGAATTTGGGTTAATTCATTCAGCTTTCAGGGAAGCGCAAGCCCGTCTTCCCGCTCTTTATTGCGGTAACATGTGCCGAAGTTTTTGAACAAAGTCTGCCTTACGAAATAGCCTCTCATAAAAAGATGTACCCAAAAATTTAATCAAAAGTCAATAGTATTCCGCACTTTCTTTTGTTACGGCCGATGTAAACACAAGCGGAACGTCGACCAACACGTGGAGCGATGTGCCATTGTGCGCACGCATGTAATTCTGACTGCATACGCCACGCCCACGGGTGACCGCTTGTTCTTGGGAAAGTTCCTTTGTCTCCGGTGGCAGGATTGTACTGGCATCAAGGTTGGATAATTATGCACTTACATTAGAACACTTGTGTACACACAGGTAATAAAAAGCCTCTTATTAAAAGATGTACCCCAAAAATTAACAAACGACCTGCAGCTAAACTTTCTTCACGACACAGAGGCGCGTTTTTTCGGGTGAAACGATCCCCTAATGAGCAACAAGTGGATATTTGCAGACTTCTGAGAGCGGCCCTTGACCCATATATCAACTTCGCATCAAGTTTTCAACTAAATGGAATTAAATGAGGACTTACAAATGGTTCTTTTCAAGCTCTTCAGACCCGCAACCTCAACAATTGGGCCTTAAACCTCAAATTCCTGTTCAGAAACTTGGATATCCCCAATTTTTTTTGGCACTGCCAAGCAACATGTAAACAAAGATGGCCGCCAAAACTGATTGTAATATCTGTGGCGAAGCCACAGATAAAAATGCATAAACACGAGGACTGTGACAGTCCTATGCTCAGCTGACATGTACATATACCCTTGTGATTTTTTAAGATTTGCCCCAAAAAAGAACACAGTAATTCATAAAAATCCAAAACTCAACGGACCATGTCTATTTGAACAATCTGCTAGAGGCCCACCCAAGGTACACTGCCACCATGTTTACAGTCAATCTGACTGACAGTTTGGGAGAAGAAATCAAAATTGTGAATTAGCGTTAGACTGACCATTAGCTTAAATAGTAGTCAATAGGAAAGGTGCATTTACCAGCAAGTACCCTAATTGCAAAAATTGTTGAAATCAGGAGTCTGCAGCATTGCCTCCTCATGAACAACTTTGTTTGACCCTTCCACAAGGAACATATCCACCAAGTTTCAACTCAATCTGAGTGATGTTTCTGGAGAAGAAGTCAAAAATAGCCATAACACACAAAAATTCATAAAAAAAATTTAGAAGAGAATTGCAGCACCACCTGGTAAACAAATTAAGAACTAGGAGTCCCTAGTAGTGCTCTTGTGTCATATCAAAGGAATCGTGTTAACGGTTTTAGAGAAGATTTTTAAGGTTTGCCCCAAAAAAGAACAAGAAAAAATCATAAAAAATCTAAAAATCAATGGAGTGTGACCAATTGAATACACTTGGTAGACACCCACCCAAGGTACATTGCCACCAAGTTTGAAGTCAATCTGGCTGACAGTTTTGGAGAAGAAGTCAATTGTTGATGACGGATGCTGGATGAAGAACCATAAGATAAGCTCAGCTACTAACAAGTCAGCTGGGCTAAAAATAGAAAATTGCAGTGCCATCTGTGGAACAAATTAAGGCCTAAGGTTCCTAGAATTGTTCCTATGCTATTTCAAAACAACTGTGAAAAAGCATAATTTCATCACTTTAATAACAAAATTAGCTATATTTACATTATTCCTAACATGAGCCTACATTTCCAATTTTTTCATATCAAGTGCCAGTACTGCTAAGGTTATAAAATTCCATGGAATTCAATAAATTACGCTAAAAGATGGTTATCGAATCACAATAATTACTGAAGCTTGAATCTCAACTATCAAAAACCTGTCTCATTTAGGAAGAAATCTATTTTTGGATGTTAACTCACCATGTAGTGGTTGACACAGTTCACAATGGGCCCCCACTGTATGCTGTTTATGTGACCTTGACCTCCCAGGTCATCCCAATGACACTGACCCTGAAGGTCATCTGTGTACAACAAGGCTGGGTGCAGCAACATGGAAAGTCTGCAATAATCATTGAAAACAACTACATGCATGTCATATATTTCACTTCAAACATAATTTTCTTTTGACAACTCTCTATCTTCCTCTGTATGACCATCATATGCAAACAAATTCTCACCAATTTCAACATTCACCTAGTAACTTCAAAATTTGCTATTGTTTTCTCCGTTCTCACAAATGCAGCAGCCTACCAACAATAAAGGTAGAATCTGAAGGCTCGCTGTATAACTAAAATATACATCTCAACCTTTACACTCTTAATTTACATTAGAGACACAAAGTTTCATATTCATTTCACAGGTCTTGAATTTACAAGCAGCAACCTAAAAACATACTTAGCTTTTACAGGGACAGCCCCAGGCATTAAAATTTTGTAGCAAAATTGGGAAAATAAACAGTAATCACTATGGCAAGTCGTTTTAACATTTAATCAGATTTATGGATATCAAAAACTGAAGTTTGGACATCCATGAAACGATTTTGGATATCCAAAAATAATTTTTGATATTCAAAATTTATTTATGGATATCCAAAATTCAATTTTGGATATTCATAAATCTGATTAAACGTTAAAACGGCTTGCTGTTTCATTGGGAGCAAATAACTCTATATCACAAACAGGACAAGCAATTTTAACATTTAATCAGATTTATGGATATCCAAAAATCAATTTGGGATATCAATAATTTTTTTTTTTTTTTTGTTATCCAAAAATTATTCATTGATATCAATAAATGAATTCTTGATAATAAAAATTATTTTTGGATATCCATAAATAATTATTGATACATGTATCAAAAACTCAAATTTGGATATCCATAAATCTGATTAAATATTAAAACTGCTTGGCATAAATCACCGCAGAATTTGACCTAACTGTTACAAAATTCATGTTAAAATAAATTAGCCATTTCAACTTTCTTTAGCCAAATGAATGAAACATTAGCATTTGGCTAATTGGTTAATGGCACCAGCAGTCCCTGCTTTTACCTGTTACTTTATTACAGTGACCACACTGCAATATTCTTTGTTATGTACCTTGTTTTGGTAAAATAGGCTGAGACACAAAACAGTTTTAGAGATACACATACAGTTATTTGAGGTTCTGAAACATGCTCTATAAGTTAACCAATGCAGAACCCTGATTCTCTTTTAGGCTAATACGGCTGTCTTAAAAAATACCTGTTCAACTTGTATATGGTAAAATAAAATTCTTCTAAATTTTGGTACTTGTATTTTACAAGGAGGCAGCAACAGCAATGGACAGTGAGAGTATATGACTTGGCTGAACAGTTTCTGGTGTTGATGTTATGGTAGAGTTGCATGACGTTTGACTGTAGGATGAGAGACCTATCAAGATCATAACATGAGCTAAATCGTCAACTTTCCTCTCAAAGTATACCTTGCCCACAGTGCCTCAAAAGGAATCATTTTGCTTTCCACTACAATTAACATTAAGTTAATGGCAATAAAACACAAGACATTTGCTTTATGAGACTGCCATTCTGAAATTCAATGCTTCAAGGCATTTTCATGTGCTATGTGAAGCAAGAACTATGTAAACCAAGGTCTTTACTGTTTGGGTGGAGACATGAGAGTTTGAGATCGCCTATCATATGGGCTATCCATCAAGTCTCTTTGAAGTGATTTGGACTACAAAGGGTTACATGTAATTGTGGTGGGGGGGGGGTGAGAAAATGAAATATTTTTTTCCTATTTCAACAAGTTAAAGTATGAGAGCACTCTTTGAGTGCTTTTTTGAGTGCTTTGTTAAATTTTGCAGTTTATTTCATGATGGTACATGTATCATTGACAACAAAACCTACATGTATACAAAGACCTGTGCTGAAAGAGCATCCTGAGGGATTACCAAATTGCATGTCCCTCAAGTAAGGCAGTCTTTCATTAGAAGTACAGTAGTCCCTCCTTTGAGAGACCGGCCCAAGTGCCACCCAAAAGGCGGTCACAAAAAGCAGGTGGTCCCTCAAAGGAGGTATAAATAACATGAAAAGTACTACAGAGAGACCTGATAATTGTGGTCTCTCAAAGGGGTGGTCTCCCAAAGGAGTGGTCTTTCAAAGGAGGGACTACTGTACATGTATAAAGAACTTGGCTACATATCCTGAAAAGGTGATCCTTAAGGGCAGGTGGTCTCTCAAGACAGGGTCCACTATATCAGTTCGACATACCTTTTGTGTCAAAATATTTTCCCAACCCATCAATGCTAATTTGAAGAGTTTCCATAATACACCAATAGTGACTATCAATGACTGTCTTATTTGACAAGTGAAAATCTTGCAATTTGTACCATCATACTTACCTGAAGAAGTTAGTCAGTTCCAATTCTTGGGTAAATTTGTCTTCAGAGGGGATCCTGGCCATGCGTTCTTGAAGCACCTGGTGAAGCCAGGGCAATGTAGCAATACCCTCAGCATCATTTCGTGTTGAACACTCACCGCATGCAGAAACTGTCAGATTCTGTTCAGCAAAGTACATCATCTTGTACTGTGTACCATATTTTTTGGATACTAAATGTAAAAATGCCAAATATCATATGGCAGCAGAAAGGTAAGAGTACAAAATCAACTTTTAACAATTCTTAGTATTTAATAGTCAAACAAATGAAATAGGAATACCAATGAGTACTTTTCTTTAAAAATACTTTGATGTTTGAATTCAGCTAACAACTGTCAGTCTTTTGATTGATGAACTTTCAATTCATAAAAACAGAATGGTCTTACACGAAAGTTTGTTAGCTGTCATAATGGTCACGGTGGATTGATGAGTCATGTGACCATAAGAAACGTTTTTTTTTCTGAATCACATTCCACGACATGAGCTACTACCCAGTATCAAAGGCAAAGTGATCCATTAATGCATGCCAGACCTTACTTTAGTAAAAACACTTCAGACTGAACCTGTGCACTCCATGCTATTTTACCTGTAAAAGCAGGACCATCTGATGCCTTGTTGTGCCTCTAGACTGTTCTTCCGGTGCTGGTAATCTACAGCCTCTATGTGGGGCCTTAACTAATGCTGTCCTGTGATTGGTTGACAGCATCAACATATGGAAAGTATGTAAAAAGTCTTACAGACACACAGTTCTAAACAGTATGAACAAAAACTAATTCCCATCAGGAAATTAAGCATGTTTGCAATGGGCATGTAATAATTAATGATACTTCTTTCAGCAAAAATAGGTACCAACTATTTCTGTAAAAAACATGAAAACAAGACAGAGCAGAAAAATGTCTGAGTACATTTAAAACAAGTTGAAAGAGAATCAGCTGGTGGTTTTGAATATAGAAACAAATTGTAAAAACACACAAAACTTCATAAAAACATTAATTATCACACTGAAATCTGTCGAACAAATTAATATCTAGGAATATTAACCAGTGTTCCTATGCAATTTTGAAGTAACAGGTCAAATGGTATCAGCAGATTTTTTTCTCATTTTTCCCACAACTAAAAAAAAAAAATTGTTAACAAATTCAAGAGGGTCACGTGACCGTTCCCAGGTCAGCTGACCCAGATATATACACCCAAAATAAGTCCAAACCTGATCTTGAGCTGAGCAGAGTTGAGCTTCAGATACAACCTGAACTCAGCTACAGTGAGCACAGCAAAGCTGAGCTTTGCTGAGATAAACTTTGAGCTATGCAGATACGAGTGACCCATGTACTTCACCTAGTGACCTACTTTTAACCTAGTTTTACTGAGAAATACATTTAAGACATGATACATGTGTGTAAGATTTCAAAAACAGAGTCAAAGGACACAGTCGTTCCTGGGTGGTTTTATGACACACTACCAAAGCACAGGGAAATTATAAGCTGGACAGAAATAGTATCTGAATGCATCAATATGACCCATAAACTTGACCCAGTGCCTTAGTATCTGAATACATCACTATGACCCATATACTTGACCCAGTGCCTAAGTATCTGAATATATCACTATGACCAATATATTTGACCCAGTGCCTTTAACAGTATCTGAACATGTCACTATAACCCTTGACCTAGTGTCACAGTTTTAACTGTGCCACATTTTGGACAGTCAACAGACTTCCTCAGGGTTCTTTGGGTGCAATGTGCCCAAAGTGTGCCAAGGAAAGCTGTTGACCCAGACTATTATATCTATGGAACTATCGGCATGGTGGTACTTAAAGGATAGGTCTTTTACAAGGAGTATGAATCTAGCACCCTTATTGTAATTTACAGCAGTTTATGTTAAGTAGTTTGACTTTAGTTGCAGTTAGCACTCAAAGAGTTAAATCACAGCTAGCTAGTCCTGATGTGTGCCTGTGTGAGTTTGTTGGGGAAAAAATGTCAACGAAGAAAGAATTTACTGCCTGGAGATGATCAGTACATGAACTTATCACTGTGATCCAGACATTTGACAAAGGGACCTAGTTTTCATACATGCCACGTCCAAAGATTCTGACACAAGTTAATTTCATGAAACAAAGTACATGTAAAAATAAAACAAACTTGTGGAATGCATAAATACATAAGCAATTGACATGTAAATGTATACATACACATTGCCTTTCCAACTGACATGTAAATGTATGGTAATTGTACATATTGCACTTATTGAGGATTAGGCAAACAAAAATGCATTCAAGTCAGAAAATCTAATTGTGGATGGATGAATTAAGCACGATGGATCATGCATGAGAGATATTCTACTCATACTATAAGCTTACATGTAGCTGCTAAACAGATTGACAAATAATTTGTTCAAAAAATAGACCATTGTCACACCAATAATGTCTGAAAAAGTTATTCTTTTTGATGAAATTACCTTACTAGGTTTTGGATCAGAATATAATAAGACAGATTTAGTACCTCTGGGAATACTGACTAGGCTTACCTGCTATCCCAGTCCATGATACCATTGAACACAGCCGTACAAGCATATCGGAGGGATCCCTCACAACCCCCCTGCTCCTGGGGCAGGGGCAAGAACCACTGCTCTACCACCCAACTGTAGTAGTCTTGTCTGGCATAACATATAGAACAAAGCATATAGGACTTATATCTTTCTGATTCTAGTGCGGTTTAATTCTTCAAGTAACTCTAATTTTTCCTTTACATCCTTATATCTCTATACATTTCTTAATCTATCATATTTCATGAACGATCTCACACATCATCGCGCCACCTGGCAGCAAAGAAAGACAAAGTCATACGTTCTATTATTATAATTTTTTATTGACGTCATAGTGCACCTCCGTAATTAATGATGCCTGTTGAATAAAGTCACCTCCGAGAGCCCCCATCCCCTGAGGAAGGCCCACACCTTCAGGGCCGAAACATGTCGGGGGGGGGGGGGACTCTCCTTTATTAAACTCTACTCAGTTGGTTTGTTTCTCCTTTTTATATATAGAACATCGGGTGAATTATAACAATTCATATCAATTCAGTGGTTGTAACCTGGAGGCTACAGGTTTACACTCCCTGCCAGTCTCTGTGAATGAGGACTGTACATGATGAAGGTTAGTGCTGGATAGCAGAAAGGGAAGATTTTAAATCTTCAGAGGAATATGGGAGACCATCTATCCAAAACAGGAGAGTTGAATTCTTCAAAATCTAAATTTTAGTCAGTGATTAATGTTTAGTTATCACCCACCTCAAGTTATCCTTCATAAAATAACATAGCGTACATGACTTATTACTACTGTAAGTCTAGTCATGAATTGTTTAAAAGGTGTTTGCTTGGACAAGGGTTAAGTTGTACCAGCCAGATCCTGATTGATTTGGATCGACCTACATGTGAACATAACTTCCCTTCACCCTCTGACACTAGTCACACACATTTCAGTTGTTACACCTATTTGCAGTTGTTTCCACCTATTGCATTTGTAGCCACCTGCCAGATAAAAAAAAGCCTGCTTCATTCATTGATTGAAAATATCATGTGATACAAGAAGCACATGCTCCCAACCACGCAAGATAGTGCGTCTGACACAGGCCTTGCTGTTTAAGGGGAAAAATCACTCACACTGCCCTCCACACCTACCTGGAACACTTCAGGACAGCTGTGGATGACTCACTGACACCTAGGCAGTAGATTTTATAATGAGTTCCTATGAGCAGTTCCCAGTCATAGTTCTCCTGGAATGAGCTTCAGGAGAGCTATTCTCAGCTCACCAGGGATTTGTTCATGGAGAGGCCTGTAACATGCACCAGTGTAGACCATACTGAAGTGACACAGGGTTGTTCTTACAGCAGCCACTACCATGTCTAATGGCCAACATGTTCTGGACCTACAGATTGGGTCAGCGGTGTGAATAGGAACCTCCAGTGAGCAATGCCATCTGGTGACAGAACTTCCCATACATACCTGTCCAAATCATGGAGTTGGTCCTGGTAGGCTCTGACACACAGCTCCAAGGACAACCAGTCGGCGAGGCTCAACTGGAACCACAATACTCCAGTATTACTGCCACTATACCCTGACTATCTTTTGGCTGAAAAACCATTTTTTTCTCCAGATTACATGCAATTATATTCTGAGGTAAAAGGTGTTATTTTAACCCTTTCTTGCCTCAAATCTGCCAAAACAAGCTAAACATCCAACATCGCCAGCTTCATTGTTTTCAATCATAACAGTGCTACATGTATTAATGAAAATTGTGTGAATGACATTGGAGATGAAGCCTATTGGAAAACATTAAGTTTGCCAGGCTCTCTCTCTCATCTCTCATTCACCCAACCCTTTTTTTTTTTCTTTTTTTTTCTCTTTTTTTTGGGGGGGGGAGGGGAGGGGAGGAAGCATTTCTCAAAGGAAATACATCCCATTGATGCTCATTATATGTTGAAGGAAACTGCATAAAGTGAAAAAAGCCGCTTCCCTCATCAAAATTATTTCAAAGGTGCCTGAGAAATTAACATTTCTGTGGCCGAATAGAGTAAAGATATCATGTAATTCAGACTATAATATAAATTATTTGTAATTCAGTTTCGAGGATCTCAAACAGTGACATCTATGGAAGTTGCACTGTTCAATAATTCACAAAATCCTGAGTTTCATTCACAAAACCCTGGGTTTTGCTTTTCAAAACCCTGATAATTATCACCATGATGTGATGTGGCTGTCATTTTGCATTTAAGGGTCACATCACTGCAGGCAGCTGCACAACGTATTGTAGGTTCTAGATACGCGGCAGATCAGAGACCTCATGCCGCTAAAACTCCAGCACAGTGGCACGGTTCCAGAAACTGAAAATCAGTCTGAATCTATTAAATTTCTTAAAACATATACAGTATATATCTTACGTGGTTTCTCTTGTAGTACTTAAAATATGAGCTCATGAAGTGCACACAGTGATAAAAGACACAATGTTTAAATTGCAAATCGATGAAAGTTTTCCGAGATCCACCATCTTGGCATGATATTGGTTTACAGCAAGTTTAGCAGGCAAGCTGTATTGTGATTGATTGGTGTATCCATATGACCAATTTTGTGGTAAAACACAAAACCCTGGGTTTTTCAAACTATGGAACAAAACAACTGCAAAACCCGGGGTTATCATGACAAAACTCAGGGTTTTGAAACAAAAATGTGAGTTTTGTGAAAAGATTGGATAACAATGCAAAATCCTGTGTTTTGTGTCCAAATTCTTGGGTTTTGCGAACAAAACCCAGGGTTTGTGCATATTATTGAACAAAATTAAAAAATTATGATATTTGTTTTGTTATCCTGGGTAGGTTACAAAACCCAGGGTTTTGTGCAAAACCATAGGATATGAAAGCAAAACTCAGGGTATTATTACAAAACTCGGTTTTTGCATAATATACCCTAGGTTTTGTTTAAAAACTGTGGGTTTTGTGAGCATAACCCACAGTTTTGGTACAAAACTCAGGGTTTTGAGAATTATTGAACAGTACAACTTCCATGTCAGCCTGTCTGGCGGCTTTCTTCACCTGCAGCATGCCACGGATGGCAGCATCATTACCCGTCACTGTGCACGTACATACCTTGTACTGCTTCAGCTGGTGCTGACACTCTGAAGACCAATACAGCTCCAGGATAAACTGATCTTCAGCCACCACTCCAGCAAAGCTTGTGCTTGGTGTTAACCAGTGACGAGCTTCCCGGTATAGCCTTGGCACCAGATATGCAAACTGCAGAACAACGGATTGAACTGATACTTTCAAACTTGACAGACTAATGTTTAACAGATGATAATTGACCCTCTGTTTATCATGTCAGATGGAGAGTAAAGAGTTTGGACTGCGGAATAGGGTAATGACTACTAGGAAGTGGTTTTGGACAAAAAGACATAAATACAATACCAATGCATGTGGGTGTGGGTGTGTTTCATTTTTGCTCTTTTACTGATACTTTTTTAAAAACAGTTCCAATAAATTCTTTGCAACTTGTAACTGTTTATCTTGAATGTGGAAATTAAAACTGATGAAAACACATTCTATTTTTGCCAAATGTTTCACCACGTAAATGTTCAAACAGAAACCTAAAAACTTAATCTGGAGAGTTTTTTCCTGACAAAGTAAAAATCAAATATGTGATTGCCAAAGAACGATGTGCAAGCAAAATTAAGATGAAAATATTTTATCTGAACACATATGCACATTGGATAAATTTTTAGGGAAAAGGGCTTTAAAATTAACTGTTTCTCCAAGATGTATATCATACCCTTGTTTTATCAAGCTTTTCGGTTTTTTTTGTTTTTCTTTTTTTTTTTTTGGACTTTGACTCTGTGTTCATTTGCAACCAGCAACAAAATACAATTTGAGCATTTACCATGTTTACATAAGTGATGTACCTGTAAGAAAAAATAAGAGGAGTGACAATCCCAGTGACCTGAGTTTACTGTTCCCTTGTGCCTGGACAGCAGCCCTCACTTGTAGGACATGCTGTTTAAGACCGTGTTTTCTGTGAGCCAAAAGTGCTCACATATGGCAAGTGGTCTTAAATTGCGGGCAAAGTTACAAAGAATTGAGACTGCTGTATGCTCAGAAATATGGCTATAATAGCCAGGTGGTCCCTCAGAGCAGTGGTCAACAGGTACAACTACATGTACAGTAAAACCTCTCTAACCGAACACCTCTCTATACTGAACACCATTTCTCGGTCCCAAATATATACTTTCAATGCTATCAAACATCTCTATACCAAATACTTCACTATATTGAACACTTTTTTCCAGTCCCAAGGGTGTTTGGTATAGGGAAGTTTCACTGTCCACCCACAACTGTATCTTCAAGCTGGATTCTCATAATACGGTGCACTGTTGTGCACCACAAAAACTAAAGCATCAGTTTAATCATATTCATTGCAAAAGTAATTGAAGAACAGGCTCACCAGCCTACATGAAGGCCTCTTATACATATAGAACAAAACAACATAGGAGGTTTCAAAACAGCAGTGCACAGAAAGATAACAAACAGGACGAAAGATAAGAAGAGAAAAGGGACAAAAGGAACAGCATATGAGTTAGAATCACAACTTTACCAAGTTCCAGTGTAAGATCGTATTTTAAACCTTCCAGAAAATTTAATGCATTTATGAACGGCCTGAAAGATTTCTTCATTTTGACTTTTGGTAATTCCTCTTCTTCAATTCCAAACAATAAGGTTTCCAGATTATAATTGTCAAAAGCATTATTATTTCACACTATAACTTGTTCCTGAGCAGAATTATTCATAAAACTGATGATTATTTTCTCTTATTGACCACATTTTGAGTCCCAAGCTAAAAACAAAATCTTTTATAAATAATGTGTAACACAATGTATATGGTGACAAATAGTGATCTTATCAGTGTTGAGTTGATGAAGAAAATATAGAATAAAACATAAGAACATTGTAGTATATATTGATCAAACATAATTGACTGCACACATTACTAAAACAGAGCCTGCACTTACCCTTTGGACTGCAAGTTTTGGGATGTGCAAGTCATTGTCCTCTGTGTTTGTTGTTCTTTGAATTTTGTGCTGGATGTAATGAGCCAGTAACCTGTTACAAGATGACATGTTATACCTAGTAACCTGTTACAACATAACATGTTATACCTAGTAACCTGTCACAAGTTAACATGTTATACCTAGTAACCTGTTACAAGACAACATGTTATACCTAGTAACTTGTTACCAGATAACATGTTATACCTGGTAACTTATTACAAGACAACATGTTATATCTGGTAACTTGTTACAAGATAACATGTTATACCTGGTAACTTGTTACAAGATAACATGTTGTAACCTGTTACAACATAACATGTTATACCTGGTAACTTGTTACAAGATAACATGTTGTAACCTGTTACAAGATAACATGTTATACCTGGTAACTTGTTACAAGATAACATGTTATACCTGGTAACTTGTTACAAGATAACATGTTATACCTGGTAACTTGTTAAAAGATAACATATTATACCTAGTAACCTGTTACAAGATAACATGTTATATCTAGTAACCTGTCACAAGATAACATGTTTTATAAACTGGTTATGCATGTTATTAACCGTATAAGGCTCTTTAGGCCTACACTATATGGCAGCAGTACATGGGCTGATATTGTATTACACGTCTTGTGATCATGAAAAATCATGTTACAATGAAACCTGCCGTCAAAGCCACCTTTAGGGATGATCAAATTGTGGTCTCTTAAGACAGAAGGTCTCTCATCAGAGGTGTTAATTATATGAAGGGTACCAAACAAAGTATTGTAAACAGATAGTCTTCCAGGCAGGTGGTCTCTCATTCGAGTGATCTCTCAACACAGGGACCACTGTATAAGCAAGTAGGCTTAATGTGTTCTATTATCTTGCTACATGTGAGCATTTGATCAAGTTAACTGTTAACTTAAGTGTCACAGGACCCTGCACAGTAAGAAAGCAACATTATGTATCATGAATATTACAGAAAATACTTTTACCCGTTGATTATAGCTTTATTATAAAGAAAAGCTGGATAACAGTACACAGACAGAAGAATAAAGTTGTCCATACCCTCCAGTAGGAAATGACGTACATGTACTATGTTCCTATATCAAGTTTGTAGGTATTCTCCATATTTGGAAAATTGATTCTGGTCTACAGTTTGTGTATGCAATAAACCTTTAAAATATTGACTTGTTTTTCAATAATTTCAAACTTGTAGATATAATTCTGATACAAGTGAAACAAACCACGCTGAGAACACTATTCACCTGGCCAACTTCACTCCTATGGCACATTACTCCTCAAGTGAATGCCATAGGAACTCAGCCAGTCAGAAGAATAGTAATTCTTGGCTTGGGCAGTTTATTATTTTATCTCAATATTTTGAAAGCAACAAGTAAAAAACAGCTAAGACTACCTGAGGCTGAAGAGCATCCATGCACCACTGTAGTACGGTACTTCAGCTAACACTTTTTCCGGCCAGGAAAACCCAGTGCAGTTGTCGCCTAGATGTATCTCCAGATTGGCTGACCGGCCCTGCAGCTCTGCTGCCTGGCAGAGAAACAAGGCCAAGCCATCCACATGGACATCAGATAGCTCTCGTCCCTACAATTGTAGAATTAACTCTTAGCTCTCGACCCTACAATTGTAGTATTAACTCTTAGCTCTCGTCCCTACAATTGTAGAATTAACTTTTAGCTCTTGTCCCTAAAATTGTAGTATTGACTCTTTCATTATTTCATTGTCAACTTTGACAAAAGTTGATGTGTTCAGAATTGACACCAGAATACTAGATTCTTCTGCATGTGTAAACTGACCTTTCATTCAAGTGGCAGCATGCCAATAGTTGCAGAGACCACAGACTGGTCCAGGTCAACAGAACTCTTCAGCACACTTTGGGTGCAAAGGGTGCCAAGGAAACCTCTTGACTCAGTCAAAACTTGGCACTGAAAAAGTTAAGACAACAGGAGAGTCCTATCTGAATGACTGTAATGGTCTTACCTGCTGACACAACAAGGCTTGTACACGACCACACAGAATTGGCAAAATGCGAGCATGACCGCCCAACATGGACACATATTGTGACGACCAGTCGTCCCGAGGCTGAGCCAAAGTAGACACTGCGGCGTTAACCTGGCAGAAGGTAGTCAGCACACTATCAATGACCTGAAAATAGAAACACTGCCACAAAGTTGCCTCCAAGACAGATGAAGCTGGAGAAAACATGGAGTTTGGTCTGTTTAGCAGGCAAGTTCCAAAGATACAAAATCTTTTTCAATTTTTTTTTTTTGGTCTTTTTTTTTGGGAGGGGGGGGGGGGGACAATGAGCCAATTGGTACATGTGTTACTTTTTAACTATGCTTAACTCACTGTGCTTACAACAGATTGTCTGAAGAAGGGTCTCCCTAACCATTAACCATCTTTGTCAACTGTTCATGTATATTAAAAAAAGTTATGCCCTGATATTGAAGATTAAAACACTCATCTTTCCACCATATCTAGCAAAATGTACATGCAGACCCAGTCATTTTCCTAACATGTCTAACTAAAACTGTACATATCTTGCCCAGTAATCCTTGTCCTCAGAGACCACCATGACACAGAAAAGCAGTCTTTCAAGACTGCGAATCACAAATGAAGGGTGGGATTTTGCAAAGACAACAGAGTTTGGTTCTTTCTCAAATCTCTCTGGACAGTCTCGTCTCTGAAGGCATGGATCATGGTCAGGAGTTATGGCACGTTCCTTAAAGACAGAAAATTTCAAGATGCTTCATACTCATTCGTACACCACTATCTATGTATTTTACTGCATCATATAAAGAACATCTTATCTAGTTCCTGTGGTATATGGATGATCTCACAAAGTAAAGTATGGCTGTCAGGCAAAGGTAAGGCAGATAAATAATTACCTTCACTTGCACAGGCAGAGGGTGGATTTCAGATCCTGTGGCAGATGTTGCCGATTCCAATACATAAGTGATTTTCTCCGAGATGACAGAAAATTGGCCACGGATGCCTGGAAGTTTGAATATACAGTATGGTAAACTTGGAGGAACTTTCTCATTAACCATCTTTACAAGTAGGTCCCAAAACACTTCATAAATTTAAAGCAAGACTCATATACATGTAACCTACGTATCCAGAACATGAGTAGAAAAAAAGTACAGCAGCAATACAAGTTTCTTGAACAATATTTACAGCAGAAATACAGACATGTAGCAGTAATATGTAATTATAAACTCCCCAACAAACTGAAGGGCATGAGGTTTCGAAATTTGTGACAAGTTTGCAGATAGATGCATAATTATCTAGCAAAAAAAAAAAAAAAACTACATGTAGAAAGATGATTTGCTTCTTAGCAAATTTGTGTGCCTATGACAGTAAATTCTTTAGATGTGTTATAGTTATCACATATATATATATATATATATATATATATATATATATATATATATATATATATATATATATATATATATATATATATATATATATATAAAGGCTAATAAAGCCTGATACTTTCTTCTAAATTTAAAATTTTATGAATATGATTTGTTCCTTTCACAAATTAATTTGTCATGATTTAGAACTATCCAGTTTTTTATTGAATGGTATGTAATTGGACTTTGCTCTTAGAATATCAGACTTGATAGTGTTCAAACGGTACATGGGCTTACAGATTTAGGTCTGTTCAGTTTCTGTTCATATTAAATATGGATAGATAAGTTTCAAAGTTGAAACCTTTGTCCAGTGTTCAATGGATATAAAATGTACCTTCACTATAATCATTTGAATTAACCATTAGAAGGGCACCTCTAGCTATAATAGACTGAATTAGAGAGTGTCATTACCATATCCAAAACATAGTCCTAATGAAACAAATCCAAGTTAATTCCGACCAAAGGCAAAGTTCTTTGGTATCTTTAGCTCAATCACATAAATTTATAGTTCGTCCATATCCAAAAGAGTCTAAGACATACATCTAAAGGTCCATAGGGCCAAAAAAGCCATGTCTAGTTTTAACATGACAATAATGCAAAAAAATTTGTTTAAAAATATAGGCCTATTGCAGTAAATTGGCTTGAACAGGTGCATCATTTATGTGCATATAGGACCGTACAATATAGAAGATATTTAAGATTTAAATTTCGAATGCCACTAATTAGCTTAATTTAAAAAAATGTGACCTTGGATATACATTGTATATCCATTAGATGCACAACTATCTAAAACATGTTGGAGCAGGGATTTTAAAACATCAACTCTTTCTACATGGCCATGCACACAAACACAGAAAACCAAAACTATTAAATATTTATGGTAAAAAAAAAAAGACACAATAATTGCTGATTTGACTCTGTGATGATAAAATACAAATGCAGTTCTCCCACCATTGAGACTACAACAAGGTAAGGTCTTAATGTGGTTTCAAGCTTCGCGGTTTAACAGAGGTGCCACTGCTTCAAAAGGAATAAGGGACAGATGCACGGAACCTGCAATCACTATAGAGGACTCGCCTTCGGCAGTCACCTAATAAATAATACTACATGCACCAAAGACCAAATAAGTGCTGTCATGGCACACCTGCCAAACCACAAGTTTCCAAATTGGCAATATATTTTTGAGTGTGTGTGTGAAATGTGAAAAATAGTGATAAGTGATAATTTTATTTTAATTATCAAAGAAAGGTTGTTCTTAAAAATCGTAATATTTTACTATGTTTATCAAATTCTACACTATTTTGTGAAAATTTCACGTAAAAATAGTAATGATTACTATTAAATAGTAAGACTTGGCAGATATGTCATGGTTGTCTCTAAAAATGTGTCATCACCAGAACACAGCTCACCTGTACACTTTGGGGGCGTGTCTGTGGCATCCTGCAGTACCACCTTTCGTAGGTGTTTGAGTGCCTGGTCCAACTGGTCCATGGGATCCAATATCAGGTCGTCCATCGAGTCCTCATCCACAAACACCCCTGAAGAGGAGAGACGACAGCATCAGCTACAACCCTCCTTGATACAGCACCAGAGAGTATGATAAAACTGGAATACTGAAGAAATCCCTAAGTTACAGTGGAGCTACTATCTGGAACCAGCTGCCACAAGATGTGAAAAATGCAAAGACACTGGATGCTTTTAAACGGAACTGTACAACTTACTTGTTGTCTGCTAGATAATTTGGCTTGAATTGATGTAACCTAGCAATGATTGTCAGCTAGGCTGTTCTTGTTACACATGTGTATGAAATATATTGTACAAATTTTCCTTGAGGGCCTCAGGGGAGATTAGCAGAAATGCTAACTGGGCCACCCTCAATAAATAAAGTATATATATATATATATATATATATATATCAAGTGGATGACAGCATCAACTACAACCCTCATTGATACAGCACCAGAGAGTATGATAAAGTGGATGACAGCATCAACTACAACCCTCCTTGATACAGCGCCAGAGAGTATGATAAAGTGGATGACAGCATCAACTACAAACCTCATTGATCAAGTGACAGACAGTATGATAAAGTGGACTGTAGACACATGTGTGGAAAGGCTGCACCCCTTGGAAAGGAACAGTATTGTTTGAAGACTTACTGTCAGTAAGATCATCCATGCAAGTTTGGTTTTGAAGGACAATTCCTTGTCTGCAGGTGCCCATGCTCTACATGTATCACTGACCAGAGCCAGAGTGACTGCAGTTCCTTGTGTTGGCTCTCCTGACTGTCTTAACTCTTTCAGTGCCTAGTTTTGGACTGAGACAACAGCTTTTCTCGGTGCGCATTGGGCACTGAGAAAAGATGTTGTCCTGGGGTATTCTCTCTGGAACTATAGGCACACGTACTTGAATGAAAGGTCTCTTCACAAGGAATATGAATCTGGGATCCTAATGATAATTCAGACTAGTTTGACTTAAGTAGATCAATTTTAGACGTGATTGGCACTTACAGAGTTAAATACCTTTCCCAGTCAAAGTAAACTGAGACAACTTTCTTTGGCACGGGTCAGGCAAGAACTCTCCTACACATTTTGCTCTTTTCTTGTTTTTGTTTCATGGAGGGCACTGTAAGTTAGAATCAAACTCGCACGAGGGATAGTGTATATGGTGTGTGTCAAGAATTGTCCCCAGGCTGGTCGACGTCTGGGGTACACAAACACAGCACACCTGGGAACTGCAACTTTGGCTATGGATGTAATGTTTTCGTTGCATGTTTTTTTATGCCGTTTTTTTTTTTTTGTTTTTTTTTTTTTTGGAAATTTCCATTTTGCATCCTATAATTGATGTATTAAAACCATTTCCTTCCAATTCATGATTGCAATTTTGTGTCTGTATATTAATGATGCCAAGAAAAGCTGTTAGTCCGGAGTTTCCTCTCCAGTCATTTGTAATATTTTCCTATAAAGGAGGTTCTGACAAAGACAACAATGACATATGGACACACTAAGCAGAGATGGTTACTGGTTCCTTAATCGCAAGGTAAGTCATTCTGACCAGTCACCTGTTGTTGGTCTCACCTTCTAGGAGTATTGTCGCCTCCTTTTTACATCCCTCTTCATAGCTCTTGTACAGTGACACCGGGATTTTATCTGCTCTGGTGACAAATTTGAGAAAAAATAATAAATATTAATACTAGAAGCTTTGATTTCATGCAAGGCATACTTTGTTCACTCAATAATTCCACCTTCAGCGGTTGATTTTTCTATTTAATTTTTTTGACATACTTTGCCTTATGCATTTACCAGTACATTTTTGGGGGGACACAAACACTTTGTACACTGAATATCAATGTGATAATGTACATTATTTGAAAAATGTCAAACATATATATTGTCCTCCATTTGATACTGATATGTACATTACAGAGGTGCTTAGTTGCCCAGCATACAAAATGGGAGCTCAAGCTGAAAAATGTTGTCAAAGGTCAGATGGAAAGGCAGCATACAAGGACCAGTTGCAACAGATTCCAATTTGTGTCACTATATGGTCAGTTCTGTTTGGTGCAAATTTAAGTTAGGTTGCTACTAAAAGAAAGCTTTTATAAATAATAAGACGGTATGTTGCCATGTGTTGTGATTTGTAAAACAGGAGTTCTATTATTTTGTAATGGAGAAGGACAAAAAGCCGGAGATGTACAAATTTAGGTGTTTTATATCATTAGAAAAACGGAACATCTCACGACAAATTGGAAAAACTTGGAACCTTTGACATCACAATCCTGCACTTTGTTTCAGCAAGGAGGGTGTAAAAGTAACATCAATGGTCAATACAAAAAGTTGCCGAAGCCTTCCAACCTCTGGCATGGGCCAGACTTTGTCAGACCTTCCTGATGAAAGTGTAGTTGAAACGTTGGTCTAAAATGTTTGCTGAGTTTACTCATACAGTGATTTCCATGGAAAAAATACTCACTTGTGCAAAGCTTCAATCAACTTCATTGTAGAATCTGCATTGTCTGGCAGCTGGTGGAGTAAAAATAGTATCCATCATTGTAAACTATGTCTTCTTGTGGAGTAACATAGTATAAACCATTGTAAACAATGTCTCCTTGTGCAGTCAACATTGTACAAACCATTGTAACAATGTCTCCTTGTGGAGTAAATACAGTATACTATTGTAAACAATGTCTCTGTGTGAAGTAAACAATATAAACCATTATAAACAGTGTATTTTTGTGCAGTAAACAGTATAAACCATTGTAAACAATGTATTTTTGTACAGTAAACAGTATAAACCATTGTAAACAATGTTTCTTTGTACAGTAAACAGTATAAACCATTGTAAACAATGTATCCTTGTGAAGTAAACAGTATAAACCACTCAAGTCAAAACAAATATATGTCCAACACCAAGGAGGGGTTCAGCTCCACATAGGATCGACAGACAGCAATGCAGGGGTTGCCTCACCCAACTGAAAAATGAAACAGACTAAAAAGAGGCTGAACCAACTATGTGGAGTGTAAAAGTGGAGACCCCCCCCCCCCCCACATGTTTCGGCCCTGAAGGTGCGGGCCTTCGTCAGGGGATGGGGGTCTCGAGAGAGAGCTTTATTATGACAGGTCATATCACATCGGGAGGTGCATATGATCAATACATTGTTTCTTTTTGCCGCCAGGAGGCGTGACTGTATGACATTACATGTTCTGTATACTAGAGATAATAAAATGTGGTGATTCAAACATTAGCTGAAGCGTCATTTTCTTACTAGGTAGCGGTACTGACTGTTACCGGGATATTTGAATATTACAGTGATGAATGAATGAGCAAGATAATGAAAATGAGAGTCTGTGTGGGATTGCTAATTATCCAGTGGATGTAATGAGAGATCATAAATTTGAAGAGCACTAGTCCGAATCGTCTGAGAGGTATAAATCTTCTGCAAGAATGTCATTTTTTTGTGCCGTGTTTAGTATATTTTTGATCTTGGATAGTACTTCATTGATTCTCAGATCTACTTTGTCAATGGTCCACTCATCCTGGCATACTGTCTCTGTACTAACACTGGCCGTGACTGGATGGTCGCTTGTGCTGTCTGATCCATCACTGGATAGATGTGGAATCTTATGGTATAGATGAGTGGCAATATTGTTGTCGTTATCTTGGGTTGTGGCGGCCCGTGCATCATCATCATCGGAGCTGGAGTCCGAGAGGCGTCTGCTTTTGGTAATGGGCCTATGGCTGAGGTGTTTTTTGGCCAGGTTGATGCCTTCAATCAACCTGAAGGTGGCTTCTTTGGTTCTCTTGACCGTAATGCGTCTGGTGGCTTCAAATGGTCTGCTGATGACCACCGGGGTGCAGGCAACAGCTCTGGGGTCTGTCGTGTCTTTCATGCATACAGCATACGCAGTTCATTCTCAAAAAAGTGATATATTATACAAAATCACACAACATGTCGATTGCCAAACACATAACGTAATTTATCTGATCTATTGTGACAAATGCAAAATTAAATATGTCGGTCAAACTTCCAAGACACTTAATACACGTATACAGCAACATAGATCCAATATTAGTAATATGAAAGACACAACAGTAGCCAATCATTCCAATACACCCGGACACGACGTAGATAACTTACGCGTCATAGGATTAGAATACGTCCGTCCTAACAACACGTCGCTACGCTTAGCTATAGAGAGTACATGGATTGAAGAACTGTCAACATTCTCTCCGGCTGGCCTTAACGTAAAAACGTAATTCTAAACCATGATTTTCTCCTGTTGCATCTGCACGAAAACTTTTGCCAGGGCATATACCCTGAGACGCCATCTCCGCACACACGACCGTGAGACCAGAAGATACACGTGCCCTATCTGCTATACGCATTTTGGTAGAACGGACAATTTGATCCGACATTGCAAAAAACAACACGCAGGCCAGGACATCAAGCCCGAAAGATATGACCCCAGAGCTGTTGCCTGCACCCCGGTGGTCGATATCATCCTGCATCCATCTTCTCCACTTGATCGAGTTTTTCCCTTTCATTTGACAAAATACAATTAAAGATGTTTGGCCCTCTTGATGCTTCAATCCAATATGCTGGCCTGCCAGGTGCATTCAAATGACACATCAGTCATGCTTTGGGGTTTGATAAAGTAAGTCAGAGTATATTTCTGTACAACAATACCACAGCTGACCCCAGACAGGAAAGGATACATTCTACATCTTATCAGGTCCGACTCCATCAAATTTATTTCATTCCAATAACAAACGTGCTAGAATGTGTTAGTCGTGACTATAACAGGGCAAGCAACTGTTGTGGCTAATGAATATAATGTCTGACTAGTTTCATTGCAACCTGCAATGCATCAGCAACTGTTGGGAACATTGTGAGTAGCCTATACATGTATATATACCATGGGGTAACAGATCCGTTGCTACATATGCAGGTGTATTTAAAAAAAAAATGTGTTAGTGATGCTTGAGGAAGTTTAACATGAATGACATACTGTTGTGATATACTTACTGGTCGGGGTTTTAAGAGGGCTGGTAGGAATCTCCCAATGTAATATGGCTTCCTAAATATGCTGTAAAATAACACATATTACTCAGCAATTTTAGGCTCTTTACTTTATAAGATTGTCTGACAGGGTGACCGGTCGCATGGTGAAATTTAAAAATCAAGTGCAACCAATGAACATTTCAGGTACTGATTGGACAACAGTAATTTCAAATGGCAATGTGAATGTAATGCACCAATCAAACTTAAGTTTGCCATTCAGCCAGGTATTCTACCTTCAGGCGTAAACTGTAGCATTCCTAAACCAAGCTGTGATTCTACATGTATTTATCACATTATCATTTGGTTTCTGACAGGCTGATAAAGAAGAGATGCATTGCACATTCCAAACTACCACTAATTAGCCAAGGATGCCATCTCACTTGCACCACTTACACATAACAAAAGGCTGCTGACCTCTTGTCAACAGGAAAAAAAAAACTTTCAATGAAATTATTTAAATCATAATGCTATATTCCATATTGGGCTACAGAGAATATCACACACTCAAAAAGCCCATTTTACTCAATGCAGGTTCTTTCATATGAGATATAATCTGCAGTCCACTCTAAAATATTGAACAGCAGCACATTAGCTCGTTATAGTATTCATCACAGTGGAAGCATATCAACAGTAACCAACTTGGAATATTCTGCACCCCCGTATAACTTATTCTGACATCATCCCACATGAATGACACAATATTCTATTGTTTTGCTTCAGGGGTCATGAAATTTAGTACCCTAAGTACTAATTCAAAAATGATGATAATGTTGAACTATCCCTTACTGCCAGTATGGACAGCCACATTTCTCCCCCATGTGCGTCACAGACCTACCTGGCTTCCATGATGCTGCTGGGAACTTTGCCCGTCTTTTCAAATGCTGACACAGCCTTCTCCACATCCTGAGTGGCCTTTTCAAACCCCTGCAACAATTGTACAAATAAAAGAACTGTGACCGTTCTGTACTTAACTAACTTTGGATGCTCAGAGTGAAGTGATCTTTGACCTTCAGATTATTATCAATGTCACTTCTGTTTTAGACCATAATCACTGTTTGCAATATCAGTCTTCACTCCCACAGTTCAGGAGTCATAATTTTTTTAATTAAAAATGATGTCCACTATTACCAACATTAACCTTTCAAGGCCACTGAAGGGCAAGACCATCATCACTGTTTGCAATGTCAGTCTTCACTCCCACAGTTCAGGAGTCATTGTTTTTTTAATTAAAAGTGATGTCCACTATTACCAACATTAACCTTCCAAGGCCACTGAAGGGCAAGACCATCATCACTGTTTGCAATGTCAGTGTTCAATTCCACAGATCAGGGGTCATCATTTTTTAAATCAAAAGTGACGTCTGCTATTACCAACATTGACCTTTCAAGGTCACTGAAGGTCAAAATGAGAAAAACACGAAAAGAAACCCCACAGGTACTTTCCCATTAGTGTTTAAAGTAACTATAGGCCTAGGATCCACCATTACTGAGATGTTAGCTAATCTTAGACTTGTTGCTGTCTTTATAGTATACAACAATGCTTGCATGTGCATGACTCATATCATTACAGGTAATTCCTAATTTTAGATAATTCATTTAAAATCAAGAAATACAAGCAGCACCATGAATAAGGAGGCTTAGTGGAAATCCAAGTCCTGGTACATGTTCATTCCCATTAAGTTTGAAGAGAATGCAACCTGTGCTTGGGGACAAGTAGTTGCAAATAGCAACAAGAGAGCCTAGTGTTCTACTGACATATACAATCTGATGACCATCCCCAAAAATTCATTGCCTGAAATGCATTCCCTCCATGACTTTGAGAAATTAGTTAAAGTCATCCATATAATGCAACATCAAACTTCCACATGAACACATATTTATGGTTTCACTCCCCTCATTCTTTATCAACATATTGACTTCAGTGCCCTTTCCTTAAGGACTTAATGACCTTGAAAAATAGATCAAGGCACAGAACATATTACAAATTTGGCATTGGCCTAATGAATAGTTGGTGTACGTTTTGCAGTTCCATCTCAATTTATCATGTCTTAGGCATTAAAATAAAATCATTTCCTAATACACATTCCCTCCATGACCTTGAGAAAGTAGGTTAAGGTATTGTTAACCTTTTCATTTTTCATCATGCGAAATCTAGTGTCCTTTCCAATGTTCTTAATGATCTTAAAAAATAGATCAAGGTCATCCAAAATTTTATCATTCATGAGCATTCTGCATTTTGCTGTATATTTACAAATTCTATGTCAATTTATAATCAAAATAATGAATTTAGTGCAATTTTAACACTGATGATGCAGCTAGTTCCCAGTTAATACCACCAGTGGTACCACCATGACTCGACACATTATAGAATTTTGTCTTAAATGGTATATTAATACATGTGCACAAATTCAGACCTGATGACATAACATCTGTGGTACATTTGGTATCATTACCTTTATTCTGTCTCAGCACATTGATTTGAATGTGTTTTCAACAATGCTGGTCCATATATCTTTTGTAATACTGTAAGTGGCACCACCAAAACTTTGCTGACATTCCTGCCAAGTTTCATCATGATCCATTAAAAACTCTTTGAAAAATAACATTCTCAACATATTCACATCTTGACTCAAACATTACATATTACAGTGGTACATATACCTGCAATTTAAGACCACCCCTAATGCCAGACAAAAGTGGTCACATATGACAGGTGATCTTTCATTGCAGATAAATCAACAAAGCAATACAAGGCCAATGTCTTGAAAAGGTGGTCTTAAAAACTTATGTGGTCTCTCATAAGAGATGGTCCTTAGGGCAGGTACCACTGTACTATAGTTGGTGGTTGGACTGTATTGCCACCAAAATTAAACTTGACCTAGATTTTCAGACACTCGATAAGTCTTCACAGTTATATGGGGTGACTTGAAAACTATGGACTGTATCATGTTCACAAGCAAAAGTTCAGGGATGAACAGACAGACAAACACGAGTGATCACCTAAGCTATGCAAGCTAGGGTCAGCAGAGCTAAAAACACACAAAAAAAAACAAAAACGGTAATAGCACCGACACTATAGCACGACCTATTGAACAAATTAAGGTGGGGGGGGAGGGCCTATAAAAAGTGAGTGGGACCACCATATGGAAAAAAGGGAGCGATCTTCATAACACTACTTTTTGTTGGGATACATTGTATGTACAATTTTAAATTGCAATCATACATAATGTAGTATACTGCTAATGCCCTTTTGATCCACAAGACTGATATCAAATTCACATGCAGAACTGAACAGAACAAAAAGGCTGAACAGTGAAACTAAGTAATCAGCTCATGAATCACATTCAAGTACCTGTCCCTTGCTTTGACCCCCTGTGTCTTCAAAGATACCAGTCTCCTCCACAGGTACCTGAAATATATAAAAACAGTGAAATATGGCTACAATATTGTGAGCTTCCATTGAATTTTTTTTTGTAATCAAAAGTTGAGGCAGTTGAAAGGCATTAATTTTTCCAAGATACAGTGAGTATGTTACAGAAGAACAATAACAACAAACAATTCAGTGATTTGATCCTGTATGTAATTGCTGGTGATGATAGTATATCAGAGCATATCAGCTGTAAACATCACAAGTTCCAGTTAACTTCATTCTTGTCCAGCTTTTGATAAAGCTGATAAACAGTGTGGCCAACCACACTGCGACAGGAGAAACTCGCCATCCATGGCAGCTCCAGGATCCTGAGGCGGCAGGCACTCATTGAGGCAAAGCACCTGGAAACTGGTGGCAGGCACTCATTGAGGCAAATCAGCTGGAAACTGGTGGCAGGCACTCATTGAGGCAAAGCACCTGGAAACTGCCAAAACTCAGTGCAGGGCCTATGGGTACAGTTCATCCCCGCAAACTCCTGACTTAGTAAATGATCACATGAACTCCAGACAGAGGCTTCAACAGATTTACTTGTCAGCCATTATTGTATACATTCTGTGTGGAAACAATAGAGGGTCACATACCATGTGAGCTAAACTATACAATAGTGACATATGTAGAAGTGGCTATAAGATTCACATGGAAGATTAAGTTTTCATTAAATCCTCAAAAAAAGAAAAGAAAAAAAAATCATATGTCTTACGATTCCAGAGAGAACACTGCAGAACAAAAACAGAAACAAAAAACAACAAAAAACGAAGAAAATATCCTTACCTACCTCTGCCTTATTTTATCAGAGATATACATTTCTCAATCTGAATCCAAAAAGTTTTGAAACAAACATTTATTAAAAAAAAAAAAAAGAGGAAAAACCTCTGAAAGGCGGGAGATTCTCATGCCTCTATGACCTACCCATATTGGGCCACGCTCACAGAGAGGGATGCATGGGGAATTTTGGGGAAGGAGGATTGAACATGAATATTTACAATTGCAAAAGTATAACTGCTCCAAGCGACAGTTTTTCTCTCCTTGCCATGCTATATTTCTTAACAAATCTCCTGAAACCTTATTTGATAGGACCAGTCTGACCATCAAACCTACACATATAAAGCCTCAATTTCACTTTCATTTTTCATGTAAATTGTTTACTTGGAAGTCAGTGGTCAGTTTTACTAGGCATTACTTACCTTCAGATCTGCAAGTCTTGTTTTTGCCAAGTGTATATAATCCACCAACAGAGGGCGACACTTGCTTGGCACATGAGGTGGTGTTGCAATGTGTGCCTTCATGCAACAGGAAAATATGGCAACATGAATTGAGCACAACTGGTATTTCTATCATTGTAAAATGATTTTATTTGACACTATTCATTAACTAATATGTGAAAGTTGTCCAAATAAACTTTTGAAAGTGAGCAAATTGATTTTTCCTAATGCAATTTTTATTAGTACATGCATTGAGCAAAGCAGTTCTACAGTCTTGCAGATTTGCCCTAGTAATAAATAAATATGGTAGCTGCAATATTCATGCAAAGATAATGAATTCTATTGCAGCTATACAGTCGGTAGTTCTAGTCAAATTTACCAACTAGAAAGTTCTAAATTATTGTAAATACATGCACTGTCTCATCATAGTTTTACCTTAAGGCAAGCCACAGACTCATATGGTACAATTTCTGAGAGGAACTTTATGAGAAAGCTGAATGACTTTCTGGAGGCTGCTGGTGTTTTGTTTGCATCACCAAACTTCTCCTGAAAGACAAAATCTACTTCAGAAACGTTTTTGTTATACATGTATTGTAGCAAGTTTTTGACATGGCAGCATTGTAAATCTAAATCAGTAACATTCTGATATTTATCATGGAAATTTTTGGATATGACAACTTATTTTAAATCTAAATAAATAACATTTTGATATTATCATGATTATATTGTGGCAATTTTTTACATGACATTTTTTTTCCAAAGAAGTAAGTTTCCACATAAAGTTGACAGCCTATAACTTATTACCTTGCAAAGAACCAAAAGTCTTCGATGGCGACGGCTTCATACTACTGTACTACATTCCACTTGTCTTGTCAAGACTTTATGCGTAGGTCTTGTTTATTTGCAAGTGTGTACTATGATTTTTAATTATTTTCAAAAAGTAATGATACATTCAATTCTAACCTACTATGTTTACTTCTTTCAAAAATTGTCTCTATATGCAGAAGTAGCCCAATCAGAATGATTCCGACAAGACTGTGTGTCTGTAACTTTCTGCATCGATTGACAAGAAGCAGCAAGGGTTATCAACATTGTGCCCACCACCCCTACATTCACATACCTGGAACCATTCCTGGTATGTGCGGAATGCATGTGGTCCCTCCAGACAGGCTTGACGTACTAGCAGAAAGGCCGTTATTATGCCATCCAGCTCACAATTCTCCAATGAATGTTCCAATAGCTCATTGACAAAATCTGAACAGGTAAAAAGCAACAGTCAGCCTGAAGAAGCCTCATCAATGCCAGCTTGTTGTCTGACACTTTGCACCTCTTTACTATGGTATCATAATGAATTCCACATATAAAATGGTTGTCTGCCACTTGAATCCACAAATACAATTGAGCTACATGGTCAGTACATTTTTTGTCATTCTTTTTTCTATGTGCTACACGAATAAAGAAAAATTACACCTGCAGGCAGTTTGAAAGTATGTCCAAACAATCTGAAGCACAGTATGAATCCATCTGTTTTTCTTGTATACTTTTATTTATTAAATCCTTTGTTTTTAACTTATTATCTTCCAGTCTGGTAAAGGCCTCCGTCAGTTATGTAGCACAACAGTTTTGTACAAGCAGGGACACATCTAGGCCTTGAAAACTGGCAGCCAAAACAGGAAATAAAACAGTAATTACTTCGGAATTTGACCTAACTCTAATATAATTCATGTTAATATAAATTAGCAATTTGCAAATTTCTTTTGCCAAATGAATTTGGCCAATTGACTTATGGCACCAGTGGACCCTGTACATGTATTTCATTAGTTTGTAGAAGGATCAAAGGACTTACTGGAAATCATGCTTGGGGCCTGCTTAAAGTTGACGAGAAAAGTGGCGGTGAGCCCCAGGACAGCCTGCCAGCTGACCTCCTGCTGCTCCAGGACCTCACGCACTATGTCCACCACCTCCCTGCCCTCCAGGGCCAGCAGCAGCTATGCACACAAAGAGTCTCTTATGTTAGGCACAGTTTTAGCCTCTTGCTGAGTAAATGACCTTACTTTTGTACGCTGTCCTCACATGTCAATAAACTTCTACATTATTGTTTTTCCCTCTCAGCAAGCCAGAGATACATTTTACTTGGAAAAATGATCTTTTTTTACTTTTTCAAGCAAATTTTCAATAATTCAATTAAGGCTTATTCTCAAAGCTCAAGAGAACAGTGGGGCCTACCTTAGTTACATCTGCCTAAATACTTAGTACCAATTTATACCAGTTCTCTCCATTGTAATCATTTTTAGCCGATCCATTTCTTTATATTTCTTTCTAATTTCATTCTTGATATTGTGATCTCCCATCTATAATGACAATATCAATGTGATCCCAAGCATATTTGTACTAGTCAGGTTCCACTATAGGCATGGCCAATGTCATAAATAATACCAGCTACATTTTATTCTTCAGTCCTGACACTAACTCACACTAAAACAATGTTTGAGCTGGCTTCCAATGTTTCTGCTGAGTACAAACCTAAATTTCCCTGTAAATTACAACTCATGGTGTGACATATTTATTTAGACCATCTCTATAAAATCTCATCTTTTTCATGTTTTTGTTTTTCTTTTTTCCTTTTTTTTTTTTTTTTTTTTTTGGTTCAAACATTAATGAACTGTACCTGTGTGTAAGCAGACTGGCTCAAGGCAGGTAAGCGAGCATATGTCCACTGAATCTGCTGCATCAATGCTTGGGACACTGAAATAAAAACAGAGATGCTGACATTCAACCTGAGAGCTGTGTGAACAGCCTGTACTCAGCTGACCTAAGCTTCTTCACAAATCAAAGTTGCAACTGAACAGACCTGTGATGAGCTTAGCTTAGTGCATATGGCATTTACAAGTATTTCAAAGATTTGCCTGAAGATACAATCCTTAAAAATATAATTTTTACTGGCACATGAGAAATTGAAGAATATTTTTAAAAAAACTTTAAAAAGAACATTGCTACTTGGTGGAGAAACTACTTGGTATTGAGAGCACCACTTGGTGAACAATTAAGAACTAGGAGTCCCCCTGTGTGATGTCAAAGTAATTGGGTGAGGAGTTTCAAAGAAGATTTTTTACAATTTACCCAATAAAAGAACCAGAAAATTCATAAAAAAAAAATTAAATCACTGGAGCGTGACCATTTGAATAACTTGGTAGATACCCACCCGAGGTACATTGCTACCAAGTTTGAAGTGAATCTAGCTGATGGTTTCAGATAAGTCGAAGATATGAATCAGCATTAGAATGCCCATTGAGTACCATTATAGTAATCAAAAAGAAAGGTGCATTTAATGATAAGTACCTGAATTGAAAAAATTGTTAAATATCAGGAATCCATAGCATTGCCACCTAGTGAACAACTTTGTTTGACTCTTTCACAAGGAACATATCCACCAAGTTTCAGCTTAATCTGAGTGACAGTTCTGGAGAAGAAGTCAAAAGTAGCGAAAACACACAAAAAAATGCAGCACCACCTGGTGAACAAATTAAGAACTATGAGTCCCTGGGAGTGTTGCTGTGTGATATCAAAGCAATTGGGTGAGCGGTTTTGGAGAAGAAGATTTTTTTTAAGATTTGCCCAATAAAAAAACAAAAAATTCATAAAAAAATCCAAAATTCACTGGACCCTAACTATTTGTACAATTTTGTAGAGACCCACCCAAGGGTACATTGCTACCAAGTTTGAAGTGAATCTGGCAGACGGTTTCAGAGAAAAAGTCCAAAATGTGAATTAACATCAGAAAGTCAGTTGAATTACATAGTAATGAATAGGAAAGGTGCATTTACCGGTAAGTACCCAAATTTAAAAAATTGTTAAAAATCAGGAATCCACGGCATTGCCTGCTAGTGAACAACTTTGTTCAGCCCTTCCACAAGAAACACTTCCACCAACTTTCAGCTTAATCTGAGTAACTGTTCTGGAGAAAGAGTCCAAAATAGAGACAACACACCAAAAGTCATAAAAAAATTGCAGCATCACCTGGTGAACAAATTAAGAACTAGGAGTGTTTCTGTGTTATATCAAAACAATTGGGGGAGCAGTTTTAGAGAAGAAGATTTTTTAAGATTTGCCCCAAAAAAGGAACAAAAATATTCATTAAAAAATCCAAAAATCACTGGAGCACGACTATTTGACAAACTTGGCAGAGACCCACCCAAGGTACATTGCCACTAAGTTTGAAGTGAATCTGGCTGATGGTTTTGGAGAAAAAGTAGAAAATGTGAATTGTGAATGGATGACAGATGACAGACGAAGAGTGATGGCATGAGCTGAGCTGAAAATCCATTTCACGGACAACCATTTCAGTCCAAACAGATAAAAGAACAAAATTTCAGCAAATTTTAGGCTGAGCTGTCCTTGACAATGAGGACACAGTTGGCATCACTAAAAAGAAATTCCATTACAGTATCTGTAAACTTCATTACTGCAGACTAGCAATATGTATGCAGCTGACAGTTATACTGATAGCCCATTTTTATGAAGTTAAAGTGAACTTTGAATAAGTTTTGTCTCTCCCATAACATTAAAAGGTAACAGAGTGTGTAAATATTGGTCAACTCTTCAATCTATGGCAATCACTTATGCATCAATACTGTACCTTTGAGAACTGGGTTGAGGCTCATGATAAGGGACAACTGTCGTGTACTGTAACGCTTCAGTGTATCAACCCCCAACTCCGACACCCGACTCACCAGGCACTGGAATATGCAGACACTTGGCATCTGTGGATATTTCTCACTCATCAGCTCTACAAATAAAGTATGCATATCAATTTTTACACAAATTTGTACCGGTACATCTTTGCCAAAGCAAGAGCATCATATTTTCAGATAGTCTTATCACAGTTTACAGAGGTTTTGAGATTGTCTTAGCACTCCTAAATGGTGACATTCTTACAAACTTGAATACAAGATCTCAACCATGCAATGAATAGGATTTATATATGACAGCAGGTGCCAATATTATTAAAGCAAAGATGACATAATTAGATCCCATGTGACTGTGAAATATCAACAATAGCTTTATTAATTACTCATTATTTTCAAAATATAAAACTACCAAATTCACAATTTACTGTACAACTTCAGACAGTGTCCATATTTTTATGCATATGTACGACACAGTGCATAAATTATAAATGACCAGGATATCATCTGAAGTTGAAGCTGCTCTAAGTATACATAATACACATACATGTATATATCCATCACGAAGCATGGTCAAGGAATATTTTTTCTAAGGACCGAGCAAGGGTCACAATAGCTAGAAGTTGAAGAAGTTCGACCGGTTTCGTTGTGTTTCACAACTCATCAGGAACTGTGGGCTAACCGACGTTACGTCTGATTTATATGCCGAGGGGTAACTCTCTGTTGTCACGTAAAACACGTTATTGTGATTGCATAACACAGAATCTCGGTTCTACCAAGACGCTATTGTCAAGGTGAATTAGATTCAAAAGAATTTGAATCCCGGCAGGCCAATAAAATAAGGACTGCCGTAAAAACAATGCTGGGGGTCAGCAAGTGTAATTAATCAGACATCTGGGTGGCGGTACTACCGTACCACAAAGCCCTGAACACAGGAGCTTGGGACTGTGTGTGAGAACACAGTGTGGGTACGTGTGTGCGGTTTCCCTATGGGTTGCATAGGTAATATGCTACCCAAAGCAGAACCTCATGGGGGGATGAACTCTGAACATAAAAAAAAAAAAAAAAAAAAGGTCAAGGAATAGTTTACAAAAGAATCTTACTTTTTGTTATGCTGTCCAACAGCACCATGGACACCTGCAAGTAAACATCCACAGTATCGTAACATGTCACGTGATTATCAAGATTAATGAGACAATCTCGTCTAACATTTAACACTGTACTGTAATGTCACAGGATTGTCAAGATAAATGAGACTATCTCATAAAATTTAACACTGTACCATAACATGTCACATGATTATGAAGATGAATAAGACTATCTCGTAATATTCAACATGTCCTTACTAAACTTAAAGATTGTATTTGAAACTCAGATTAACCTGCAAGTAAATAAACAAGAATCTAGTACATTTCCACTCTGTTAGCCAGTGGCTGACTAGAATCATAAATTTAATCTTTGTTAATAAGCATTGCTTTCACATTCTTGCAACTATGTTGTTTGTTTCATGGGGTTATTGTTTTGTGGTTTTTTTTTCTTTGTTTGTTTTTTTAATTTTAACAATTTTTATGATTTGTACCATTCAGAGTTACTCTATTTCAGTTATATCATGTCATATTTTTCTAGGATGATTTTATTCCAGGTGTTGCAGTAGTAAAACAAGACAAAACTGCTCAAAATGAATGTAAAATCTAAAGGATAGGCTGTCCTTCCCATAAAGACGGACCTTTCTCAAGCCTCTTGATGCATTATCATCATCTGGTCTGTCTGCATGTCCTTGGTTCACCAAATACAACATCACATCTGAAATGTTGACATTTAGAATACTTTCTTTACAAATGCAGCAAAGACTTTCCTTATAAAATGCACTCACAAAAGTGAAAGCCCTTGTACATGTACCTTTTAATAACAAAGTACTACAAAAACGTTTTGTTTGATTTATAATTCAAGGAACTTCAGAAAACTGCAAGATGAGCATCATTCTAAGCTCTAAAATAATACATGACTACACCAACATTGAAAGTGACTGATTCATGTTATTTTGTTGACCAAAACTTTTAACTTACTGCCAAATTGACTGATGAAAAATTAGCTAATAAAGAGCGAAATATTCAACAAGTTTGTACATGTATACATACATTTTCCACAAGTCTGTAAAACTTGACTGCAAAAAGGTGATTTTTTTCCAGTGTACATACACTTTTATACATCCTGCACAAATATTGTGAAAATATGACAATTTCATTTGAACAAAGCTTACAGTGTAGACCACATTGCTCTCTTCAACTTTTCTCAAGGTCACCTATCTTACACAAAGGTCAAAAAAAAACCCAACAACATTAACCCTATCACCCCAGAGATTAAGACTGCATGTACAGCCCTTGTTCCAGCAGGTTGGATGCCAGCCCACAGGAAAGCTGTAGATTGAGGCCACACTATTTGCGGCCACATCTTTCTTTCTTTGAACTCCAAGTATTGGCTGTCATGTGTGGTTATGTGGTTATTCAGAGTGCGCCGTTTACTTTTAAGACCCAGTACCTCTGACTTTGGCACTTCACATTCACACACCTCCACGCATGCCAGAAACCTGCCAAGGGCACAGCCTGGCCGGCACTTCTCAAAACACGATAAAGGTCTTTTATGTACATTGTCACCGAGTGCATGTTTGGCAGTACATAGAATGGCCTTTGATACAACACAGGCTAGGAAGGCAAGCAGCCGAAACCAGAGCCCAGACTGGGGATTGAACCATCAACCCCTGAAATCTCCAGTGAGACACACTCTCATCTGAGCTACATGTAATTCTGCTCCCCAGACCCATGTTTCATTCAGAATATTTCATTAATGACAAAAACAAAGAGAACATAAATTGTGACCTCTGATATCTGGGAACTCATGGCCAGCTGACTGCAGCAAAGGATTACACGGACACTTAAGAGATGCAGAGAAGGCAATATAGGTTGCCCATTGAGGATAACGTTGGGATCACAAGTTGGATTTAAAACATGAAAATCCAACTTGTGATCCCAATGTTATCCCCAATGGGCCATCCATACTAGATTTTCTTTCTCCTATGTCTAAAAAGGGCAAATACACACCAAATAGAAGTTCTATTGGACAAAGTAAATTTGAAACTGACGCCATTTTGAAAGTGGAAGGAGTCGGTACTTTATCAAATGCACCATGGCCTCTCATTGGTGTGTCTACTAAACCCACAAGTGACCAACCAGAGGAGAGATTACAATTAAACCCTTAACTTTTATACTAGCGTAGGATAACCCATTCAAGATAAGCTTCAGACAAAGGATAAAAGTTCATCTTTGGCCAGTGACACAGTGACACAGTAAGCATGGCTCATCTCAGGAGTCCTCTACCGAATGTGTACAATTGTTACACATCTGTATGCATATTATGTACACAGAAATAACAGATCTGAGTTAATTAAACATAAGTTATTGTCATAATTTTACAGGAAATGGGCTATGACATTAATTGTAACTTGCCAGAAATGATTTGCTCCACAAGAGGAATATCAGTGACCACACTTGTAGTACACAAACGGACCACATTCTCTGCCAACCCTCCAATCACCACTGGCCTGCTCAGGTTGCTGTTGTGACAGAAAACACAGCCTTAATAGTACACATTAGTAAACACATCATATGACTTTCCAGTTTCATGCACTTTTTATTACCTTCAATATGAAATTGGTAAATTTTTGCCATTTCTTGCATAATATTTTAAAATTAAATCTATGCATGCAAACAGCACTCAGAAAAATCTTAAGCCATCTTACAAAATACACTACATGTACCTACAAATTGAGTAAAAGTAATATATGCATAAAAAACAGCCCATACATAAGTTAATATTTGAATTGCCTTGATCAATTATTTGACATTTTACCTGTTCTGACTGTTAAGAATGGGAGATGAAATTTATTTGGCCACATTGCCTTTCAGAAGAATCTAGTCAGTCACACTATCTAATCGTGTGCTCAATGAAGAGTGCCTTTTGTGTGTGTGATATTGCACATAATGAGCATTCAGCCTGCTGGCATAAATGACACCCTAGATATATATATATATATATATATATATATATATATATATATATATATATATTATATATATATATAAAGTGGTGTGCAGAGGTACATACTGGGTGATATACATGTAAAGTGGTGTGCAGTGGTACACACCAGGTGGTATATGTATAAAGTGGTGTGCAGTGGTACACACCAGGTGATTTACCTATAAAGTGGTGTACACTGGTACACACCAGGTGATATATGTACAAAGTGGTATGCAGAGGTACATACCAGGTGATATATGTATAAAGTGGTGTGCAGTGGTACATACCAGGTGATATATGTATAAAGTGGTATGCAGTGGTACATACCAGGTGATAAACGTATAAAGTGGTGTGCAGAGGTACATACCAGGTGATATATGTATAAAGTGGTATGCAGTGGTACACACCAGGTGATATACGTATAAAGTGGTGTGCAGAGGTACATACCAGGTGATGTACATGTGAAGTGGCATGATGGATGCTGTGTCCAGTCTCCACACAAGCTCCAGGGGCAGTGTGCACTGCAACAATGGGAAAACAAAATCATCATATCATTGGTGTTTCTGTAATGCAACACACTTTCTCATAATTGGAATCCCATGAGCCCTTTCAATAGTGAATTTGCCAGTACATCTAAGGATACCATAAATGTATTAAACATTGCAAATTCTCAATTTTTTTACAGGCATATTTAATGCTAATTTGCCATCACATATATATAGAATATTTAAGTTTTTAATTTCATGTGATATTCAATACATACATTACACACTCATTAAATCTGGGGAGTACCCTTACAGTACCAAATATTCAAAATCTCTACAATATTTTTTCATTTGTTTGAGACACACCATACATCTGGTGGTGCTCCGGTTACTGTAGGCTGCAGAAGTCAGTTAAACTTTCTTTACTGAATTCATAAACAAGACAATTCCCATTTGGCACCAGGTGGTATCATATGTCTTTCACATCAGTCATATTCGTTTAATATAGATGTAGAATCTTGTGACTCAAACCATCTAAAATGTATACTTGCACAGCTATTCTGAAAAGTAAAGATTCTAAGGACCATTGGTGTTAGTCGATCAGTTTTCTGCAGTGAAGAAAGGATCCCTTTGGTCTGCCACCAGATATATGAAGCCTACAGATATACATGTATAAAGGTTGTTGACCCTTTTAGGGGGAGCTGATTTTGACAACAATTCCTGACCTTTAACAACTATTGATTGTTTAATGCTATCTTATCCATGTTATTTGACCTATACTGGCAGGTAACATGCTTTATGCAGTATATCTGCCCATGCCCTATGTAAGATCTCTATGAGAAGTGATAGATGTACAGTAATCACTCTCTAGCAAGACCACTCCTATAAAAGACCAGCTGCTTTTTTAACGTTTCCCAATGCCATCTCTTCCATATCACTTAACCATTGAGAAATAGCTTGCTTTATGTGACCATGCATGGTTTCCCCAGCTGTTTGTGACAGGAGTGATCAGTACTATGGTGACTGTGACACGGTGGTTTGTGACAAGAGTGATCAGTACTATGGTGACTGACAGGGTGGTTTGTGACAGGAGTGATCAGTACTATGGTGACTGACAGGGTGGTTTGTGACAGGAGTGATCACTACTATGGTGACTGTGACAAGGTGGTTTGTGACAGGAGTGACCCGTACTATGGTGACTGTGAAGGAGTGATCAGTGCTATGCTGGTGTGTGACAGAAGTGTTCAGTACTATGGTGACTGTGACATGGTGATTTGCAACAGGTGTGATAAGCAATATGGTGACTGTAACATGACAGTTAGTGACAGGAGTGATCAGTGCTATGGTGACCATGACATCATGTTTTGTGACAGAAGTAATCAATGCTATGGTGACTGTGACATGGTGGTTTGTGACAGGAGTGATCAGTACTATGGTGACTGTGACATGGCAGTTTGTGACAGGAGTGATCTGTACTATGGCGACTGTGACATGGCAGTTTGTGACTGGAGTGATCTGTACTATGGTGACTGTGACATGGCTTACATCTTTGTTGGCAGCCTTGATGAATGCCACTCTGCTGATGGCCTGCTGCTGTAGCAAGTCTTGGATGACCTCCATCACCACGCCCACTTTTGTCTGGTCAACACACAGATGCAGGTTCTTTTACAGCTATCAATTCTGGACATCAACAGTCATACAAACACACTCAAAAGTACAGCTTTCCCATGACTCAAATAGGAAGTTATCACTGAAGGCCAAATCTGTTCTCGCTCACATAACTTGACATTTAGTTTAGTTTGGGAGCAATAAAAAAGTTTGAGCAACTATAAATTGCCGTAACAACAATCATGGCTAAAGACAATAATCAATAGTTGTACTCCAACCAGCTAAATGATTAGAAAATATAAATATGTATACAGGTATCTCAATCACACTTAATTCAGTTCAGTGTGTTGAAAATCATTTATGAACAAGATTCTTACAAATCCACCCTTTTTTTCTAACACTTTCAAAAAAATCAATTTTTCAAGAATGAAACTGCACAAAAATAGCTGTGAATTTTTCAGTATGCATGACAGAGTAGGAGTTTATATAGTCATTACAACTATGAGAAAATCAACTCAATAATATTAATGTAAAAATAATGCATGATTTCTCTAGCTTTGCATCAGAGAGTCAAGAGATTCAAAACAATTTATTAGACATATGGTTACAGTTTGTACATGTTACTATTAACAAAACATAAAATTACAGTTAAATAGTAAGTACATAACAGATAGTGATAAAATTATATGTCATGATGACCCCAATTAAGGGTTTATGCAATCCGCTATCATTGGGGCCACCTAATATAATTCAAACTGAAAGTACACTACATCAAATAATGTCAAGACTCAAAGTAAAAATTAGTGAATAATACCTTTTGTACACTAAACATGGTAAAAAAATCTAATTAATCAGTTATTGCATATGTGACAATTTTGAATGACACAGATTTCAGAGTACTGATTACAGAAATACAATTTTATGTATTTAGAGAAACCATCATATGAGTGCATGTGAATTTTATTTTTGATACAGGGTGGCATTTTGTTAAGTAAAGCTGGGACATATAATCAAATACAATTTTTAGTGTAGTTTCTAGCTGGAATTGCTTCATGGTGAACATCACGGAATCTGGTGGTGTAAGGATGTACAACAGGCTGAATGGTGAAGATATTTGTAAAGTATTGCAGCAACTCGGAGTTACAATATCTAAAATAGAATTTCAGAGCTCCGACTTGCATAATATCATTAATCTTTAATGTATTTAGTTCTTTAAATAAAGGTTTGGTGTGAGCTAGGAAATTGGCAGAACAAATGAGACGGATGGCTCATTTTTGCAGCAAAAAGATGCGATCAAATGAAAAGCCCCAAGCAAGTAAACAGTAGTTGATGTGAGGTAAGAGGAGGGAATTATAGATTTGCATCAGTTGCTGACAGGGAAGAAAATTTGATCAGTAAATCAGAATTTGCTTGTAAATCACAGATCATAAAATACTGACTTGCCAATACAAGGTGGGGATAATTTGAATGCACTAATTAGTTTACAGTTACATGTAAACAGTGCTAATTAATCTGAAAAATTGTGAATTGAGCCTTGTAGTTTACCCGAAGCTCTGCTGACAGAAGCAATCCTCCACGGCTGTTCTTGTCACTGCTGAGCAACTCCTTCAGTTTGCTGGCACATATGTTAGCTGCTGCAGCTGGTCCCCCGCCTCCACTGCGCAGGCTCTGCTCTTGAATTACTTTTGACAAAGAGCTCACTTTAAAGTAGAAAAACATACACAGGGTTCATACAGCATAGCAAAGCCAAAATTCCATACTTTTTCAAGTACTTTCCAAACCATTTTTTCCAAAATTCCAAACTCAATTATCCGTGGTTTTATGGGTATGTATTTATATATATATATATACAGTGGTTCCCCTCTTATAAGGCCACCCCAAATGTTTCCTTATTACGAGAGGTGGTCTCTCTTCAGGGGGAAAATATAATGAAAATGCCATACTTGCTGCGCAGCAAAGTAGCCTTTGCAGAGGGAGTGGCATCTCTTTGGGGGTGGCTTACGAGAGGGGGACCAATATATACAATTTATATATTGAACAAAAAACCAACAACTTTTTGTTTGATACTAGCAAGCGCTGCTTCCCCAATATTTTTCAAGTGCACATTACTTGCACACAACTTGCATCTTGCGCTGTATTTGTCCTGTTTTACAGGCAAAACCCAGTCCTTTTATTTGGGGTTTCCATGCCAAAGTTCATTATATGTACAGCCTACCATTGTTGTTGCGGCTTGGTGCACAATTTATGCATGCGGCAAACATTTACAGTCATTTATCCATAATTCAGGGCTCGACAATTTTTTAAAAAATCATTTGTCCGCTGGGCAAGTAGATTTCAAAATCCACTTGTCCTGATAAAACTTCTATAAACATCGTTTTTTTCTAACAATGCTAAGGCCTAGGCTAGACAAACCCTTTACCCTAAAATGTATTTGCCCCTTATTGTCGCTTGCAAAATCGCAAAAAAAATGTCAAATTTTATGATTCTAGCTGCAACTGTTTGACAGTGAAACTGGCAAAATATCAGAAATACAAATTGAAAGTAAGCTATTTGCTTGGGGTGACAAACGATGAAAAATACATTGTAATTTCTGGGACTATAGGAGACCATATAAACTTAAATAACGATTAAATAGTTGCATATGCTTCAGTTCAGAATCCTTTCTCTCTGCCTCGGATGGCGTGATGCACTGATGGGATGCATATCGTTTGCGTACCTACCATGAATGCTATCGGTACATCGTAGTAAATTTGCGTATACAGTATTGGCAAGTTCTTCGCAATAAACGGTATTCTTAAATCAAATTCAAACGAAAATTTTAATATTTCAAATCAGATATCGAGCGTGCGCACCGTCAACATCTTTCCTGCAACTGTACACAAACAGCTGCTTTGGCCATGTGGTCTGACGCACAACACATCACCCGATTGGTCAATTGAGTCACATGCAAAAATGAGCCAATCACGGCTCGTGCTACGATGTTTTCATCATGGCTTCCGCCCAGTGAACATGTGTGAATTTACGGAGGGAACACACAAACGAGAAGCTTTGTTTTTGTTGCAGCATACGAAAATAAAGATTCCGGTGTTTATTGCAACAATTATTTGGAGTCACAGGCAAATACGCAAAGGTATGGGATAGCGGGAATTGCCGAATGTGTCCCAAATCAGTCCGTGAGACTGCATCAGTTCACCGCAGATCTAATCCAGTGTCCACGCTGTCACTTGCGTGTGACTGGCAGTTGTGTGCTGTTTTTGCCCGGGAAGTCATCTCACGGCACGTATTTTTTTCTAACACTGTTTGAACCCACCGATAAATAGCATTTATTGTTAATTTGCAGATGAATTTGCCCTGCAAAATATTATTATTTTTGACGGATTTTACTAGTAAAAAATTCCAACTAGCCCGCAGGGATAGCACTTTTTAAATTTTATTTCCAACATCCCGAGCCCAATTCTGACAAGCCCGAGCTTTCGGACATGCGAATTGTCGAGCCCTGAATTCATGATGGACCATCACTCGTAATCAAAATGACGCATGCTTGTTTTTCAAATCTTGCAAGGAATCCCGTTGCATTGAGAGTTGAAAAAGGTGCCTCCCATGATGCTGTGCAATGCAGAAAACCCTATAGATGCTATATTTAGCAATGAAAATAAACTACGATCGTAGGTATTGCAACAAACATTAAAATAAAGTCACACAAATAGATTTTTTCATTCTGTTTGTTTTTGTTTAACCCGGAAAATCGATTTTCCATACTTTTCAAGACTTCTTTATGAAATTCCATACTTTTCAAGGCCTGGAACACAGGGCATTCAAATTCCATACTTTTCAAGCCTTTTCAAGCTCTGTGCGAACCCTGATACAGAAACAATTAAAATCTGTTTTGTATTTCATTTTGACTTGACGATCAAACACATTTTAACAAACTTATTTATGCTTTATGCACCTTCAAAAAGAGGAAGCATCCACTTGTGGTGTTCAGGATAATAAGTTCTCTTGACAATTAATCACTCAGCTTTGTGGCAAAATCCACGCATTCAATAACAAAATTTAATATTACCTCCATCAGCAAATAATACCTTATAAATGGTTTAAATAACCATGAAAACATATGGTTTTTTGGCTGTCTGAACCAACACCTACAAAACATGAAGTGGTATCAGTTCCAGTATCTAACATAAAGCGATCCACTTTACCACCAGGAATGCACAACAAGGCAGGGTGGCTGCACTAAAGTGCAGACCAACTATTATTAGCTGGTTATGTAAACCAATCATCAAGTCTCAAAATTAGGATCAATTCACAGCAAAGGTGGTTTGTTCCTGAAATAATTAAATTGCTTTTAACATAGTGCGTCAGCACTTTGGTTAGTTACCGTACATACATGTAATGAGCAGCTGAAGGTGTTATCACCATCTTGATTTTCTGGCACCATGCACATTAATGAAGGTTTAAGTGTAGCGGGTATCCATACTTGTTTTCCGAGTTTCTGAAGGCAATATAACTCCCTGCCTCAATGGTATCTTGAATTGACTTAACTGTCTAGGCTAAGCGTGTTAACTTCTTAAGCTACATGCATTAATTTTATTAGATTGTTATGGCTAGCCATTTTAATATTTGTTCCATAATTCCACATATGTGAAAATCTTTTTCAAATAAATTTATTACACATACGAAAAAGAATTACATACATGTGTAAAGTTTTAGTCATATGTGGATTTGTTTTTCACTTACGTAAAAAAAATTATTTCAAGTATCTATAATTATGGAATATTTATCCTAAAATGGCTTGCCATAGATTGTGGTCCTTTGGCAAGTGGCTATCATGTACAGCAAGAAAAGAGAAATTCACCTTTTTTTATATTAAATTTCTAAATTGCTTTAGAGCTAAATTCACCTTTTTTTATATTAAATTTCTAAATTGCTTTAGAGCTACCATAATTGTTTCCACAAAAGACACAAGTATAAAATGTCAAAGTCTTCATGCCCTATTTGTCTGTTTACAATTATAAGACAGTGACAGGTGTGAACAGAGAGTCAGAGTTACATAAATTTACAGAATTCTTAACGGTGTGGCTGACATGTTAAGTGCAAGGCATTTTGACTCTGTTTCATTAATGTGTTTTAATGCAAAATATTGTACACTTGCATGAGTAACATATTATATTGAAAAGAAACAGCAAGCAAAAAATGTAACATGTAAAGCATTCATATCATGGAGAAGATCACAATATTGAGATCAAAACATTTTCAATTTTTTTCAGCACATTTATAATAGAACAATTAGATCTTCAATGTAAAGAAGTGTGTCCAAAGATTGAAATGACCCTTTCAGGGCTGGGTTTCATACTGAATTACCAGAGCTCTGTGTTTGTGACAGTTTCAGTGCACTGCACCAAAAAACATCCATGACAGCTATAAATGTGGATTTTTTTTTTCTGCAGTTACAAGAATGCTGGTACTTGAACATGTTGAATGAAACGTCTTTTTGCAAGGAATTATAATTTGAAATATCTGTAGTACTTCAGATGAAAGTGACTTTAGTTGTAATTTTTACTGATGAAATTAACAGTTAAGAATGAGTTGTACCCGTTTCCTGCAACATTCCTGTTCTGTCAATAATTGGACCAAAGCACTCTTCTTGAGGAATACATGGAAACTCTTTGACACACTGCAAACAAATAATATAAATTGTAAAACAACTGTTGAGTCATGTCATAATGACACGGGTGCTTGAAGCTGGCATTGTGGGCAAGACGCACACTTATTGGAATGTGGGCGGGACACATGTATTATGGTCCGATAACACACAAGGCTCAAGCGTTATGGTCTCATAACACACCAGGCTCTCTCTTATACTTACAGTGATAGAATTTAGGTTGAATGTAAATATATGAAAATAATTAAATGAGATGAACATATTGTAAAATTTCTGTGTTCAAAATAAGAGATAAATCCTTTATAGATGTCAATCAAAATATAAAATAAAACCGATTTTATAGCTTACTGACATTAATTATTAACTTGTACATCAATACATCTACTTGTCTGGAACAAGTTGATAACCCCTGACTTCCAGTCCTGTTTCTTGCACTGTTTTGTGTTTCCCGAACTTTCACTTGTCTTGGCACACCTGACAGGTCTTACTTAACCACAAATAATGCAGCAAGCAACCTGTAAACCCTTTCAGTCCCAAATTTTAAAATGAGTCAACAGCTTTTCTCGGTATGCATTGGGCGCATCGCACCCAATGCATGCCGAGAAAAGTGGTTGACCTGGGATATTCTCTCTGGAACTATAGGCATACTGGTACTTGAATGAAAGGTCTTTATACGAGGAATACGAATCTGGGATCCTAATAATTTAAATTTGTGTATATCAGCTTAAGACATAATTGGCACTGAAAGAGTTAAAATACAAACTTCCTATCAAATTCCTTTTGCTGTCCTAGTCATGCTGGATTTCTCTCATTTCAAAAGTTTGTTTGAAGCCTTTTTCATGTAAAAAAGAAACATTATCCGTTGTACAAAAAAAATGTACATTATGAAGTTTACAAAGGGCCCCAAATACTCTGCAACACATGGATATTTGAGAACATAGTAAAATGACTAGGAAAGATGATTTGCTGCATTATCAGCATAGCAAATCAGTGTCTGTGTGTTCAAAGCATATTGGTGTGGTAATGTACAACTATTCCATAACACAGAAGTAGAAGTTGGAATGGCATCTCTATCTATTATAGCTTTGAAGTTATTCAAGATTTAAAATTTCTAATGGTGCTATTTAGCATAATTTAAATTGCTACAACTTTTATTTTAAATTCATTAGGTGCGCAATGGTCAACAACCCCCTAGTAGAAGCCAAATGACATCTCTATCTATTATAGTGTTGAAGATACCGAAGATTGAAAATTTCGAATACCGCTAATTAGCATAATTTAAATTGCCACAACTTTTGTTTTAGATTCATTAGATGCGCAATGGTCAACAACCCCCCCAGTAGAAGTTGAAATGACATCGCTATCTATAATAGTTTTGAAGATATTCAAGTTTAAACATTTTAAATGCTGCTAATTAGCATAATTTGAATCGCTACAACTTTTGCTTCAGATTTATTAGATGCGCAATGATCAATAACCCCCTAGTAGATGTTAAAATGACGTCTCTATCTATAACAGTTTTGAAGATATTCAAGATTTAAAATTTCAAATGCTCCTAATTTGCATAATTTTAAACATCTTCATTTCTTTGTATAAAACGGTCAAACTTCTTGTATGGAGGTACAATCATGCCAAGTTTGGAGTTTCTATGTATAATAGTGTTCAAGAAAAGTTTCGGACAAATTTGCCGATAAAGAAAGAAAGAAAGAAAGAAAGAAAGAAAGAAAGAAAGAAAGAAAGAAACTAGAAAAGAGGATTTGCTTCAAAGCAAATCTGTCTGTGTGCCTTCAAAAGTTGTAAATATTAAATGCTACAACTTTATCCTATGGTACTTCACATCACTTTGAGCCTATGCCTGGATGCAAATTTCAAAGTCCAATGACCTTGACCTTTCACCTTTACAGGTCACATGTAAATTGCAGTGTTACATTACCGATAATTTTAAGCCCAACATGAACCAAGTCAGATGAAAATTGACCAAGTTTTGACAAGATGAAACTTTCAAAGGGCCAAATGACCTTGACATTGCCCTTTTGAGGTGACATGTTCTTATAAAAACACAGTGTTGCAATACCTACAATTTGAGTCTAACATGATTAAAATTGGTTGGAAATTGGCTAAGTTATAGCTGGACGGAACTTTCAAAGGTCAAAATGACCTTGACCTTTGAATGTCACATGTAAGTTTCAAAAATGTGCAGTGTACAATAGCTACAGTTTGAGCCCAACATGATCAAAATTGGATAAAAATTGACTTGACCACAAAAATGACCTTAAACCTTGACATGACCTTTGACCTTGACATTTGACATGACCTTTACCTGGCTATGATTGAATTCCTATACACTCGGAACCACATCGACTATAGTACATAAGATAGTGAAGATTTAAAACTTTAATTAGCCTTCATTTGCATAATTTTGAAAAGCATGACCTCTCATTATAAAAAGGCCTCACTTCATCCATAGAAGTATAATTGTGCCAAGTTTGGAGTTTCTACGTGTAATACTTTTCAAATGAAATGTCGGACAAATTTGCCTGTAAAGAAAGAAAGAAAGAAAGAAGAAAGGAAAGAAAGAAATAAAGAATTCCTAGAAAAACAGTATGTCTGTGTTGGCACACAGACATTACTAGAAAAGAAGATTTGCTTCAAAGCAAATCTGTCTGTGTGCCTTCAAAAGGTGTTAATATTAAATGGTACAACTTTTATCCTTTGGTACTTCACATCACATTAAGCTTATGGCTGGATGCAAATTTCAAAGTCCAAAGGCCCTTGACCTTTGACCTTGACAGGTCACATGTAAAGTGCACAGCGTTACAATACCCACAATTTAAGCCCAACATGAACCAATTCGGACTAAAATTGACCAAATTATGACAAAATGAAACTATCAAAGGGCCAAATGACCTTGACCTTTGCCCTTTTGAGGTGACATGTTTCTATAAAATGCAGAGTGTTGCAATACCTACAGTTTGAGTCCAACATGATTAGAATTGGATGGAAATTGGCCAGGTTATGACTGGATGAAACTTTCAAAGGTCCAAATGACCTTGACCTTTGACCATTAGAGGTCACAACTAAGTTTGAAGATTTAAAACTTTAATTAGAATTCATTTGCATAATTTTGAAAAGAATGACCTCTCATTATAAAAAGGCCAGACTTCATCCATAGAAGTATAATTGTGCTGCGTTTCGAGTTTCTACGTGTAATACTTTTCAAATGAAATGTCGGACAAATTTGCCTGTAAAGAAAGAAAGAAAGAAAGAAAGAAAGAAAGAAAGAAAGAAAGAAAGAAAGAAAGAAAGAAAGAAAGAAAGAAAGAAAGAAAGGAAGGAAGGAAGGAAGGAAGGAAGGAAGGAAGGAAGGAAGGAAGGAAGGAAAGAAAGAAAGAATTCCTAGAAAAACAGAAAAGTGTGTGCTGACACACACACTTTAATAAAGAATTTCAGGAAAAACAAAATGTGTGTTGACACACACACTTTGAATATAAATAATTCATTTCTTCTATCCAAAAAATAATGTTTTAGGAACAAAATGGCCATGGACCTTGTTATGAAGGTGGGTATGCCTGTTTGTTTTGAGGTTAGAGGTCACTGTACTCATTGAGTATGTACCAGGTCACAGAGTTGGCCTGCTTTGTTGGGGTGACTCTCAGGCAGCTTGCAAACAAAGTGCTGACCTACATTTGTATGACTCATTACGTTGTACTGTCTGAACATATTTTGGAGGTGATCTAAATAGATCAGAGACAGGTCTTACTCAATGTGCTGGGATGTGTGAATAATTGGAAAACTCTGGAATAATGATATATTTATCTGTCTATATATAAAGCAGATATTCTCCTGACCAGAGAGAGAATTCTGGAGATCTGACAGAAGCTGTGTGACTACAAGCCAGTGGGACTGTGAGCTGTTGTTATTACCTGTGAAGTGTGGACAGTATCTTTGAGTGGACTGGTATATATTTGGTGTTAATTGTACCACACTGGAACCAAACTGCACCTCTCTGGGATTTGGATCAGTACCACACCTTTCAGTACCACATTGAGACCAAACCGTACCTCTGCAGGATTTGTGCCAGATCATTTGGCAGCTGTCATAGGACTTGGAACTCTGGGACAGTACTGGTGGATAATCTCACCAGGGATTAGGATTTACCTAAAACTGTTTAACTATTGACATACCAGCGGAGATACATTTACCTGCGTTGTACTGGTTTTGATTGTTATTGTTCAAGTTATACCATCGTTGTCATTCTTTGTTGAGTTATGCTAATATTCAGAAGGTGGGAGTCGTAACAGATCTACTGCTTTACTGCAAAACGGGCAACAAGAAGCTACATGTAGAATTATACAGCCCCAGTGACCTTGAAACAGCAAGTCAAGATCATCCATCCAGATTTTTCTTTCATATCTCCCCGGAATTTGACAAGAATAGCTAAGAAATACATCACTTTCAACACAATTTGGCAAATAATTTTGATAAAACTGCAGGTGGCACACTGGTATTGAACTTGTTTGAGATTTTAACCTTCCCACAATCCCAGCAAATTTCATGAAAACCCATGAAACATATTTACACATTTTCACCTACCTATTACTACAGGTGTCATAGCAACATCTAACAACTTCCAGAGACATTAATATATAAGCAAGACCTGAAAGTTATTCATGTACGAGATTAACTTGAAAACTACTGATACTATCACATTCATAATAAAACTTGAAGGGCAGGCTTAAGAATGAGCAGACCGAGACATGAGTGATTGCATTTAGCTGTGCAACCTTTGGTTACCAGCAGAAAAAAATGCAATACACATGCCATATACAAAAGAATATTGGTACATTTCCATCAAGTTATGTTTTTGGGATTTGGATTTGCAGTTGTTAGTTTGTCTACCTCTTGGACAAGATGATCCAAATTCTCATGATGACTGATCAGTTGAAAAATGGCATCCTTAAGTACACTGTCCTGATTGCTGATACTTGAGCCATCCTGTGCTGCGTCTGAAAACAGACAGCAAAAACAAAACTATACATTTGCATTATGAAAAGTGTTTATAGTCTACACCTCTAACAAATAACTAGCAATCAAACAATTCTTTTGGCAGCGACTGAAAAGCTTTAACCTTTCCAACAAGGCAGCAACATTACAATGTAGCAAAGTAGAGTTTGCTCCATTGCTGACGACAAAATAGTAAAACAGTTACTGCTGTACTGCTGCTATAAAGATACCACATCACAAAGGACTTATTGTGGCCAAAACTCTAACAGACAGATCCCTCCCTTAATTTGACTAGGTGCACCTGAACCTGCATACAAACCCTGGTAACTGCTGGCATGTATAATCATTTTGGGCTTGCAAAAGTAGTCTCAGATGTATATGTATATATGTCCCTCTATCAGCAGGATTTATATTAGGCACAGAGGCAGTTGATTCATATTCACTTAAGTTGCTTTGTGGCCTTGAGAATAAGGTCATGGTTACTTGTATATGTAATACAGGGCTCTTGTATATTAATTTTCACTAAAATCTCTGACCCTGTCACTCGGCTGTGGTGAGAATCAGACACTGTGATGCATGCATAATGATGGAAAATCAACCATCTCACATTTGTGGGAATAAAGGATTTTTAGTACAAACATGTCTGATGACTCCTTCTTACACGTCAAGCTGAGTGAGCGTTTGAATAACATGAGCAGGACATTTCAAACATTTAATATTTCATCAATGTTGCTAGTTTGGCAAGATGAACATATTTTTTTTTTGGGGGGTCATGTTTGAGGCATTTTCTTGTTTACTGATACATGTACAGGCAAAGCGGACACCACAGAAAATATGAATGTCACATGTTGTCACTCAACTGTCTATGGAATATTGCACTAATGTCCAGGGATGCAAACACTCAGTGTCATTTCAGGGTCAAGCAGTGTTTCCATTAGGAATTTTTCCAGGGGGTCACAAGAAGGGAAATTCAGGGGAAAAGACTAGATTTTCACCAATTTTACATGTAAATAAACAAGACTTAGTAGTTAGAAGCAGCCCTTTAGAATTTTCTTAGAGGTTATTTGAGGTTCTGAAAGGGTAATATACCCCCATTTAGCGGTTAACGGAAACACTATCAAGTAGTCAAGACCATCAGGGACAGGTACACAAAATAATTAACAAAGAATAAAACAGCAAACACTCGATTTTGATGCAGGACACACACCATACACTGGTCAGATTTTGGGCTAATTTCCGGGATTGTCCCTGATGATGAGGGACAGTTGGCATCTCATGTCCAATATCAAAGTCCTAACTCAAATATTTCTAGAGTTTTTATTTAGAAAGAAATTTTTATTTGATTTTTTCCACACTTCAACAGGACAACAGTATTATACTGTTCAATATGAAAGTTTAAACTCACATGTATAGTCCCTAAGTTATTCCCTGAACAGTAAAAATCATCAAAATAGTCCTGTGACCTTGGGGTTTATGAATATTTAGTCTCCACCTGGCCCCATGGAGGGCCGTCATCAAGTGTAATATCAACATCCCAGCTCAAACATGTTAATTGGTCTGGATTTATCGTGTGAACATTAAGGTTCAGGTAAATGGGGCCAAGATTTTGGATCATTGTCACCTGTGTAGTCTCATCTGGTGTTTAAAAGGGGACCATCATCATGAGAAATATGCATATGCAATCTGTAATTCAAATATGTTCAAGTCGCCATATACATGTAGTGCTCTGTGATGTTATGAATCCTGTCAAGTTTGAAGAGGATGCTACATCAAACATTGACTCTAAACCAGCCACATCAGTGACGGGAAAATGGCAGCCAATTCCACAGAGTCTGCTACAAGATTCATGAATTCATGCATTGCTGCATGTAGGTGTGTTGACCAGGGGGAATGCCATCAGATGGACTGCCATATCCAGTTTACAGTTGCCAAGGCATGAAAACTTGAAAAGCACCTTAAATGGTCCTGAGCAGACTAATAGGAGGAATTCATACGTCACTGCAGACCTGTTGTTGCTACTGTACCTACATATATGTCGCCAGACAACAGAACCATGCCTCCATTATGATCAGGGCACTTGCATCAATTTGTTACCAAAAGATCTAAAAATTACACTTTTGTGAAATGAAATGAAAATTCTGAATATTTTAAGCATTTTTTAATATTTGAACCATTTGAATGACTTTCTAAGGCTTTTGCTTGCTCAGATTGCTATTTTTTATTACAAAAATATATTTTGCCACACATGAATCTGCCCCTTCTCCTGTCAAGTTCCTTGTTGCAGGATAGGGGGTAGCACAGGACCATAGTTACTTATGAATACCATCTATTGGATTAACTTCTCAGTATAGTTGCACTCACTCATGTTTTTTGAGTGCTGCTGCTTATGGTGTCATTAAAGTGTGTGTGTCAACACACACTTTTTTGTTTTTCCTGAAATTCTTTATTTATTAAAGTGTGTGTGTCAACACACACTTTTTTGTTTTTCCTGAAATTCTGTCTTTCTTTCTTTCTTCTTTACCAGCAAATTTGTCCGACACTTTTCTCGAACACTATTATACATAGAAACTCCAAACTTGGCATGATTGTACCTCCATACCAGGAGTTTGACTGTTTTATACAAAGGAATGAAGACATTTAAAATTATGCAAATCAGGGGCATTTGAAATTTTAAATGTTGGACTTCTTCAAAGGAAAAATAGATAGAGATGTCATTCCAACTTCTATAAGGGGTTTTTTGACCATTGCGCATGTAATGAATTTAAAACAAACGTTGTAGCAATTTAATTACGCCAATTAGCAGCATTTGAAATTTTAAAAACTTGAATATCCTCAAAATTATTATAAAGATGACATTTTAACTTCTTCTAGGGGGTTATTGACCATTGCGCATGTAATGAATCCAAAGCAAAAGTTGCAGCAATTCAAATTATGCTAATTAGCAGCATTTAAAAATTTAAAACTTGAATATCTTCAAAACTATTATAGATAGAGATGTCATTTCAACTTCTACGAGGGGGTTGTTGACCATTATGCACCTTATGAATCTAAAATAAAAGTTGCAGCAATTTAAATTATGCTAAATAGCACCATTGAAAATTTTAAATCTTGAATAACTTCAAAGCTATAATAGATAGAGATGCCATTCCAACTTCTACTCCTGTGTTATGGAATAGTTGCACATTACCATACCAATATGCTTTGAAGACACAGACACTGATTTGCTATGCAGCAAATCATCTTTCCTAGTTGGCTCTTGTCTTTGTTGGTTACACCTGGCAGGTTGAATCTGCTCAATGGTATTTCAATTTCCTTGGGCCAGTGGTGGCAATTTGACTAATTTTGAAAAGAAACCTCTAAAATTTTGGCAAAGCTCACCGCCCTTCTTTCTTGTTCAGTGTTGATACTCTCATAGTAGTTGCCTTGTGAGATCTCACCACTTGTTCTGACCCATGTTGGAATCTGGCCTGAGTTGACATATTCCAACATGGTCCAGGCCAAAGTTGGAATTCCAACAGCATGCTGCCATATTGGAATGATGCATGATGTTTGATACTGCAATACGTGTAATTGTAGGGCCTGTTCTGCGTTTTTAAAAATCATTTATGTTAACATTTGAAAATTATATTTTAAACATGCAGAATCATAAACCAGAGGGCTGCTTGAACAGCCCATGCTCAGCTGACTTTAGCTTGTCCCACAAAATCCAAGTTGCAAAGTCTGAATAGACTTGTGTTAGTAAACATGTAAGTCTAGAATGTTTGAAAGTGAATATTAACATAGAATGATGCCAAAAGATAAAATTATGTAGCAAAACAAGCAAGTCTAAAAACTGTAAAATTATTGTAGCCAAACTTTCTAATAACCTTTGGATCGAAATAACTCTGGTAGTACCTATATTTCGCTATCCCTCAGTCAACTGTCAGGACCCTATTCCATATAACATACCAAAAACTCGGTATATGGCAGTTGGGCAGTGTTTCTGAAAAAAGTTGTGGCATAACCAGGGTTAACAGTAAAATTTGTAGGACAAGTCAAAAAAAGAATGAAAGTTATAAGTATTAAGTAGTAGTGGTAGTAGTATTCTTATTGACTGAAAAGGGTCATGGGTGACCCATCCATCCAGAATACAATACAAAATTGGTTAACCATAACAAACAAATGGTGTAAACAACCAAAGTGGTAACATTTAACATCAGTTAACATTTAGCCTTTAATAGGCATAATGTTATTTGGCACCCATGAACTTTGTTATTGAAAGCATAACATTTATCATGTTTATTATGAAATTAAACAATTTCTAATCTTAATTAAGGTCTCTAAAAGGAATCATAATAGTGTAACTAACTGTTCTCACACACCAGAATGAGCAGGTCTGTTATTCTTATCCAAACATTTAAAGAGAAATTTACCTAATGAAATAATACTGCTTTAATTTTAAATCACATAATTTCTACAAATTCATTATATCTAGACGAAGTATTGAATCCGGTCATGTATTGTGTACAGACAGAAAATAAAATTTGTCACTTATTTTCATGACTAGTACATTCACCTAAAAGACAAACTTCTGCTTCAATAGCACCACAATCACATTGGATATAAAACCTTTCATGGATAGGGACTTTAGATTTTGCATGTCGTCCCAATTCAATTTGAAGAATATAGGAACCGAGTCCAGGAGTCTTAATCTTGCTATAGACTGTATACAATTCATACTACAGATATCAAGTAAATATGTTTCCATACAGAATTCAGATTAATACATTTTATAGGTTTGTAACTTGTTATCTGAGGTAAGTGATTTAATCTGATCATTACCAGGGCTAGAAATAGGGCTTATCCGCTTGTCCGTACTAAGTGAAACTTGTGACGGACAAGTAAAGTTGCCAATGCACTTGTCCAAAATTTACATACAGTTCGATTAGAATAAGACTCCACTTGGTTGGCGGACAAGTGAAAATTTTTCCTTATTTCTAGCACTGATTACACTTAATAACATATTTAAGTCAAGAGAATGTAATCAAAATATAATATTTCTCAACCTGATATCAAGTAAAACTAGGCTATTAAGCTTGTAACTGTCCTGGGTAGCTGCTTGCTACCCGTAGCCCCTGGGGGGGGGGGGGGGGGAACCTAACAGAAAACAAGCCAGCCTAAAATGTCTGAAAGGTGAATATTAAATAGAATGATGCCAAAACAAAGATTAAGTAGCAAAACAGGCAAGTCTAAAATCTCTAAAATTATTGAAGCCAAACTTTCCAACCTTCTTTAGATATTTACAGCGAAATTTGTAGAAATACTTTATCAAAGATAGATTTTTTAATCCTCTTGATTCAAGTTTATTGTAAATAAATTGTATGACTAGAGCTGTTTGTATGCAGGTTTTTGGATAGTCATCACTGGTCATACTCATAGACTCACCAAGTAAACTCTTGTAAGATTTGCCAGTTTCGGGACAATCGTCTTGTGGAAGTTGACGTTTCAACATATTCTTCACTTTCACAGCGCAGTTATACGTCTTCTTTTTAATTTCTCTTCAAATGTCACGTCTGAAAAATAACATTTGACGAAGAAAATGTTGATTACACCGTGGAGGTACATGTATAATCTATCACATGGTGAACTCAGAACCGTGTTATTCTAAATTCCGCGCGGTTTACGGACTGAATATCATACAACTCTTTGATTGGTTGAATTTATACAAAATATTGATTTTGGTACTGGAAACATACTTTAAACAAGCTATTTCCATTTTTTTTTACTCGATTTATTTCCACTATATGTTGTTCGTTATATTATTGGACCTCATGCCATGGTGTAATACGGCACAAACCATTCTGTCCGTATAACTTTAGGACCTTCCAAGATGTCGTACCTCAAAACGAGTGCGATATCCCATGCCTTGAGAGTGAAGGCATTGTACAAGGAAGCACTGCGACATACCCAATCATATTATGTGAATCGGTGAGATAGATGTTTATCTTAATATGTGTGTAATAGTTCCCTTTGCAATCGTAAACTTGCGCAAGAAATTGGGTATCAAACCACAGTAACACTACTGTTGACCTCAAACAATGTTGAAAGTCAATGTCGAATCGCAAAGCAAAGGTGGCACCCCAGTCCTCACGCCGGTAAATCTTTTCATCCACATCATCGGACAGGTGTTGTTTGACAAGAATGAGAGAAACGCTGAAGTAGGCGTGACAAAAGCATTAAAAGCAACGCCAAGTTGACTTGGAACAATTCAAAGGAAAATTGCATTTAATTGGACATGGTCATGGGGCATGCAAGCAAACCCAGCCTGCTGTTTGAGGGGCAACACACTATGGGTTTCGTGACTAAAGATCTTGTGAAACACCGTCGTCATGGTTATTATGTTTTACGGATGATTTCCTTAAAACCAACACTACAGTCCAGTGGACACAGATGACATTTACATTGATGTCACAAAGGGTTTTTACAAATTGGAACATAATTAATAGACTGTGCCCCAAGCTCAGGGACATTATTAAGGCCTGCATGTCACCCACCTGGGGCAGGCAAATGCTCTAATCAGAGTCAGACAGCCAAATTTGTAATTCATATTTGTACGACTCTTGGCAAAAGGTACAACAGAACTACTGGTTCCGGGGGTTCTGACATGAATAACATGTATACCTAAATATATATATATATATATATATATATATATATATATATATATATATATATATATATATATATATATATTTCAGAATGGGGCTTCCATTGTTTCTCACGCTTTTGCTGTGCTTCTCTTGCCGTCCCTGATCTTCTTCACATTCTCTTTAGGATTGGGACGATATATCAAAATACCAAGATACTAACCCTGTACCAAACAGTATCATGATACCTACGTTCCTTGTGTATTGAATATTCACGATGCAATAAAAACTTCAATTTTACCATAACTTCCAAATTTTATGTGAAGAAATTTTAAATCATCACTGTATGGAGATGAACAACCAATAAAACACATTTCACAGTCTACATCAACAGTTCGTTGTTGGTGTATGTCAGTAGAAAGATGTGTAAAAACACCAGCACAGAGGCTGTGATACTGACTCGTGCATGTAAATTCTAAGAGTGTTTTCACTTCATACAGTCTCATAATATATCATGATGTATGGCTCTGTGTGATGTGGCACTGCGAGAGAACATTTTTATTACATGTACAAATATATATTGATAATCATCTCGTAAAAAATACAGTTTTCTCATGACAATAATTGTTGTATCTGGCAATCTCATACTGTATACTGAAAAGAACTTCCCTGTATGGTATTTCATAACTCCAATTTCCATTCCAAGTTGCTCTGAAGTTTATGATATCTTTGCTGTGGTTGGCAAGTTCCTAGCTTACTTTGAAGTTTCTTAGTTACAGTAAATTACCTTTTCACATTTCAATCAATTTGAGTCACAGTACATTCCTGAACATTTGGAATGCAGTTCTTCATTTATTTTTAAACGAGTATCTCTAGTTGGACTGTCTTTAATATTCATAAGAATTATCAATTTACATATAAGTATAAAAGCCACCACACCCCAAGAGATTGCCAGAGATGAGAACTGTGTGATTCTGTATAAACGTATGACAACAATATATCTTCCAAGTTCAAACTCACGCCTGGAGTTATTATTGTTATTATTTCATCATGAAATATTAAGTGTCACACACAATGAGAAGAAACAAACCTGGTTACATCTGTACCAAAAAAGTATCGTAATACAGGAATTAGTATCAATACCCAACCCTATTTCTCTTTCCCATCAATTATATGGAGTCCTTGAAAGATATATCAAAGTACTTCTACATAAGTAAACACACAACTCAATCGCCAGAAGGAAGAAAGGTCCGCCATATTGAATACTGATACAGAGCGTTCCCAATCAGTGGATAGGGCAGTGGATTGTTGAAAAATCCAAGGCTTGTAACGAACCATGTATACTGAACCAAACAAATAACGCAACACTTAAACTTTTTAACTTAAATATTTATTGTTACTTTCATATCACAGAAACATATTAGATCCATATTCTGCAGTCTTTTTGGCATAACATGTGAAAAACAAAAACTTGAAACTGTCAACAAGGGCGCGACCAGCTGGCAATAAACAGGGCAACATTGATTTGTAAAATTCACAAATTGGCATGTCCACTAATACTGTGTGTGACCACCATCAGCATCTGTAACTGCTATGCAACGTCGGCGCATAGATGACACTAGCCGCTGCACCATCTGCCGGGGCACACGATCCCACTCTTCTTGAAGAGCCTGGCGAAGCTGCTGGCAGTTGGCGGGTGCTGGATCCCGTCTCCAAACACGCTGGTCATGGTAGTCCCAAAGATGCTCAATGGGATTGATATCAGGTGAGACGGCTGGCCATGGCAAAACATTAATTCCTTCTCCTTGCAGAAAATCCATCGTCAGTCTGGCGGCATGGGGCCGAGCATTGTCCTGTTGAAGCAAGTGGAGTTGGTGGTGTCTAATGAAAGGGACAGCAACAGGCTGAAGCATCTCATCCCTGTAACGGGCAGCGTTAAGATTGCCTTCAATGAAGATTAGCTGGGTTTTGGCTGTGAATGAAATTCCACCCCACACCATCACTGATGCACCTCCAAATCGATCTGTTTCCAGCACTCAGGCATCTGAGTAGCGTTCTCCCCTTCGTCGCCAAACACGTGTCCTACCATCTGCATGATACCGGGTGAAGCGGGATTCATTGGTGAATAGCACATCCCTCCACTGTTGATGGGTCCAGCAAGTATGGGCAGTAGCCCATTGTCGTCAGGCTTGCCTTCTTGCCTGTGTCAAAATTTGACCCCTGTAAGGACGCCTGGCGTGTAGATGGTGTTCTTGTAGTCTATTACAGACTGTCTGGGCAGATATTCTGTTATTGGTTCTGCCAGGTGTCTGTTGTGCAATTCTAGTGGCTGGTCGAGTTCTGCTCCGCAGATGTGACACCCTGATGTGTCTGTCTTGTGCAGGTGTGGTTTCTCTTGGTCTCCCAGGACGCTGTCTATCAGCTGTGGCCCCAGTCTCCTGGAATCTTGTAGCAAGTCTGGATATAGTGGATTTGTGGACATGCAGTCTTCTTGCCACCTCTGCTGCAGATAAACCAGCCTGTAGCATGCCAATTCCTCTCTCCCGATCTACTGTTGATAATCGACCCATGGTTCTTGGAATACTGTGCCAAATGAATCCCATGCTGCCCTTTTATTGTCCGTGAGGGGCTACACCCAACCAGTAAAGGTGCGAATGTTTTAGTCATGTGGGTAACACTGAATCGTGCAGTTGTCCTTGATTCAGCACAACCACCAAACTTTGAAAGCCTCATATCCTCGCACACAGTTACGCTTGGGCTGATTTCAGTGTGGCCTTTTCCTGTCCCAGAATCAAAGACTTGGCAACCTTAATTTCAGGTGTCAGAGACTTGCGTAAAATAGCCTGCTGTAGTCACTCTTGATTCATGATAATGACCCCATGGCAAGGTCAGGGTACTCGACCTTGAGGTCACACTACTTGGTGCATTATTTTAGACTGATTTAACAACGGTTCGTATATTTCTGAACTTTAAATACAGTTCCAATGTGAAAATAAACCCAAATGAAAAAGTTGCGTTATTTGTTTGGTTCAGTATAGATTTCTTAGAAATGGAAACGTGTTAAGAAGTTCTCGGAGGGCTACAAAAGCATAGGCAAAAGCACGAGAGAGGAGGAAAGCCCCATCCCAGTGTCAGCATACCCATTCCAACTTATTTATGTGGGAACTCCAGAACCAGTGGTTGCATTTACTGGAAGATGTTTATATTACTCCCTCCTTTATCAGTGCCCCCAGCCTGTCCCAGCAGCTAGGTAAGGGTCATTATGCAATGCGGCACACTAGGTAGTGCCCTGGCTTCTTTAACCAAGTGCTATGGTGTCACTCAGTCAAGCACAACTTATTTTCTATTGTTCACAACCTGCAGACTTGTGCAGGTGACAGGTAAAACCATATTTGGACAGGTTAAACTTGCCGCCAACCTGCATTGTGGGACAGGTGTGAAAAAAGTTAAAGTCTTCCTGGGGTTTCCTTGAGAAATAAAAATGGGTACAGAAATGTGCCAAAGGCATGTCCTGGGCAACAGGTCTGCAGCCCACTCCCAGACATGGCAGCTAGTTAGATTTAGTCTTTAACCTTTTTAGCTGTTTTGCACACCTGTAATATTTAATGGATAATTTGTAATTTTTTATTCTTCTCAGCAATATATACTTTCAAGCAATAAATTTAGGTATAGTGTGCTAAAGTGAACAAATTATAATGAAATACTTACCAATAATACAATGTTGTGACACCTATAGACGTTCACAATAGATTTTCTTGCAATACAGTTTCCATTATGAATAAGGCAAAAGTTCTGTGGATACAGTTTAAAACATTTTTCAACAAATGTAATTTAGGACACATGTATAAACAATGTCCAAGAAAAACTCATCTGCAGCTGGAAATAACTGCCATAAAGCCTAAAAATGAATATTGTACACTTTCTCAGTTAATTGTACACAGTTTGAGGTCATATTGTACACATTTTGGTTTCAAGGTTGGCAGATCTGCACTCCTATTAAATTTTTTGTTTAGATGGACCAGAATTGATTATACAGCATCTCTGGAAGCCCTCCAGAGCAAATTGGGTGACAGTTTGAGGGTAAAGAGCTATACCCTAAAAATTTGAGGGTACAGAAATTAACCTACTTCACTCACCGGCAGAAACCCTGCTACCCCTGAAGTTGTCCCAGCATGGCATCCAAGGCAAGACTAACAGCTGGGTTAAGAACTTCTTGTCCAGTAGAACACAGCAAGTGATAATGAGCGGACATACCCCCAACAAAGCTCTTGTACTGTCGGGCATATGTCTGGGCCATGTTTCCCAACAGATGGCACTGTGAAATTGAGCTTGGTTTAAACATATTTTATTAACACAATTGGCCGACAGGCTCACCAGCCTATATGAAGGCCTCTTGTACAAAGAAGACAAGACTACATAAATATTGTAAACACCAATTCACAGATAGGTCACGCACAGGACCACAAATATGAAAGCGGAAGGGAAAAGAAATGATGCGTGAGCATTGGTACAAATAGAGGGAGTCGTACTCCATGAAATTGAGCTTCATTTATAATGTACTGGTAAAAATCAGTAGCAGATTTGCACTGACCAATGGATTGTGGGAATGTTTAGAGAGCCAATGTGACAGGCTTTCTACTAAGTACTGTGAAACTTTGTTCAAGGTTAAATAGTTATGATTTTACACTAATCTTTCCAAATCAATGAAGACACTCTCGTCGGTTAAAATTAAAGTTATTGCTATTTAAACATCCAATAAAGACACTTTCTCCCATAATTACCCATGTGGAAACACAATCATTCCCAACAAAGGTGTGGAAAGATTTTACGACCAAAATGAAATTAAAGAGAGAATCCTATTGGTTGTTGCTTTGTTTGTAAGCCAATCAGGTTACGTAAGATAGAAAAGGGTGACTGAAAGTTCTTTCTTGAGTGATGTACCTTAGGAACGCAATGTTGTAAGTGAACAAAATGGAGTCGAAACTACTGCTGCAAGCACGCTAAACCAAGTAGGTTTTTGACAATTAACATCTTTAATGCTCTATGGAAGATAGACAAAATTACCCGAGTGGTTAATCTGTCAAACCGAATCCCCGGAGTTGTTTGCCTGCCTGCGCACCTGATCACCCAAGCGCGAAGCGCGCGGGTGATCAGTCGCGCAGGCAGGCAAACAACGAGGGGAATTCGGTTTAGACAGATTAACGACGAGGGTTATTTTGTATTTATCCCCTACGGTCCATTAATAAAGAAAAATAAATTTATATCACATAAAAAAACATTTTATTTCACTACATTACATGGGACTTTGACACAATCATGCCGTGCGTATGAATATAAAATTTAAACAACCAAGAAAAGCGGTCGACCACAGGCCTAATGGCAGATTTTTTTGAACGGCCGTCGCTTCAGACAAAAATATCGACAAAAAGACACTTTTTAATTATTTTTATACGGAATCAATTTGGTGGAGAGGAGAATTGGAAGGTCACGTTGACTTTGAATGTTGCACTAGCAAACATGCCAAAGTATGCAGCCGTGGAGCGCAACTGACTGTTGGCCGTCAGATTGTCCCCGACATCAGTGACGGCAGCATTGCCCGAAGAAGTGGGGCGATGGCTCCCTGCCACGCTAGCTGGGACAAACGATGAAGACAGAGTCCGGAGAGTGTTTTGGACAGATGTTAGAGGTCTTTGAAAAGAAGAATAATTTCCCTGGAGAAGGCTGCACGTGGCTTGCTGTTGCATAATTGTTCACGGGCTGTGCATTTTTGTGCCCGCTCAGCTGTTGAATAATGGTTGGCGGGGCACTTGGATGTAGGCCTAAAAGTTGACTGCACATCATGCGTCTTACTGAGTGATTGTTTTTTCTGCCAATCATCAGTCCTGCATTTTCGGCCCTAGTTTCCATCACAGAATCAAGTTTATTTTTACCCATTGGCTGGGATTTATACCACGGACCATCAGGTTTTCGGCCGTGATTTATGGCAAGGTAATAAGGCGAGTTTGGATATACCAAATATGGAATTGATTCCTTCCATATTTGGAAAACCATATCTCTGATTTTACAAATATGGTAAAAAATAGTCCTACCCATGAGATATGGTCAACAATATCACATGGGCCATATCCCATGGGTTTTCAATGTAATATGGTACAAAGTAGGGGATAAAAACAAAATTCCACATGGCTGTGTCATGGGGAATGTGAAATTCTATATTTCTCCCTAATTCTAATCTTTACAAGGATGATTGTCTTGCAGCTGATGAGTGAAATCAACAAAACAGGGCAGGTGTTTAAATATCTGTGTAAGGATAACATGGTCATATTTTGTCATCAATTGTGCCGATCATGACACAAACTGTCAAAGTGACAAATATGCAGTCATGGGAACACCCAAAGACATACACCACTGTTGACACCTGAGCAGCAGCTGCAATGAGCACACATTGTGTAAAGCCAGTGTTCAATATATTTTGTGTAACTTAATGTTGTATTTTAAAATGTTCATATGGCATAACTGATTTCTTTTTTTCTTTTTTTTTTTTTTTTTAACAGGCACTTGTATCGTTACCATGCAGTCCTTCTTAGAGCTAGATTTGATGAACATAAAGATGAACTGGACATGCGCAAAGCCAAGCAACTGTTACAAGACGGAGAGCATGAGCTATTTCTGAAACAACACCCTCAGCCCATAAGATGTAAGTTCGTTTCATCAAGTGACACACTAAAATAATTTCTAGAAACATGAAATATTCAAAGTGTATATAAATAATTGTAACAACCATACTCCTTTTTTTGTCCTTAAAATACATGTGCATGATGACTTTAAGCTCAGACCTGTGAACAAGCAGTGTTGGAGGGGCACTCCATGGTACTTGTTTTGCTGTGAATGGATGTGAAAGAACAGTGTAGCACACCAGACTTTCTTACTGGGTTGTCATGCAAATACTGCTAACTAGATGGTGAGAACTTCTGTTCCTTTTATCTTTGGAACATTTAACCTGCAAAAACTATTTTCTGAGTAAATGACCTGCACATTTTTTCACATAAAAAATTTGTTCACTGTAGACTTCACTCAGTGGTGCACTCAGCAAATGCCTGGAACCTATGTTTGTATATAAAAAATATCTGCCATATAGTGTGGTATAACAAAGTTCTGAACATAAGTATGATCATTGAAAACATGTTGAAGCCTTCATTTTCCTTAAATACATATATGTACATGTATAGCATTTGACCAGCTGCTTGCTAGCATGGCTTTAGAAACTATATGCAAATACAGGTTCTTTTCAGTAATAGTTTGGAGGGGGGTTTTTTGTAGTTATTTTAATATTTATTGTAATTTTTATATATATATATATTTTTTTTTTCCTCTTTATTTACAACTTAATACATCATACAGGTTTTTTGCATTTTGCATTGTGTTTTCCATCGTATAGGTCTTTTTTTCTTTCTTTCATAATCAACCTTATACATTTTACTTCAAAAAATATAAAGCAGAAAGTAGTAAGGAAAATATTCAAAGCAAAATGATGGAATTGTAGCATTTTGCTTTGAATATTTTCCTTACTACTTTCTGCTTTGTATTTTTTACAAACATTTTTTCAGAAAATCCTTTTCAATGTCTAAGATTCTTGGCAAATATTTCCACATTTCCACATGTTGTTCTAATTTCTTTTCACATTTCGGACATTAACTGATGTACATTGAAACGCCATGTAAATTCATATTTGAAAAGAGTCCAATAATTCGTTTTCTAAGTTTTATCAATGCCCTAACCTTTATAAAGTGTAAAAGCCATTACTATCAAAATAAAATTCACAGAGTTGTATTTTCCCATGTGTAATTTTATATCCTAAAAGAATGTGTACTAAGTGTAAATTCAGGTTTATTAAACCCATTTTATCAAAATTCATTTTAAGTTTTCTTCTTAATTCTGTAAGTTTGTTACAAATTATGAAGAAATGAGTTTTAGAGTCACTTTCAAAGAGTATTGAACATTCTGACATCCAGTTTTTCTTGCATGTCAATTTTTTATATACACTCTATACATACATTATCTATAGCATTATTTTCATCCAATAAATGTGATACAAACACAATATTTGAGTCTGTCTATACATTCTTTTTATGCATGATAAATTGATATCCCCAGATGATCTGTTTTTTAATTTTTACATGTGTTTTTGAGGTAAAAAAAAAAACCACTGCCAAAACACCACTTGTTATCAGTGAGTCTAAAATTTCCAGTAGAACATTGACATTTTTATCTTCAACTTCCTTACTATTTGATAGATTTCAGGTTAAACTTAAAAGCAATAAATTCTTTACCAAACTAGTTGAAACAAAATTTGGGTAATATTTTCCATTTAGCATTATCACAGAAGAGCAGTGTCTGTACCCGTTTTACATGAAAAGTTTTAAAAAGACTTTGTAGATCAATCATCTTTAGTCAAACTTTTTCATAATTGGGAATCAAAGTATTTCTCTGAATTCGATCTCTTTTACTGTTCCAAACAAAATTGTATACAAGTTTGTGTTAATACAAAATTGGGGATATTCACAACACAAGCATTAAAGATATTTTTTAATAAGGCCAAACTTTTTATTACTATTAGCTTACCATACAAAGTAAGATGTCTTTTTTTTCCAGTGCAACAATGTGTTTTCTAAAGTATCTAGCTGTTTTGAATTCCAAATTAAATTTTTGCATTCTTTCTTATCTTTTCTAAAGTATACCCCAAGGGCTTTAACTGGTTCATCTGACTATTTCAAAAATGTTGATTTTGGTTTACTTTTACCAAGCCACATACCTTTGGTTTTGTCCCGATTAAGAATTGGGTTTTACATGTAATTTATTTTTTATTTTTGATAAGCTATAATAGGGCATTCGGAGCTATTGTTACAGCTGTTCCTGCTGAGTCCAGGTTGAAGCAAAAAGTGCAAAAGTTTTATGCCAGAATTCTTTCACAGTGCCTATGTGATAGAGATATTTCCCCTTAGCTGGTGTATTTCTTAGTTCCGTTGCTGGCAAGAAGATGCTTGCAAGCCCACAGTGTTCCATGATGTCAGCTGGATGCTAAGTGCCTAATTTTCCTCAAGGACAGCTGTTAACTTTGTACAACCTCAGAAAAGTTTCTGTTACAATTCTCATTTAACATGTTTTTTTTCACTAATAGTAATATAATGTTTAAAAGAAAAAGTATGTAAACAGGTGACATTTGTGAACATTTGGCTGTTTAGAGTGGGACAAGATTGGTATACCTTTTGAGTGTTACGCTGTTTTAATCTAGGCTTGTTTTATTACAGTTCCTCATTCACCTAGAGGAATTGCATTTGGGCGAGATGTTCATTTCCCAGACTGGGTAAGTCTTAGTTTGACATAATGCAATGGTAACCCTATCATGCCAAATATAGTGCAACCATATGATTTTGTGCTCAAGCTTCAAATTCTACATGGAGATTAAAGATTAATAATTATTATTTGGTAGAGATATGGCAAACCCTTTTTGAATTTTAAAAGTCCCCAATGCTATCTTGTTTATCCATCAATACCTGAGGTCCAAATTAGCTAGTACCATCGGTAGCCGCTAAAGCGCCAGGGTCATTTCCATTGCACCTTGTGGCAGGTTAGATCGTTTCAATATAGCAGCCATATTGCGTCATGGTTAAAGCACAGGGAAATGACACTACAAAGTTGATCGTTATTTTCAAACATACGACGGAAGTATTTACAAGCGACAATGACAGTCTACAATGGGAAAGATCCTGAATGTAAGCTAGACGCAAGAAAACTGGGTAAATTGGATAAATACCCCTGAATGCAAGGGGTAGCTTTCGACGGTTTTCCTCCAAAGAAACACAAAAACGACGGGGGTGGTTGAATATGGTGAAAAGACCAGAAGATTATGAACCACCAGGCAAATTTGTTTAAGACATTTTGTTGGGGGTAAATGTCCGACACCAGAACACCCAGTGCCCATGTTATTTCGTATAAAAACTGGGTGATCGCAGAACAACGCACAACAAACCTATGGCAGAACCGTGTTTGACGGCTGAGGATCAAGTGACCTACCCAGCAACGGAGAAAGGCCAGTTGCCAAGTAGACAGCAGGGGTGAGATCGCTGCATTGCAGCGGTAGCTCACAGTACTAGCTAATTTGGACCAAAGCTATTGAAACCATACATGTTGCAGTGAAAGTTTGATTTGCCTCCATGATAGGTTCTTTAACCTACCCTGATTGGAATTTAACTTGCCCAGGACTAAGCAATATGCAAATTAGTAACTGTGCAAGAAAATTTGTAAAAAGGCAGAGTTTTGTGATATGCCGGGGGAAGTGAAAAGCTCTCTCAGCTTCAAAACAATATATTCTCAATGACATGTTTTGTACATGATCAGTACGCTTTGCTATGTATTTCTGATGCCATACATGTTCGGAAGTCATTCCAGATTGAGCCACAACTCATTCTGGTGCATGTATATTGTGTAACCAAGATTTGTGGTGAACATTGTGTATGTAAATTCCTTATAAACAAAGCTTTCATTGGAGTACCAGCATGCCTAATTCTAGACTTAATAGTGTTTGGGGGGGGGGGTAATTTTTTTTAATGACTTAAGTGCTTAGCATCCATATGTTGCATTTTTAACTTAAAATGGGTCATATTTATATATTCTAAATTTGTTTTTTGACCATGGAAAGCTAGATCTTGAACCAGTAACCTTCAGCACCAATCACCTGGCCAAAAAAAAAATGGGAAACACATATCCACAGTGTCAGTACCAAATTCAAATGTCGTAAGTCCCTGATTCTGGAAATAAATGTTGACTCAGTACATATACTGCTTAACCGTGTTGATATACATATACTGCATAATAGTGTTGATATGGCACTTGCACATCACTACCTCCATTGAACCATTCTATTACGAGAATGGGGATTTGGTCGAGTGGATATGTGTGTTTCCCCTTTCAGCTAAGCGACTGGTGCCAAAGGTTACAGGTTCGAGTCCTGCTCATTCCGAACATAAAATATATATTTTCAGCATTTCCCTAATGCTGGTGGATTTAAGTCCATGATTCTGGAAATAAATTCCGACTCTGTACATATACTGCTTAACCGTGTTGATATGGCACTCGCACACAACTGCCTCCATTGAACCATTCTGTTATGAGAATTTTTTTTGTTGGAGTGGATATGTGTGTTTCCCATTTCAGCTTGGCAGCTGGTGCCAAAGGTTGCAGGTTCAAGTCCCGCTCGTTCCGAACATAAAATATACATGTATTCAAATAAATAAGATTTTCTCAAATTGATACGTGTGGTACTTAGAAATTTGGTACTGGACTAAGCTCATGATTGATAGCAAATTGTATGTTCATTTAACTGCCAGGTAACTTTTTAAAAACTGGATAAGTACTGAAATTCAAATCTGATGATCAAGGTATCTGATTTGTGGGGGGTTTTGGTTTATTTTGCAGCTGTTAGACACATGGCATCCTTTCGAAAAAGCCCAGTATCCAGAGTATTTTGCAAGGAGAGAGCAGCGAAAAAAGGAATTTATAGAACGATGGGAGAAACAATATGGACCTGCACAAGCACATGACGAGCCTGCAAAAGCTCCAGACCATTGATGATGCAGCAATGCATTATGGGTGGAACTGTAAATTGTTGAACAGAAGCTTAAGTGGTACCTTAAGCAGGTACCAGGTGTAAATATGATGCTGTAGATTATTTCCACAGAAGTTCACAAGAGTACAAACATAGAAATACTGGCAGCTCACAAGAACTTAGAGACATTGTTGCTGAAGGTAACTGGCAATTGACAAAAAATGATGAGAGAGACTATGTAATTGTTAACATTTTCCTCTGTGTCCAAAATGGTGAGTGGATGTTCTTTGACAGGTGAACATAAAACAAAATTAATAACTGTTTAAGCTGGTTTTTGAAATTGGAATATGTGCACGACATTCTTCTAGAATTGTGCAGTTTCCCAAGTATTACTGAACTTAAAAACTTAAAGTTTGTTCTCAAAATAAATTCCTTTCAATGTTCTCTTTTACATAAATTACTTTACAGTTGATTTGTATGAGTTCAAGATATGATCATAAACCATGTAATTTTAAAGTTTACAAAGTTTTGACTTTTCACATAAATGGGGAGATGAAGGTAAGAAAGTTATGACCATTTTGAATAGAAAGGAAAGTGACAATTATGAGTAGCCCCTGAGTGAACAGAGTTGTAAACAGAAAAAAATAAGCTTATTAGAAGACTTGTGTGCAGAGAAAAAGAAAACCTGTTTATGTTGTATTTGTTAAATTAATAAAACATTGAAAAAGAATATTTGTGTTTTCACTCAAGAGTGACACTATGTACTTGTGCTGATGTGAAATGTGGGTGTCAATAGTCTTGAGAGACTTTAAGACCAGGCATTATTTCGTCAGCAAGCTTAAGGCCAGTTTTCTGGCATTAGGTTTGACTCCAGACACATTCAAAGTTTCAAGGTAAGTTCAGAAATTCTTTTATAAAATCATGAACATAATAATTTTGACAGCAGAGCATGTCTGTTGATATGCATTTTGACTATTAATTTGAAGATATTTCTTCCCTGGAAGCCTATTCAGTTTGATATTGGCATGGTATCCTAACAGGCAGGAAGTCTGGCTGATTGGAAAAGGAGTTAACTAGTGCAAAAGATAATAATCCAATTATCAACAAATTAGCACATGGGTGGTAATAATAATTAGCTCTCAATTTTGGGCAATAGTGAAGGCTGCCACAAGGGCTGGCTAAAAAGTAATAGGCCCAGCTGTGAAAGACCTGTACAAAGTCTATGGCTTTCATTTATTTCTCGACATAGTCCTCTTCCAGGTTTACATGTATATCTGTGTTGGAGTTAGCCCTTTTAGTTGCAGGTACTTGATGACTGCCCTACAGCCAATTTTGTCCATTGTTGGTGATTTCAATGGGTAGGTTCACAAGATGGTCTGGTACAAAGACACTAATCACACTACAGTTGCATTTCTTGTATCTGTTATTCCTTAAATGATTGTACTTGTTGGTGGCGAAAGCTTGTTTCAATCTGATTGAGATCCCACTTAGGCTTAGAACTTTTCAACCAGCCCTTGTAGGTACAGCGAAAACCAGGTGATAAGTTCAGCATGATCGTGCTTTGGGGCATATTACAATTAAGAAAAAATTCTGGACAAAGCTTGTACCTGACATCTGAAAAGTTGAGCAAATGAAGAGGATGTGTGCATATGCTTGCTGTCCAGGCTGGTTAAAACTTACCGGTATTCGCAACTCTTTAACTAGAAAACTATAATGTTAGGTGAAGGTCATAACCCATGTCACAATCTTATTTGGTACTATTTTCATTAGGATTCCAGAGGCAAGTCCAAGGAGTTATTTTTAGCTCTGCTGACCCTAGGTTGCAGAGCTTGTGCAATCATTCATTGGTTTAAGCTTTTTGCTTGTGAATAGGATACAGGCGATAGTTACCAACTTAGCCTAGCCTGACTTTCAGGACTTTACTTTAAGTGTAAAAAATCTAAGTTGAGTTTGATATTAGTTGTGCCACCTACAGAATTATGTAATGGGTCAAATGTGAAAATACTCCAGCATCTTTAATTTTGGTTGGATCCTCATGAAATTTGGTGAGATTGTGGAGGAAATCAAAATCTTGATTGCTTTTGATACATGTACTAGTAAAGTCCCATAATCAACATGGCCTCATAAGCAGGTTCCACTTCATGTACATTTAGTTAAATTCATCTAATTATATGACACAATAATAGGTCAATGGACAAAGCACAGTGGGAAAAATGCCAATTTTGAGGAAGTTTCCCCCCTGCATGTTTATATAATATTGAGGGGTTACACCAGTTGGACATGCACTAGCAGGCTCCCTGGACACCAGAAAAGAATTTACATATGAATATCCTAACCAGTTATCAACCAATGTTTTGGTTGTTGCATGAAGAAGTTTTGGCTCTGTCTCCTGAATCTACAATCAGAGCTCAGCTGACTTGTCAGTACACTGAGCTTATAGGAAGGTGAATCATCAGTCTTCCAGCCATCCACAATAAACATTTTTTACTTCTCTAAAAGTATGGGCCAGGTCCATCTCAAACTTGGTAACTATGTACTTTGGGTAGGTCTCTAGTAAGTTTTTTCAAATGGTCATGCTCCATTGATTTGTGGATTTTATATGTACATGTATGTATATATTTTGGTTTGTACACAAGTGGTCCAGCTGTAACTGTGTTTATTTTATAGTCACTGGGACTGAATATGATGCCCCAGTTTGCTTCTACTTCAGTTTTTCACTGGCAGGTGGTTAAACTAACGTAAGCTGTCCAGCTGGGAAGTATACATACTGGTTCAGGGGTAAGACAAATTATTTTTATCAAAACTTCTACTATACACATTTAGTAATTATATTTGATTTGACAGATATTCTTGATTCAAATTGAAGCTCTGCATTTATGAGCAAAGCTTCACTTATTTAGCTAATGCGTCATTTGACACGATATATTTTTTCATTATTATGTGGGTTGTCTTTGCTGAATATTTAGTTTAGACAATGAGCCGTTGCTCAGAGAGACTTAGTGGTACAGGCTCTGAAACATGTTCTGAATATTTACCCGCCAAAGATCGTATAATTTATTTGGACTAGTACAGCCTATGTCAAAATTCTATAGAAGAATGTGCAATATGGACAATAGTACTTCCATATTTGTAAAGGTTCTGAACCTGTAGGATGGATGGTGATTCGTCCCCCATATTTTCCACTTCTCAAAACCATCAGCAGGATTCACTCAAAAATTGGTGGGGATGTACCTTGGGTGGGTCCCTACCAGGTTTTATCAAAGGATCACTGCTCAAAGATTTGTATTTTTTACAAGTTCATTTTTTAACTAAATCTTGATTGTTTAAATCTCCAAAACCACTTACCCAATTGCTTCAACATTACACTTGCAGAGACCCCTAACCCTTACTGTGTCCACCTGGTTTTGTTTTAACGAATTTTGATGTGTTTGGCTATTTTCTAAAACTGTGTCTCAGATTCTTCCCAAACTCAGTGGAAATGCAGCTTGTGCAAGGGTCAAACAAACGTGTTTGCTACTTGAAGATGTTCGCCATCTCTGATTTTTGAAAGAAATTTTTAGTTTGGGAATTTATTGATAAATGCCCACATTTCCACTGATTACAATGCATGTCAATAGGGATTGCAATCATTTTGACTCTTTCTCCAAAGCTGTCAACCAGATTCACTTAAAACTTGGTGCTGCTGTACCTTGGGTGGGTCTAAATTATCTCCCAAACTGCCAATTGAATAGGGACACTTCTTTGGACCTCTAAGCCTTTATTTGTTCAGCAGGGGGTGCTGTTATTATGTTTGGCTTTTTAAAATTTTTGTGTGTTTTCACTTTTCTTGAATTTTTCTCCCGAGCCATAAGCTGGATCGTCTTCAGCTGTATTTGGAATGTAGGTGGACTTGATCTCCAGGCCCGTGACCAAAGGTACAATTTGCCCAAAGGATTTCATATGTTACTCCAGCACCTCTTACTTTGGACAGCTCTGGAGGTCAAGGTCACCTTTGTATTGCGTAAGTCGTGCCCTCATATCCAGAAGTGTCCCCATCCAGTTTTGAAGCAATTGCATTTTGGCCACACAGTTCAGCAGCATTTTTTTTTTTTTTTTAGATTTAAAAAAAAATAATAATAAAAAATTGAAAAAATCAATGGAGCATGCCCATATAGAAAAGCTAGTAGAGACATACCTAAGGTACATCCCCAACAAGTTTGAAGCCAATCTGGCTGACAGTTTGGGAGAAGTCAAAAATGTGACTGACCATAGCAATCCCCATTGACATATGTAGTAAGCAATAGGAATGTATGCATTAACCAATCAGTACCCAAATTGAAAACTTTGTCAAAAATCAGGGATATACGATAACACTGCCTAGTGTTCACTTTTGTTTGACCCTTCAGAAAAAAGGAACAGTTCTGCCTGATGGGGCCAGGGGGCTTTGTGGAAGCTCATAAACTCTATGGAAAAGAAGGGCTTCAGATGAGCTATGTTTGCAACAATTTTGGGACATCTTTATCACCTTTTTACCTGAAAAAAGTGGTCAGTTTCAATAAGATCACATAAAAAATTTCAAATGTATATCTGCTTATCAAATTATTGCCTCTTAAATTTTGCTGTAATTTTTTAAGTCTCTGTCACATTTTTTGTGACAATGTGACAGATAGCCCTATCATTGCAAAGGTCACAGGACCACTCTCTTGCTGAATTTTACTGTTCTTCTGATAACTAAAGGTCTGTTTCAGCTCAAATTTTGATGCTGGTATATTTCCAAAAGTCGAAAGATTACTTCTTTTTGTGCATGCATGGGCAGCTGAGCACAGGACTCTCACATTCCTCTTGTTTTAATATTGCAAAAATGACGGATGATTCCTCATATATAACCATGTCCATGACCCTATAACTGATCTGTACCACAGGGAGGTCTCAGTATGTAGGAAAGCACTATGTACATACTGTTGCACTGTTTCAGTAAATGTGTAGTTCGGCTCCACTCACATTCCTAACAATGCAGATGCTGAAAGAGGAGTATTCTTATCAGTCATATAACATTGGTCATTAATATTGAGAATACTCTGAATTTGCAATGTATGGCCCCTGCTAAAATTTCATGCATAGAGATATAACAATACCAAATGTGGAGTTTACGTGTGTCACAATGAGAAAAACCTGGAGAAGATTAACTTGGCACATAAAACAGTAATTCTGTATACGTGCCTACAAAAACAAAAACTACATGTATAAATGCATATTGGGATGGAAAATATTTCTGTTCCAAAAAAGGAGACAGAAAAAAAAAAAAAAACTCTGTCATATTTCCATGCTCACAATGTGGCTACATGTAGGTCCACATACATCAGACATAAAAAAATAAACATATCTATAACCCATGAGCCAATACATCATGAAAGGGGGTTGTTAAAATATAAAAATTATTCTGAAAAAATACCAACTGGATATTGGGGAAAAAAATTACTGCAAAGTGACCAGATGGATGCATACCTACATGGACTATTGAATGATCAAGGAAATACTATAGGGTGGTATGTAGCAGATGATAGATCCCAGTCTCAGCACATGACATTTATGTAAGTTTTGTGGTACATCCTATTTAACCTTCATAGGAATAACCATAAGCTACATCTAAATGACTAGAACACAATACTATATAATGATACAATAAAATGAAACAATGTTTGCATTGTTTCTTTAATCAAGGCACTCATCGCAACATTTGGCAATACTTTGGAGACTTACCATCAGACTTTAAAAGATAAAATAATTTATCCTCAAAATCGGGAGAAGTGCAAGACCCTACATTACCCCTCATATGTGCACCCCTTATGTAATTGTACTGTAATTATAGCATTAAAAAACAACTGGAAAAGAAAAAGAAAACAATCATCACCATGCACCCTTGGCCTCAGGCCAGGAATCAGTCCGGGCGACGGCCTCTCGCTGGCCCTATTTATTACCTTTGACGCGCTATGGTTATGTTTTATGGTATAGTTGAAACAATGGTCACTAGATAGCACTGCACTCATGTAAATATTGCCCACTGTGCGGGATTTGGGGAAGTGCTGCGAAGATCCTAGGTGCATGAGTTAAAATGATGTCCTGTCATGTATCTAAATGAAAGAGGTATTATAAAGCACCACAAATGTAACTCCTATTTCACTTTTGGCCTGTAGTTCAAAACAAGGAATTGCCCCTCTTCAGTGGAAATCAATCGTCACTTCATGATTCATCTTGTTTTTCTGATTGCCCGCAGACCCAGCCCAGGATTCACTGGAGTACTGCCCTGGCCTGAGGCTCAGCCAGTGGGTGGGAACCTGGAGCGCCGGAGTTCCACGGCGAAAAAAGGGTGTGCATAACTTTAACCCCTCACCCCTTATATTAACACTGAGTCAACAGCTTTCCTTGGCATTTCGTACCCAACTGATGGCCAGGAAAGCTGTTGATTAGGGGACATGCAGGCTTCAGTTCTTTCCAGAATCACTTGTCCATAGGACAAGTGAATCTGAATTTTCACTTGCCCCTCTAATATAGATCATGCATTACAAAAATCATCGGGGGGGGCGGGGGGGGGAAAGCAAGGCTTAATTGTCTCAATCACACGATCAATACTGAATAATTGTCCATCCAATGTGCAAATATTTGTGGAAATAGTTTTAGAAGCTACAAATATATTTATTTGAGAAGAACCACAGCTTGCCAATGTCTGTTGACACCTTCAGCGTGTCCCCATGCTATACCTTTACCCAGCCCCATGCTACACCAGCTCACTAGTTTGTGTTTCCCACTGGCTCAGTCAGTATTCCAGGCAATTGAGCTTCAATAAATTATTATTTACAATTGAAAATTTGGGTGTCCACTGGACAAGTGATGTTCAAAAGTCACTTGTCCGACCTAGATATCCACTTGTCTGGGACAACAGGATCATAGGAATTACAGAAGCCTGACATGTTCTCTTGATGATAAGCTTCATCTAATGTTACATGTATCAGTCAAATTGTTTTTCATTATTGTTCAAATCAGTTGAAAACAATAAAGCAGAAGCATTTGACCACCAGCCATTTTGGCCAGTTAAGGGGGAAAGGGTTAAATTGTTAGAACCAGATTTTGTTCCAGGTTACATTGGATTTTATGAATGCTGTAAAACCTCTGGTCATAGCTTTCACTGTGATTTGTGGCACTGTTAGCACCTATCTTTGTTCAGCCCACTCACAGCTTGGTTTTATTATTGCGTGTCCACTAGTTTCATGGTGTGGTATCATGGTGGCAAACAGGAATCCTGCTTTCCTCAATGCCCAGGGCTCATCTCAACTGAGATACATGTGTTGTTTTTGTGTCTATTTTTCCAGAACCACATCCTAGTAGTCATTACCCTATTCCGCAGTCCAAACTCTTTGCTCTCCATAAGCTAACCTGTCACTGTCTAACCTATATACATATCTAAGTACATGTACTATTGTCCTTATTGCACTCGTTCTTCTGTAGAACTTTGACATAGGCTGTATTAGTCCAAATAAATTAAAGGGTCTTCAGCGGGTAACTACTCAGAACATGTTTCGGCACCTATACCCGTACATGTCTCTCTGAGTAGCAGCTTCTTGTCTGAGCTAAATATTCAGCAAAAACAAGACACATAATAATGACTAAATATGAACGTGACAAATGATGAATTAGCTAAATACATTAAGTTTTGCTTTTAAATGCAGAGCTTCATTATGAAAGAAGAATACCTGTCAAACAAAACATAATTACTAAATTTGTATAGTACAGGTTCAGATAAGAACAATTTGACTAACCCCTGAACCAGTTTGTACCCTTTATAGTTGGATAGCTTATCCTAGTTAAACCACCTGCCAGTGTATAACTGAAGTAGAAAAAAACTGGGGCATTATATTCAGTCCCAGTGATTTTAAAATAAAGAGTTGCAGCTAGACCACCTGTACAAACCAAGGGAAATCCTAACAAGTACTGCAACAATGGACATCCTGCATCAGAAATGTAAAACAAACTCCATGTTGACACCTACTCCTCACTTTGAAAGTCTTCAAACAATTAAGCTCTATTTCACTGCCAACCCTGAGTCAATGTTTCAATGTAATGTGTTAAGTTTGTAACATTTGAGAAAATACTGTCAATTTTGAGTAATTTTTTAATGTTGAGTAAATGTGCATTTAGGCATGTCAGAAAAGAATGAAAGTCATTTGCATTTATGTCAAAAACATGTTATCAAAACACAATTTTTCTTAACACAATTTTACACGTCTTCTGTGGCCAGTGATAGGCTTTTTAGACATTTATTGATACACTCATCCTGATAGGATACTACTTCATTTATGAGTCCATGTCATGTTTAGGTTACTGTGACATTGACCTTTTACTCCATCATAGAAAATGATTTCCTATACCATAATAAGTAGTTACATACCAAAATTAAGTCATTGTTACCTTGACCTTTTTCCACATCATAGAAAACGCTTTTGCAGGCCATAGTTTCTATACCACAATACTTACAGATACCAAAGGTGTATAGATACTGCTTGGGATAGGAATGTGTCACAAGTCTTTTCTTCAGTGGGGGACTATATTGCTATGAAAGACGCGACTTTTTGGTGTTAGTACCTAACGAATTCTGATTGCATTGCAGTCAAATATATGTGGGCAAGGATACTGGTATAATTAACATTGTTTCAGAGGTTCCAAAACTCCCAAATATTTGGGAGATCACCCAAAATTTAACTAATTGCTTAAAATCTCCCAATCTCCAGAATCTTGGGAAAAAACTTCCAAATTATCAATTTTTCCATTAAAAAAAAGTTGCGATTTTGCATAAATTGTTTGTGTTGTAACAGTGTTTTTGTGTATTTACTGCTAACTGACTGTGGTAAGCAGCATTTTAAATGTTTTCCTAATCCCTTTCTTACAGCTGATTTTTGGAATTTTTGACCACCAAAACGTACCATTCTAACTGTATATTTACAAAAATGTCTCTCGTTGGAAGGGGGCAAGCCCCCCTTCCGAGCCCAAGCCCAATCCCCATCATCCGCACAATCTCCTGAACTCCTACTGACAAATCAGGAAAATATCCTGAATTCAAAGGAAATAACTTGGAACCTCTGTTGTTTCTTAATGCTCACAGACACATGTTGTCCCAGTATGACAATGCTCTTCCACATATTGCAGTGAGCCGGTCTAGTCAGTGTAATTATGGAGGATTTGGGGAGGAAACAGCTGGCTGGAGCTCTTCTGGATCTGTGCAAGGAGAGGCTGGGCCATCCAGGCTTATGCAACATCACTGGTCAGGTAGAAATTATCTCGGATGAACAGCCATTCTATATTAGCATTAAAGAGACTGAAGCTAGTGCATCACCGACCAGTGGAGCAAAACCATCAAGAAATCCACACAATGGAAATTTGATAGAGGTAACTGGATGCCAGCAGTTTTCACAAGAGATCTGTGCAAGAAATTACATGCGGAGTGCCATAATATTATCATGATAAAGGCACATCTGCAACTGAGTTTGGACAATCAGAGTCTTGTTTATGTTACTATCTATGAAAATATCTCAGAGGAGGGTCCAGTCCTGACTTTTGATGTTAGCCCTGAGCTACATGTAGCATCAACTATGAAAGAAGGCAACTGCTTTGAAAATATTGTAATGAAGGAAGAAAACCCAGTTTATTATGGGTCGACAATGCAGCAAACTACGGGAAACTGTGTGGACATGATGGCTAAGTCAGAACCATTAGAGAGTACTGGTTTGCAGAAAGATGGAAATAATATGTTTGAAAATGAATCTGTGTTAGTCATATCAGACTTTGATGAAGTTCAGGGTGGTAAACCTATTACATTTATGACCTATTCAGAAACAGATCTAGGCCTTTAAAATTTTGTGGCCAAATTTGAAAATTAAACAGTAATCACTGCAAAATTTGACATAATTAAAATAATTCAAGTTAAAACAAATCAGCCATTTGCAAATTTCTCTAGTCAAATGACTGGAATATTAGAATTTGACTAATTGGCTAATGGCACCAGCAGTCCCTTCCCATGATGAGTCCATAAAATAGCATGAAATAGAGCAAGACCTTATTTGTATACATTCATTGCATTGAGCACAAATGTCTTTTCAGACAGACAAGCTGTAAAGTCCACCAACTTGTGGCAACTGCAGCATGACTTGCCAGCCAGTGCCAGAACCACCGACTTAAATGACTAGAGGCTTGTTGGTACTTGAATGAAAGCTCTTTTCATGAATTTAAATATGCAATTGTCATCTTAAATCTAGGTAAATATATGGAAAAAAATCAGGGACTGGTATGGAATGAATAAATCATGTAATTAAAGGTACATGGACCAAAAGTTGTTGATTGGTATTTAGTTGTTTGAACAGAAAAGAATTAAGTATATCAATTAAAAAGAATGTTCAGGTATCTAACTATTCTCTAAGCTTTGCTGTATCTTTCAATTGTAAACTTTACCATCAAGTAAAGCAGGAGTAAAGACAATCATGGCTCATAGAATACATATTTCTGCTTTCTGCTAAATACAAACCATACTGTTACAAAGGAGGGCCACGCTTTGTGTTTGTGGTTGACAGGTCACCAGCTGCTCAGCACAAAGCTCACTTAGCAGATGTTGTACATGTAGATAGCCTTTTAGTGGTACGTCCATCTCTATCAATAAGAACTTGCAGGTTGTAGTGCCATTGCCATTTTCATGACATTTAACAGATTAAAATACATCATTTGAATAAGTACACAAGCCTGGTGATATTTGTATCATATAGAAAATGTCTGCATCTTGCAAGATCATACAATTCTCCAGTGAGTCAGCACAAATTAGTGAACACTAAATTCCATTGCAGCATAAAATCTGATACCATGCTAAATGAGAGTGCAATTTTTTGCTGCAATCACAAAGCCACATTAGTTTGTTCTTGTTCTGTCTCTCTCACTCACTTTCCCCTGAATAGCTATGGCATCACTTATTAACTTGGAGTATGGACAAGGAAGAGAGAAAATAGATTGTCCAGAGTATGGTAGGGACAATTAATAAGCCAATTTTTTTTTTTAATCATAATTTTTATTATTAATCATGAAGCCAAAAATGGCCTTTTACCCCCTTCAATTACAATAAAACAGAAACAAAAGCTCCGCATCAAGTCACATTCTTTATTTAAACATAATATACACTGATGAAAAACATCAGATTTTGGGAAGTGAAGTCACTTAAGGATCGTGGGCACAGGTTGTAAAAATTCTACATTTATCTCGTAACTAAAGCATCCCAAGGCTACACATAAATCAGACTTACTCTTGGATGTAGCAGTGCTAGGCTCATCAAAAACTTATATCCCGCATGAAAACAAATTAGGAAATTATGTTAATCAGAGTATGAAAATTTTCCAGTGCAACATCATCAAGTTTAGATGTAGAGTGTCCATGTACAGTTCTTATATCATCAGACCACATGAAATTCATGTTGTTGCATAATTTTATGTACTGGTTTTTTAGTGTTCAGTATTTCTGTGTCTATTTCAGAATCTGAGGAAGAATCGTCCGAGTCACTACTGTCATCATATGCTCCAAGCCCTGGCAATACTCCAATGACCTGTGCAGTCTGTGGCCTTAACCTTTCCTGCTTGACCTCTGATTGGGCCTCGCCTTGACTCGATGAAGTGACTTCCGATGAACTTGTTTCTATGAATGCAAACAGAAGGTTGCTTTTAGTTTCATGTTTTTTTCATTTATATAAGTCAGCAACTCTCACAGAAAGTGGACCACAGACCAGTTTAACTTACTGCAAATAGGGGGGGGGGGAGGGGGAAGTAAACTAAACTACAGTTTCAGGCTTGTTTCATAACCACACTGTCTAGTTTAAGTATGAAATAGAATGTCATGATGGTGCTGTGCCTTTATGACTCATTTGAAATCCAACATAAGCTTGCCCTATGTAAGCTACAAGACCAGGCATCAGTCATCACTAGTTGGCCAAAACTAGAGGACTGTGACAGTCCTGGACTCAGCTAGCCTTGCATGCACAGACTGAAGTGGTCCTGTGAACTTCAGAATAACATCAAGGTCAACTTTGTCTGTGAACATCATCACTGTTTGTAATATGAAATGGATATAACCCAAAAGGAGCGGATGAAGCCATTCCATTGCCAAGCTCATTTGAACCACGCCAAGCGCCTTTCATGGCATGGCTCGTTCATGCCTTGCAGACATGCACCGGACACATGCCATGACATCTGGCACCTCATGTCATGTTGGATGAGTCCAATTTCACTTGATGCCAGCGCTGGCCCCTTGCAACATGTTTCAATTGGACCAAAATACCAGGCAAGAAAAGTGTATAGATATTCTAGCATGTCTTCAAAAAACAAGGCAGTACAATATTCTTAGATTGCATTTTTATTGAAATGGAAGCAACTGATTAATTTTTGAGGTAATGTGTATGGGGAAAAAAACTATTTAAGTGCTGAACTGCTGTAAAAAAGCTGTGTTTCCAGAACAGCAGTTCTTGACTGATAAGGTTTCTCAAAGCTGGCAACACTATGTGATTGTGAGTCATGTTCTTCACAAATTCTTGTGCCCATATACTGTAAGAGCAGGCTTTGCCCACTATTAGTCTTCACTCATACAGTTCATGAGTTATTTTTGAAGTAAAAAGTTACAGAATCCACTTTTACCAATACATATGCCAATATATCTGTTTGACCTGTCACAGCCACTGAAGTTAAAATTGCATTTCATACCACCACGTGGTGACCATCTTAATTTAACCCACCCACAAGGTACATTTCCACCAAGTTTCGGAACAATCTGAAATACATTTTTGGTGAAGTCACAAACAGAGAAAACACACCAAAAAATCATGAATAATTAGAAATAAAATTGCAGCACCACCTGTTGAACAAATTAAGGTCACTGAGTCTACAGAAGTATTCCTGTGCAATTTCAAAGTTATTGGCTAAACAAGTATGGAGAAGATTTTTAACACTTTACCAAAACATGAACCAAAAAAAAACATTGAAAAATCTAAAAATCATTGGACCATAACCACTTAATCCATATCAGTAGAGACCTACCAAAGGTATATCCCCATCCCACCAAGTATGAAGTGAGTCTGGTTGACAGTAATGGAGAAGAAATCCAAAATGTGCATAACCTTTGCAAGCCCCATGGATTTATATTGTAATCAACAGGAATGTATGTATTAACTGACAAGTACCCTATTTGAAAAATTCATTGAAAAACAGGGATCTAGGATATCACTGCCTTGTGCCCAGCTTAGTTTGACTCTTCCACATGCTAAGATTAAGAACAATCTAAATAAGGGTTTTGGAGAAGTCAATCATACCTCACAAAAATTCATAAAGAAAAGTTTTTACAATTCACAATTTTGACAAAAAAATGCACAAACAAAAATCATCAAAAATTAAAAAATCTCTGGTTGTGGAGCATAACCATTTGAACAAAATTGTTAGAGACCCACCCACGGAAAGTTCCTGTCATATTTGAAGTGCACCTAATTATTATTTGGGGGGGGGGGGGGAGCTGAGAATCTAACTTGTGCAGGGCGCAAAAATTCCTTTGTCCGATTGTCTGGGACAAGTTGATTTTACCGTCAGCCAAGTACCTTTTCTTCAGCACTTGTCCTGGGGGACAACCTAATATTTTGCCGTGCAGAAGATTTAATCACCTGCTGTGAAAGCGGTCTGCCCTTGAGCCATGCATGTTTACAATTTTTTTTTTCCCACTGGGAGCTCTATTCCTCAAATTTTCATGACACAGTTACAAGTTGCGGTTGTTTCCAAGGTTCACAAAGGGGCGGCAGAAGGTGATGACAATATCCGTTGTGATAACAGTGTTTGAAGTCGGAGCGCTGCGTTCATGTTGAAGAACTATGGGGGGTCTAATCACTAAAAAATCCAGACCTTTCGCAGCAAGTGCGCTGGGCACCGATAGGTGATGATAATCGCTAATTGATAAACATGCAAGTTTAAACAATTACTTGGTCAGCAGTTGTATTCATCAGAACTTTATTTCTGTCAACACAAGCAGACATTTTTACTGTCGTACATACCATTACGATATCAAAGGTACCGGCAGTAATTGGCTTGCTGAGCGGGGTCACACTACTCACCGTCAGTGTGATCTGCCCCAACAATGTCAAAGCAGCGTCAAAAAATAAAATTGGCATGGCGAATTCATCTGCAAATTAACATCAAATGCTATTTATCAGTGAGTTCTAACAGTGTTGGAAAAAATTGGGGCCGTGAGATGACTTCCCGGGCAAAAACAGCACACAACTGCCAGTCACACGCAAGTGAGAGCGTGGAGTGGATCTGCGGTGAAGTGACGCAATCTCACAGACTGATTTGGGACACATTTGGCAATTCCTGCTATCCCCTATCTTTGCGTATTTACCTGTGTCTCCAAATAATTGTTGCCGTAAGCACTGGAATCTTTATTTTCGCATGCTGCAATATAAACAAAGCTTCCCGTTTGTGTGTTCCCTCCGTAAATTACGGCATATTCACACATGTTCACTGGGCGGAAGCCATGATGAAAACACTGTAACACGAGCCGTGATTGGCTCATTTTTGCATGTTACTCCATTGACCAATCAGGCGATGTGTTGTGGGTCAGACCACATGGCCAAAGCAGCTGTTTGTGTACAGTTGCAGGAAAGATGTTGACACTGCGCACGCTCGATTTCTGATTTGAAATATTAAAATTTTCGTTTGAATTTGATTCAAGAACACTATTTATTGTGACGCACTTGCCAATACTGTATACACAATTTACTACGCTGTATCGATAGCATTCAGGGTAGGTACGCAAACGATATGTATCCCATCACGACATCAGAGGCAGCCAGAAAGGATCCTGAAGCCAATGCAACTATTTAATCGTTATCTAAGTTTACCCGGGATACAGACTCCAATAGTCCCAGAAATTACAATGTATTTTTCATTGTTAGTCACCCTATGCAAATAGCTTACTTTTCAATTTGTATTTTTAATATTTTGTCAGTTTCACTGTCGAATATTTGCAGCTAGAATTGTTGTAAAATTTGACATTTTTTGCGAATTTGCAAGTGACAATAAGCGGCAAATACATTTTAGGGTAAATGGTTTGGCTAGGCCTAAGCATTGTCAGAAAAAAAAAACGATGTTTATAGAAGTTTTATCAGGACAATTGGATTTTGCATACGGGCAAGTGGATTTTGAAATCTACTTGCCCTGCGGACAAGTGATTTTTTTTTAAATTTTTGGAGCCCTGTAAGATGGACAGCTCTAAGAAACTGAATGTTTCTTTACACATATCTCCAATGGTTTACTTTCAGTGCCTATCACGTCTAAAGTCAATCTACTAAAGTCAAAATAGTCTAAATTATCATAAGGATCTCAGATTCGTATTCCTCATTAAAAGACCTTTCATTCAAGTTCCAGCATGCCTCCAGTTCTGGAGAAAATATCCCTGGTCAACAGCTTTTCTTCGTGCGCATTGGGTGCAATGCGAGAAAAGCTGTTGACTCAGTCCAGAATTTGGTGCTTAAAGAGTTAAAAAAACATACCCCACATTCAAAATTTCAACCCAATAATTCTATTTGTGTCTTGTCAATGACGGCAAAATTAAAAGTGGCAGAAAGTGGAAGTTCAAGAGTATGCATCTTCCAGTATCAATATGAAGATATAAATTTCACTCCTGACTGGAAACATGCAATCACTCATGAAAGGCAATTGGTGGTTTCAAACCAGTCCTCTCAACCTTCAAAATGTATTTTTTATTGAACTACACACTGGAGCTTTTGCCAAAACATAAAAATGTAGGCCTAACCACTTAAAACCAAAAATTTATCACTTGCCCCCATGATAAAAAAGAGACATTGACACATGAAAGGTCAGCCACTTTTCGGTTCTCCTGACTTATCAGTCTGCTAAATTGACAGCAAAAGAAGAAAGTAAGCCCACATTGTTTTTGCGATATTTATGAATATGGATAATTATAAATGCACTCTACTGGTACCCCTATAGCTATGTGTCCCAGAACTCAGCCAACAGCACCATTGGTAAATGGATTTGTAAAGTGAATGAATTACATTTCCACAAATTTGAATAATCATAATCTTTTGGTCCCTGAATATCTGGACACAATTTCAAACAATTCTGTTGGATTTCATGATGAGAAATACAGCAACCAGAAATTCATCATGAAGTAAGAATAAATACACTGGTGGCCAAAATGAGGACTCTGTGACCCCAGGTAGTCTTGCCTGCAATACAGCAAGCTCCTAACTTAAATGCTTCTGATGTTGCTATCCAGACACCAATTTCACCAAAGGTGCCTTGTGACTTTACAAGTTGGGTTATGGTCATTTACCAGTTCATTTCTACCCAAAGAGAACATTTGTGTCTAAATCAGGTAAACGCAGTCAACATTTTCTGATTTACCATGTATATGTACATACACAGATGCACAATGGCCAGTGGTGATAATAATAATTACAAAATTTAAGAAGTTAACATCTAAACTGATTTTGCAGTTATTGATTATTAGAACACTCCGACAAAATTGAAAAAGGCTTTATGAAGATGTTGCATAATTTGATATTGCAATGCCACCTAGCGGCCAAAATGAGAACAAGATGACCATAAGTAACTCAGTGTGCAGTATCAAAATCATTGGCAAAACAGTTCAGATGAATATTTGACTTTTACAGAAATATCTTTTTATTCAGAAAAAAAAATGAAAACAAAAGGACTGTGACAGTCCTGTGCTCAGCTGACGTGCATATACCCTTGCCATTTTTTAAGATTTGCCCAAAAAAGAACAAAGAAATTAAAAAAAAAAAATCAATGGAGAGTCACCGTTTGAACAAACCTGGTACAGACCCACCCAAGGTACATTACCACCGACTTTGAAGTCAATGTGAATAACGGTTTCACAGAAGTAAAAAATGTGAGTTAGCATTAGAATGCCAATTGACTTGCATAGTGATCAATAGGAAAGGTGCATTTACCAATAAGTACCCGAATAGCAAAAATCGTTAAAAATCAGGAATCCACAGCAGTGCCACCTAGTGAACAACTTTGTTTGATCCTTCCACAAGGAACTTATCCACCAAGTTTCAGCTTAATCTGAGTGACGGTTCTAGAGAAGAAGTCGAAAATAGCAATTACACACAAAAAAATCATTAAAAAATTAGAAACAAATCGCAGGGCCACTTGGTGCACAAATTTAGAACTAGGAGTCCGTAGGTGTGTTCCTGTGTGATATCAAAGCCATCAGGTGAGCCATTTCTGAAAAGATTTTTTAAGATTTGCCCCAAAAAGACCCCCCCCCCCCCCAAAAAAAAAAAAAACATAAAAAAAATCCAAAAATCACGGGACCGTGATCAATTGAAGAAACTTGGTGGAGACCCACCCAAGATACATTGCCACTAAGTTTGAAGTGAATCTGTCTGACAGTTTTTAAGAAGAAGTCAAAAATGTGAATTGTGGATGGACGACGGATGACATACCCTCCTAAAAGATCAGCTGACTTATCAGCTGAGCTAAAAATGGTATAAGTTGGAAGATGTTTTCCCTAGGATCACTCACATCAATTATTGGACACAGGTTTTACTAAGTCAAAAATGTAAAAAGTTTACAGACTGACTGATCTCAACTGTTTCCAGGAAACCTTTCTAAGCTTACACACATAAGACATACTGTATAATCATTTATATGCAAAATTTCCCAAAAACACTCCAAATCACAATTTCACCAGCTTTGATCTCCTGATTGTATGCAGGCTTTCATTGGACATTCAATTTGCTACAATTTTCCAGAGTTTAATATTTCTGAACTGGGTTTACCCTTGGGAATATTTATCACTCGTGAAAATTTATGATTGTACTATTACTATACCTGTAGTTTCTTCTTTCATTTTCTTCTGTTCAGTTGTTGGTTGGTCAGAGCTGAACCAAAACAAACAAGTAACAGGAAAATTAGATGAGCTCTATCAATGTTACAACCAATAACTTTATTGTATTTCTCCAAATACAGTGGTTTTCTGTTTTGTGACACCACTCCAATGACAGACATTTCTGCAAAGATCCTCCATTTTGGATATTTTGCTGAAGTTATTTTTCATGTCATTTATCCTATGAAAGACCCTCGGTTTTGCAAGACCACAATTTGATGAACTCTATGCATGGTCTTTCAAGATTGGCACTACTGAATACAAACCGAGCAATAGAAAGTTACAAAAATTTGTAAGAATATTTGTGATTGATGTGCAGGCCTTGACTTTACCCTTGGATAGAATCCTGTTACATTTCATTTCAGATACATCATAGTGCGGTCATACCTTGCTCAGTTACAGCATGCATTAACTGACCTGTCATACATTATAAACATATATATGTGTGTGTGTGTGTGTGTGTATACATATATTATAAATTATAGCATGCTTTGTTGACGATATGAAGTATATCAACGAGCACTGCATGCCATAGAGCAGAATGAGTGAGGGAAGCGAATGAGTTCTGCTATATGGTATCCAGTGCAAGTTGATTACTTCATATCGTCTACAAAGCATGCTATGAAATTTTTATCTCATCTTTGGTTCGATTTGTACATTTCAATACACAAAGCAAAAATAGAACAACATTTGCAGAACGTTTTACTCCTCATCAACACAACTACCGATGAAACCAGAAGAGTACCGATACCACCGGAAGAGTGCCAATACCACCAGAAGAGTACTGATACACCATATTGCGGTACTGTAGCTTTTCGGCCTATGATATGGTATTTATACAAGCCTGTTAAAGTACCAAAATCGACCCAAACATGAGATATATATAAACACACACATATACATATATTGCAGGTTCGAGTCCCACTCATTCCGAACATAAAATAGATATTTTCGGCATTTCCTTAATGCTGGTGGATTTAAGTCCCCGATTCTGGAAATAAATGCCGACTCGGTGAATATACTGCATTACCATGTTGATATGGCATTCGCACATAACTACCTCCATTGAACCATTCTTTTTAGGAATGGGGATTTGGTTGAGTGGATATGTGCATTTCCCATTTCAGCTAGGCGACTGGTGCCAAAGGTTGCAGGTTCGAGTCCCGCTCATTCCGAACATAAAATATATATATACTGGAAAGAAACATTGGGACCTGCACACTTGTGCAGCTTTTCAAATGTACGGAGGCCTCTGGACTCTTCCACTCAAATAAAGTTTCATACCTTTTCCTTTTTACCGCTCCAGCCAGCAGTGACAATTGGGACTTTTTACTGCTTGAAGAACTTGGAGCTGGACGACTTGGCTTTTTGTCTGCTGGTTTGGTTGCTGTGTCAGTGACCATGCTGGACACTGCATTGTATGTACAGTTAAGGAACACCACATTCTGGCACAGACCACTTGCAAATGATGCTCAAATAATATTATCATACGAACTTTCAGTCTCTGAAGTCAATACCATTCAACATTGGTATGATAGGGTATAACTCATGTTCATTCAAACTCAACATGATGAAATTCAACCACTTTTCAAGAACTACAGTACACCCCCTCATGGTCACAAATATTAACCTTTCAAGTGCTGATCAAGGCTATAGTCATTTTCTCATATTTGTTAAAAATATAATGTTTAAAAGATTCAGATTCCTCATGAAGATAACTTTCATTCAAATACCAGCAAACCTAGTCTAAAGCAAAAAGTAGTTTTAGTCAATAGCTTTTGTTTGGGACACTGAGCATGCAGTGTGTGCAAAGTGCCCCGAGGAGAAAGCTGTTGACTCAGTCTTAAATCAGAACTTTAAGGGTTAATTTATTGCACATAAAAACTTGTTTAATCCTTTCTTGTTCAAATTGTTCTACCCAAAGGTGCCTGCGTGTAAATTGTTATCTGCTTTAATATTTTGTTTTTTAATTTCTTGCTAATAGAAAACCTTTCTTTGGTTATAGAATTCTGCACAAGACCTACCATAGTGGCATGCTCGAGGTAAATAGCTTCCCTTGGTATGGGTTGGGCGCAATGCACCAAACTCATGCCGAGGAACTATTGACTTGTTCTTGTGACCAGGGAACCGTTCAGGGCTACCCAATTTGCATGTCCTATTGTCCAGGACAAGTGGAAACTGATGGAAGACAAGTAAAATTTCAAAGAAATAGCATGCAATAGACAGGGATAATTGTCCCTGCACAAGTGGACTTTAAATGATAACTCTTTTTTTTTTGAAAAATTTGCACATAATACAGTGGTCCTTCCTTTGAAAGACCACAATTGTTAGGTAGTGAAACCTCATTATAACGACACTCAGATATCTGACATATTCAATATAATGACACAAATTTTCATGGGAAAAAGTTTATTTTCTTGTGTTATTTGATTCATTTATCTGACATATTCAGTTATCTGACGCATTTCATTGGGAACAGATGGTGTCATTATAACGAGTTTTCACTGTATTTCTTCTTTTTATGTTATTTATACCTCCTTTGAGAGACCACCTGCTTTATATGACCACCTTTTGGGTGGCACTGGGGGTAGTCTCTCAACGGACGGACTACTGCATGCATATTCCAATAATAACTCCAACTCAATGAAGACCAGTTGTATGGAATGAATTTAACCCTGAAGGACTTTCTGCTGATTTATCAGCATCCAACTTTTTTCACCATAAATAAACAAGTGTTTGACATCATAAATGTCTGCTTCATTTCATTGTGAAGAATATGCCACAATCCAACAGCTTTTCTCAGTACACTCTTAGTGCAATGCACCCTGAGTGCACTAAGGAAAGCTGTTGACTCAGTCTACAGAGGGTTCATACTTCAGAAATAGAGCCAGAAACCAGAGGGTTAATACTTCAGAAGTAAAGTCAGGAACCATGGGGTTAATACTTCAGAAGTAAAGCCAGTAACCAGAGGGTTAATACTTCAGAAGTAAAGTCAGGAACCATGGGGTTAATACTTCAGAAGTAAAGCCAGTAACCAGAGGGTTAATACTTCAGAAGTAAAGCCAGTAACCAGAGGGTTAATACTTCAGAAGTAAAGCCAGTAACCAGAGGGTTAATGCATCAGAAGTACATCCAGTAACCAGAGGGTTAATACTTCAGATGTACGGCCAGTAACCAGAGGGTCAATACTTCAGAAGGCCAGTAGCCTGGGTAAGCAGAAAGTTGATGCTTTAAAAGCACAGCCAGTAATCATAGGGTTAATATTTCAAAAATAAAGCCAGTAAGGATATCTTGTACTCCAGCAGCACCTCTGCATCTTCCTGCTCCCTTTTATTCTCCACCTCTTCCTGTTGGTTAGACACATACGCCAAGAAATCTGCTTCATCCTTATCTAGGCCTTTGACCTGATTTTCTGTAAGGTAACACATAAATGAGATAAATTTACTTTGAAATGTGTTTAACACCTGAAATGAAAATATGGACCTCCAGTAACTAATGAGTCTGGTTATTTGGCAGTTGATCAATGGCAATTAGCCACTGTGTTGCAGGTTCTTTGACAGTGTTGAGCCTCTTCTTTTTAGAAAAAAAAAGTACTTTCTTGAATGATGAACACAAACTATTAAAATTTTCTACAACAAAACATACAACTCTCTACTGTTAAATGTGGAATAGTTACTCACTCAGTTTGAATTGTTCTTCAAATTCTTCCTGCTTCTTCTGTTTCTGGTCTTCAAGTTGTTCATACAGAGACCGTGGATCATATTGTTCTTCAGGAGCCTCTGTAACATGCAACAGAAGTAAAGTAAGGGATGTACAAGGAACACAGACTCATTGCATGGTAGCTGTGGATGGTATTCAGGATACACGTTGTTCATTTCATGCCTACCAGAGCCACAAATGTTCTATGCAGCTACCAAACAATGATTTTTGTCCTTAAATGCATATCTTTGAGAAACTTTGCTTGCGTTTTAATGTTTCAGCAAATTGACGCATTGCTGAATCTCATTCATTGTTATGCAGATTAACTCGCTGAACTTGTCATCACGAGACCACTTCACAGTTTAAATTGACACAGGCATGACATTACATATAGCCACAACAAGTGCAGATTTTAGCATCACAACATTCTTGCTGGTTTTCAAACAACAACAAAAAAGTTACGTACTCTTGGAATTAAGGATAAAGATAGTAAATACACAGGAACAAGCACTTGCATGCCAGGACACACTGCCGCCTCCCCCCCCCCCTTTCTGACAGAGACACTGTCCCCAAGGTATATCCCTTTCATTAGGCTACTATCTATATGCATAAAGTGTCCACTTCTGTTATACTATATCACTCCTTTAATGGATGAACGTGGCCACTTCTCTAAATACAGAACTGAGTATGGGTGACCTTATTCAATGGTGGGCATGAAAGGATCATAGTTTGATTGCCTGAGAAGCAAAAGCACTGGGATAGAAACTGTGATGATCTATTGCTCTGTGCAACAAAGCAACAAAACCCCCAACAAAATTAGGTGAGAATTTTTCACTGCATACAAAAAGCTTTTAAAATTTATCTTATTATATGTTCTTACCTTCTGGATCATCTGCCTTTCGTACTTTTTCCCATTCTTCTTGTCTTTTCTTTTTCTTTTCCTCAATCTCAGACTCTGATTCAAATTTCTTGAACTGGTCAGTACCGGTCGCACTCATTTTTGCTCAGCATGGACAATAAAACTGTAAATACAGCATAGATTAGATAAAATCACATTTGGTAAACAGCTATATCTGAATTGTCAAAATGTGTAACAACTCCTGACTAGTGATAGATGGGTTATGTCTTTTGTGGGAATGTGGCTATAGTTTAAAGTGACCCTTTGAGGTTTTGGTCACAGAAAGGAAATCGTATGGGCAGCCCAGAAACCGAGAGCGAAACTCAAGGTTCCTGGGCTACCCAAACAATTTCAATTCTGCAACCAAAACAGAGAAGGGTCACTTTAAAGCTGACTTGTTCTGAAATGTTGCTGCATAAAAGTCCTTCAATATTCCCCATAAACCTCACAACACCATCAAAGTGTCATCCATGTTTCGCCGCTCATTCAGCTGTTCTGAAAATTGAGCATATTGCCACGTCTTGCAGAGCCATCTTGTTATGAATGTAAATTAACCAGTACGCCTAAATTAGATTGATTTAAACAAGATTTATTACTGCATGATTTTTATGTGTATAATTTTTTTTTAAAATGTCAATAAAAACACAAAATACAAATCAATTGCACAATATTCTGCATCAACAGTAATGATTAGGGATGGATGTGTGTGTGACTATTTGATCTGCAGCACATTTTAGATTATTTGAATCATATCAACTCAAACTGGTAATTAGAAGCTGATCAGTCACCACAAAACCCCTTGGCCAGGAGGGAGGGACAGACATCTCCTTTGAAATTTAAAAGCTTCATACACTATTCCACCATACCGACACTGGTATAAACAGGTAAATAGTAATACAATTTTTAACACCATAAAGTTGACCAGAGGTATTATGAGGTAAAGTGTACTAAGGTATTAGCTGGAAGCCACCTCTTCCACTATGCTGGATGAAGATTGAAAAGAAAGAAATCCTGCAAAAAGTGAGTATGATCATGGTTTTCTGACTTAAGACGGACTAGAGAAAATTTTGTAGGTGGGTTAAGTATACTCTACAGTGTGACCTGTTTCACCCTACACCAAGCTCATCCGAGATTGAATTTAATAGATTCCTTCCATTCTTTATATACCGTCCCTAAATGTCTGTGCTAGTAACGTTAGTTATGTAGGGTTAGGAAACTCAATAAAAATTTGAGTCAAATAATGGTCTACTCTGTATGTATGACAGTGGACCAAGGTACAATTGAGTCTTGCCATGTGTAACATCACATGGCCAGAGTATTAAGGCTTGTAACCAAGGGCAGAGTAGGTTTGCCTTTGGCTTGAGTAAGATGGAGTTCTTACTGGATGTTTTCCATAATGCATGTGTTATGGACTGTGTAAAATCATCATTTATTGTGAATGTGTATAGGGGAGTTCACGACACCCGTATAATTGTGCACCACATCGAAGAGAAATAATGTAATTTCCACTGGACAAGTTGCAATCCACTACAAAACAGAACATACATTTTGTTGTCTGTGTAACGTGGTGCTAGATCTTGCATAACTATAACAGGACCTTGGGTCCTGTTTACAGTTCTTCAACAATTTTATTGAATTCTCTCTTTGCTTTCTTTGTAACCTTAGTAGTTCTTATGGACCACTGTTTGTACATCTCAAACTCTCTATATTCCTTAGTACTTTCATATATTTTCCATACTTTATGTTTCTTTCATAGGATTCTTGTAACATTTCTGTTTGTGTATAGTGGTTTGGTTTGTTTACCTCACAGTTTTTTGGGGACTATAATCGTCTATGGCATCTCGTAAGACTTGTTGGAATTTAGGCCAAATATCTTGTACTGGTTGGCCTGTAATAAAATTTATCCCAATCTATTCTTTCCAGCTTTGATTTACATCTTTCAAAATTTGCTCTCCGATAGTCTGGTACCCATTCGGAACTTTCATTTACTTTAGAACTTGTGCTGGCATAGCACTCAGGAATTACTTAATCACAGTGCCAGATGATCGTAAATTGTTACATTGTGTACCATTCCTGGTTTAGATGACAGGATCAGGCCAAGCATGTTATTACCTCTGGTTGGTGTATCACCATGTGTTGGAAATTATCCAGAACATAATCCAAACATATCTGGTCATGGCCTGCAGCAAGCATATTTTGCCAATCAATACAACGAAAATTAAAATCTCCAAGCAGCAATAAGGCTTATGGCTTCGTCTCATGCATTGAACATTCTAAGGTTATTTGCATCATCACTGTTTGAAGATCTATACAAGACTCCAATGAGGGTCATACTGCCATCATTTGTATGCAACTCCACCCTTACTGAATTGGTAAATAAACTGTATGATTGTAATTCAGTTTGGTTTGATACCAGTGTCTCTCTGACGTAAAGTTGTACACCTCCTCCGTGTCCATCACGTGTATCTACTCTATCTTGCCTATATACGGTTATTTATAACCTGGGATTTTCAAGAAGGCACTTTCAATAGTTGAATTGGACCGCAGCAGGCCATGATTCTCGGATCTGCACATCCAGGAATCTTAGTTTACACGCCAGCATTGCTCGGTGAATCTCCCTGAAAGCACCTGTGGATACCCATCCCCAAGTTATGATCGTCAAAATATCTCCAAACTTTGATACAATTTAGAATCAAAATGTTCAGTTTTACATAGGACTATATGTGATGTGGAACATGTTTTCACAGGACCTGCTCATTTGCATAACAACGCCAGGCAGCTGAAGAGCAGCTTATGACGTGTTGAAAGATCCAAGAATTCAATACATGTAATAGCGATATGGGTGATATCAGGGTGTCAATACAATATTCTTTAGTTCTTCTGTTTTGTTCTTGACACTCTGAGCATTTGAAAGCAGAATTTTCAGACCATCAATTTCTAAATCATCTTCACTGTGATGATGTCTGGACCAGTTTAAAGCCTCAATTAAGCTCTCACTTCCTACCCCTCAGGAAATAAGAATACCCTTTTGTTTCATCTGCAATATTCAGTCTTTTCAGAGTTAGTTGAAATGATAGACATACTCAAAATTTCCCTGGAATCATCGTATTCAATTATCTTGAAAGTTCAACTTCATTATATTGGTTAGTACCTGTTCAATATCTTTGAATTCGCAACTTGGACTTGGTGAAGTAGAAACATTATTCATTGACGTTAACATAAACACTCTGTGCAGATTGATTAGTTACAGTATTTGGGGCCACATTATGACTGTGAAACAGATTCTGGTGTAATTAGAACTGTATGATACAGCTCTAAGTCTAATTACACCAAATATCTGGCATGATAATAATGCTTTGAACATGTCATGGGAGCAGCTCACTGAGACTGGTTTCACTGTACCGTTTTGTCGTATGTTGGGCCAGAAAGTGTCATCGCCGTCAGTGACACTATCACTGTAGTCGGTACCCTCCAGAGCCCTGTTTTTCCAAAACATTTACTTAGTGAGTAATTACTTAGAAGTTTGAGAAACTGGGCCCAGCTCAGGCCATGCTCTGCCATGTGTTGCAACTTGCAAGTCAAATTCAGTCAATCTGTGTGTTTATCCGGATGTTCTGTGCCCTGCTCTACTCGACCTGTCGGCAATTATAAGCAATATAATCCTTACATTCTTGACTTATTCTCAGCCACCCTGCACAAAATGTCTAACAACTGACAGTACACACTAAAGAAATATAACTCACCAACAACAACACTGACTGAAATCGGAAGTTAATTAATATGAATGTGAAAAGACCTGTTCCGTTCAAACTATTACCCGTTAAAACCACTTGAAAGCAAGTCGATCTAGAAATTCACACAGAGGTGTTTCAAGTTTGAACAAATTGTTTATCATGGATGTCCACAAATCAAAATAATAATAATAATAATAATAATAATAATAATAATAATAATAATAATAATAATAATAATAATAATAATAATAATAATAATAATAATAATAATAATGGAGTGAACAAAATTTTGAATGACCATATAAAGGGTGTTTTTCCAAAATTATGTCTGTGTGCCAACATTAACATGTTTTTCTTTCTTTCTTTCTTTCTTTCTTTCTTTCTTTCTTTCTTTCTTTCTTTCTTTCTTTCTTTCTTTCTTTCTTTCTTTCTTTCTTCCTGCCTTCCTTCTTTCTTTATTTCTTTCTGTATGTCTGTGTGCCAACACAGACATGTTGTTTTTTTTAGGAATTCTTTCTTTCTTCTTTCTTTCTTCTTTCTTTCTTCTTTCTTTCTTCTTTCGTTCTTCTTTCTTTCTTTACAGGCAAATTTGTCGACATTTTATGTGAAAAGTATTATGCGAAAATACTCAAAACTTGGCATGATTATACTCCCAAACATGAAGTCTTGAGTTTCTGTAAAGAGGTTCAATGGTTTTTAAAATTATGCATATTAGGGTCATTTGAAAATATAAATGTTGAACATCTCCAAAACCTGGTATAGGCAACCAACCCAACAGTGTTACCGACACTCCCGGATTAACCTGAGACTCCCGGAATTTTATGCTGAAAATTCTTGAAAAATTTGAGATTTTTGGCAATTTTTAGCCACCTCCCTGAATTTTATCGACATTTTCCTTGTATATTTCATATAAATTTGTCAATCTCCCTAAATTTTACTTTCCACTTCCCGGATTTTAAATGTGGCAGCTTGGCAACACTGATCCAACTTCAATTAATATGTTTGCAGTTTACATGTGACCTCTAAAGGTCAAAGGTCAATGTCATTTTGCCATTTGAAAGTTTCGTCTAGCCATAACTCGGTCAATTTCTATCCAATTTGAACCTGTTGGGCTCATATTGTAGCTATTGTAACACGGCACATTTTTGTAATTTAAATGTGACCTCTAAAGTTCAAAAGTTACGGTCATTTTGGGCCTTGGAAATTTTCGTCTAGCCATAATTCTGTCAATTTTCATTCAATTTTAAGCATATGGGACCCAAATTGTAGATATTCCAACACTGCATATTTTTGTAATTTACACGTAACCTCTTAGGGTCAATGGTGAAAGTCATTTGGACCTTTGAAATTTTCAGCTAGCTATAACTCGGTCATTTTATTATCCAATTTTGATCCTGTTGTGCTCGAATTGTAGCTATTGTAACACTGCACATTTTTTGTAATTTACATGTGACCTCTAAGGTTCAAAGATCAAGGTCATTTGGACTTTGGGAATTTCATCTAGCCATCACTTGGTCAATTCTCATCCAATTTTAATCGTGTTGGACTCCAATTGTGGGTATTGGAACACTGCGTATTTTTTAAATTTACATGTGACCTCTAAAGGTCAAAGGTCAAGGTCATTTGGGCCTTAGAAATTTGGATCTAGCCATATTTACAACTTTTGAAGGCACACAAACAGATTTATCCAGGAAAATCGGACAATATAGTTCAATAAACCTAATTATAAAAACAAAGGCAGCCTCAATGATATAGATAAGTACAGAGGTATCACAGTATTTGGTTGCACTGGGAAATTGTTAACAGCATGTGTCAATAATAGGTTGAAGTTATCTATAGAAGAGAAGTGCTTCTTGATGAAGAAGAAGCTGGATTCAGGGAGGATTGACCCACAATTGACCAAATTTTTCCTCTACATCCTGGTATAGAATTGTATAAAGCAAAGGGAAACGTTTATACTGTGCTTTTATAGATTATAGGAATTAAGGCTTTTGATAGTATTAGTAGAATATGTTTATGGGAAAAAAGATTATATGCAGCCAAATTGAAGGAAAGATTCGTGAAGTAATACATAACTTGTAAAGCCAAATCCTGTGTAAAACAAGGTCCTGAAGTGTCTGATTATTTCATGAGTAATGTCGGTGTACGCCAGGTAGAGAATTTATCTCCTCCGTTGTTTGTCCTTTACATTAATAATATACAGCAATACTTGAGTAATGCATATAATGGATCAGAAAAATAGCTTCTTTTCATTTTTTTTATTCGCAAATCACCGCGTGCAATGTAATCTTGTGCTCCAGTCACATCTGTAATACAATGTAAACGTTTCACGTTTGAGCCTCTTTGCTCAAGTGGTCTAAAATCTTTACCAAGATGCGTCCTTTATCTCATACTTCAGAATAGCTTATACAGATGGTGTATTATGATATACAGGTAGCAGTGGCCACACTTCATTCATATGAAGGGAATCCCACTTTTGTAAACGTTTTCCTGATTTTCCTTTCTTGGTTGCAACATACCTTTCTCTATGTTCCATTTCTTTTACTTTGCTCACAAATTCATGAATTGTGGGAAGACACTCTTTGTATTTACATGCAGGTATATACTCCCCACCCCCACCCCCAATATAAAAATCATATTATGAATATGTAAGCAATCTGTATAGCAAACCGCATAGTTGTGAATCAACAATTTTCATTTTAAATAGTTTTTCTTTTGTATGTATAATTCTTTGCATGAATTTGAACTGAAAATAACGTAGATCGCTGGATATTGTGACCAAGTAAATTATCTGAAAATATGAATTCCATTCATCTTCACCAATATCAACATCAAGATCAAACTTCCAATTCGCAATACTTTAGTCTTTCTTACATTTGCTGTTAACCCAGAAATCTTCTCAAACTTATTCAAAATATTAAAGATTTGTTTAACATTATTCTCTATACCGAGCGAGAAGAATGTTGTATCATCTGCATACTGAGATATTTTATGTACAATAGAATCGACCCAAATACCTTGAATATCGGCATCTGTGCGGACAGCTCTTGCCAAAATTTCTGCACATAGAATACAAATGTATGATGACTAGTGCCAACTTTGCCGACCACTTCTTGAAATTTGTATTGATGACCAGCCATTATTAATGATACAGCTTTTTGTATCTGTACAGAATATCCAGACCCATTTTTGCATTGATGGGCCGAAATTAAAATATGTTTAACATGTGTTTACAAAATTCCATTTGAGGCTGTCAAAAGCTTTTTCATGGTCCCCAAGTGCTAATAGAGCACGTATATCTTCCTCCTCTGTGTATTCAATTATGTTCAGGATTTTTTAAAATATATTTTCACCAATGTACCGGCCTTTAAGAAAGCCAGTCTGGTTTTGATGCACCAGGGTGGTCAACACTCTTTTGAGCCTTGTGGCTATGAATTTAGCTGCGAGCTTATAGTCCACATTTAAAAGTGAAATGGGTCGCCTTTTTTTAATTCGAGAATAACCTGATTTTTGGGGTGCAAAAATGTAAAGATTCCGTGTCTCTGTGTTACTGATAATGGTTCTCTGGTGTATGCTATACTTAAAGCAGACAGTAACAAATTTCTAACCTGTTTTTAAAATACTTTTTGAGCTCTGATGAAAACCCCATCTGAGCCTGGTGATTTGTTGTTTACCATGACTTTTAATGCGTCAGCTAGTTCAGTCTCTTTGATTTCTCCTTGACATGTCTGTTGGTACTCTTCTAGTAGTGCAATATTTTCACCTGAGGAAAGAAATCATACTCATTATTTTCAGCAGTCAGTGATCTTCATGTGTAAATATGCTCATAAAATCTCTCTCCTGCCAGCATTTCTTTTGGTTTACTGATAATTTGATCGTTAACTCTTAATCGGTTTATAACTTTGTTATTGTTATTACATTTTTTTATAAATTGAAAAAGTATCTTAAAGATTTTTCACCTACCACTGAATTTTGGCATGTATCTTTGCCCCTTTTGTTTTTATGTCCGTTTATTTTCTAATTCTAATTTCAGATATTTAATATTTTGCTCATTTTCCTCCGTCTTGCTTTCATTTAAATACTGTCCTGTTCCAATTCTGCATGTTTGCATCCAGTGACTCTGTAACTCGTTTCCTGTTTCTTTTCCTTCCAGCAGCTAATCTAATGGTGAGAGTACAAATTCCCATTTTTACTATTTCCATGTTATTATTGGATCCTCACCAGCATTTGCTTCCGTATATTCATTTAAAAAGTTGTTTACCTCGTTTACATAGTCAAGTTTTTTTTCAACAAATGATAATTTAGTTTCCAGAAGCCAGGCCTTTTTTTTTTTTTTTTTTTTTTTTTTTTTTTTTTTTTTTTTTGATCTATTTTCCTGAAACCTTACTTGCATTGATACAGCAGACTGGTCAGTACGGAAGCCTGGTACAGTTTCTGTCTTGTTTGGTTTTTTCTTTGATATCCTTTATAGACTAGTGGCCAACCCTAAAAAAGTGGCTCATTTAAGGATATACCCCTCCCTATGGTAGAACAAATAACGACCCATTTTTTATTAAAGATTGGCACATTCTGCATTGGATTATGATGGTTGTGGTCTTTTAATTTGATGACAGGGGTATTTTATAGCTATATCTTTGAAAATAGTAGTCACCACTTTAACTATCATTCCATACAAGACACTACTGAGCAGAACTTCAAAAATAAATTCAAGAAACATACCAAATATGGCTCATAGTATCTGAAATAATATGGCAAGCATTGTACAAATGATGTTTGCATGGTTTTGTTGTCATAAAATGTCGAAAAATACCAAATTTGGGCAAATTAGTGCAAAAATTCCTTCAGGTTCGATATTCTACGGTCCATAAAAATGTTACACAGTGCTCGAAGTCCTTGCTCCAGGAAAACATTTAATGCACCAAAAATTGCGCTAATTGTCGAGCTAAAAGGCAATATGCTAAATATAGCTTCACCTTTCTCAAAATTTAAATTGGAGAGTAAAGAGTTACCCCACCCCCCTTATTTTCTGGCAGGTCTAAAATGGTAATTAATTACCAGAACTGCCACAATCTAACTATACAATCAAAAGTGAACAGGTAGTGGTTGCAAATCATAACAATGTATGTTTTCAGTCATCCAGTAGTTGTCAAATAAAGCATAACACTAGAAAAGAAGATTTGCGTCACAGCAAATCTATCTGTGTGCCTTCAAAATGAGAACCATCGTTCAACATCTAAATTTCGTGTATTAGCTTAATTTTCATAAATTAAAATGCTCAGCCTTGGTTCTTGGTTCAAGGGATGTGGCCATGTCCCAAACTTATAAAGTGGAGTTTGAATGAAACTAGTATCTATAGTAGTTTTGGACCTATTCAACATTCTAATTTTGTGTATTTGTCTAATTTGCATGAATTATAAGCCTAGAAGAAGTTTGGTTTATTGTAAATTGGATGGGGTTATGCCACAAACCCATAAATTGAAGTAGAAATGGCACCTCTATGATACATTTGAAGCTATGAAAGATTTACATTTTGCATATTCACCTAATTTGCATAAATTAAAACCCTACAACTTTGGTTCATGGTTCATTGGATGCGGCTTTGCCACAATCCTACAAACTGATGTTGGAATGGCATCTCTATGAACAATAGTTTGGGAGATACTCAACTTTTAAATTTTTCAATGCCCCTTATTAGCATAATTTGAAATTCTACAACTATACTGTCCATTATAGTGGCAAGTGTCACAAAGGTATATATGCACATTGAAATTTTGAGTCCATCTGCAATAGTTTGGAAGATATGGCGCTTTTAAAATTTTTGTTGCCTCTAAAATTTGCTTAATTTTAAACATCATGACTATTCCAAATGAGATGCACACTTTTGCTGGTTATGTCAGTCACCATGGCAAGCTTGGTGGTTTTTTCCAATAGTGTCTGAAAAAAAACTCTGGACCAACTTGGTCAGAAAGAAAGACATTGGCTTTTTATTTCTTTGTTAATTTATCTGAGATGAAAGACAACCTCTCCTATGTGACCACTTTTATCTGGCATTAGGGGTGATCTTAAATTGCAGGTACCACTGTACAGTGAAACCTCTCTACAGTGGGCACCTTTGCGACCAGAGAAAAGTGCCCATACCTGAGAGGGTCAGCCCTTCTGGGCAGTATTGATGAGTATATGTGCATGTACAGTGTACACATATAATAATACAGAGTGATATATATATATATATATATATATATATATATATATATATATATATATATATATATATATATATATATATATATATATATATATATATATATATATACATGCAATACAGAACTGTCTTTGTTCCTCTATTACCAAAACAAATTGTAACAGATGCTGTCACAAAACTACATGTGCCTGTACCTGTGAACTGAGACATGCACTATACTGACTCAGTATTGGCTATGAAGAACAGGCTTCATCTCACTGGTTACAAGAAAACAAAGACATGAAAATGTCCATTGAGATGACACAAATTCGCATACTTTTTCAAAATGCACCAAAATGTGAAAACAGTCACTAAGGACTGTTCAGACTTTGATCGGTCCAGCAAACTCAGCTCTGTATGTAGTCTATTTTTAACAGAGGGCACACTCTGGCTTGTTCTGCCTAGAATTCCAAATCCTCTGATCCCTTGGGACTGATAAGCCTAGCAGGCTCCTAGCCTCATGCAGGCAAACTCTGACTGGTCAGTCTCAGCCATGGTGCACTTACAGCTCTGTCCAGCATTAGTGTGAACATGGATCAGATATGTTTCTTGCATAAACAGAAAGAGATTCTCTGTATTTTATTGAGAACCTCATCACACAGTGGTTAGGAGTTCCCCCCCCCCCACCCCACCCCACTCCTACCTCCCATTTGCTATAAGACCCAAACACCTTTCAAACCATAAACCCAGCAGGCATGGCCAGAAGGCAGCCTGTGAAGGTGTTACGCTACTAATTCAACCCGCAAAAAATGTAAGCAAACCAGGTTGCAGTCTGTTCCTTCCAAAATAACTTAAAAACCCAAACATATCCTATGCCAAATTGTTCCTTACAATATTCTGAATCATCCGAGAACAAGAAAACCTGGTCATCATTGGGAAAATTTTAAGATATTACCGTTTGCTACAGCCAAAGTACTGACAACAGTCACGCCGCCTTGCGCGGTGACTCGAAGTACTCACATTGTGGCTATATGTATTCAGTCACTACGCTGGGTTAGTTGAAAACTGACCTGTCAATAAATACCGCACACTGTACCTGTTAGTTTCAGAAAAAAAAAGATGTTACTGTGGTCAGAATCATGTGAGAGGAAGCCCCCTGTACTTGTAAGGGTCATTTCTAATATGCACTCTATAATCCTTCTTCCCGGAAGCCGGCGGATTTACTCACGTTATACCTTAAGGGAACAAGTCATCTCCACAATTATCAAATAAATGATCTTTGAAGATTGGAAATATTGTTTTGTGTACAAATCATATTAAAAAGCTTGAACTGGGGCCACTATTTTTGCCTAACAGCCATATTTAATGCAATAAACCAGAATGCATATGAGCAAAAACTGAAAAATTGTATGTGCATGTTGCAGGGGTATGATACCAAAAAATTTTCCCAATGATGCCTATTGTAAATTGTGTTTTTCATGAGGTAAATATTGTGAACTTCCATAAAGAATACATGTCATGTTGGTTTATAGACTTTGGAATTGAATACGGTGACTGTAACTGAAACTCCATACCCTCTCAGATACAGAATTTTGGCCATATTTAAAATCGCCGTCCATCTAAACTGAGCTTTCTGTTCTCTTTAACAGCAATATCCTATTTTTTGAGTTTTCATAGTCATGAGTGTGCTCTCCATAATGAAGTTATGACCCAGAAACCCATGGCATCAGTTAAAGCTGTGTGAGACATGAATCACAAAGCAAATTGTTTGCGGACCTCCGTCATTTTGTACAATTGAGTGTTAATTTTGAACATAAATGTGATTTAAATTATCAAAATGCACTTTTATGTGTTTTTTCATTCATAGAATGTAACATTTCAAGTAATTAAGTGAAATAATAACCGTACAGACCTGATAATGGGTCTTTCTGCTGCCCAAAGTAATCACCTGCAGTGCCCCTTAAGGTGTTACGCTACTAATTCAACCCGCAAAAAATGTAAACAAACCAGGTTGCAGTCTGTACCTTCCAAAATAACTTATAGACCCACATAATGCCATGAGACAGGTTCAAGTATCATGAATGCAAAATGGTTGCCTAGCACCATGGAAGCTCATAACATGCAGTACAGCAGAAGCCCTAGTCAAAATGTGGATTGTTAGGAAATTCACTAAATTTAGCATACATTAAAATTCCCCAACTTTTGTTTGCATGCTATTGGATTTGCCAGTTGTCTCAAGCCTATATGTGTAAGTCAGAACTTTCTTTTTATCTCCAATAGTTTAGAAGATTTGGAGCTTTTAAAATTTTAATTGCTCCTCATTTGCATAACTTTAATCATCATAACTATTCCAAGTCAGCTGCCTAATTTCACTGGTAGCTCAGTCACCATGGCAAGTTTTGTGGTTTTCGAAATAGTAGGGTCTGAGAAAAACTCCGGACAAATCTGGTCGTAAAGAAGAAAAAAAGAAGAAAGAAAGAAAGAATTAATTCTTGGCAAAACAAAATGTCTGGGTTGGCACCCAGACATAATAAATCACATACTGGAACTTACTTTCTCAACTGTGCGACGCTGCGCCTGATACCGCCGGGCTCGTCAAAGCCCAGTGGTGTCGGGCGCAACATCGCACAGTTGAGAAAGTAAGTTCCAGTGTGTGATTAATTTTATGCTTTGGTTGCAAATCATATAACACAACCCTGTATCATCAAATACAAAGAGACAAACAGGCAGATATAAACTGTGCCAGTGTTTGGGTAAGTTCCATGTACTATGCTTCCATCTCCTAAGGTTAAGATAGATCATGGGGTATAGATAAATTCACAAATGATGGTGCCATGATGAGTCATGGGGAAAAAAGTGGGTAGTGAATGTGTGTTAGTATATGGCATTCATTGCCAGCATTGGCAAGCTATTTGGAGATGGTGGACTATGTGACAAGTTTTTGGTTTTGTTTTGTTTTTTTTTCAAAAATTGCCAAATATTAGTATGTTGATAATTTCTGTAACACAGAGTCATTTTCCTTATTATCAAAGTACATGCAAATTCTGATATAAGGTTTTTAACTGCAAAATTGTGATAGCAAATTTATCAGTGTTTTGGACGAAATAATAGGTTTGACCTTCATTCCATATCCAAACTCAAAATTTTAAAAGAAGGTGACATTAAATTCATTTGCACTGGATTAATTAGTTTGTTCTTGTGTCAAGTTTTAATTTGATCAATGACGAAGTATTATCAATTGAAGAATAGCGTCGTATAGCGACAAAGCAGTGTTTTTTCTTATTTTTAAAAATAAGGGGGTAGGGGTAATACTTTAAGGTGCTTATAAAATTTTGAGAAACTTGGGATAATAATTTCCATGTAACCTCGTAGCCTTATGGCTAAAGTAATTTTTGGTGTATAAAAATGCAATATTGGACAAGAATTGTAAGTTTTTTGACATATTTTTGGGAGATAAAAATGTCAAAATCACAAATATTTTTGCATAATTGTGCAGTTTTCTACATTTTTTCCCATCTTTAAGTTCCTGAATGTCTAAAATCATTATTTTCTTACTTTTTCACAGAAGTTTTCTTTAATATAAGCCTTATCTCGTCAAGTTTCCGCATATATTCCTGATTTTATGCAAAAAAACAAGCAAAGTGAGAATTTATTGATTTTTAGAGTGATTCCATTTAGAGTTCATAAATATCATTACTACTAGGTAAAACAAAAAACAAAACACACACACTCAAAATATGTCCTCGAGGTTTATACTGCCACTCTGTTCATCCTAAATGCCAGATCTGGCTACAATGTTTACCAGGAGAAGTATCAAAGTCCCAATTTCGCTTATTCCCAGCCCCTTGACCTAGCCTGAATGTGGTGTGTGGATGGCTATGACCCAGTAAATGGTGTGAACAACCTCAGCCTCACCAGTCGACCACATAGTATATTTCGCACTTGAATGAAGGGCTGGTTCAGTGCACCTGTGTGTCCCTGTCCCAGGTCAAGGTGATTCTCCCGCGGGAGAAAGGGGTTTTGTAAAGGGGTTTTGATATCAAAGAAAAAACCAAGACGTGTTTGGATCAGATTTGGTCTGTTCCTTTTCCATGTAAATTTCAATTCGTTTGGGTGTTGGTATCGCCATATATCTAGTAAGTCGGTGTCCTCCATCCATGTTGATATAATGTTTTGATTTCTGAAGTGACTGGAGGGGTTACCCCCACCTTTAATTTTATCTTAGATATAATTGAAGATAAGATCCCCTAAATATTTTATGATCAGTCAGCAATGGTTCCATCTGATCGATAAGCTCAGCCAAAATGTTAAATCAGAGTTGAGAGTCAACTGACTTTGGGATAATTGGGCTAAAATCTGCCTAATGGACCCTGTGGATGAAGTCTTTAAAAGGGAACAGGCTACCTAGTACATGAATACACCAGGCCACCCAGTATACACGTCTTCCGTTATTATCGTTGCTGCTGTTGTTTGTGTTACTTTCGAACAAAAGTTTGGAATGGAGTGTTACTTGAAGCATGCTGTACCCGCAAATAAAAGAATAAATTCTGCTTATTACGTACAAGTACGAATTGAAGTAGGCTGGTATAGAAGACCCAAAACAATTGACTTGAGAACATGCCATATACATAACAATACAATCTATTTACCCAACTTCGCCCTGGATTTTAGCAGTGTTAGAGGCCATTCCGATGATTTAAGATGTTAAAATCCAGTTTCAACCCCAAACAAAAACAAAAACCAAAACAAACAAACAAACAAACAAACAAACAAACACCCCCCCCAGCTTTACTGATAGATGGTTAACGCTTGAAATCTTTTATCTGAAAGCGCAGTCAATAATGATACTCTAACGTAATTTGAAAGAAATTTGGACAAAGCAGAGGAAAGTATATGGATGATAAACACGAGTACCTCGCACCCCGACCCAAAGTAAAACCACTGCACTCCGTTTATTCACGTTTAAGTCCTGAAACTGTGATGCAAGTATAGAGAAGCTGCAAGCCAATGGTGCCCTATCATATTAGACCTCCTTTCAAAGGCTGAACTGATAATTAAGAATTAATTTGAGGGTTGTCACATTGCCATCACCTACGTTCATTTATCCATTTTTGTTAAAATATTGGTATTAGCGCGAACTGAACTCGGGTCAGGAATTTTTCGGATCTGTATTCCTGCCTTCATGGCTTGAATGCAGTTCGGCGATGCAAAACTAACTTTTTTTTTTTTTTCAACTTTTCATCAAAGCAACAACCTACTTCTTCAGGAATCAAATTTCGCGTCGTCAGGAAAAAAAGGGGGGGGGGAGGGGGCTGGGGCTGGGGAATGGACTCTTTGTAAACCTTCTCGTGTCAGCTGAAGACAGATATGGAGGAGGAGGAGGAGGAGGAGGAGGAGGAGGAGGAGGAGGAGGAGGAGGAGGAGGAGGAGGAGGAGGTCCACACATTGGATACATTGCTCTGAAAGAAGTTTCCGGAGTATAACTACTGATTTAACACAACTGGGAACCATACACCTCTTTGGCTACATAAATGGAATTAAAAAAAAAAAAAAAAGCTCCACGAGTTGCCTGTATTATTATAACAGGTGCGCATAATGCAGGTTAGAACTGTCGAATGTCCGGTACACCTGACCGACTTGTCCCATAATGAGCTGTGACATTCCATGGAGGTGAATGGAGATATATACGTCCCTGGATATTCTGACCATGAATGTAAAACTTTTGAAGACAGAACACTGTCTTATGTGCCCGCAGTGTTCTTATACATTGGCAGTGTTCTGAACCGGAAAGTGTTCTAATTTTTTTTACAAACAAAACGCAATGGCAAGGGTCTGAAAAGCAAGCACACAACACTTATCAATGTTCTCAAAATAAACGTACTTTTCATAATTTTAAGTTAATGCTTTGCGGATACTTACGAATTCTGTATCAAATTATGGCCGCCTGCTTGGAGAATGGCATTGGCAACAGATATCACAAAGAAATTAAATCTGCCATATTACAGCTTCAGGACTGTTTAAAAATGTGTTTAAACTATAGTATTGTTTGATGGATTCAATTTACAGTGCATTTTTCCTTCAGTTATAATTTTATGCTCTGCATTTGACCTTCTGCATTTGACCTTCTGCAGATCTTTGCATAAGAGAATGAAACATAAACAAACACTTGCATTAAGAGATAAACAACCACACGGTCTCCCCCTCTTCTTCTTCTTCTTCTTCTTCTTCTTCTTCTTCTTCTTCTTCTTCTTCTTCTTCTCCTCCTCCTCCTCCTCCTCCTCCTCCTCCTCCTCCTCCTCCTCCTCCTCCTCCTCCTCCTCCTCCTCCTCCTCCTTCGTCTTCAGGGGGTTGTCTGAAAATTATAAAATTATCTTTTTGTCGGATACCACAGCAATGTTCATCTATCAGAAACAAAGTTGTCGTCTAATCTGGGATGGTGGGTGGCAACACGAGAAACAGAGTAACAGGGCAAGGATTCCCCAGAGATTATTTGAAGAGGTGTAGACTTAAAGGCCTGTACATGTATTTCCGTAGCATATACCAAGAAGAGTGAAAAAAAGAAACTAGACCAAAGTATCAGCACACTCTGCACACACCATATTGAAGCCAAAATTGACAATTCATGTGACATGATGTTGGTGATTAAAACAAAAAACAAAACAAAAAAAAACAAAACAAAACTTGCATTCACGTCAGAACGGTACGTATAGCCCTTCGGAACGAACGAAGTGGTTACCCCATAGGCACCAAGTGGTACCTTATACCTTTAATATCCTTTTCCCACTCAAATCGCCCAGAGGTATGTTGTCCGCATAAATGATTTAACAAAAATTTTCTGTTAATAAGAAACATTTTTGCTACTGATTATAGATAAGACCAAGGCCTACCATGATGGCACGCTCCAGGTCAATAGCTTGCCTGATTCGCCAAACCCGCGCCAAGGAAAGCTATTGGTTCAGTGTCTTTCTGACCAGCAAATGGTTGATAACACAGTTCAAAAAACTCAAAATATTGGCAATAACCGGCAGAATTAAATTTAGATCAACAGTGAAGAAAGGTTGAATAATGACACACCTGTGATGTATCAAATATGTGTGTCAGTTTTTGCAATGTCAAGGCAAAGAAACGATCCCAGATGAAATGTAAACAGCTCTTCACTGACATAATACCTCACGGCACAAAGATTATTCGTGCACGGAAAAGGCTTGGATACTCAGGATCCCAAATGTACAATATTATAGTTTAAGACAACCCACTGTTGGCGCAGCCTCAACAAGGCATTTTGACAGGCTACACGTTTCAAGGGAGGTTGAGCCAATATGTACGTACCTGATGTTTCTAACTTCAACTTCCAGGCCAAATTTATACATGAACATTGTAACCAAGAGTAAGGTAAGGACAATGCAGCTAGGACTGTTTTCATGCAGAACATCGTTGACTTTAAATTCATTTGATCTCTCACACTATTCATCTCTTAACTGTCATCATTGTAAGCCATATGTTGAAGAACTGGCCGACTGCTTGGAAACAATAACTACTTTAGTGTCTTGAGCACCAACATTGACTCCATCAACACCAAATTTGCTGAAATTATTTCTTTTGTTGATGATTTGCATGAGAAAAATAATGACTGAAGTGCATTTTGTTTTCAGGAATGTCATATTCATGAAACTTCGATATGTCATTATTTCAAATCGATGTGTATAAGTGTATTGAGCAAGATAGGATATTTAGTAGCAAAGGGGGTCCAGTAATTTCTTAAAGAAATGCTACGATTATAACATAAGCATAAATGTGTACACAAACTCCACGCTTGGGGGGGGGGGAGGGGGGAGGGGGGGAGGGGCTTTTTATTGAAATATCCGGCAATGGATCACCAAAGAATATATTACTTGGAAATTTATACAGACCAACAAGAAACTTAAATGAAAATATTGCTAGCTTTACAAATGAATTAACACAAGCAACATCATTCCTCGAAAATTCAAATGATGAGGTTTTGATAGTATCTGATTTCAATATCAATATACTAATAATGGAAGGAAAACGATTGGGTTGTGATTTCTTTCATAAAACACGCGAAGTCATTACTTCGCAAGTTTTGTTCCCTAAAATTACTTTGCCTATTGGGTTCTCCAGCAGAAGCGGCACACTAATCGATATTTTTTGCAAAATAAGTTCCTCCACTATTGACACTTTTCCAGGGATTTTATCTGAAAATTTTCTGACCATCAGCCTTATTTCACATGTTTGACCAATATCAGAAGCAAGATAGAAAATCCTAAATGCATACAGACCAGAAAAAAATGACCCAATAGACGTTAAAAGTGCCTTAACATATCTTATGAATTCTGACATCATGGCGCGGCTTGATCCAAACAAAAACATATATCTAAATATAAATAATAGCAATATAAATAAGGTGGTATGAAAAGCCGTAGATATCCAAATGCCATGTAAAACTGTAAGGTTTAACAAATATAACATAAAAAGAACAAATGAATCACCAGGGGAATCTCAAGACCTATAAAGTATGACGATAATCTCTAGAAACGTATAAGGGCCACCAATCCAGATTCCCCCAAATATGTTGCATTGCATAAACACAAATTTAACAATCTTTAATGGCATATTAAAAAGAGATATAGAGTAGCCAAAAATGCTACTATGTGAAATTGATAGTATCTTCAAAAGATTTACGAATAATATGAAAGAAACATAGGCCTAGTCCTCGCGTTGAAATTTAAACAGGACAAAGAAAAGGAAATCTTTTCTTGATGCTTTTTATTTTGAAGGTAAGCTTATTCATGGTAAACTAGTTATAGCAATAAACTTAATAAATCCTTTACTAATATTGGACCTGATCTCGCAAATCAAATCAACAAGCCCCCAAACAAACACTTTACACAGTTCGTGAGCAACAATTGTGATCATAATGTAAAATTTGAAGAAACAACCTGTGAAATTGTTGAAAAGATAATAAACCAATAAAAGCCAAAATCCAGTTGTGGTCACTATGGCCTTTCTACCAAACCACTGAAGCAATTTAAAACTGCCTTGATGAATCCTATCACATTCGTTATCAACCAAATGTAATCTCCCCTGATAAAGTTAAAACTGCAAAAGTGATCCCACTGTTTAAGAAAGATGATAAAACTGTATTCACAAACTATAATCGACCAATTTCCTTACTGCCTTCACTTTCAAGGTTTTTGAAAAAGTGATCTTTTGTCAACGATATGATTATTTCATCAAATTTGTTTTATTCTATGACTGTCAGTATGTCTTCAGGAGCAGTGATTCGACCGAATTTGCAGCAACAGAATTAATTAGCACTTTAACTGAGGAAATGTAAAATACAAATAGCCCTTTTTGTATTTTTTTTGTTTTGTTTATATTTATCGAAAGCTTTTGATACCCTGAATCATGAAATTGTGATGGAAAAACTTGTGCACCATTGTATCAGAAATACTTCCTTTGACTTGCTGAAAAGCTGTCAAACAGAAAGCAATATGTCGACCGGGATTGAACCAAATGTAGACTTTTGGATATCAAAGCAGGGATTCCACAAGAATCCATCCTAGGTCCTCTGCTATTCATTTACATGAACGATCTTTCAACTGCTGATCATATTTACAAATTCATTCTATATGCTGATGACACCACTCCAACTGCTAATCTTAACATGTTGTCATTGAATCACAAGATTATTAATGAAGAAATGAAAAACATAAATGACTGGCTGAAAGTAAATGAGTAACGTCTAAACTTAAAGAAATCTAATTAAATTCATGGTTTTCTGCCATGCTGGGAAGAAAATAGATTTACCTGAAGTTTTCATGGATGGAATTCGTGTTGGAGCCATCAACAGTTTCAATTTTTTAGGTCTCACTTTTGACCATCATATCAATTGGAAAGACCACCTTACGAAAATCTCAATTAAAATCCCCCAGGTAGTTGCAATATAAAACAAAATTAAATATTTTTCCCACTTATACAAAGCTCGTGATTTATAACTCGTTAATACTCCCACACATTAATTTTGGGATTTCAAATTGGGGCTTCAAACTAGGCAGAATAGAAAAATTGCAAAAGAACGCTGTGATGGATAACATAAAGTAAATATAATGCACACACAGATCCTCTGTTTAGAGTTAAAATTTCTGAAAGTGACGGATATTTTTACTCAAATAGAGCTAAAATGTTATAAATTTACAAATAAAAATCTTCGAAATCAACTTTTATCACTTCCCTTTAAATCAGGGCAAGGAAAGAGTCCCACAGTCATAGTACTAGAGGGAGTGGTATATTATTTGAAAATAGAGTTAACTCAACTCTAGCCAAACAGAGTATGAAATATGAAATCCCTGTGATTGTAAACAATACAATAAATTTTTAAATAAACTTGACACCCACAGCTTTGGTAACAACATAAAAAATGAACTCCTAAGAACTGCCAAATCGCATGCTCAAGAGTAAATTGTTAAGTGTGTCACAGAAATAAAAACTAAAAAAAACAAATAATGGTTCTGCAATCCACTTACACTGCATTTCATAGCAGGCATCATATTTGTAAAGTTAAACAGCCTTATACAAAACAAGTTCTTACTGACATCGACACATAAGTTTGTTTTCCTTTCCTCTTCTTTTTTTGCTTGTCATTCAATTCTTCAGATGCTCAGCTTGCCATTTTTATGTACATACATCACAATTACTTAATCCTGTCTATTTATGTATTCTGAACTGTACCTTAGGGTGGCGCAGGTGTGAGCGACATCTTGTCATAACGCAAGTCTCCCTGACCATTAACATGTGTATCTATTGTATCGGCTTTGTAATTGAAACAATGGTTGAATAAAGGCAATCTGAATGTGAATTTTGTAAGCATATTACCCACCTAGAGGACCCTGGGTAAGCTAACCAGGTTCGAACCCTTCTATAAATAAATTATCATTTTCATACTTATCATTTAAGATTGAAGTAAAATTTATCTTCACTTACTCACACACACACACACACACACACACACTATATATATATATATATATATATATATATATATATATATATATATCAAGAAGAATATCCTAATTTAAATCAATCCTTACATAAGCATAAAAAATTCACCAAATTGAGGATAAGCGCACATGATCTTAAAATTGAGATTAGGCAAAACTGTAGTACACCAGTGGCAGATAGGTTTATGTTCAATTGTGAATAAGGCTATCAACAAGGAGAGGGAAGGCTGAGAAATTTATGGCCATTTTAGTCATGAGAAAATGTTTATAATGATGGAGAACCCCTGAACAACTTGGGAACTACTCTGCAAGATGACAGCCTTTAGAAAATTACTCAGTACTTATGGCAGTTGGCAGACTTTCGCCAGCTGAAATTAGCATACAATGGCTGAGAAGCCTTGAGCCAGTGTGATTCACAAAGATGACAAACACACATTGTATATAATATTGTAAGCTGTGATAATTCATTTATTGAACATCATTTTCAGAGCTCTTCTTGTCTCCTACATACTTCATACACTCAAACATGAGCATAACATGATGTTTCCTGATCGAAGTTTAACAAGTGGGGGTTGGCCACAGATCTTCCCAATGCCATCACTTTTTCATGGAGTGTGGATGAGATCTAGCCCTTTACTATGGCAAGTCCTGTCTATTGAATGGACCAGTATGGAAGAACCCTGCTGTCCCCACTATTAGAGCTTTTTTTTCTTTGAATAACAGCAAACATTCTTTTATATGCACCAGCCCAGAGGCAGGACAGACTTTGCAGATGACTGGTGTCAACAGCCAGAGAACCCTTAGCCGCCAACATTGAAAGTGGGAGCTGTGGCTGTTTATCATGGCAGGTATCTGTTATATGGAAATAAAGCTCACCAGACAACACATGCTTCTGGTCCTAAGCAAAATATAGCCTCTCAGATCAATGGAAAGCCTAGCCGACTCAAGTCAGCCAACCAAATCAGACAGATGACAATTCAGCTGAGCTGTGCATATCTCTAGTGTGTAGATTAAAGAAATGATGGTCAATCTAGTAATACATTTTGGGAAGTCCTTAAAGCTGCCTGAGATTAACCAGTTCATACAATACGACGTCACATGTATGAACCATAAAAAGTGATGGTCAATCTAGTTGTGATACATTTTTGGTGGAAATCATAAGCTACCACTGAGATTAACAAGTTTATTCAATATGACATACCAAAATCCAACCGGAACACACACTTCATGTACCTGTATTCAAATGTACATTCTGGAAGGAGACCTGACCTGGGTTTTTCTTTTAGTTCCAAGCTATATATAGCAAAACATCATACTGATGAAATACAGAACTGTGTTTGTGTTTACATGCAACTCTAAGTTTTGTAAACATACTATATTAGCTACATACATTACAAGTATACTTTATCAGAGATTGTTCATAATATGGACACTATTTTCAGGTGGTTTATAAACTTAACATGCAGAGAGTGAAGTGGTCTCTATTGGTTTGACTTTCCATGCGTTCCATGTATTGAGTAAGTCTCTTTTCATGTTGTTACATCAACTGTATTGTCCCAACAATTGTCTCTATAACCCTCAAGCATTACTTCCCTAGAATTTTTTTCAGGTGTGCAGTTCATTCTTTTTTCAAAACTCACCCTTAAATACTCAGAATTTTAATTTTTTAATCTTCTATAGGAAAAGCTGGTGTAACTTTGGACCACCTGAGGCAAAAGTTGTCTTTTTAAGGAAATTTTCAACAAAATATTGGTTTTTTGCTCGGAACTTTTATAGGAAAAAGTGGCCTTCATAACAGAACACAACTACTACAGTCACTATAACGGCAGGGCAATTTCCATTAACATTTCTATACCATGTTGTGTATTGAAGACCTGTGGAAAATTACAAACAACTGTCATTTTATCCAAAAGCATGCAGCATCAATTAGGTCTACTCGTCAGCTCATACCATAATGACTTGACTTTTCACTTTACCATTGCCTGACCATTGAAATATTAAAGTTAAGAGTTTCACTTCTCTGTAATATCTAAAATTTAATAGATTAATTTCCAGGTATATCAGATTTCTTTTTTCTTTTTTAAATTAAGGACACTTTTCCAGGGTACCAGAATCACTGCTTTATATTGTGACTAATATTACATTTTTATTGCTTTTTTTAAGATAGGGCCTTCTAGGAGAAAAAATGAAACACCTGTATACCAAAGTCAATGTACATTGTTGTATTTTCAGACTATTCACTGCTCTGTAGAGAGAAGCTGCATATCATTCATCAGTTCCAGTGCTGCCTCTCGCAACATTACACAGCGATCTCTTGCCAGTGTCTGAAGTCGATCCAATGTCAACTGAAAAATTCACATTTTGATTTTGAATTACCTTGTTATGTAAACAATGTTATGTGAGCAAGGCAAAACAGTGTAGATCTTGGTCATTAACAAGCTTTAGTTTTATTGCCGTACAATTATACACGGGAGGAAAGCAATGTCAATAACAACAACAACAAAAAAAAAATCTGTTTTATTGCCCAACAATATGTAGACTGTTTTTGAGCCCCAGCAGGCAGAATCTGAAGGTGCTATTTGCATATGATTTACTTGTATATCAATGGATCCTTGTCAAACTTTAATATGCAGATGTGCAACATCAGGCATCCTACAAAACCTTGTTCCTGCGTGTCATATAGTCCAATGATTGTACATAATTGAAAGCCTCTCACCATGCCACAACAAATACAATGACTTGTGTGCCTTAATTTTGTCCAACATATGCAATTTACTGTGAGAACTTTGCAACAATTAACTATGTTTACTTGAATTAAACAAATGGCTTTTTAATTTCATATCGAGATAATGGCAATGAAAAAAGTTACTTGAAATAAAAAAAGTTTTTTAAAAGCAATGTAAAGGACCACAAACTTTAAAAAGAACCTAGTTTATGTACCCACCAATTCCTTGGCTTCATGCAACACCTCGGAGCTATTCTGTTCATACACCAGTGATTGGATCAGTCGTAATGTGTGTAATCGATTCTCTTGCTCAGTTTCTTCTGAAATAGTACAAGTGGCTAAGGTTATACCCAACATTTTCCTCACAATCAGGCAACTTAATGTACATGTAGAGCATTTTTCATACAATATATCAGTGCATCTTTCAGAGAGATAGTAGAAACATTTCATGGGATGGCAAATTTAAGTTTTGTACTTCTATAGTTCATAAACTATACTGTTATCAATATTTTGACTGCTATTTTATTATGTTTGCAAATACTGCCCTTGCATAAACCTAGGAACTGTAGTGCTGGTTCGTGATTGTGGCATCTATGAGATTGGGGTGCTGATTTATGACTGCCAGATCCATAGCCAGAGGGCGCTGTAACATATACGGAGGCATTGATTACAGATCGATTGACACCCTAACCGTGGACGGACGGACATTCAGCCCAGGTGTGGATTTCCCCTGCTGGTGTTACCGGGCGTCTGGAGGGATCTGTCAGGCAACAAGGTACGTGATAGCTTCACTATATTGGTGTCAGAAGTAAAGCATGTTTCAACGCCTGGAGAGAAGTGAACTTTTTGAGAAGATAGTCTGATTACCATGGAGGCAATCCTGAAGTGGCTCTGCTCGATGGATGGACATTTCATGCCTGTTGGAGCTTCATAAATTTCGCTAATTTGTACAGATTCAGTGTGGTTTTCTACGCTGATTGTACTGTTAGCAAATTCAATCATTTGGAAAGAATCGTCACTTTCTATTCATATTTTCGACACTTAGATTTCTTTTGCTCCACAAAAATATGGCAATCATTTGCAGTCAATTTTCCCGGGTTATGACGTCACATATGGTATGGAAATGAGCGTCATCATGTCAACCATACAACATAATCAGATGTGCCAAGCCTTTTACAATAATATTTGTTGCTTTCTACAAGGATTTCGTCTTTCAGTGGTGTTCAATAAGGTTTACTTTGTTGATCACTCTGATTTACGGATAGCTGATTAAATATTTGACAAACAGGCGTGTGTTGAATGTGGTGCAAGTGACTCCAAGGAAGAGCACACCTTTCAAAGTTTCAGTCAACAGCTTTTCAGTTTTTGCCCAGGATAGATTGCATTTTCAACACTTTTCATACACACACAGTGTTTATGGATTTATTTTGAAAGAAAATGTTGTAAGACATGAATTGGTATGCAACTTGAGAAATTAAGAAAATGTTCAATGACATTACAAACTGAACTGTTTTTTTTCTCTCTCTCTGATCTTTTGCATACACTGTACATGTTTTTCTTTGTGTGTGCGTGTACACAATAGGTAGTATTCTGATGTATGTACACTGTGACTTTTGTGTACAGCATTAGTAATGTTTTTGCTTTTGTGCATGCTGTATCTCTTTATTTTGAGTACATTCTATTCAAAATTTTGTACAGTGTAGTGGAAAATTTTCTGTACATTACGGTGCACACTGTATTTTCTAATTTTGTGTGTGTAGATTCTTGGATACAAATATAATTGTTTTTCACAAAATACACATTCATTACTTGTTGTGGTTTTCCTACGACAGTTGTGAATATTTCATCCATAGAAATCTGCTACATACATTTTTTTTTCTCTTCCATCACTTCTTCCATTGATCCATACTTGAATCATCATGGCTACAATTTTCATAAACGAGGCAACTTATGAGCAATTATTGAAGATTGATAGTATTGGAGAGACAAAAGCCAGACTTATTGTCAACAGAAGGCAAGAACTAGGTGGATCATTCACTCAAGATTCTTTGTTAGGAATATCAGAGAAAGGTATTGGCGGATTATTTGCTAAACTTTGTGGTGAGGGAAGAGTGGATTTTAGGGTCCGTTCCAGTGAGCAAAAGATGGAAGGTATGCTTGAAGCATTGTTGCAACGTCAAACAAAAAGTGAGTCATTGTTTAATCAGTGGAGCCTAAACTTGGACAAGCAAATGGATGATGTGAATGGAACTTTGAATTCCTTGACAACAAAAACTGATAATTTGGAAAAACAAATGGCGGACAGGATTGATTGTAAGTTTCATGCATTAGTGGTGAGAACCGATAAGTTGGAAAAGCAAATGGCTGATCAGATGGCTAAGCTGGGTGGTGAACTGGGAGCCACTGCTATGGCTGGGCAAAGTTTGCCATTTCCCCCACCTCCAGGAATATTTGGCCCATCGAACATTAGGGAGCCACCCCGTGCACACCGTACAGTGGATACGCATAACAATTTATTGTATACATTGGATTCATTGACCAATAACAATGTATATAGCACTTATGCAACTGATGATCCAGAGGATGCACCAGGTACTGAAAGTCGACGTGACCGTGGTAGCGGTGGTAGGCAGGTTGCTGGTTCAAGTAGAGGTAAGGATAAGGTGGAGCCTCCTCCACCTAAAGCTGCTACTTTTGACGGTGAAGATTGGTGGCCATTTTTCTTACAGTTCGAAAGGTTAGCAAGGAGGTATGAGTGGTCTGTTGAGGTGAAACTTGATAGGCTGGTTGAGTCTCTCAGAGGTAAGGCATTGAGGTATTATAGTACGCCTAGAGAAGCTGAGAGAGAGGATTACAGGGTCCTTACATGTAGAATAAACAACCGTTTCGGCTTGCGTGATCCACCTGTGACTATAAGACGACAACTGCAAAACCTTAAACAGAGAGAAGGTGAATCCTTGGAAGAATTAGCAGAGCATTGTCAACAGCTTACCATAGACAGATATCCAGATGGTGGGGAACAGTTCCTGGATTCGACTGCAGTTGGAGCATTCCTGAAAGCTGTAAACAACAAGGCCGAGGCGGCACAGGTGCTCAGTCAGGATCCTCCAACATTGGAAAAGGCTTTATCTACTTTGAAGTTGGTCATTTCCAGTCGAGAGATTGCTTTTGGTACTTCTAGTTTAAAGCTGCAGCTGAGACAAGTTGATGTGGATGAAGAGGATCAGCGCATTAGGGCTATGTCTTTTCAACAGAATAAACCTCAAGGTTCCCGAGTGTCATGGGCAGACCAGTACAAAGAGCATCGCCAAGAGATGGAAAAACTAATGAAGGGGAACCAGGATGTAATAAAAGCTTTGCTTGAAGAAAACAGACGTTTCATGACTTCGTTAGTACAGAAGACTCCAGTAGGGGGGCTACTACTCAGGCTAATATTGTAGGCTCACCAAGGGCATTAAGGGTACCTTTATCTGAGGTACAGTGTCATGGCTGCCGGGAATTTGGCCATTATATTAAGGATTGCCCTCACAAGCCATCAACGCCTCAGAAGTTAAGTAGTGAGGGTAGATCTAGGTCAGCTTCTCCAAAAAAAATAGATTGGATCGGACATATTGGTCGATCTCCGATCCCTGCTGTTGATAAAGACCAAGAAGTAATAAATGATACTATGTCTTCAGTGAAATCAGAATTCTCAGGTTTTTGCAAAGGTCATCAATTATCAAAATCAACCTCAGGAGAAATTGATTCGGTGCTGGAGGAAATTACTGTTCCTTCAGTCAGTAATGGTTTCAGCATGGTGATTCCTGTTCAGATGGACACAGAAACGGTAGAAGCTGTTATTGATTCAGCGGCTCAAGCAACAGTTATGAATCTGGAGCTATTCAGTCCCCTGAAAGTTAGGCCTAAAATTTTAAAGGAAGTTAGACTTAAAGGTGCAGCAAAAGAAGGGGTTATGACAGCAAAGCATGTTAAGGGAGTTTCTATAGTCATTGGAAATCGGTCATGTCGGTTGGACGTTTATGTGGCTCCAATAACTGATAGTCTGACTTTAGGCCTGGATTTTCTTATGGAGCAAAAATGCAAAATTGACTTCGATCGTTGTGTGTTGCAACTAGGGGATCAGCTGTTGTCAGCTATCATGAAAAGAAATGGGGAGGACTCAATAAGCATTTCCAGGGTCACTTTGGTGAAGAAGATTACCGTCCCTCCAAACAGTATGAAACAAGTTATGTGTTCTTCTGCTGTTCAAGATGGCCGAGATTATGTGGTACATCCAATAGGGTACCATAATGGATTGATTGTTCCCTTTTCATTGGTCAAAGCTGGTCCGAATGTTGTTATTTCCATCATAAACCTGTCGGATAGATTTCTTAGTCTCAGGGCTGGTCATTTGATGGGTAACGCTATACCTGTGGATTCTGGTGAAGCTATGGAGTCGAAGGAGCCAAACTACGTCAGAAGTGCAACACATTTGGTCTCAGAGAATAGTGCCAATGGTTCCGCATCTTGTGGTCTTTCTAGGAGATGTGAGAATATTCCCACAGTGAAACAAATTGGTTAGTCAGAGTCAGAGGTACCAGAGCATCTTCAACAGCTGTATAGGGACTCATTATCCAATCTGAATAGTGAACAACAACAACAGCTATGAGAGGTATTCGTGAGATATGAAGACGTTTTCTCGAGATCAGACATGGATATCGGTTGCTTCAAGGAAATCAAACATCAAATCACAATCAATGAAGCTGCTCCCATCAAACAGTGCATGCGCAAGACTCCACTTGGATTTCAGGAGGAAGAAGAAAAACACCTACAATTGATGTTGGATCATGGCGTCATCACTCCATCATGTTCGGAATGGGCGGCTGCCCCCATTTTAGTGCAGAAAAAGGACGGAAATGTGAGATGGTGTATCGATTGTAGAGCGTTAAATAAGGTAACCATTAAAGATGTGTATCCATTGCCTCTAATTGAAGAATGCCTCAACACTTTGTCTGGCAACGTCTACTCAGCTCCTTAGATATGGCTTCTGGATACTATCAAATCGAGATTGATGAGCGCGACCGACATAAGACTGCTTTCATTACAAAGTACGGGCTTTTTGAACACCAGAGAATAGCATTCGGATTGACCGAAGCTCCAGCGACTTTTCAGCGAGCTATGCATCTGGTACTTTGAGGGTTAACATGGAAAACAACATTAGGATATCTGGATGATCTAATAATTCTCGGAAAAAGCATTTCCAGCCATTTACATAATCTTTGTGAGGTCTTGGACCGATTTCGCCAATTCAACCTCAAGTTGAAATGTCGGTTGTTTCAATTAGAGATCAAGTTCCTTGGCAAGCATGTGTCAGGAGAAGGAGTGTCCATTGACCCAGATAAGGTCAAAGCAGTTGCTGATTGGCCAGTGCCAAAGTCAGTCCATGAAGTGGAATCGTTTCTAGGGTTCAGCAATTACCACCGTGATCATATTGCTAATTTTGCCGAGATTTCAAAGTGTCTGTACCAACTAATCGGACCGAAAGCGATCTTTGAATGGACCAATGAACATCAACTAGTATTTGAGCAACTCAAGGAGGTCTTAACCAATGCTCCAGTCCTGTCTCTGCCTACTGCAGATGGTACTTTTGTGTTGGATTGCGATGCCTCTAATTTTTGTATTGGTTGTGAGCTCAGTCAGATCCAAGATGGGGAAGAAAGAACCATTTGTTACGGTAGCTTTGCGCTAACTCCAGCACAGCGTCGTTACTGTACTACCCGGAAGGAATTACTTTCCGTGGTTAGATTCACCTGGCAGTTTCGAAACTATCTTCTGGGGCGGAACATACTGGTTAGGACAGACCATAACAGCTTAACATGGTTAATGAGGTTCAAACTGATTGGTGGACAGCTGGCCAGATGGTTGGAAGAACTCTCACAATATGATATCACAATTTTACATCGTTCAGGGAAATGTCATGTTAACGCTGACCGTCTTTCCAGAATTCCGGATACTTTGTCTGTCTGTAATTGTTATGAAGCTGGAGCTGATTTGGGATCTTTGCCATGTGGGGGATGTCCATATTGTACTAGAGCATAGAAGCAATGGTCTGTATTTGAGGAGGAAGTCAACGACGTTGTTCCATTGGCAGTTCGTTATACTTCTCTGGAATCTTTCGCTATAAGGTCAGTTAACTGGGTCAATGTGTATTCAGCTGATAATATGAGACAGGCGCAGAAAGAGGATCCAGATATTGGGAAAGTGTTTTCATGGATAGAGGCTGATCAAGTACCAACAGATGCAGAGCTTGTGTCCAGCAGTCCGGAAACTAATTAAGCAGCTGTGGTTAACTTGTAGTCAGCTTTCCATGGAAAATGGAGTTCTTCATTACAAGGTAGAAGGTAAGGTCCCTAGGTTGTGTTTGGTGGTTCCTGGGAAGTTCCGGAAGGAGGTTATTCAGCCGAATCATGACATACGGTTTTCTGGACATCTGGGAGAAGTCAAAACATTGGCTAAGGTAAGAGAGTCTTTTCTCTGGCCGAGAATGTCATCAGATGTTGTGGAGCATGTGAAGACTTGTGCGATCTGCAGCAAGAATAAGAAGCCTCATCAGTGGCCAAAGGCTGCACTTGGGGTTTATCATGCTGGATCCCCCTTAGAACGAGTTCACTTTGACATTCTGGGTCCATTGGTGAAGAGCAGGAAGGGGAATCAGTATATACTGGTTCTGGTGGACCAGTTCAGTAAATGGATGGAATGCTATCCATCACCTAAACAAACAGCCGAGACCATCGCTGAGACATTTGTGTGTGAATTTATCTCTAGCTTTGGCTTCTCTCAGCAAGTCCATAGTGACCAAGGAAGAAATTTTGATGGTAAGTTGTTTCAGGCAATTTGTGACCTCCTTGAGATTACCAAGACAAGGACAACCCCTTATTCACCATCTTCAAATGGACAAGTAGAAAGGTATAACCATCTTATCATGCAAATTGTCCGTTGTTGTATAAGAGGTAATTAAAATACTTGGGACCAGGATTTAGCACTCTTGGGAAGTGTGGTAAGAAGTATGGTTCACAGGTAAACAGGGTTTTCCGCTAACATGCTCATGTTAGGTCGGGAGGTGACCAAGCCAGTCGATATTCTGTTTGGTACCACTGATACGTTAGGTCAAGACTCCACTGTTGTAGAGTATGTGGTTCGGTTGAAGGAACGCTTACATGAAGTTCACACCATAGCTAGGAAAAGTCTCCAGTCAGCGCAAGCAAGACAAAAGAGGGACTACGACATCAAGCTAGCAGAACGAACCTTTGACGGGGATTTGGTGTACAAGTTGCATTCCTCGTCTAAGATAGGCCAGAGTCGGAAATTGACACCGATCTGGGCAGGTCCTTATTTGGTGGTGGACGTTCTGTCTCCTGTGCTGTACCGTATCAAGGATAGAAAGAAGGAGAGTGTCATACACCATGATCGTCTGAAGATCTGCGAGGACAGGTTCATTCCTATGTGGTTACGTCGAATGCGGCATCATCTCTTGAATCTGGATGCAACCATCGCATACGACAATCAGGAGCTTGATGAAGAAGAGCAGGGGATTGATCTGAATGCGCTGTTTGGTGATGGCAGTGATGAAAATGATGACACGTCCATGCCGGCTAGTCAAGTGGACATGTTGGGTATTCCCGTTGGTCATAGTAGTGAGGTGGGATCTGTAGACTCTGGGGACTCCAGCGACAATGAAGAGGACAACTCAGGTAGTGATCTAAGGCCAGTGGGTTCCATTAGGGGTGGGCGCCAAGTCAGGAGACCAGCATACCTGGTGGACTACACAGCTTAAATTGACAAAATGAGATGGATTCCTATCTCATTCATATGTAAATAGTTGTTATGGAAATGTTTTTGTATATAGTAATGTATCTTATCAAATATTATGTATTTCAGTATGGACTCTGGAGAGGAATGGACTGTACTGGATGAGACATTGGGTAACGAGTCAGATTCAAGCTTGAGTGACATTCCAAACATAGGGGAGCATACTGGATTAGGTCAGAGGAAGAAGGCATGTGCTGTATGTCCTCGACGGGTGGTTCATGTGAAAAGACATGTTTTGCGTGATCATCTGCCATTTTATGTATATCCAGAAACTGCATGTTGGGCATGTGGAAAACAGGAAGCACAGCAGTACAAGATCTTCCTACAACATATAGCGGAACATGGAGATGCAGAGCCAATGTTCACAGATGAGAAGCTAGAATTGTGGGTATGCTTCATGAGGGGTGCCCTGCAGTTCCTTAGCTCTGAGTTTAAAGTGGATCCAGTTGGGTTACTGGAATTGGTGCGACAGAGGAAATGGTATCCAGATGAAAGGGCCAGGGTTACTGACATTGACCGTGCTTTGTGGTCTTTCTACGAAGCACGGGATGGTCTACCAGTAGCAGGACATCATGAAGTGTCACCTCCTAACTCCATTGCTGCATTATTCCATTGGCCGGTTCTTTCTCAAATATTGTTGCAGATTCCCAAGAAGAGAAAGAAGGTGTTCAAGGAGCTTGAAAATATGGTTGAGGGAAAGAAGGGAATCTACAGTTTAGTAGAAGAGCCTTTCAAAATCGCTGACAGTCACTTCCATTTGGCAGAGTTGTTAAAAAAATGGAGATGCCATCACTGCATATAATCCTCAATGAAGGACGAGTTTCCTTCAAACCGTTTGTGTTGCAGCTGGGGATTTCCAATTATTGTTTTCCTGGAAGTTGGCCAACAAGAGAAGAGCAAGGTCATATCCTAAGAGATCATCGGTTAAGATTAACGTTTGGGGTGCATCCTAGGTTTGCCAGTTGTTTCTCAGACAAGTATGATAGTCCAAGACTGAGGCGGTATCTACAGGCACCTAAAGTGGTGGCTTTGGGAGAGATTGGGATTGACCGCAGCAGCAGTGTTAGGCAAAAAGACAGAGAGAGGCAAGGTATTGTTTTAGAGGAGTGTACTGCCATTGGCAAGAGATCTGCAGTTACCAGTGGTCATTCATGGTAGAGGGGAAGGAGCAATGGAAGAGTGTCTTTATTATTTGCAAATGGAGCTGTGTCGTGATCATCCAATCCATTTTCATTGCTTTTCGGGAACAAAGAAGGAGGTGGAGATGATAATTCACCGTTTTCCATCAGCTATGTTTGGGTTCACGGCCAAGCTGTGCAATGACAAGTGTCCTGAATTGAATGCCGCAGCGACATCAGTTCCATTGGACAAGATCCTCATTGAGAGCGATGCACCTTATTTGGTCCCTGAGAGGTTCAAGTCCCAGGCAAAATATTGTAACCCAGGGATGTTGCTAGAGGTGGCTGAATATCTCGCATGTTTGAAGAATCTTCCTCTTCGCATTATCTGCCAGGTGACCTTGCGGAACGCCCAGAGGTTCTACAGAGTCTAAAGTCAGCAGGTTTCCTGAATCAGAGAGTTGTGCCATTTGGTGATGTTTCTGAATTGTTTCTCTGATATCAGGAATACCGCTTTACACTATGTTGTATATGATATTTCATTGACATGTGGTATCTGTGAATGTATAAATAATGTGACTAACTGTTTGATTTTCTATTTTCAGGGTGCATGCTGGCAATGGATAGAACAGCATGGGGGAGATGCAAATGGACTATTGGTTATGGGAGTGATGTAATGATGCATGCATGCAAATGATGTGCATGTGTGCAATTAATATGCATGGTGAACTTGGGGGTCATATTGTAATATTTATATCTAGATGTGCTTTAACTCTGGATAGACACTAAGTAACATGTAGGATTCTATATAAGATTTGCATGCAATGTTGTAATCTGGTGGTAGCATTTTCTCTATTTTTGCAAACTGGTAAAGCTGGATGAACACAGTATGCATGAAATGATATTCAGTGGTTTACTGAAATCAGGATACTATATATCATTTTTGCCTCTATTTTAAATTAAACCTATGGCCTTCTCCTGTTAAACAGAGGGAGAGTGTAGTGCTGGTTCGTGATTGTGGCATCTATGAGATTGGGGTGCTGCTTTATGACTGCCAGATCCATAGCCAGAGGGCGCTGTAACATATACGGAGGCATTGATTACAGATCGATTGACACCCTCACCGTGGACGGACGGACGGACATTCAGCCCAGGTGTGGATTTCCCCTGCTGGTGTTACCGGGCGTCTGGAGGGATCTGTCAGGCAACAAAGTACGTGATAGCTTCACTATATTGGTGTCAGAAGTAAAGCACGTTTCAACGCCTGGAGAAAGTGAACTTTTTGAGCTCTTTGGGCTGATTACCAAACCCTCCATGGTAGGCCCACAGTGCAGGTGCTGGTCAGTAATCCTCTTGAGCTGGACAACTTTCTGCAGGCTGGTGATGTGATGTACAGTGGTACCTGCTCTAAAGACCACCTCTTGTGAGAGACCACAGTTTTTAGGACCATTTTCTCAAGACACATGACTCTCATTTCTTTGTTAATTCACCTTGCAATATGTGACCACTTTAATTTGGCATGAGGGGTGGTCTTAAACGGCATGTACCACATTACTGTTTATAATATGGGGGGGGGGGGGGGGCACCCAATGGGGATTAAGGGTGTCATACAGAAAAGCTCTCATCATGCTCATAGATACCCTGGCACCAATTTATCAGGCAATGGCTTCTTGGTCTGTAGTCTCCAATAGGAAACATGCATATTAATTTCCTGCAAAAATCTGTGCAGTATCAAGCAACAGTGACCATCAGATGCTATGAAAAAACAAGCTTGTTACTGACATTTGTGGGTGTACAGAACACTCATTCCAAACACATGACAATGACAACTCCATGTCATAGCAAGTTCATAGTATGTGTCTGGAGACTATATACCTAGGGCTTTCTAAACTGTCAATTTCATCCAAATTGCTAGTTTGGCAAGAGCTACATATTTTTCCATGTTTCATTCAGGGATCTGCTCGTACCTTTACTTCGATCCTTGTTGAACAATGCAGACTAAAGTAGCAACTTGACTAATATGAATGGCCCATGTTACACTTAACAATTACAAGCATAAAGTATAGTCCATATTACAGAAGGCTCCTCAGAACTGAAGTCACCTATGTTTTCATGTCAGTTACGTCAACAAAAAATTCACCTAAAATGTTCAATTCAATCAAGATATACGGTGGTACCTGCTATTTAAGACCACCCTTTCTGCCAGCCCAAATGGTCACATATAAAAGTTGGAGGTAAATTTGCAAAGAATCACGACTGTTGGCCCATCATAAATGTGGTCACAAAAGCCAAGTCTCTTACAGTTGTGGTCTTAATTTTGGAGGTACCACTGTATATCATGATAGGTTTCACTACATACATGGTTTGTTACACAACAGCTAGAGTACAATATCTACAAGTAAGTTGCAAAGCATATTAAATTATCAATTGCAGTTGATGGATGGTTTAATTCAGCAATTGCTTCATTGTCCATAAAAATTAAAACAAGTAGGTCTCTTATATGTGTCATTTCTTGGTGCAAGAAATCTTTTGCCGACATAAAAAGTATGCAGGTTTCAAATAGTGTCACCACAAACTGTAATTGTTTTCTTATTTTGGCTTTTTTTTTTTTTTTTTTGGCAGAGGAGAGTTGGGGAGGGACTTAATTATATGAGACATTGGAATAAATAGAAAAGTTACCTCTCCCTGTCAATCAATCATTATTTATAAGAATCAGCATATAAATTTTACCTTGCAACAGCCATACCAGAAGTCCCAGAATGCCTGGTTTGGATCCAATGTATGTTAGTCCTTTTTGGTTGATACTCAAATTATACAGTGACATCAGCACCAAGCTGAAAATATATACTTACTTCCTACACTTATGAAAATACACAGGAATTTTTCTTCAATATATTTTTTTCAGAAGGCATAGCTCTGTTTAAATCGTACATTAGAAGCCATTAGTGACCCTGGCTGTGAACTAATCAAGCAACTTTGTCTTAATTCATACACACCATTGGACATGGACATATATTGCATAGTTTCACTCACAGGTGCTAACATGTCATTGAGTTTTATCATCAGAGTGATTTTTGAGAATGGCTCCCATTCCCTATGTAAATGCCCTCAGAAAAACTCTGAAGTGGCATTCCCATATGACACAATGCTATAATCAACAAGCGCTAATCTCTACTGCTCCTTAGGGATGATACAGAGTCGGCATTCCTTCACAGGTGGCACATCAAATGGGTTGTGCTCATTCAACCATCAGCAGGCCCATGACACCATGCAGGGCATTTCTGGAGGCCAACAATGTTGGTGCTTTGCCCTAACCAGTATTTTCCCTGGACAGGAATCCAATTGAGTACCTCTGACACCAACTTAGCCACCGACTTTCTAGAGGGATGCCCAACCCAATCAGTCGACAACAATTGATGCAGGCTTTAACAGAAGAGTAGGACTACATCGGCCAACACAGAATACGGCATCTGATCCGAAACATTCACCACTGATGCAACACCTGTGTAGCCGGCTGTTGGTGATGGCCATAAACGCTACAAAGATGTGACTTTTTAAATTAGAGCACACCGAGAAATCCTTGCACAATAGCCACTCTGTGTCGCCCCTCAATACACTTGGAACATTCTAACTGCCAGTAAAATTTTGAATCATAACCTATATATTATAGAATGGGCAATTTAGGAAAACATAATGAAAATTATTAATTTTGAACAATTACTGTGCATTTTCATGGACTGTAAGTGCATTAACAATATCAAATTTAAAACAATATTATGTTCTAAGTCCAACATAGTATACAATATGTGTTGCTCCTATTTTGGGAGCCTAGCTAACAATACAAGTTGCTTGCACATAGAGACAGTTACTTGGTAAATGTAGCAACATGCAAACAAATTTTTGTATTGAACCACCCTATGAAATACCATCATTTCAAAACAAAAGCAAATTAAAGATAAAACTTACAATGAAGCACACCACACAATGAAATGCTGATGCTTGAGGCCAAGAGTCCACTGACCATACATCAAACATATATACAATGATACCTACCAACCTACCTACCTACCTACCTACCTACCTACCTACCTAACCTACCTACCCACCCACCCACATACATACACACACACACATAAACACACAAACACACACACACACACACACACACACACACACACACACACACATAGATATGCATGCCTTTTCTCGTTTTGATCAGTATTTAGTTATATCTGTAATTATCATTTAATCATATCATGAAGTGGTACGTTGGTCATATGGCGATATAGATATTTTGATCATATGATTACATATAAATTTAATTATATCATCAAATCATGATATGTATTTAATGATATGATATGTATTTAATGATATGAATAAATGTGGATTCAATTATGTTAAAATCAATTTAATCATGTCACTAAATTGCTGAATCATGGCTGCAGCAAACAAAAATGCCCACAATACGCCTGCAGGTTATTTACTTCTTCATCTTTGCACAAGCCTTCACTCTATTGGGAGCTTCAGACAGCACCATAAGCAAAGTGTCAATGAGGCTGGGTCCTTGTGAGTGAGTCATCAGATAATTTCTACCAAAGGGAGAAGCAGCAATATCTGCAAGCAAGGTTTAAGGAACATAGAATCTCAGCTTTCAGCACAATGTTATAGCATCAACACCTGAAGCACGTCACACGAAAAATAAATGTAAGCCTAAAGAACGCAATTGCAGCAGGTATACTTATCATAATTTGCATGCCGAAAAATAATATAACATGAAATATATGACAGAGTAAGGCACCTCAATCATTTTAAAATGATATACATTTAGGAAGGACTAAGAATACACAGTGCAGATATCTAGCCAGTACAGTAATAATATATCCAGACTTTTGATGAAAAATTCAGTGTTTCTATTTGCAATGTTTTTAAATAATTTAATTTCAGTTAACTCTTTCACTGACAAATTTTGGACTGAGTCAACAGCTTTTCTTGGCACGCATTAGGCGCAATGTGCCCAATACCTGCCGAGAAATGCTGTTGACCTGGGGTATTCTCTGTGGAACTATTGGATAAACTGGTACTTGAATGAAAGGTCTTTTTGCCAGGATTACGAATATGAGATCCTAATGATAATTTAGACTAGTTTGACCTACACTGTAAGTAGATCGACTTTGGACGTGATCAGCACTGAAAGAGTTAAATTACAATGGACAGGAATGGGGACACGACTTTATCCCTCCCAATAGACATGCTGCTTAGGAGGGATACAGGAACCTTCCATTCTCATTCTTTTCTTTTATGACTCAAGGATGAGAATGTGCATGGTTTGAGTGTTTTTGGCTACACCAAGAGCAAACTAGCAACCTGATATGACCTACATGAAAGATTTTAACATTTTTGCAGCAGTTGGACCAAACTAAGAACATTTTATTTTGTTGAAGGGAAGCAATTTTGGCTGAAAATTGCCAAACGGCAACCCATTCTCATCCCTGATAACTTGTCCCATTCATTAAGAATCTACAAGATGTGTAATGAGATCAAAACTTTCTGTTTTTGTGATATTTGACTGTGATATGAAAAATAAACTTTCATGTGTATCCTTATAATTTTCTGAAGTATATGAATGAATCTGAGGGACTAGATTAAACTCGTCCTGGTTGTTCTGCATAGTTTCTTGTTGACATTGTTTAATCCTCTGAGCTCTGCCCACAAAGGTCTCAGTCCTCTGAGCTTTGCCCACAAAGGTCTAAGTCCCCTGAGCTTTGCCCACAAAGGTCTCAGTCCTCTGAGCTTTGCCCACAAAGATCTCATCAGTTCCTGCCTTTCTTGTCTATTGGACCCGACCCTATTAGTGATGAGCCATCAATCACAATCCTTTCAGCCTATCAGGGTGTGACAAAGCCAAACTTAGAAAAGCTGGCTTAGCAGCTTTGAAACACTCAAGAAACAAGGCTTTCATTTTTAGAATTTTTTAAGTCCATCCATAAATTGTCCTCATCTTTCATGTGGGACCTTTTTGTACCTGTTCACAACATTTCTCATAATAGAAGAAACAAGCCACAATCACATGTTAAGCATGCCTGGACTACAAGATATGAACTGCAATCCATTTGCACTTACGGGGCGAAACTGTAAAATTTGTTTCCTCAGTCTATGAGGGAATGCAAGGATATAAACTAATTTAAAGGCATGCTCAAGTCATCAACTAAACCAGAATGTAATTTTATCATGTGCTCAGAACATTAACCTATTTTTGCGCGGTCATTCATTACTGCTATCTGATTTTAACTAGTCATCCGTCTACTACGTCAACATACGTAATTTAATTATCAAGATTCATGCTTCTCATCTTTTATGGTCTCAACATTTTAGTTTTGCCTTATCAGTTAGCCACAGCTAACTTTTATTGTAGTCTGTGATATCAGCCTCTGGCTAAAGTTTCTGTAAACAAAACTGCCTCAAATAAATGTATTGCATTCATACAAACTGCCATGAGCGGTGTATCTGGTTGGGATGAAATGATTCTGCATGGGCAGGAAACCATGAGCCGTGGCAAGTGCAAGTGGTTTCCTTGAACAGAATCATCGAGTCCCAACCAGAAACACACGCGAATGATGGTTTTTATTTATCCCATAATATTTCTATGGAATATTGTGTTTAAGTAGACAACAAACAATAGTTTTTAAGGAAAGAAATAGAGGCCAGAAATACGTAGAAAAGCACAGCCACCCAGCACTGCTACGCGTGGATAATTTGGTCCATTTTTCTAGAAATGTAATGCAGTACATACTATGTGATACAGAAAGCAGACATGATAGTCGTAACACATACCTTTATTACCCTCCCAAGGCCCCAATTATGGGATAATGTATTGTATTGTACACTCAAACTTATTTATGACAAGCAGCAACAACAGGGTTGAGGTATGTCATTTTGGCAACAACAGCAAGAAGAAAGAAAAAAACAAACTTTAAAAACAAGAATCTTTGAAGTTTGAAATGAAAGATCATGAATACTCATCCAGCAAGGGATGCTCTGGATCAGTTAGGTGTCAGATGAAACAAAGTCCATGCCAACCATCCAAATTCCACTGAAGGCAGCATTGCATTTAGGCCTTTTCCTCAACATCAACAATAGGACCATGCACAAACTTTGAATCACAGATAGTTTTCTCAGTTTTGCTCATAAGGACTTGAAGTTTGTTGCAATCTTATTCTTATAATGTCCATTGGAAAAACGGGTCTTAGTTCTGTAATTTTTTTAGTAGATTTGTTGAAACAGCCATTCAAATGCCAGTATCTTTGATGTTTGAATGAGATGCCATTTTCTCAGTTTTACAGGCTTGTAACTCAAGAAAGATGAAAGAAAAGTGAGACTCATTTTTATATAGGCATATTTACCCAATATTTCCAAAATAATTTTTCAAAACAAGTCACAAATAAAAACAGTAAATATGACTTTCATGTGAAATTGAGAAAACAATTTTGCATTATTGTTGTATATATAAACACAAAAACCTGCATACAGATGACAGTTCAAAAGATAAGATCCTGAGCTTGTTAACCTTTAGATAATATTTACTTTGTGGCATTTTCATGAGGATTCTCTGCATGATTAGATGCTTTGTGAACCTTTGCATAAAGTATCATTTATCCTTCAATCATATCAATTATATGGAAATGCACCAGAAAAGTGGGCTCACATACAAGTTCTCCGATGCAAAGTGAATCAGTTCATAGCTCACTTTCATCCTGTACTCATACTGGAACCCCCCTAATTTGGAAATAGCTTCAATTTCTTAGCCTACATGGGGTGTGGCCAGGGGAGCAAAATCTATAGTTTACTCCTGCAACTCACAATGTTTTAAAACATTTATTTTGAATGCTTAATCTAATTAACATATTAATACAACCTGTGGGGTGAAAATTATTTTCATCCCATATGTTTTAGAAAACATACTGCATGCTAAAAAAAAACTTTAAACTGGACTTAATTTTCTCTTTTAATGAAGGTAAGCCTCAAGTTACTACTGTTAAAAATGCACCAATAATTCCAATGATGTGTGAACATGCACTTACTTGTAATAATGCCACAGAGTGCCAGGATAAACTGTGTCTCTTCTGTTTGTTCCTGTGGTACTTCATCCTTGTATGTTTGAATATAGCTGTCCAGTGTGCTGCACACCAGAGCTAGAAATTCTTCTACCTTGGTCTTGCAAGTGAATAACAAACTCTGAATATATGTTACAGACCATACATTATGGTTTACCTGTTATTTGATCCCCAAATACCAGCATGCTAAAATATGGGTTTTGTTTTTGTTTTTGTTTTTATATAATTTATCAGCAGTAATATCCTATTTTTGATAAGGAGCCACCTGCAACCCATGTTGACTCAACTGCAAAAGGCAAGAATGAAAAACAAAAGAGTGTGCCGATGTGCTTATTTCAATTTGACAAACCATCCTGTTAAATACTGGAAGATTGAAATTATCACAGATATTTCTGGTTTGCTCTACACAGCATTTTCATTAATGGTTTTGTCTAAAAAAAAACATGAAGGATGAGTCTATTAATCAAAATTGCTAACCATACAGATAGCTAACCATATAGATCATCACTTGGATTTGTAAACAAGTTGAACTAAATTATTTATTAAGAACCGGAAAGAATTTATTATAACAAACATTGTGGTTTGATCATTCATCCTTTTCAATAGTTCAATCTAGACACAACTGAACTTTTGAAAAGGATGAAATATGTCACTCTGTATACTTTGCATGCACTGATAAATATAAGTGTTCTGTTGTTTTCCCCACTTTTTACATCATCGCTCAACACATTGGTCACGGATTTACATAACGAAAAAATACAAACCCCCACCAGAATGGACTGGATGCTGTCCTGGCAGCGTGACACTCTCCAGAGCAGAGTGCATGCAGCGGCTCCCATGCTGGCAGAGTATTGTGACTGCTGACTCAACTGTTGACGTAACTCCTGCAGCTCACACTGGGCAGCAAAATGATCCTACCAGAATGCAGCAAAACTATCAACCAATATGACCCCAATATATTTCATTCCAAGAGGACAAGAAAAATGTTTTTACACTTTTTAGACAAAATAGATAGGTTTGAAGATATGTACACTGTACACCTGATTCAAAATTTACAAACCCACAGTCACCGGTATGCTGGATGCAGCCTACACAGTAAAGGGGCATTGTGATTCATGACATTTTAAATTAAAAACACAGTTTGAAATGTATACAAATCCCAAAAAGACAGTTCTATAATGAGAGAGAAATTAGTCTGACGTCAATTTAATGGGCTTGTTTGGGACAAAGTAAAAAATGCATCTTTTTGTACCTATAACAGCTTTTTCTGAAAAATTATCATATTTCCATCCAAGGACTAGGCTGACTGAGATCATTGTTTCTCACATGTAAGATTGTCTGCATTTTCTTTTAAATTCTTTATTATTGATTTTATGTCCAAATGTGCATATATTTTTTTTCAAATGTAAAGACAACAAAGTAAGATATTAGGTTGATATCTACTTGCATATGTAAAGATTACCTGTTTTTCAGTTTCTAAATCCTTGACTGTTATATCACAGCGAGCCTTCCAGTGGTCTCTCTCTGCTTTCATGTTTTTCAGATCAGACTCTATTGTGGCCAATTCTGGAGAAAAAAAAAGTGTGTGTGTGGGGGGGGGGGAGGGGGGCGAGTAAAACATATATAGGTATCTGACAGTATGGTGTCATGATCTTACCTGGGCTACATATCTACCTGTAGAAAGTGAAATATATCATATTACAATTTCACAGATCTGGATAAGTTCTCTACCTTACATATTAAACAAGAATGCAAAAACAAAACAAAATAAAATAAAATAATCCACAGTTTACATGACAAAAATTTGTACAGAACACCAGCTTTACAGTACATGGTTAAAAAGTTTGTTCCCAAGATGAACTATAAAAAAAGTTTATCTGAAAATGGTTTTAATAGTCTGTCTCCTCTCTTTATTTATTTGTTTATTATCATTTTTCATCACATGCACACACACACCCTTTTTTGACCTGATGAACCTAATGCCAATGCATTTGCACAAATTTTTTCCATTAATATAACCAAAAATGGTCATAAATGTCCTTAGCTCCTTTTTCCCATGATGATGATGATGATGATGATGATGATGATGATGATGATGATGATGATGATGATGATGATGATGATGATGATGATGATGATGATGATGATGATGATGATGATGATGATAACGATGATTGGTAAACAGCCTTCATATGCACACTCCAGATGTGTCACACCAAGAGTACATCAAGGTAAGCTGCTTATTCAGTTTCCAGAGTTTTTTTTATGTTATTTTATCAATGTAACTGCAGAACCAGGTCCAACACCTTTGTCCATCCAGTTAATATGGAAGCAGGATGCTTGTGATTGGCTGTTAAGACATACATCATAACAACACCTAATTCCTGATGAGACTGTGAGACGTTGTGAGAATTATCAGATCAACTATATTGTTAATTGGGAATTTGAAAGATGGTAATATATATCCCTTGATCTGGCTGTCATAAAGTTTTACCTTTACTTGTAAGAGAAAGAATTTTTTCTTCCAGGGTAAATTTCTTGTAGGCCTAAATTGATCCTGAAATAATGCATACAGCTGCCAATCTGTATTGTCGACCATGGATCCATTTTCAAGTTTAACCCTTTCTTGTTCACAAAACAACTGAGCAAAGAGCTTACCTTGGTGTTGCTTGGGAACAATGCGTTCAACCCATACCAAAGAAAGCTACTGACCTGGGGCAGGTAATCGTGATTGATCTTATATGCATTTCTCAACAAAAAAAAATGTTTTCTGTTAACACAAAATTTAATTAAAAAGAGTAAAGCAGACAATTCATATCTAGACACTGTTGGGCAATATAAGCGAGAAAAGGTTAACATCATAAATTTTGACAGTCTTAGCTGCTTTAGACTCACACAACAAGAGACCTGTGGGTCTAATGCTCTGCTCACATATGGTCTGATGGTCATCTATTTGATGCAACATCAAACTTTCACATGAAATTACATTTTTGGAATATTTGGTACTGTACCCCTTATTCTTTAGCAACACAATGAATTAAGTGTCCTTTTCTTCAGAGCTTAATGACCATGAAAAATAGGTCAAGGTCACCCAAAGTTTGACCAAGGAGCATAGAGTACTGTACGCTACTTGGTTTGACCACCACCCTGATGCATATTTAGTGCAAGTTTTGCAGCTCCACCTGAATTGACTCTGTTTTGGGTGTCACAATAAAAACATTTCCTGATATGCATTCCATCCATGATCTTAAGAAAGTTAGTCAAGGTCACCCATATTATGCAACATCAAACTTCTAAATGATACACATTTGTAGTACATTTGGTATTGTTAGCCTTCTTACTTCTGAACATGTAAAATTTTGTGCACTTTACTATGTCTTTAATGACCTTGAGAAATAGATTACCCATATTTTTTTCCAAATTCAATTATTGGCATAACACATATTTGGTGTAAATTTTGGTGGAAATCTCAATTTATAATCAAAATAATCAATGAATTATCTTTTTAATACCCATAATACTAGTTCCACTTCATATAATCTGTGGTACCACCATGACTCCCCATATCATACACTTTGGTCTGCATAATATTCATGTTAATGGTATATTGATACTTGTGCACAAGCTCAAGTAATGACCATAAAAATCATTTCCTGATAGGTATTCCCTCTGTGACCTTTAGAAAGTAGGTCATGGTCATTCATAATATGCAATATCAAATGTATCAACATATCTGTGGCACATTGGGTATCGCTAGCCTTCTCATTTTTCAAAATAGATAATTCAGCATACTTACTACGTCCTTAATGACCTTGACAATTAGGTCAAGGCCATTCAAGAATTTGACAAAATTTGACCATTGGCCCAATGCACATTTGGTGTAACTTTAGAAATTCCATCTCAATTAATAATCAAAACAATGAATTTAATGTACTTTTAATATTCCATGTCATACCAGCACTGGCACTGCCATAACTTCACACATCATAAATTTTCATCTGTGTAATGTTTTTGTAAGGTATATTGATACATATGCACAAGTTCAGATGTAATGACCACAACAACAACAACAACAACTAATTTCCTGAAATGTATTCCCTCCATGACCTTGAGAAAGTAGGTTAAGGTCATCCATAATCATGATAATAAGCAACATAAAAACTTCTACATATGATACACACTTGTGGTACATTCGGTATCATTACCCTTATTCTTTCTCAACATGTTGAACTTAATACATGTATTTTCAAAACCTTTTGGTCCGTATGTTTTGTAATACAGTATGTGGTGCTACCAAATTACAACACGTTTTTTGTTTTTTGCCTACTTAACATTCCTACCAACTTTCATCATGATTCATGAACTGTTTGAAAAATAACATTCTCAATATTTTCACTTCTTGGTCTAATTATCATATAATTCTGTAGGTGGCACCACCAATATCAAACACAACCTAGATTATTTTCATACATTTGATAAGTGCTGAAAGTTATATGGGACTACTTTGAAAACTGCATGTGAACTGAATCGCACTCACAAGCAAAAGTTTATGGACAAATAAATGGACAGACAGATGGAATGACCAATGAATGGACAGGATGGATAAAGGGGCAGACATGAGCAATTTTGAACATGTTGAAGGCTCTGCAAACTATGGCCAAAAAAAATGAAGTGGTGAACTTTTTAATGCTCAGAGTGATCATGCTACATACATTGACCAATGGCCATTCATGTAGCAATACAGAAACAAATATCTTAAGCTGATATTAAAACTAAACACTGTATAAATTACCTCTCACATATAATAACAGAATAAAATGTGTACTCCAAACCAAACTCTATCTTAAATTATTCAGCAGAGTTTACTATGACAATTGGAACAGGTATCAAACTCTATCCAAGCTGTGCCGCCGTGGTCAGTGCTCCAGCATGTTCCAAATTGGAAGCTCTGTAGGCACTGCCTAATTATAAATAGATATATGTTCATGTATAAATTATTGTGGTCCTACAGTATATGTTACATCAAATGACAGGTTTTGTTTCACTAGTTTTTCCCAGCCCAATTCAAAGATTATTAAAGAGACACTTACTTTCCTTTACACTGTGCAGTTGCTTCACAGTTGGAATGTATTCATGGTTGATTACATGTCTCAAACCCAGCTTCAGTCTTCCAGTTTGCACTGCCAAAGTTCCAAGGTCAGACTCCGACACAACCACAGGGTTCTACATAAGCAAATATACCATTTGTAATACATGTATAAAGGTATCCTCTAATACTAATATATAATATAAGTAAAATGAATGAAAATATCGCTATAGACAATTTTTATTTATTTACTTAATGGAAAATATTTAAGAATCGCAAAATTTCTGTTATATTTTAATCTGCACACACACACACACACACACACACACACACATATACATATATAGCTAACAAGATTTAAGTGATTTTAGCCAAGTTGGCTAGTGAAATTAAATCCCTAGTGCAAGCCCAGTAAAAACCCATGAAACAATATAATTTCATCTACAAAAACACAAGCATGGCCCAGTCAATAAGGAAGAGCAAGAAAAGCAGTTCTTGCTGTTTCTCCGCATTGGACATTTCAGTATGTGTATTCCCATTAGAGTAATTTGAAACTTAATAATTTTAAAACCATTGTGCTTAGAAGAATCAAATTTCTTATGGTCAATATATGTAAGCAGCTAAAATATTCACAGAGATCTCACTACTTCAGCTGAAACAATAACTATTTTTGTGTTAAGTAGGTCACTTAATCATGAATTTTGTGTATTTGGTTGTGTATTCATCAGTTGACATTTTCCTGATGAGGGCCATAACAGGCCCAAAACCAGTCAAACCTGAACCTGTTCAGCATCTCTATTGTGGCTACTTGCCAAAGTATATTAGTTCATTTGAATACACTCACACATTTGCTAATTGTGATCTCTCACATTAACAACAAGGCCTGGCTTTTGTGTATTACTTGGCTCCTGCAACAGTACCAGTCACCCATCAGAGGTTCCAGGGGACTAATAATACGTCAAATGCCCCAATCATCACTGGTGGGAAAGGATGCATCATGCAAGTAGTTTCATGTGATTATTAAATGAGACTGATTGACCTTTTTTTCTTGGATCTGCACATCCATGCAGGTGAGCAGAAAGGGACAGGACTAAACTACAGTAGTCCCTCCTTTGAAAGACCACTCCTTTGGGAGACCACCTCCTTTGAGGGACCACAATTGTCATGTCTCTCTGCAGTACTTTTCATGTTACATGTATTTATACCTCCTTGGAGGGACCATCTGCTTTATGTGACTGCGTTTTGGGTGGCACTAGGGGCAGTCTCAAAGGAGGGACTTCTGTAGCACCAATTAGTAAGGCAGGCTGTTGGACTTCTGTATATCTTGTTTAAAGTCACTGTCAAGAAGAGACCCAACTCACTCTTTGATGTCAGTATCAATATCAGACATGAAGGGTTTAAAGTGTCACAACATGACCATACATAATTTTTTTTTCATTGTGGACACAACTTTAAAATGCAAGAGTACAACAGATCAGCCAACTTTGGAGAAAGACAAAATAGGGGAGGATGTGATGGAAACAAGAGAAAGGAATGCAAATCTGTTTTGAAATTTGTCTGCCATTTGATCTGCTGATTAAAGAGTTTTTCTTTCTGTCTGTCTGTCTGTCTGTCTGTCTGTCTTTCGTCCTTCCTTCCTTCCTTCCTTCCTTCCTTCCTTCTGTTTCTTTCTTTACCAGTGAATTTGTCCCACACTTTTCTCTGACACTATTACACATAGAACCTCTAAACTTGGCATGATTGTATCTCCATACAAAGAGTTGAGCCTTTTTATACAGAGGAATGAAGCTGTTTCTATGTATAATAGTTGACACACACTTTAACGAGGGACTAGTTGTGGATACAAGTTGAGCCCCATTCATAAATATGAACATGTATTTTTACCTAGGTTCTGTAAATAAAAATCAGACAATGTTAACAGTGACACAGCAATGTAATATGCACTGGCCTACATCATGCCAGTTAAGTGTGCAAAGTTTGAAAGGGATCCAATGAAAATCCTGGGACTAGTTGCGGATACAAGTTCAGTGTTACGGATGGACAGACGATGGAAGAACAGACATGAGGATTCCAATATACTCCCTGCGGGAGTATAAAAATCGTAAGCATGTGACCATTTGATTCAGTCCAGCACAGACTGACCCCTGGTACATCTCAACCATGTCTGAAGTGAATCAAACCCAGACACGGACACACCAATGGTTGGACAATGGATGAAAGACCATTATAACGTAAGCTCAGCTGGCTGTCAAGTCAGCTGCGCCCAAATAAAATTTAAAAAAAAAAAAATATATATATATATATATATATAAACAAGTAAATTTCATTTGTTAGTCAAATGCAAGCAATAGCACATAACATCCTTTCTGACTGTAATAATAATGGCACTTCACACCTTGTAAAAATGCCAGCCATCTGATTTCGTTGACTGCTATAATTCGAGGAGCCACTGAATACACACGCAGAATAAACAAATCTCTCCAGTTGACCATATGGTTCAGCTCAATGGGATGGCTTCATTTACTTACTAAAACTGTAAGTTATGTTGCTCAAAACTACCTTTTTTCCAGTAGCCAAAATGGGACCAGCATAGTAATTTTATTGTCATTCTTGTTATAATTACTTTAGTTTTTGCCTATATAAATTGACTGTGATTATTTTGTTTATGTAATAATCATCAAAATTTGTGCTGATGAGTAATTTAGGCTTCATGAACATGAACACTAAATCACCCCAAGGTCTTATAGTTCTAATCGAGTCAGTGCTTGATATAGATTCCACATTGACCAAGATCAAGTATTCCTGACATGCTAGATCTGAGGCCGCCTGACCGAGACAGGCACTGCATAAGCCTAAGGACGGTATATACGGTATACCTTGCAAGTGACAGGAACATGTTGCTGATGGCTGGCACAGTGGGTCTGCCAAAGCCTCCATTCTTCTGAGAAAGCCCGGTAATTCTTTTTCACTTCTAGTACCAAAGCAAACTGCAAATAATATAATGATACTGTGTAAGCCTAAAAACAAATGAGATATGCGACACTCAGAGGACAGCTATCAGTATCAGACAAACAAACCTAACTGTTACTGTGGAGAAAATCTCATTGAATACCTCGTTTCTAACCTCAGCTATTATTAGATCATTTAGTTAAAATGTCAATAATTATCTTAATATCTGATACTTTTAACAAAAGCACAAATTTCTACGTGATTTAACCAGAATTATTAATTGCCAGGTTTATCTTTAATTTGATATTTTGATATATCTTATCTAAAATACTTACAACTTGACTGACAAGTGTTTCATCTAAATTCTCTGATGCCATTGGAAACGCAGCATGTACTTTGCCCTAGAGTTGCACCGATCGCGCGTTTTTTTTTAAAATACCGTAATGTATCGATACGCGGAGGACAAAAAAAGGGGGCCCTCACTATTTGTATATCTTTTACACGTGGAACATCAAATGTCAAACACAACATGTGTAACGCGCTTATCCGGGCATTTGTCGTAGAGCAGACGATAAAATCGTGCAAAAAGAGGAATGACACATCGGGAACGACAAGTATAAACTGAAACATACACGGGAAACAGCTGATTGTTGGCCCGGGGTTGTTCGGTCAACAATATAAATTCATACGGCTCTCGAAGCATTGATTTAAAACAAAAAACAAAAAAACAAAAAACAAAAAAGCATTGAACGTGATAATATTGATTAGTTAAGGCTTAGACACAATTGTTAATTCATGCAATGATTTAGAACTCGACAGTTTTTCACTGAGTGGTATTGGTTTTACTGCATGGGAATTTGCTCTTTGATTATCGGACTTGATAATGTTCAAAGGGTAGTTTGCGCTTACAGATTTGGGTTTGTCAAATTTCTCTTCATATCAAATAGACACTGGCTGGATTGGCTGTGGAGCGTACAGACACCGGATTTTTATTTTATTGTGACTACACAGAAGATGTAGAACGGTGCTCCTGTTTAAAGTGCAGTTGCGGTCTAAATTTAGCTTGATGTGTTCCTGTTTGTATGAAAGTGTAGTTGCGCTCTAGATTTAGCCTGATGACACGAAAATGGATTTAAAGATAAGATAAGATAAATTAATTTCAGACACAGAAAAATCTATAGTATAATTTCAGTGAAATAATAGTAAAAACAAAAGAAAATATATATCTAAGGCCATGTATCCACCAACTGTATACCGTACAACCATATATATACAGTGCATCACGCCAACGTTTGAAAACATATTGCTCTCTAAATTTAAACCATGAGCCAGCAAGGCTGTTTATATCCAACTTTCCAATGGTTTCAATTCTGTTCCCAAAACTGTGTATTTCTTTCCTGGAAAATTCAGCAAAACTTGGGATACCAATAATTACTAATCATTCTAGGCAGGTCAAATAGTATATTACATGCAATTTAAATTTTAGCATCTGTGAGCTTTTACAGTTGACTGCAGTATTAATTACGATTTATGAATATGACTCAAACAATAAAACTTGAATATCTGTACTCCAATTTCCAAATTATATTAGCACGACCATACATCTGCCTAAGTTGTCTTAAGACTTCGAAAATCCAAAAATCGTCAGACAAGTTATTATACATTATGTACATTATAGAGAAAATTTGCAGAATGAGAATTACAGAAAAACTCGCCTTGTCAAAAGATCTGGTTAGTTAGCAATTCCAGGCCCACTCGCCAGAAATTACATTTTATCGGCGTTGGCAAATGCTGATTCTGATTCATTAATTGGACACAGTTGCTGAAATGAGTTAAGTTCCTGTCTTTAGAAAAAAAAACAAAAACAACAACAACTGCTACTACTACAATGGTTAATGTTGGGAACCAACTATAGTTTGTATTTGCCAAGTGTGGCAAAAACAACAAAACTTGAAAAGTTATGAGGGACCTACTCTTGCACTCATTTGCGAGTGACATTGTACGTATACGACAAAATCTGCCAGTTCTATTCGTAACCTTTAGTTTTGTCATCTTAAAGGTTTTAGTTGCTAATTATATGTTATTTTTATTATCATTGCTATTATTGCTATTCTGATTAATTACTATTTGAAGGGATCGGCATTAATTTGGTAATGTAATGTAATGTAATGTAATATAATGTAAGGTAAGGTAAGTTTAAGATAAAATTTTATTTCGACCCGGGTTACGTACAAATAGCATTAGCTAAACAAGGGTACTTGCCGACAATAAATACCACCAGGTGAGTCACTAAAACCTTAAATAAAACTCTTGATACCAAGACAGGAGGTTGACATAACACGAGTACACAAATTATGCATAAAAAAACAAACAAACAAAAACAAAACAACAACCAGAGTTTATGAAAGTTACATATGCGTGCATTTGCTGACCACTCTTTTTTCAATTATCATTTTTAATTATCCAGAAGTAGTTGCATTCTTCACATGTGCTGGAAGCCGATTCCATCTTTTGGTTTCAGTGTGTCTGAAAGATAGCATCTCCGTAATGTAACGGTTCTGTGATAATGAACATTTAAATTAACATAGTTGCCTCTGATGTTAATTTTATAGACCTCCATTGCAATTTGTTTGATTCTAGAAGCACTTCTAGAGTGGTGCAGTCAGCTTTTTAAAATAGGTCATCATAGCTTAGTTGATGGACACGGAACACGAAACGTAAAGCCATTTCTTGATTATTATTATTATCATCATCATCATCATCATCATCATCATCATATTTATTTATTTATTTACTTACTTATTTACTATTTTTTTTTTAGTTTTCATTTTTGGTTGTTGGTCACCCCGGAGCACAGTAGTTAAGCTGGAAAACACAAACGATTTAAAATATATATACATTTTACTTTCCACATCTAGTAATTTGAAAAGTCTTTTTGATACATTAAGTTGTCACAAGTTTCCCAGCCTTTTTGATAGATTTAGAACATGTGCAGAAAACATTTTTCATGAACAGGGACTCCAAGAGTTTTAACTGACTTTTCAGTTCAGTTTTATCCATGGTAAGTAATTGAGTGTCACAATTTTTCTTCGCACTTGCACCAGATTTTTTTTCATGCATTGGCGAGTATTTGTAATTCTCGGATTACTTCTTCAAACCAATGTGCTGCATCTGCGACTTTAGTTTTTAAGTATTTGTTTCACAGCATCCAGTTTTTTCATATTATTGCATGCTAATACGTTATTATCATGAGCATAATTATGTATATCACAATTATTGATGATATGAAAAAGATCACTTTAAAAATGGTCAAGACAATAAATAACATTATGATATAAAAAAACAACAACTTGTGAATATAATGGAGATAGTCCTTGCGTCACTTTGATGGTGTTATTTACGGGCTTCAAAGCAGGCATAAAAGAGCTGGGCCCAAAACAAAACCTTGACAAAACAAAGTGGTCCCTTTAGTATGGTTTCCAGGAACAAGAGGAACTAGGAAAGATGATTTGATGCATAGCAAATCAGTGTGTGTGTGTCTTCAAAGCATATTGGTATGGCAATGTACAACTAGTCCATAACACAGGAGTAGAAGTTGGAGTGGCATCTCTATCTATTAAAGCTTTGAACTTACTCAAGATTTAAAATTTCTAATGGTGCTATCTAGCATAATTTAAATTGCTACAATTTTTATTTTTAATTCATCAGGTGCGCAATGGTCAACAACTCCCTAGTAGAAGTTGGAATGGCATCTCTATCTATTATAGTGTTGAAGATATTCAAGATTGAAAATTTCGAATACTGCCAATTAGCATAATTTAAATTGCTACAAGTTTTGTTTTAGATTCATTACATGTGTAATGGTCACCCCCCCCCCCCCCATTAAAAGTTGAAATGACAATTTCTATCTATAATAGTCTTGAAGAAATTCACGTTTTAAAATTTCAAATGCTGCTAATAAGCATAATATAAATTGCTACAACTTTTGTTTTAAATTCATTAGATGCGCACTGGTCAATAACCCCCTAGTAGTAGTTGGAATAACAGATCTATCTATTATACTTTTGAAGATATTTAAGATTTAAAATTTCGAATGCCCCTGATATTCATTCCTCTGTAAAAAAAAAAAAAAAAAAAAAAAAAAAAACGGCCAAACTTCTTGTATGGAGGTAAAATCATGCCAAGTTCGGAGCTTCTATGTATAATAGTGTCAGAGAAAAGTGTCGGACAAATTTGCTAGTAAAGAAGAAAGAAAGAAAGAAAGAAAGAAAGAAAGAAAGAAAGAAAGAAAGAAAGAAAGAAAGAAAGAAAGAAAGAAAGAAAGAAAGAAAGAAAGGAAAACCAGAAAAGTGTGTGTTGACACACACACTTAAATTAATGGTTTAGGTAGACGCAGTGCCTACCCACACTCATAGATTCATTCACTTAAACTGTGTTAGGGGGCGGTCATTATTTTTAACAGAGGGGCTGACATGGGGAGGGGGGGGGGGATGTCATCAAATTGTGAATCAGTTTATAACAAAGTCATACAACATGTAGTACCACTGTCAATATTTGCCTGTTTCTAAACAATTTGAAAAACAAAATGATTTATTCTATACACTATATGTGATTTTCAAGTTTTCAGAACCATGTACAGTGGTACCTGAGAGAATCCTTTGATGAGAAACTGCATATCCTTTTTAATGAGACCATATTTTCCATGTTATTGTACCTCTAATGAAGATTACTTGTTTTGAGGGACCATATTTTGACCTGCTGAAGGGCCGGTCTCTCAAGACAGGGACCACTGTACTTTATCTTTTCAACTTGAAGCAATAAACAGAACAACAATTCAGCAGACGAACACACAATTTAATCAACTGAATGAACACAGATTTTACTTCAAATGAAAAAAAAGGGATCAAATTAAAGAAAAAAAGAACCACTATGAAAGTTTGTCCATAGTAATATACATGTATCAAATACAAGACTATATATTGTGCATAACTATCCTACAAATACTAATCTACATGTGTATGTTTTTGCCGTGACACACGACATGCTGTTTCTTCTTCTTCTTCTTCTTCTTCTTCTTCTTCTTCTTCTTCTTCTTCTTCTTCTTCTTCTTCTTCTTCTTCTTCTTCTTCTTCTTCTTCTTCTTCTTCTTCTTCTTCTTCTTCTTCTTCTTCTTCTTCTTCTTCTTCTTCTTCTTCTTCTTCTTCTTCTTCTTCTTCTTCTTCTTCTTCTTCTTTTTTGTCTCTTCCTTAATTTTTAATTTGCAGTTCTAACAAAATATGAAGTTTAAAATGGCATTGTTGCTTTAATATAGGATGTACATTTTCTTTGATTTTCTTATGCTACATGTACAATAACCAGTATAAGGCTAAAATAGTGAAGGGAACTCCAAGTGTGAATGAAAGCAACACAATTGATGTATGAACTTGGTAACCACATTATTGTGTTTATAGTATTATGCAACAAAACTTAATTGATACAGAGAGTACTTGTATGTATTTTAGACTGGCCTTGGACATGAACTGTAGTTGATCTTTTGAGCATGAAATATTAAATGTTGTCCCATATATGTATATTGTTCATATGTAAGTATGTTTTCTTTGAGTTTGAGAAAAATCACACAATATAGATATAATATGAATAGGGTTAAACTTCACAATGGGTAATCACTTCCCAAAAGTCAAATGGATCAGTTTCTGGGTCTATATATGTGGTCTGGTTAGTGGGATGGCTGCCAAAGAAACGGCAGTATACTCTTATATTATTGAAGGGGTCTTGTAGGATGAAGCCACATGTATTCCTATTAGGGTTGTTTACATTCTGGTGAACCTGGAGGGACTTTAAATCTTCGTCACTGTATATTTTAAAAAATGTTTACATATGGTACCTACATGCCAAGGTTGGACAGTGATTCCATGTAGACATCCAAAGCTCAAAGGAACTACAATTTCATCTCTGTATACCCATTGAGTAGTTTTGAAATCCTGAATGTATTAAATGGGAATGGTGATGTCACAAATTCTGCGGACTCGCAAGTTGGGGGGGGGAGGGGGTGTCACAAAATTCTCCAGACTTGCTGGGGGGGGGGGCACAAATTCCTGTCTGTTTTTATGGGGGGGGGCACAAAAACTATGATGATACCCTATCCCAATATCCCGAGCCCCTCCCCCCCACCACCGTGAATAATGACCGCCCCTTACTCATTTTAATCATTCTGCAAGACACTTGTAGAATACGTATTCAGGATTATCCATGCATAATAATTTTATAAATTGAAATACATTTTATTTGTAAATTAAGTCAGGAATCTACTGTTCTGTTGTTAACTCACAACTATATTACATTCTATTACATCTTTTAAGCTGCTCTTTTGTTTTTATGTTTATAGTGTACATGGACAGAGTAAATGCAGGGCCCATCTGAAAAGCAACTGTGTGTTGATGTATGGCTACCCTGGTTATAAAGTTTTTCAATCCATCAATCCATATCAGTCAATCCTTTGCTGTCTCTGAAAAAATGGAGGAAAAAAACCAGATTATCTTGTAAGAGTGATACTACGGAAGTTGTATGTCCGCCGCACTGTTGGACAACCTTATCAGTAACTTTTAAATTGTCTTGCAATAAAGTACTGTATAGTGGCCATAACGGCCTTTCAGTTGTTGAGGTCAGGAACACAAAATGACTGCTCCCTACTACTGTATTAGCAATATATCGGTTACTAATGTAGTTGAAACGGGTGCGTTATTTGACAAAGATGGCGGCGCACGGGGGATGGATCGTGAGAAACATGCTTGCCAAAGCTAGCAGTCGCTCATTTATGCCAAGTTGTTGCTCATTTCGGTTCTATTCGATAAAGCCTCCTCCAACTCTCACTGGGCATAAATTCCGCCAAAAAAGACCACTGCCACCAGACCAGCCACCATCGTTAGAACAAAAATTGGCAGGTAGGCACAAGAATGCCAAGGCAAGATTCAGGACAAGATCGTCTATGTCTGAAATTTATTGCCAGCCGGCAGATACTACACTGCCGACACTGCTAGTCTACAGGCATGACGTCACCGTTTTATTTACTGTAGGCCTATATTTTTGTATAAGCATAAAGGCGAATAACTTTTGTTGTGTCACTTTTTAAAGTAAAATATGCGAGTGGTGTTATGCAGGCACCTTTCATTGAAAACGTGCAAGACAAAAAGACTAGTCAAATTAGAATCGAAACAGTGTTTACCTGTCATAGCCAGGAAACACGTGCTCATATACAGTGACGTAATACTTGCAAGCATTACATCACTATTAGGTGAATCGCCCTCTGTTTACAAAATGCATCATGCAAAAAATATCTGTCAAACCAAACACGCTGACAACTGCATGACATTTAATACTCTAGCTGAAACAGTGGGCTGATTACAGGTAAATTGCACCCAAAGGTGTAAGCACAAAAAAAACAAAAAAACCAAGAACTATTTAATAATATGCCATGGTAACCTGCACCTGATTGGCTGGAAAGGTGTATTCGTACCTGCAGTGTTTGGGTATATAACCAGGACCAGGGCCACACCTCTACAGGGAGGAGGTGTGCTATGTCGTAGACCTTACGCCTTGGCTCTGACACCAGGAAACACTGCAGCAGCAGCTGATAATTAAGGCTTTCCATAGTTTACCAATTCTCAGTATCTTAGTTAGCTTGACCAACTTGTCTGGCTGCTGAGCACTGGGTCAGTCATCTGTTACCATTTTCGACCTTTTAACCAAACACATTGGCGAGATCCTTGTTAAACTTGGTGGGGATCTACCTTAGGCAAGTCTTTGTGAGTCTACCAAGTGTGTCATCATTCTTGGTAAATTTTGCATGTTGCAATGTAAAACAGATATGACCAACTCCTGCATTCTTTAATTTTTTGAATGTTCTTTTGACTCTGGTCTGGGGTTTTCAGAAGTGAAAAAGTACCTCATGTACTATTAGAAATTTTTCCAGAGGAACCAGGAACTATCGCAGGTTGCAATATCAGTTGTAAAATTTAGCATCTGTGCACTTTAGATCAGTTATTTTCCACATTAGAATAGTACCCGTAGCTTCTGTTGTCTTCATGCACCGTACAGTGGCCCGCCCCCCTCTTATAAGGCCTCTCTCACCAGAGGCCACCTCTCTTGAAAGGCCAGCATTCTTGTGCAGAAGGTATAGTTTTTCCATTACATTCTCCCCCTGAAGAGAGGCCACCCCTCTTATAAGGCCACTTTTTGGCAGCATTTGGGGTGGCCTTATAAGAGGGAGACCACTGGTATAGTAGTATTTCTGGTTCTTGCTAGATGGCACTCCTAGCAATACACCTTAACTCAAACTTTGAAGTTGGGCATGAATGCCACAAATCACCAACAGTCCTCACTAGCTCAGGTGGTAAGAGAGGAGGGCCACGGGAAAGGGTTCCATCACATGTAGTTTCGTGACCCACACAGAGTAGCAGAAGAGGTTCCTGAAGGGGCACCCCACATAAGAAAAAAGGGGCATAAGAGGAATCTTCCACCAAAGAAAAGCACTGTTTTTGGCAAAAAAGTCCACAAAGAAGCTCCAAAATCTGGACCTTTTTCCAAAGAAGCTCAAATTTTTGACCTTGTAAGATAGACTCACCTATTTCCGATAATTCATCAAAGCTGTACTAAATCACACTGGACAAGAAATTTTCCTCACAAAGTTAAAGACTGCTAAATGGACCATCATTACATTACAACACCTCTTTTGCATGATTTGCAACATTTAAGGATCTTAAGAATATAACTATTTGGAGGGGGGGTTTTTTGTTTTTTTTTTCTTCTTCTTTTTTTGTCGTCAATAGCAAAGTTTTGCAAAGCTTTCTCCAAAATTTGTGAAAATTTCCAACAAAAAACAAATTTCATACAGCAAGTGTCTTCGAATACACGTAAGGAAAGAGCTACAACTTAAAATAGTATTTCCAACTGCATTTTCTTTTTTGTTTCCTTTTCTTTTTTTGTATGGAAGTGAGTGACATATAAATGATTGCCCTAGTGCATGGAACAACTTAAATGGAGATAAGGGCAAGTGAAAATTTGAAGCCCTGCAGTGAGATTTACACTGAAATTTCCCTAATTTCTTAAAATGTTGCCATTGGGTAAGTAATGAAAACTCGTAATGCCAAGCCGTCTTACTAGGTTGTCCTTGAAGTTTTAAAGCTTAATGGCATAAAGCTTTGAAAAGAATATTAAGCTTTCAACATGACCATGAAACTATCAATGTCTCCCATAAAGCTTTGCCTTCAGCAAAAAAAAAAAAATGTACATACATGTATTTCCCTTTTTTAGGCCCAAATAACACTTTTTGGGTCACAGATTGACTCTATGAAGGATGATTACAGATCAGCCTTTAAGAATAAGCAAAAAATGTAAAGCATAATTTTTTCCGTGGGAAAACCCTGCTGTTGCAATAGCTTGTTACAAAATTGGAATTTTCCAGCATTTTGATACAAGAAAAGTGTGATTTTTGTCTTTAGGTAATGAAACCTAGGTTTGACTTAAGCATCACGGCAGTTTTAGCCAAATTGGCAAACCTCTCTGTTGCTATAGCGTAGCCTCAGACCTGTGGTAAAGTGCCTGTATTTTACACATTCCTTTCCAATTTTTGTCCTTTGTTTTATTCTGGTTATATGTATGTATTTTTTAAGTTCAGCTCAGTTATTATACACCATCAGTGTCAGGACTGTATCATCTGTAATGGTACATGTCCCAATGCATTAGATTTTCTGCTTAATAAAATTGAAACTAAGTCAGGAGGGCTAGAGACTGAGTTGTATATTACATTGTGATGTGGACCTTCGAAATCACTGCATGTAGATTCACAATTTGTTTCATGATACATGTACTTGTAATGATAAGCCTATAGGTATATGACTGAGGGATGGTGCTATTGTCACATTACTGTGGTGACAACAGGGTGTTCTAATGGCTCAGTCTTGTGACCGCAGTTCTGAAGCCTCGTGCCACAGTACCATAATTGAAGATCAGGATGCTAAAATTATGGTACAGGGCTCAGGAATTTGCATGTTCACTAGCACGGGACAAATCTAATTCCAACAGGGCAAGTTAGGATTGCAAAACACTGGCCATGGGGGCAACCACAAATTTGGGTTTTTCAAAATGATGTTTGCATGGATGGGCAAGCCTTCTTGGACAGGGGGACAGTTATATGCCAGACTTACTAACCCTGGGGACTGCTGGTGAAAAACAGAAAATGCAGAGCCCTGTGGTAGCCCTTCCAATTTACTTGTGCTTCTCTCTTGATTCAACTTAGTACATACTGTCTGCTTTCTGCTTCCACTTTACAGCATGTAGCCTGAAAAAGCATGTCTCAGACTTTCAATAACAAGTGTAGTTTTGTCAGGAGAATGAGTCAAAGTGTGGTCCCTTTGATGTATTGAGTGAGTGACATTGATGCAACTCCAAATGTGAATAGCACCATAACAAAACATAAATTACACAAAATGAAATAAACTTTTTTTCAGTTTACATTGTTATGAACAGTTTGCCACAAATTCAATGTTTTTACATCAGAAAACAAAAAGTTGAATCCAAGTGTTTTCTTATTTGAAAAAGAGGACAGCACTTGGTACAATTGCTGTATAATCACAGGACAGTTGGAGAAAATGAATTGTTTTGTGGCAGAATCTTTACACAAGCACCATCAAAATAGCACTGAACCAGATGCTCATCCTTAAATGGACTAAGAATACATAACAGCAAGATACATGTAGCATCAGTTTTGGCCAAAAGTATACCTAGGCATTTCTCCTTTATAAAAAAAAAAAAGCAAAGGCAGTGTGGATGAGCACATTAACAGATTTCAATGCACATGGATCTTGAAAAAATGATTATCACTGGTTTTTATTTAATCTGTTGGTAATCGAGAGCATATTGCTTTTTTCAGGTGTACAACTCAAAATTTGATTATTGTTTGTTTTAGCTTTGAATCCTACAGATCCGGAACTAGATACTGCGGTCAACATTGGCATGTCCTTCATGCCAGTCTCACAGTCCAGAAGAGACTTGTATAAAACAGCTAGGGACAATCGTCGCAACAAAGACTTGGAACGAGCTGCAAGACTGAGACAGTGTAAGAATTTTTTTTTCAGTACTCACAGAATTTACTTGTTTGCTGGACGCACCATTTAGACTACATGTGCTTTTACCACAAAAAGGCGACCACAAGGATAAGCTTTTACATTAGAGAGGTCATCAAAAATGTATCTTTATAACATGTAAAAATGAAAAATGTTCAGATGTTCATATAGTATAATTTGATTACAAAGATTAACATGAGAAAATTAACATCTTTTCAATGCAGATTTCTCATGTACACTGTATATGTTTCTGAGAAATATTTACAAAGCCACAACCAAATATATATATATATATATATATGCAGTAGTCCCTCCTTTGAAAGGCCACTCCTTTGGGAGACACCTCCTTTGAGAGACCACAATTGCTAGGTCTCTCTGCAGTACTTTTCATGTTATTTATACTGCCTTTGAGGGACCACCTGCTTTATGTGACCGCCTTTTGGGTGGCACTGGGGGCAGTCTCTCAAAGGTGGGACTACTGTGTATATATATATATATATATATTCATTGTATATACACATATCCAATTTCATCTGGGTAGATGTACATTCATTATCTAACAGTTGAATTATCTGTAAACCTAATCCTTGGCACATTTTGTTCAAATATGGAACATGTTGAAAAAAAGCAAGTTTATGTTAAAAGTATGAATTCTCCATGTAACATTTGCAGTGAAAATCCCGGAAGACAAGGTAAAGGAAGACTGGTTACAAGAGTCTGCACCCTATGACAAACGGGCTGTAGCAGAGCATTATGGGATTTACCAGCACCTCTTTGGAAATGCAACCTTCCTGCCAGTAGTTAATCTCAATGTTTGTTATGATTATGATGAGGATTATGTTACTCCTGTCTACACAGGTAATCAGCTCACACCTACAGAGGTAAGTCTAATGAGCTGCTGCTTACTCATATTAGTGTCTGCTTCTAGAACTCCTCAGGGGTCTGTCTTTTTAGCTCAGCTGAGCTTTTAGGATGGTAGGTCATCTGGCGTCGGTCCACAATTCACATTTTTGACTTCTCAAAAACCGTCAGCCAGATTCACTTCAAACTCGGTGGCAATGTACCTTAGGTGGGTCTCTACCAAGTTTGTTCAGTTGGTCACAGTCCAGCGATTTTAGGATTTTGAATGATAATTTTTTTTTGTTCTTTTTGGGGTAAATCTTTAAAAATCTTCTCTGAAACGTCTCACCCGATTGCTTTGATATCACGCAGGAACACTCCTGGGGACTCCTGGTTTAAAATTTGTTCACCAGGTGGCACTGTGATTTTTTTTCTAAATTTGTATTGTATTAAATTGGTGTGTTATTGCTATTTTTTGACTACTTTTTCCAGAACCATCACTCAGATTCAGCTGAAATGTGGTAGATATGTTCCTTGTGGAAGGGTCAAACAAAGTTGTTCAGTAGGTGAGAATGCTGTGGATTCCTGATTTTTAAGGGTTTTTCCAATTCGGGTACTTATTGGTTAATGCACCGTTCCTGTTGATTACTATGTAAGTCAATGGACATTCTAGTGATAATTCACATTTTTGACTTCTTCTCCAAAACCATCAATCAGATTGACTTAAAAGTTGGTGGTAACATACCTTGGGTGTGTCTCTACCAGATTTGTTCAAACGGTCATGCTCCATTGATTTTTGGATTTTTTTATGAATTTCTTAGTTCTTTTTGGGGGGCAAATCTTAAAAAAATCACAATGGTATATGTACACGTCAGCCGAGCATAGGACTGTTACAGTCCTCTCGTTTTTTTCTGGGTTTTTTTTCGGTTTTCTTTTCTTTTCTTTTTTTTTTTTTGTAATAATACTTACAGGGGGTAAGTTGGTGTGCTCACTGTTATGATAAAAAATTGTGAAGCTTTTGGAAGGGTTATCCATGTCCTCAGCCTATTAATGTCTAGATCACTAGTTCATTTCAGGAGGTGAACATGTATATTTACAGACAAGATATCCTCACAGGTTAGGTAGTCTCTAGAAAGAGCACCACTGTGGCTGAATCAAAACTTTAAGTGCATATATCTTATGCATGTTTAAGGCTGGTGTAATTCAAAACATTGGGGCCCTTCGGAGCATTTTGAGGAGAAAAAAACATGAAAAATTAAACCAAGAATAAAAAAAACTTAATATTCTTTTGGTAATTGAACAGTGCAAAACCCAGATGTTTTTGTGTAGTAATTGTTGAAAGGCATATCCACTCTAACATTATGGTGTTATCCAGTTTGAAAAACAGGTAGTAATCTACCAGTATATCATGCATAAATGGTATTCATGTTCATCTACATGTTTTGGTAATCAGATTTTGAAAAGTCATGATGGAGAATCATACTGGGATAACAGCATCAAGCAGCTGTCACCTTCATTGTTGAAGCATGAATTTGTTTAATACCTGAGAAAAACTGTCATTCCTGCTGTGCACACTGGCTAGTTCTGCATACATTCACATGGGTACCCATGGTATAGTGCTCTAAAAGGGGGGTTGGTTTGAAATTTCGTACTTCACAAAATTGAAGAGGTGAAACTTGACTTTGTCTATTGCTACCATGATTTTGAAGTGTTTCAGATGTAAAACTGTTATACAGGGGTGGCATTGGGATCTATCTTTCCATCCTATACCCTAGGTAGCAATTTGTTGTCTTAGTTTTAAGTGTCTTAGTGTATTTTTTCAGATTATTTTTATGTTCTCTATGTAGATTAACTCCCTGTTGATTACAACAAAAGTTGTGTTTATTTCAATTATTATGATCCCAGATTCAGAGTCCTGAAAAGAGGACATTTTATGCCAGTACCAGCTCCTGACAAGAGGAAAATGGTCTTTAACAGCTTTGGATGCATTTTGCTCATAACATGTCAGAGAAGTGCTGATCCAGCAATGAAAAGTTTCATTTTGTGATTTCAACCCTGCTTATGTTCCAGGCAAATCATCACTTTTTATTCTTTTACTGTGCTTTTGGTTCTACCAAATGGTCAAATTTAAGAAAACAAAAATTTGATTTACACATAATCCAATCATTAAAGCACTGAAAGACTGAGCACCTTGGTCAGGTAATATATGGGCTTATGTTGCTTCTGTTTCTGACAAGTTTCAAGGAGGGAATTTCTTCATGCAACATGGGGTTTAAAATTATTGTTTTTGTCACCAGTCCAAGTGACAAGTTATAATAATAATGATGATAACATGAGTGCATTTTTAACACAATATCTCAGCAGAAACGCACTATAGTCTCATTGGCCAAAGTAACCACTTTTCAAAAGTGTGCACTGATCAACCTCAAGTTCTACCAGCATTTAAGCAGAAAAGTAAACTTGAAATGTTCTTTCATTCCCTTGATTCAGGCAAAAACTCTCCCATATGTGGACTATGAATCTGACGTGAAGACCCTGTGGAGTCTCATCTTGACTAACCCTGATGGCCATCTGACAGATAACCAGGCTGAATATGTTCACTGGTTTGTGTGAGTATATATATATATATGTATGTGATGTAGACCATTTGTGTGAGCAAATACAGCTTTGCTCATGTTGGTTGGTCGATAGAGAGACTGTGGTTTCCACACCATAGCTCAAGAAGTTTTTGAGATAGGACTTTAATACTGCCCATGTATATACTCCTTTATAAGGGCTAGGTGAAGTATGAAGGTGGTTGACCTTGACCCTATTTCCAAGGACATGTAGGTACTAGTAGGTACTATTCATGTAGTGAGTTTCAGTTTCCACACAATAACTAGAAAGTTTTTATGTCAAGACCTGTACATTACACAGGATTATAGTCCTTATCCAGGGCTAGTTCAAGTTTTAAGATGGGTGACTGTGACCTGAATTCAAAGGTCACAAGGCCACTTTAGTGAACTCAGTTTTTGCATTGTTATTCAGAATTTAAGTTATGACTTCAATATTGTACATGGTGATGGTCCTCAATTAGGGCTCAGACCGCTTAGAAGATGGATGACCCTGACCAAATTTCCAAGGTCGCCACCGAGAGTTCTGTTCTACTAGTGAAGTTGGTTTCCGCATGATAACTAAAGAAGTTTTTTTACCCAGTGCTTTCATATTGCATAGGAATATAGCCTTCTATAAGAGCTAAGTCAAGTTCTGAAATGGGTGACCTTGAGTCATTTCCCAAGGTCACAGAGGCACATTACTGAATTTGGTTTCTGCTTAATAACTGCAGAATTTTTGGACCCAAAACTTGTATTTTGTAGATGTTTATAGTCTTCTATTAGGGCTAGATCAGCTTCAAAGAAGGGTGACCTTCACCTAATTTCCAAGGTCACAAGGCCACTTTAGTGAATTTGGTTTCTGTATCTACTTGGCAAGGTCATCAGGGCCCCATTCAGTACTATCAACAAGGCAATCAGGGCGAACATAAAGACAGTGGAGGGGGCGGGGGGCATCTATGTTTTACACATTCTTTGTTAGATACTAAGTTTCCTCTAAAATCATCTTATTTTATGTAGTCATTGTGATATATGTAACATTTAGTATATTAATATGGCATAGTGGGCCCCTTCTTATAAGACAATCTCTTATAAATGCAAAAAAGTGGCCATTTGTAGGGAGGGGTGGCTTTGGCAACAGGTTCTCGCAAAGCCGACAACACTGTAATATGAACAGTATCATGTGCTGCACTCCCTCATTATAACAGCAATGATGGGGACTATGGAGTACAGTACTGTGTTATAATAGATACAGTGCTTTTTCATAGTAACACTAACTAATGAGGGAACATTTAACACAGAAGTCATAAAAAAAGTACTTTAACTGTTGTAGCCTAGGGACCTGTCATGTTATATCAGAACCCACCTTGTAATGAAGGGTCTCAATGATGTATGCAGAGGCAGCACTGTACTTCTAATTGGTGAAATGTGCCACACCTTATTGATGTGTTTCAGAGGAAACATTCCAGGTAATGATATATCACTAGGTGAAAGCCTGTGTGACTACCTTCAGCCTTTCCCAGCCAAGGGCACAGGCTACCATAGATATGTCTTCATATTGTACAAGCAAGATGGATACATTGACTACAGCAAGGAAAAAAGATCCCCAAATTGGTAAGAGTCAATGCACTATACTATCAAAAGTTACTAGGCCTAACAAATTTCAACAATATTTTCTACTTTGGGATATTCATAATTGATTTCTAATCCTTAAATTAACTGATAAAGGACTATATGGGACCCAAACACTAATGCATATGGACAAGCTGGTGTACATCTCACTGCCATTGACAGCCACTTGACTCTTCTTGGTCGTCTCAAGTGCTTCTTATTTTGAGTGTAAACATCACCTATGTTTGTAATCAACAAAAACATTCCATTTGTCAATGGAAGGTTAATTCTTTTCTGACTCGAGTAAGACTGAATCATGGAAAGGTTATGGCCTGGGGCTTGTTGTCCTTATAGGCCTAATTTACAACTTTTGTTTGAAATATTGACTACGAACAAAATATAAAACAGAGAGTGATGCAGACAACCTGTTGTATACAGGCATTTTTTGTCATGATGAGCAGGAAAGGGTTTAACTATTTTTGCTCTTTATTTGGGGCATTACTAACAAGAGTTTGTGAACTCTTACAAACAAGCACTTGTAAGAGGCATTCCTTGTGCCACCTGTCCCAGAGTGTGACCGTGATTTGCTCATTTTGTCCCAGATATTCACATACTTTGAACTGTTTCAGTGCCCACTGTGACTTAAGTCAAACTTCTCAACACAAACTGCTCTAAATTATAACAAGGATGCTAGATTCATGTTCCTTATAAAAAGACCTTTCATTCAAATACCAACATGCCTGAAGTTACATAGAATATAATAGTTCAGGTCAACAGCTTTCCTATTGTGCTTTGGCACATTACACCCAAAGTGTGCTTAGGAAATCTGTTGACTTAGTCCAAAATGTGGCACTTAAAAAGTGTAGTAAATTCAGAAAAAAATTGTACATTTAAACTCCTTCATTCAATTACCAGCATGTCCTGACGTCAGTGCCTTTTGCACCGACTGGCAAATCATACACCAGCTGCCACAAGGGCGGCTGCTGCATGTGTTTTCATGCAATTCAAAAACCACTGTCCAAAAACATTGATGCAGATAACATTTGAGAGCACTTTTTGGGTTTATTTTAACAAGGAAAGGGTTAAATTAGTTGCCAGACTAATAATTTCAATTAGTCCATCATCCAATGTGAATACATGTATTGAAATAGGAGATGAGGTGGTTGGTTGACAAAGTAGATATTAAAGTGGTGCAACATCAAGATAATTATGACATATTTGTGACCTGTTTAGCTGGTAGAAAAATTCAAGTTTGCATGTGTAGTGGTCCACCTTGTTAACCCTTAAAGCACTGATTTAAGACTGAGTCAAGAGCTTTCCTCGGGACACTGCACACAATGCGTGCTAAGTGTCCCAAGGAAAGCTGTTGACTAAGACTACTTTTTGCTTTAGACTAGGCTTGCTGGTATTTGAATGAAAGGTATATTCATGAGCAAATTGAATCTTTTAACCATTATATGTTTAACAGTTATGAGAAAATGACTATAGCATATTAGCACTTAAAGGGTTAAGTAGGTGAAATATATTACTTCAGTGTACGCCTTCCACAGAGGACACTTTTCTTTCATGATATAGCTTATTCTAACTTTTACAGCAACTCTTTAAAAGAGAGAACCTTCCGAACAGTGGACTTTTACAGAGAACACCAGGACCATCTGACTCCAGTGGGGCTTAGTTTCTTCCAAAGTGAATGGGATGAATCTGTACGGTCCATTTACCACAATTTTCTGGGTATGTCAACAGCACATTTCTGTGTTATTTCTGAGGAATTGACCTTGGTACAAGTACATGTACTGTATTCCTATTAGCATCCGTGTAGTCTTTCTTAAGACCCTGGCTTGTTCTAGCTCGACGCTATGACCACCCTCTCATTTTATTTTATAATATTCATTAGCAATTTTGTTTTATAACAAATTAACTAGGAAAGGGTCTTAAAAAAAAAAAAAAGACTAGCATCCATGATATTGCGCAATTTTTCGGAATGTGAGACTCAAGTTGAGACCTGCATGTGTATATTTTAAATATTGTAGCACTATTGTGATGTAATTGTAAAATTAAATTTAAAAAAAAAACTGTGAAATTAAGACTCCCTTCACATTATTGTATGAGTCAGCTAGCTATGTGGGAGGGTACTACAAGGGGATAATATGGTAGTAAAGAAAAATGAAGACAAAATTTAATTGTACTTAATAATTATGCAGCCAGATAACTGTCATATATTCATATGAACCTGAAATGCAGGGCAAATCTATTCAAATTTGCTTTTTGAGGGTTTGTTTTTTCATAAATCCAATATTATTTAACTATGTACATGTACATCCTCAGTAGAATATACAACTAACCAATATCAATATCATCATGGGTATGACTGTATGTATTTGAAATGCCTGATATGCCAGGTTTGAAATCACATTCATGGAGTCAATAGCTGAAGTCTGTGATCCTGCTCTTTGCTATAGATTCATTGCTATATTTCTGTACAGACAACTTGAAGTGCTTTGTGCTAGTAGCCGCTGTTTGTAAATTTGTAAAATATTGTGTGTATACATTTAGGCAAATACAAACATGTATTATATAGTAAGGAAGCGCATTTTTGAGAATGGAAAAGAATATCATTATCAGTGTCCTCCTCAGTGGTTATACAAACTAGAAAAATGCCCTACTCCAGCAATATGTGTATGTGAAGCTGAAAGCTGAATGAGACATACATTGCTGAAAGGGGAAATTTTTCTGTTTCACATCACCACACAGTTGATGACAGGGTTACCTTGTAATATGCATGTATTCTGTTTAATTAAGGCCAAAAGTTAGGACTCAAAGGTATGGAAGCTTGTTCCTTTTTAGATTTTGGAGCATTTGGACTTGAAATAGTCCAACAATGAAATTCATGGTGGTTTTTTTGTTAATTTATTTATTTGTTATGTATTTAATTTTTTTTTTTTTTTTTTTTTTTGTCTATTCAAAACAAAGTTGCTTTATAAAACGTAGGTTGATGGATTTGAACAGAAACAAAATCAAGATTCTTTCGAGAAACCAAATCAGGAAAATGGAACTGAAATGGGCATGGTAAAAGCAGCACCTGAGAGCAGGAGTCAGGAAATTTCATGCACTCTTAAACAAATTAAAAAGTGTAATATATACCTGTTATAAGATAAGATCTGTTTTATTTTAGATATGCGGGAGCCAACTTTTGAATACATTCATGCACCTACGTATATCTCTCCTCTCAAGAAGTATCCACATAGGCGACCATTCAATGAGTAAGTTAATTTATTGTATGTTCAAACTTTAAAAAACACAATTTTTATTGTTGAAATGCAGCTCAACAATTTCTGTTTTCAAATTAATGGAATGAAAGAGTGTATTCTGGGAGTAAGAATATTATGGTATGTTGATGGCTCTACTTTGCTGTGTTTTAAGCAAGTAGACACTTGATGAACTAGCACAGTGTCTGGTCTAGATGAACAGTGGATCGTGCTGTTCCCCTTGGTTGTGTGCATGGTTAAGACATCATTACATTAAATTTTATCACATCCTTTTACTTCTTGTGAGGAAATAATTCGTCTCTGTACATTTATCGGAAATTACAATTCAAATGAAAATTACAAACTGTGGCAGGACCTATGTCGTCCCTGACCAAATTTGCTGTGAGAGTTCAAACTTATTTATTTCCTCATTTGCAATATGTGCAACAGACAGTATGTCAGCCAAACGCAACACCAACTCAGAGAAAGATTAAGAGAACATTTTCGTTACATTGAGAACAAAATGGACTCACACTCCCTGGGCAGATATTTTGCCCTTCCAGACCATGATGGACTTGACCTGCAAGTGCCGGTTTTGGAATACATCCAAACACCTCCCTTCCTTGAGTGCAGTTAACTTCTGCGCTTGGAAAGGGGGAAACATTCGATTCACCAATTGCATTCCTTAGAGCCTTTTGGCCTCAACTTCATGCGCAGCTCACTCTGTCTGTCAAATGCTAAAATTTTGTATCGGGCTCATCCCAACATGTATCTTTGTGCCTTTATTCTCACACCTGTTTAAATAATAACTACAGTGATTTTAAGTTTTTTATGCACAGCAGGACAAAGAATTTTTCTGCTAGCCCCTGTGATAGGGCATCAGGTGCAAAAGTACGCAGTTCACCTGGTAAACAGCTCCGTATTTTCACACTGGATGACCCCAAACCAGTACGTTCATTTTCCTTATTAGGAATATGAACAGTTCAAACATTTGTTTGAAATTCTGAGTTACATGATAACAAAATTGAAACTAGGCTTTGAGTCTAGAATGTGCATGTGCATAGACCTAGATGTGTACAACGTAGCAACGCAATTGTTGCCCCTCATCATAAATATAGCAGCATTTTCAAATCCCAGGGATGAGAATGGTCAGAGTAAATTTTGGCTACCCCAAGAGCAAACTGGCAACCTGATATGCCCTAACTCACAGATTTTAACAGTTTAGGAGCAGTTAGACCAAAGTAAGAAAAATTTTTTGTTGTTGAAGGAAAGCAATTTTGGCTGAAAGTTGCCAAATGGCAACCAATTCTCATCCCTGAAATCCCTGCCAGTTCCTGATGAGACCTATCCAAGGTCGAAACGCGTCGCACATTTGCTGTTACTACTTGAGCTACTTGCCTTGTCATATTTGCTCAAATGAGAATTGAATAACAAATTTCTTGCAGAAGGAGCATCAATTCAAATATCAACATACCTGAAGTCACCAAAACTAGCTGGAACATGGCTTGGTGGGCAATGTAATAACCACTGACCTCTGTCTGTACCAGGTCAACAGCTCCCTTGATGCAGGGTAGGAATGCTATTGTGATAGCTTTCATATACCTTTCTCAACTTCATGTTCACCGTTTGCCTGAAGTATTAGGCCAAGGAGTCCAGATAGGAGACTCCTTGATTGGGCTGTCCAGTGTCAATAAATATGTTTAAGTCAGTTTTTGTTTAAAGAATAAACTTGACTCTCTCTCTCTTTACAGGTACTATGACCACTACAGGGATAAAAAAGACATTGCCGAACAAGTGCTTAAAGTCAAGTTAAAGATGATTTCACCATTTAAACAATATGAAAGGCCAAAATATCCCATCATACATCGACCAAAGTGCTACAGACCTTCATGGCTAAAACAGCAGGATGAACTCATGCACCGCAGACAAGCCCAATGGAAAGACTTGCCCTGATCCCATTTTAGTTATTACAAACTGTAGGTCAATAAATACAGGCATCAAAGACATTGCTGTACGTATTATTTATAGGAGGCATGTCTGTTGCACAATGTGGACAAACTGTGGCTTCCATTTGTTGATTTGATAAATTTGCATAATCATATGATTATTGATAATAAAAAAGAACTAAAATGTGTGTTGTTCTCTGAAGTGTGTTGCCTGGAATTTTCCAGCAGAGCCGAAGTTGTTCCAATTATTGATATGGAGTAGGCTTGAAATCTGAAGAAGTGCCTTCAAAACTCAGAATATTGGTAAAATAATGTTTATAATACAGTGAAAACTCATTATGACACCATTTGTTCCCTTAGAAATGTGTTGGATAATTGAATATATCAGATAAATGAATCAAATAACATAGAAAATGAACTTTTGCCATTCAAAACTTGCATCATTATAATGAATATGTCAGATATGTGAGGGTCGTTATAATTAGGTTTCACTGTAATATGAAACTGAAAAGCATGCTGTAGCTTGGTTCCTTGCCGCGTTCTGGATGTGTGGTCTTTGGGTATTGGTCTTAATCCTATTTGACTTTACACACACAATTTCCAGTGCTGGAAATCAACAGTTTCATGTCACAATTTGCCAGTTAAAGTTCGTCACTTACTTCCAAAAATTTGCAAAATGAAAAAAACCATTGTGAAACTCGCTACTCATGAAAGGCATCAATCTGAAAACAAGAGGCCCATGGGCCTAATTCTCTGCTTGCACCATGGCTATATTGCACCTACATCTTCATTTCAAAGTTGCGAGTCCTCTAGTAGCTTCTGTACATATAAAGCTAATGTGATTTAAGTGTCTGATTTTTCCACCAGATGGCACTTCACTCCACATGTAATCATCGCTTATTTGTGCAATTCCTGTGGTGGATATTCTTGTATGTGCGAAGACAATGAGCGAGTCCTTAACTTTGTCCTCCGTGACCTTGGGACAGAATATAAAGGTCACACAGATTAGGTATTACAAGAGGCCCATGGGCCTTGAGCCACATGCTGATGGTGCCATTGATGCTCAAGCTGCACCCTGCAAAATCACCTTTCAACTTTACAGGCATTGTGATCTAACAAAAATGGTTTGTTTGTTCAAATCGGGTAATAACTTTTTACTGGGACATGGCTACCCAAAAAGTAGGTTACCAAGTGGTGTTGTGTACAATGTAATCAAGTGCAATTTTGATCTGGAGGCTCAATCCTTTTTGCCATTGATGTCCAAGCTACACCCTGCCTTTACAAAATCACTTTCAAATTTACAGGCATGGTGACCTCACAAAAATATGTCAAGGTCACTGATATTGCATAACATCCCAGCATTAGACATGGTCTATATAGCCTATAAATTTGGAAAGTCTAATCCAATTACTTTTCCAGATATGGAATTTTAGATATTAAAACACATTTTGGCTCATAATTTGTCAAATTATAGGTGGCACCACTAGTATCATACGCAACTTAGACTTTGACCTCCACCACAATCCCACCAAGTTCAGTGAAGATTCACCATTAAAACTTGAACATGCTAGAGTGTTCACAAGATTTCCACATTTTGACCCAATATTGCATAACACTGTAGGTGGCACTACCAATATCTCAAGGGACCTAGATTTTCATACACCCAATAAGTCCTGAAAGTTATATTGGGCTAACTTGCAAACCGGATGGTATCGCACTAACAAGCAAAGGTTTATGGACGGACAGACATGAGCTGTCGCATAAGCTCTGCGACCTGAGGTCAGCAGAGCTAAAAGGTAATCATATCCCCTGCAAATGAATTGGGGGGCTGCATGCATAGACACACTCTGTATCGCTATTCTGAAAGTCATGGGGGGAGGGGGGAGGGCGAGGAGGATACTGTTTCATCTGTAGCAGAATCCTTGTGAATATTGCTGAAAAGGAAACAACTTACCCATTCCTTTCCACCCAAATCTCCTCATGTTTGAGCTCTTGACAAAATCTATAATTTGGAATTAATATCAGTGATGTCTACAGTAACAGTTAACTTCTTACAGCGCTCCCCCACCTTAGAAGGCCACCTCAAAGTGCACCAGAAATGTGATTATACGATAGGGATGGGCTTTCATTGAGGGAAAAGGGGTAACACCATATACAAACATCAGGAGTTTACTCTGTATATAAATACTGTTGAGCTTAGTTTGACCCTAGTGTCACCCAAGGACAAGGTTAAAATGTTCCAACAAAACTGGTGTTGTGTACCACATAAAGTGTGAATGTGGAGAGAATTACATCAGCAAAACTAATAGACAATATAAATATAGATTTCCAGAACACAAACCACCCAGCAATGTGGATAATTCTGCTATGTCCTACCATGTAAACACAACAAATCATAGGATAGATGAAGGAATATTAAATTTTTTGACCAGGACACTGGTTAGCACAAAGGAAAAATAAAAGAAGCTATGCACATAAAGAGATATCAGTCATCTTTGAATAGAGATGCAGGCAGACCCCACTTGCCACCCCTATAGATCAGTCTATTATAACAACACCCTTACTGAAGAACAGAACTATGCCAGAGACTGCTGTAGCCATTAACCTATTTAATTTCTTTGCATTCCCTGAAGATGACTGCCGGTGGCTGGTTGAAAGCCTTGGGAAAGAAAAAAACTTTTACTCTAGTCAAACTAAGCTGAAGGGTAACACCATACATGCACTTCGATATATATATACAAAAGAATTTTTCCGCAACAGAATTTTTTTTTTTTAACAGTAAGAGCTTTTGGACTATATAATGTAAGGTTTTGTATGTTCCCCTTGGACATAGATCTGCAGTGACACAATCAATCTATTAATTTGTGCAATAATTCATCTTTATTAACACCCATACTTACACATAAATTCCAAGTTAAATCAATGGAATTCAACTGAAAATCCTGTCTGTATGTTGAGGCAGAAATCAACAATAAATATATGCTTTTGTCAGTACTCCGTGTTCACTGTTCATGTGAACATTTGTGTATCAAAAGCAGATCTTCCTTTTGGTATGTCATGCAATGTACCCACTGCTTGCAAATAGCAGACACTTGTTCTCAACACTTTAATTTAGCAGTACCAGGTGATTTCTGGCAGAAGCATCCATTACTCTCTATCTGTGCACACTGTCATCCACTTACATGGGGGTGAAAGAGTCAATATCCAGCTTCTAAATGCAGCTGCTATTGACAAGAAATCTTTCAAGAAACACTATGTTTGTGCAAAAAGTCTCAGGAAGGAGAGTTTTTTGGCTTTAATCTTGACTGGATTTTCTTGTGTCTGGCTTCCTGTGCATCATGCTTCTTCTGTTGATGGTATTCTTTTGCAAATTGCATCTCGTGAATATACTTCATCATCCTTTTCTGCAATCACAAAGTAAAAGCATCTGATTATACATGTACTATGAAGCCTGCTCTTGTCTATTGCTACTAGTATTGGTAGTTCATTTTTAGCTCAGCTGACCTGTCAGTTAGCTGAGCTTATGTGGTGGTTAGGCATTGTTGTCAATCATCGTCCGCAATTCACATTTTCGATTTCTTCTCCAAAACCACTTGCCAGATTCACCAGGCAAGTGGTTTTGGAGAAGAAGTCGATGCAACATTGAAGTCATACTAAAATTCTGAGTTACAATGCAGAAATCAAGTTCACTAAAGTGACCCAGGCCTTTAGCGGCTGAGGGGTAAAACAGCAGTACATGTATTTTGCAAGAACACATCCTAAGTTAATTCACAGCCAATGGCTACTGAAATACACCATGTACCATCTTATTACTTTTGGTACAATGGGCAATTTTGCTCTCACATGCTTGGTTAAGCAAAGTTCAAATAGGCTCCACTATTTCTATTACTTTCCATTTTAGCTTCCAGCTGAGCTTGAAAACTTATACAATCACTGCACTCCCAATAATTAATATTAAGGATATACAATGAAACCTCATTATAATGGCACTCAGATATCCAACATATTCAATATAGTGACACAAATTTTCATGAGAAAAGGTTTATTTTCTTTGTTATTTGACTCATTTATCTGACATATTCAGTTATCCGACACATTTCTTCGGGAACAGATGGTGTCATTATAACGAGTTTTCACTGTAGCTGAAATGCTCATGTAAATTTAAGTACATTGTACCTCAGCAGGGAAAGTAACCAACATTTTTAGGCACTACTTGTGGGCCAGAAAGCTGTGTTCTCACTGTAATGTATCTTCCATTAACCTTGCACCAACTTTACTTTTGGAGCCCAGGAAAAATTTTGATGCATTTATGTTCCTGTTGTTCCCTTTTTGATCCTGCCCTATTGACTTGTGGCATGTTCAACTGTTAGGTATGGCAATTCCACAGTTAATTTGGATATCTGGTAGTAAGCATCACAAATCTGTTAGAAAATAGCAGCCACTATGAGTGAAAGACAACTTACTTGGGGAAGAAACATTTTCATTGACTGCTGTTTGTTCTCTTCATTCAGTTCCTTTCATAAGTTGACACAAATTTAACATGTATTTAAATGTTTATTCAATGCAGAATAAGTCTCCACTACTATGATGTTATGAAAGTGACAAATCCGTAATTTAAATGACTTTTTTTAATCATCAAAATATTCTGACTGACTAGCTCCACTATGATTCTGATGTTTACTTGGCCAGTTAACAGCTCTATAATAACACTTGTATGCATTAACTCACCGCCATTGTTTTTTGTTGTTCTCTCCTGAGTCTCTCAGATGTACCAATGGGTGCTGGACGACCATCTGAAAGAAGTGAAAAGTGTAAATCAAGAGTCTCACACAAACATATTTTTGCGATTTTGCACTATCAGTGAAAAAAGCAAAAATAAAAATACAGCAAATTTTAGTGAAATTGCTGCATTCTTTTCAATTTCTGAAGCATACAACTACAAATTCTGCAGTTAAATACCATATCTTGTTGCATCTAAAACTTAACATTTTGCCACTGCTGAAACAAATCAATCATTTTTTCCATTGTGTACTTTGCTTTTACATATTTTTTCCCATATGCTTCAGGTCTACTTTCCGGACATGCTGGATGTTTTTACTGCTACGTTCCAATTAAGTTATATAGCCCTAGACCCTCACATGGGCATCTACATGCTACAATAGTCTATTTTTCAGCTTGCAGAGAAAAATGCAGCCTGAGTAAAATTTTGTGCAATTTTTAAAATGATAAATTATGAACAAAAAAAGCAGGATCAGACAAAGCTGGAGGGAAAAAAACCTTAATACCGACCACTTTCTTCTTATAAAAATTGTAAATACTAACAGAACAAGTGTCACTTTTAAGCGCCAAGGTGCACATGAATCTACATTGAACTTGCACTACTTATCAGTGTATTCAACATGGATGCACCACAGCACCTGCAGCACATCTTGCATATCCAGACAGGATGCATGTCCTTGCAATATGTACGTGTCAACATATGCTGTAAAGCTCCACCTGTCTCCTAAACTTGCATCTGATTTATACCAAATGTTCTTACCTGCATAGGACCAGTCAGGTATGTCCACCAGAGGCCCATACTCATTGCCACACCTGCCCTTGCCATGTCTGGAACATAAATGACAGTAGGTTAACTTTATACTCTCAGATTGTTAGATAATTTGATCAAAGTTAATCTTCTTTCTAGAGATTACACTCTCAAAATATCAGATAATTTTGTCACATATCCGAATCAACACTTGTTTTTAGTTAAATTTTTACTTTGAAGAAAATAATTCAGATTGTCTGTATGACAACAAATACATTCATAACTTAATTTTGTTGACTTTATATTTAGTTGGACAGACAGAGCTGCTAACAGATTTTTGACAATTTTAAGTATCAAAAGTTGTCAGTAGATGAACACATACAAAGTACAGCCTACAGCAGCACTCTATGGAGTTGAGCCTCTCAACTCTTTTTTTAAAATTTTTTTATAAGCCTCTGTCATGTCATGTAAACCGAGGGTTCCTGCATATTTGAGCTTTCTCTGACTGATGTAACAGTAATGCACTCACTTATGCCTCCATTCACCTCCACCCTGACACACAGTACTGACTGTTAGACCTCGGCATGTCAACATTGTACCTGCCCTCTGCTGTATAAGATGAATCACTGGAAACAGAAAAAGGACAAGTGATGCCATGGGAAGAGCCTCAGCAACAATGGTTTGCATTTTTGTACATGTATGTATGTCATTCTTTTTGTGAAAAAGCAGAGGATTTTTCCTGGACTTCAAGGCCCTGTGGGTGTGAGGTTTTGGTAAAACATGGTTCTCCACTATGGTGGCACTCCTTCAAAGTCATTGGCAGGCTTACCATATTAATAAAAATATGAAGCAACATTGATGTCTAAACATGTCTAAATGCCACCAACTCAAATGGACTTCGAGACGGTAAACCAGTTGACATGTATCAGAAGACTTACTGTTTAGGCATGCATGTTTGGCTCTGGCCATGAACAAGCTTGAATGGCAATGATACAAATAATTAAAATGCAATCTGAGATTGCTTGAGCCATGCCCCCGTCGCCTAATTTATAACCCTGCTAATCAAAAGTCTCGTTTTGGAATGACTGTAGTCAATGAAAATAGACTATCACTGTGACCCAGTTACCTGACCTGACCTACTTTTGTTTCATGACACGACTTTAGGTCAAGATATGTGTGAGCATGAAGTTTCATGAAACTATGTTAAATAGTAAAGGAATTATAGCCCAGACACGATTTTATCAGGATATGTCATAGTGACATATACATTTGACCTAATTTTGTTACATAACACACCTCTATGCCAAGATGCACCTGTGTGTAATTAAAGTTTCATTAATCTATGTTGAAGGACATGCGAATTACAGCCCGGACATGGATAGTGGATGGACAGATGCAAGGACGCATAATATTTGACCTAGTGACCTACTTCTGTTACATGACAAACTTTTGGATCAAGATATGTGCGTGTATGAAGTTTAAGGAAAATATTAACTTAATCAGTAAAGGAATTACAATCAGGACATGATTTTACCAGAATATACCACTGTGACCCAAATATTCGACCTAGAGACCTACTTTTCTTGCATGACACACCCTTATGTCCACATGTACCTGTATGTAAATTTTCATTAGAAAAGAGAAAACAGAAGTGAACAACAGGTAGTAATGGTAAATGTAAGGTGTGTAGACAAGAGGCAGATGAGACGGTGGATCATTGGCTATTGTGGTGTGATGCATATGGAGAGTTAAGAGAAGAATTTTTCAGAAAGTGGCACAGGGAAGACGGTAACAGGTCACTTCGGCAGCAAACCATGTTGGCATGCCGAAATGTCCCGATTCGGCATGGGAAACTGAGTCAGTTCGGCATGGCTGCAACTGATCAGCTAATCTTGACCAAATAAAAATAAATTGAACAAATTTGTTTGTTATCTGCTTTTTGTTCATGAGCCTGCAAACAAAATGTGCACATTACGTACCAGTGAATGAATTGCGCCCCATAGACATGACACTTTACGTGTAGCTGACATTGTTTGTACGAATGTGGAATACTGGTTTTTATAAATAAACTGTTGCTCACACTTGAACTTCGGGTTGGATTTTTACATTGTTACTTCTTTGAATAACATGAATAAATCGACAATCACACCATTATACAAGAAGATAAACAAATCAGCAATAAAAACTATGTCACATTATTTTTATTGCCGGCAAAATACAGTAAATTTAGATTTGAACTTAGTTGGGTACATCGACTGACAAGATGTCGGAAGCAGTCATATTCCCGTGCATTGAATGTGGCCGCCATGTGCGGCCAAGGAGCAGGCCCTGGGATGTGACGGCTGCAAAAGGTGGCAGCACAGGAAATGCAATACAGGCGTTACCCAGGCCCCGTATCGAAAAGCCAACAAAGAAGGGGGACAGATAGACTGGGAATGTTCCCAGTGTTCTAATGGTAAGTTTCAAAAAAAAAAAAAAATCATCACTGAGAATTTTGAAATTTTTTACTAAAAATTCTGTAATTTCTGCATCTTTCACATATTTATAAATAAAACATTGGTTCCACAGCATCTGCACGACAAGTCTTAGAGTCTACCACCGAAGAGACATTAACAGATGTAAGTGTATCAAATTAAAAATAATTTTAAAAGAGAAGAAAGACTAATATAAAACAGTATATAATATATAAAAAAGCTAAGCCTTAAGAAAGAGAGAAAATAAAGAAAAGGAAAGAGTGTACAGAACAAATACCGGTGAAATACAGGTATATATATGTACAAAGTGTAAGAATGTTTAATATAAAGTAACCTATAAAATTAAAAGAAAGACAGAAAAGAAAGGAGAAAGAAAGAAAGAACGAAAGAAAGAAAGAAAGAAAGAAAGAAAGAAAGAAAGAAAGAAAGAAAGAAAGAAAGAAAGAAAGAAAGAAAGAAAGAAAGAAAGAAAGATCAATTCATTAATTAAAATATTATTCTCTTATGTTGGAACAGACGAGTCAAATTTTGATTGGCAAGCCAAATCTGGAGTCCACCAGACAGTCTTATGTAATATTTTCACTTTATCAAATAATAACAAGTTTTGCATATCATATAAAGGCCTTTACATGCACTGATGTGATTTATAAGTAAATAAATTTTGTTTATTTATTAGATTTACGTTTTTTCCTTAGGAACCATCAATGGACACCTATACCTACCCGCAGAGCAACACAGATACATCAGTAAGTATATTTTATCGACTGATATTATATAACAATATAAACAATATTTTTTTCGAACAATGAAACAAGCTAGTGTACATGTTTAATATATGTCTTTTTTATTATATACATGTATATATTATATATTTTTTTTATTAAATAGGAACCACCAGACATGCCAATGGACAATGAAACATCAGTAAGTATACTTTGTAGTATAGTATATATATATATTTTTTTTTTGCATAATATATACAAATCATATATATTATATACATATATTTTATTAAATAGGAATATTATATACATATATTTTTTATTAAATAGGAACCACCAGACACGTCTGCGCCAAACATGAGCGATTTTCAGTTTGACAACCTGCCAGGATATGAGGTAAATATATACCCATCCTATGATCCGCCCATACATATATAATAAAATGTATAATACAATTTAATTTATACATATTTTAATGTACACAACACAATTTGATTTAGGTTGAAGAAAAGCATGAAGAATCAAATATGTACGGCCCAGGTGTACCAAGACCCGGAGATGTCGAGCTGGATGATGGTTGCCCGCCCAGTTGAATGGAAAATAACAACCAACAGTACCACCAAAAGAAACAGAAAACTTACAAACAGTTTGGGGTATTCCAATACAGCGCTCCCAGCTGGTAAACTTGATAAGCAAATTTATATTTTAACTTTAAACAAATTTGAAAAAAAAAAAGACCAATTAACTACATTGATATCATGTAATTTTATTTATTTTCATTATAGGAACAACGTGGAGATGCTGCATCCGAAATATGAAGATATACTGTGGTGCTACAGTATTTCAGCCTATAGGCCAAGACAAGGAATTTGAGCCGAATCTAAAGGAACATATCCACCCACGGTCAGTCAATCAGAAATACAAACATAACTATATTATAATCAGAATGATACAACTAAGACGCATTATTCGCTAAACACTAAAACATAATGATTGCATTTTCAGGTTGGCGCCACACAAAGGGCAAGAGTGATTAAACGAGTCCAGGAAGAGGCAGAAGCAAATATATTCACTTCCACGAGAGGAATTGTAGACAAAGTGATGGAAGAAGAATTTGATGGTAAGTTGAATTAGAACTATGTACATGAAAAGACCTTTCATTCATGTTAGTAAACAGCTTTCCTTTTACGCATTACGCCCAGAGCGGCCAGGAAAGCTGTTGATTCTATGTCAAAGCTGACACAATTAAATGTCACAAACAGGTATACATTACATGTAGCAGCTCAATATTACGTTAATTGTTCAATAAACAAAATCACATTTAGTGGTTCAATCCTTTAAAGTTTTTCTGTTTTTTAAACAGAAAATACTCCTTCAGCAGCTTTGCCAAATGCTGGAAACTTGGCAAGAAAAACAAACTGAGGCCGCAAAGCCCTCAGGCCCAATGAACCAGCAGATCTGCTCTTCAATATTGCCGACTTGCAACTGCCACAAAATTTCTTCAAGGGAGATGTCACGGTGGGAACAAAACGGTAACTACATAACTACCTCTTGTGCTTATGTATTACAGTTAACAAATTTAGAATAAGTTATAATTATTACCACTGTACTGTAGGCCTATAATTGTTATTGTTTTGTCTTTTTCAGACACCTAATGTTCTGCACTGATACACAGTTATCATTCCTCGCAAATGCCAAAAACTGGTACATAGATAGTACCTTCAAAGTAATTAAGGCTCCATTCACACAGCTCTTTTTTCGATAAATGTATTTATCAAGAATGGAGACTGTGTAAAACAGGTCCCATGCATATTTGTCATGGTGTCGGGGAAAAGCAAGGATGACTACGTGGCAGTGATGGAAAGGATCCTAAGTCTCATGCCAGTTGCTAAGGAGGACCTGAACATCAGGACCATAATGCTGGATTTTGAAGCTGCCATGTGGGCTGCGTACAAGGAGGTAAAATAATCTTTAAAAAATTCTCTATCAACATAATCAATATAACAGGAGATATACATGTTTTAAATGTTGAATTCATTTTCAGATTTGTCAAATTTGGAAGCTTCTTAGTTATTAAATTATTATACGTTTCAGGTATTTCCTGCAACGGTGAGGTTACATGGATGTAACTTCCATTTCACCCAAGCAGTCTGGTGCCAGATACAAAGTCTTGGGCTGTCAACATCATACAACAAGGGGGAGACGACATTCACCTTTTGCAGGAAGCTAATGAGCATCGCATTCATTCCAGCAGAACACATTCCGATAGCATTTGCAAGGGTCAAGGTATGTTTCCCCTATATAATTTTTAAAATATAATGTTATACAGTGGCTTGACTTGTATAAACTAACATATGTTGTTTTACTTTTATAGGAAGTTGTGGTCAACACAAGTGAACCCATTCAGCGCCTGGTCAAGTACTTCGATGACACCTGGATGAGTAATCCCATGTGGCCACCATCTTCTTGGTGTATTTTCAATAGATCTATTCGAACCAACAATGATATTGAAGGTTGGCACAGGAGGCTAAATTATAGGGCTAATCACAACAGCCTTTCCTTCCATGTGCTTGTCCAACTCCTCCTGAAAGAAGCAAAGCTGGTAAACCTACAAGCAAAACTTGTATCAGAGGAACATGTCATGAGAAATCAAAGGCAAAAATATATAAACCACCAAGCCCAAATCTTTGATGCCTAGCTAAAATACAGAGAGGGTGCACTTAGTCTATGTGGGCTCTTGAAACTTGTTGCCAGGGTTCATGGACCAGTGCCAGCTATGAACTAGTAAGCTAGTAAAGTGAACTGTAAACTGTAAAAACGGGCACACGACATGTATATAATATATTTGGATTTAAATGTCCTGTGTACATTTTTTTCAGGGAAAAAGTCAAACATGTGAATTAATACATGCAGTGAGTTTTAATTCAGAATATACTTTTTAACATTATGTTTCATGAGTTTTTATGTGAAATTGTATATTTTGTCCTGTCAGTTTTCATTTTAGTCATGTTATATGTTTTCAATGTGTGAATCATGTCCGTATTCATTTCCATGCCATTAAAATTCATACCAGTTTTTAATTTCATAATGTATTACTATAAATCGTTAGTAACTGTTGTTGTGTTATGCTTTAATGTATAAGTCAAGTCAGTTTTCAGGTGCAATTGTTTGTCCATGTAATTAAAATTCATGCCAGTATTTATGTTCATAATGTATTAAAATGTATCTTAAGGACACTTTAGTTGTGTAGTATAATGTTTTATTCATTTTATTTGGTATTAATAATGTGCTTAAACAAGTCAGTTTTCACTTGCAATTGTTTGTCCATGTCATTAAAATTCATGACAGTGTTTATGTTCACAATGCATTAAAATGCATGTACATTTTAGTTGTGTAATATAATGTTTTATTCATTTTGTATTAATAATAAATGTGAATAATAACATATCTAACTTTGCTGGAAAATATTTGTGCCATTTATGAGAAACCTTTAAGTTATCCTGTTCAAGTGCTGTTGTGTTTAGTTGACAAAAGATAAAAATTCTATTTCATTCATTACTTAAAATATTCTGTGATATAAAATATGTGATATTGAAAGTGTCAAATGTATAGATTGTCTCTTTAGCTATTTGAAAGTATTTGTGCCATTTATGAGAAACATTTAAATTACCATGTTCAAGTGCTAACATTTTTAGTTGACAAAAGATAAAAAAAAATATTTCATTTATTACTTAAAATATTCTGGGATATAAAATATTTTGTGATATTATGTTTCATACCTCCAATGACTTCATAGTCTCCAGTGATATTGATGATCAGTAAAGATACTTATTTATGCAAAGATATTTTATATTTGTGCCGTCAATTTTACCATAATTTGTTCAATATTAATAAAATATTTTAACATATCTACAATTGCGTTGTGTTATTTGCTATGCTATCATTATATTTATAAAATAAATATTGCTGCCGAATCGACCCATTTTATATGCCGAAGTGTCTCTCTCGTCCTGCCGAACTGACCCAATTTTCTGATGCCGTAATGGTTTCCTGCCGAAGTGACCTGTATCCGGGAAGACTATAATAACAAGGGTTTGGAAGAGGTTCAGTGTTTAGAGGAAGAGGAACGTGTAGCATGTGTTTTAGGTTTGAAGGGTGGCTTTCTGGGAGGCAGGAAAGACAAGAAAAGTATACAGGACTACCTGGTAGGGTGCTGGAAGAAAAGAAATGAATTGATAGGGCTTGATAGCAACAGGGTAAATTAGAACTTCAGAGTGCAGGGAGGAATGGTGGTAGCCCTTATAAGGGCCCCCATGGGAAATGCCTGAGCCTTAGAGGCGGGGATAGGGTGTATGAGGGAAGGGGTTTTTTTTAAGGTGGGGGTGGGGTGGGCATACTACAAGGGATGAGTGAAGGGGGATATATCCAGGACCAGGGGCCCACCACAGCTGTGAGAGAGTGTGTGGTGGGCCCTTTGCCTCGGCTCTGGTCCTGGAAAAAACATGGCAGCATGAGCTGATTAGGATAACTATGGTTTCCTCTGCCTTGTCTATTTTTCTTTGCTTTCCCTTACTTTTTCCTAGGCCACCTGTGTCACACAGGACCACGACACAGAAGCAGAGAGCCACAGCAATATTAGCGAGCAGAGCAAGCTCTATATATAACACATGGAAATTTTGAAAAAGTAAGGCAATTCAGCAATCCCAACATACAGTCTGTGCAACTTGAAAAACGCGGTCACATCCAAATTATCATCATTATCAACCTTGAGTAGCTCCCCAGCACAGTTTTTGTGAACCCATTCATGTGGATCACTGATTCACATTCAGTTCTCTTACTCGCTGTATGTGGCATCTCTAGTTTTGCCAGATTTAACATCATTTGGGTGAATTTTTGTTCACTCAAGGTCACAATTTTCTCCGATTATCGCCATTTTTTTTGGCCATCAAATTTAAAACTTCCAGTTAAGCAGATAACAACTGCGCATGGCAGAAGTTTCAGAGTGCCAATCACTGTGTGACGTAGCTATCTAGGGGTGGCTTTTTGCATGTAGATCATGACGTCGAGGCCCCCAACAGCCATGTTGCCAATGAACGCTCAGATTCGGTGTTGTCACACAAAATTCCAACAATCACTCTTCGTACCCACCATGTCTCTGCCACAGGTTACAACACTATTTTAATGGGGATATAGAGATCTTGTGCACAGTACTTATTTACTTGTGGAACAGTGTCTAACAAAAAGAAAGGCTATACAACAGACCGGTTCGTTCAGCTGCTCAAGGTACTACCCCTTCGCCCCTCCAGACTGGCTTAGTAAATGGCCGCTAGAGGGACCAAGTGACTAGGTGCCTGATCCACCCATGTTATATTATTATCGATTCTTTTTTAATGCTGACGCTGGCATCTCAGGCTATGCCTACAACATATTTAGTACAAATGCTCTCGCTTGCTAGTACTAGGTTGAACCTACTTCCATATTATTATTATTAATCTGAGTTGAAGGACAAGTGCCCTGACACGAACAACTATATTGCAGTTTTACATAATATAAAGGCCTCATCAATAGAGACTTTTAGAGTCCACATTCCATAAGAAAAAGCAGCACTGACTAAGCCTATTCTTCAATTGAAATGCATATACCACTAGGGGGCAACACTTCCCTGAATCAGAATATACAAATTGAATTGGGTGACAGGTTTCACTCCCCAGAAAATCGGTAACTGATTCTAAGTTTAAGCAAACTTTTAGCCCTGAGCACTGGACTGTTTCAAAATTGTTAAAATAGTGAACTATCTCTTTCAAATGTACATCATGTACTACAATCTACAATATGATCCAAATCCAAAGTAAGAAAAAACTGCCAAAAATGTCAGAATTTCAGATTGAGCGATAATTGATGATACCGTACAATACCCTCAAACTGTGATTTGTGATCGCCGCTAACGTGCATAAAACCGCCGTGACATTAGTTGCCTGTTACATGAACATAAAAAATCTGCATTGTTTATAAGGCATATGCCAGACATAGACATAAATTTATCTTACCACATGGTCCAGTCCGCACAAGTGCCATGATAGCTTTTTCCTTCACTACCTGTAAAATGCAAATCTACAAATGGAACTCGGAAAGAAATGTAATCTTGATGGAGCGGGTGCATAAAATAGTCACAATACGACATGCTGATTAAATAGATGCCAATGTCACGATCTTTAATGATCCTTGTGTCTTTGTGTGTTTTAAAGCTCTTAACCACTAGATTGTTTCAACAGCTTTCATCAGCAATTGTATTTTATTTTATTTTAGGTCATCCCCAATGACTAGCATAATTTTCTTGTCCAATACTCATTAGAATAATGTTAAATAACATTTCGATGTGGAAGTTTGGACGACATCTATCCATTAAAATTAAGTTGTCAAAATGTACAATTTTAAATGCCTCTGATAAACATACATCAAAATATAACAACTTTTCTGACAGAGATATTAGATGCACGGTGATCAATAATCTATAGACAGAAGTTGGAATGGCGTCTCTATTGTATCTTGAAGAAATTCAAGATTTCTCATATGAAATGCACCTAATTAACACAAATTGAAACACTACAAGTTATTTCGTTCAATATTCATAAGATGCACGACAATGGGATAATTTTCTGTAACAGTTTTGAAGATGTTCAATATATTAACTTTTAAATGCCCCCATAGTCCCGTCATTTAATGTGATAAAACGTTTGTTCAATATTCATTAAATGTAAGCCCACAACGGTCAATGCGATGTATACCGAAGTTGAAATGGTGCCCTTCCTTTCATACTTTGAAGATATAAAAAATAAATTAGATGCACAATGGTCAATAACCCAGATATAGAAATCGGAATGGCATCTCTGTTATATTTTTGAAGATATTCAAGATTTCAAATGTGAAATTCCCCCAATTAACATAAATTAAAATGCTACAAGTTTTGTTTTATATATATCAGATGCACAGTAGTTAATGATATGTGAATGGGAGTTATAACGGGATACTTAATTCGAAGATGCTCACGGTATAAAATTTTCAATGCGTCAAATTTCCATCATCTAAAATATGTATTGTGAGAATTAATATTTCAAACAGGTAAGGGTATGTTTGGAGACAGAGCGGAATTTTATCATTTACCATCTTTCAATGAAGGATACAGGGGTTGAAATGCACCTTTAAGCACTTATCCATCGGTGTAGTTAACATGCTTAGCATGCTTAACATGGCCATGATATGCGTTCTTGAAGGACATTGTAAAATTGTTCTCACAGCCCTACTCTGCTATCTCTGACGACTTTTCTAAAAACATAAAATTCAAGAAATCTAAAATTGAAATAAAGATATCCTAAATTCAAATAAAATGGCTTAAATTAAGTTACAGACATCTTATATTGAATTAAAATACCTTAAATAGTATTTAAAGGCAAAGCAGATCACCAAAAATAGATTAATAAAAGTGTACCACTTTCAAAATTGGGTGTAACAGCATTATTCTTAAAGCCTGTGACATCACTCCTTAAAGCTTGTGACGCCATGACTATATATCCTGTCAATCACATTGCTAAGTCAATGAGCCCTTTGAACCCCTTTTCGAAGCCTAAAATAACCATGCATCTCAGTGAGAAACTCCAGTAGCACAGTGGTAAGCTACATGCCAATCAAAGAAGTATTAACAGTGGCTTTGCATTTAATTGCAGACATGTATTTTTGTCTTTTTGCCCAGAACCACTTCCTAGTAGTCAATATCCTATTCCGCAGTTCGAACTCTTTACTCTCCATAAGCTAACCTGTCCCTGTCTAACCTGTATACATATGGAATTACTATGTCTATATTGCACATGTTCCTCTGTAAAATTTTGACATAGGCTGTATCAGCCCAAATAAATTAAAGGGTCTTCAGCGGGTAACTACTCAACATGTTTCGGAGACATGTAAAGCTACTTCACCACCAGAGGGCAGAAAGTAATCAGTAATGCTTTTACGATATCTAAATTAATACTCAAGATATAAAACTGGTACTTAAGATATCTTATACTGTAATTAAGATCTTAAATCTATTTTCAGATATCTTTATCTATTTCACCATATCCTGAATTATTTCATGATCTCTTCAAGTTCGAATTTTGTAGTAAAACACAACCCTCCATATACGGTCTGCCAAAAACAAAGGATGTTTGCATTTATTGTTTTAGGGAGGAAAAGGCAGACACACTTTTTTGGCTGAGGTGTGAGATGAGGTGGCGTAACATTAAAGGGGTACGTGGCCATCTCGTGTTGGGTAGGATAAGAGTACCAAAGTTTGTAAGTGTTTTATTGACAAATAGTCCATAAATTATACATTCTGATCCATGTTATACAACGGTATATATGTAGTTAATAATATAACGTGGCATAATACGATAAATTGAGTTCACAGTGCGAAAAAATGTTTAAGAATAAATGAAAGAAAATACAGCCATTGGTGTTGTGAAAAAACAGAAAACGTTTTAGTAACAAAAAAGTCCATTCTAACTCATAAGTCATGCAATTGCGCTGTTGATATGTAGTCTACAGCGGGAAAGATTGTTGGGTTAAGGTAATACCCAACCAAGCAAACTGACTTCACTTCTGGGCCAAATATAACAGAAATATGCATTCCTATATAATACTTCATTGACCACAAGGTATTTTCACAATCTGTGTACACTTAAGATGGAACTCTGTATGCAAAGTTGTTGTATAAACGCAAGCGTTTTAGGTAAAAATGTGGTTTTGTAAAATTTTGGATATTTCTTGAAATATGAACAGATAAATGGCAAAATTTGTGTAATTATGATTTCAATACATGTATCTACAAAAACGTGTCACGGATTTTTCATAAATTCATCTGGTTTTTTTTTTTTTTTTTTTGTTTTTGTTTTTACAATCAATGGTGATACAGAAATTGCAAAATGGCTACTTTTGTAAAAAATTAAAAAGTTGGTGGACTCTTCATGTTTGACACACATTTGAAAAATAATAATGGTTCATTCTTGGAAAACTGACATTTTTTGCTCTAAAGAAGTTTTAGAGTGAATCAGTTTTGATTTGATCAAAATCAAATAATTAATTTTAGAGAAATATGCACACAAACTGGACATTTTTTGGTGCAAATGCATATTGTCTGCAATAAAGATTCAAAGATTAACACGGTCCATTGTCTACCATGTTAGCTTTAAAAGTGCTTTCTTAGTTTCTTCAGGTTGTATTGGAATATTGAGACCAAAGCCACAAAAATTTTGACAACTTAAAGGCAATATATATGTCTACCAAAATGTCTCCAAATCACGAAATGAATAAAATTATCCAAAACTGGTTGGGCACTACCTTAAGCCTATTCATTTTAGTTACAATAAAGCGATATGCAGGAAATTAAGCATAATTTGGGAGGTATTAGCATGGCTACCACAGTATCAAAACTAAGCAGAAAACTATTGCAGAGTGTGTTCGAGTCTCAGTGAGTAAAAATATTAGGGTATCTAGGGACACGGATCAAGCTGGGCGTCCCGTCGGTGCGGTTACACGAAGAATAATAACAATAATTTATTGGAAAACTTCCCCTTTATATTGTGGGCACCACCGGGGCGGGCTAAACCCGTGGTGCGTCCAAATAAAACTTACATTGATGAAATGGACAAGACTTACACTCATTGTCACCGTAATATGCCCACAAGGGCTTACAACATGGACTAAAAGTACAAATGTATGAAAAGAAGTACCGTGCAAAGCACTAAAACATGAAAGTTGCAGGGGCTGGGCCCACCCGAGACCAGTACTAGGGAAACAATGATCCCTCGAGTCAACCCCCGCCCACCCCCCACCCCCGCCTTATGGGAGACCCAGCAATCTTGTGTCCAGTCACGTACGAGAGCTCATCACGCCCCCCCCCCCCCCCACGAGATGTTTAGTAAAACATTGAAATATATCAGGTACATTTTATTTCATTATATTACCGGTACATTGCCCAAAGGACACTGCTTCGTAAATTTAATAAGAGGGGAGCGGAGGTTAGAAGAGCCTATGGTGCGGCGTCATTGCTTTAGCAGTGTGCCTCGGTAGGACCAGGCTCTTCTCAGAAAATTGTTACATACTTTGTCAAACTTTTCATGCAATTACATGCGGTTTCATGCGTTTGTACACTTTCATCAGCGATTTAAGGCGTTTTCGGACTTTATGCGGTGCGTTTTCTAAAATACGCATGTTAAATATTGAACATGTTCAAAACTTTTGGCAATCCGCGTGAAAACACTGGTGTCTAGGGCTTACATGCAGTTCTATGCGGTCTCCTGCGCTCTTAAGCATTTACACGCATTTTGACGTAGATTTTTCAGGCGGGAAAAAGTACGCGCATAACCGCACCCCAAAAACGCGACTCTACGCCAAAGTGTGCGGCAGGCAATAGTCTATTTATTTATTTATTTATTTAATTTATTTATTTGTTTATTTATTTGTTTACAATTTCATTCTGTGACGTTTAATAGCTATGTGATCGTTTTGTGTTGTATCTTAATGAATGTGTGAATGACCACACCTTTGTAATCGAGGTTTACGTCAAATTAAGCTCCTATCCAAAGATGCCAACTGTCCTTCATCAGGGACAATCCTTGAAATTTAGGTAAAATTTGACAATTTACGGCGTATGTCCGTCATCAAAATTGAGTATTTACTACAAAATACTTTAATTATTTTGTGTCCGTGAGACGATACTTTGCGTGTTGGTATCCCTGTGAATTCATGCATTTGACAGAATATATCAAGGCATAGTTTGTGCTGTGTCAGCTATAACTTTTGCAAATAGTAAATTTGAAGCAATCAACAATTTTCAAACTTTGAAAAGCAAATTATCTAGCTTTATATGGAGCTGATCTGTAGCATAATCAATCAAATAATGCAGACTAAACAAACTATATCATGATATGGGATGTGTATCTGTATCTTACTTATTGAAAACCGACTAAGTGTTGGGAAACATCAATAAATGGTTATGGTCGAGCCAGAAACATGCATCGTGCTCGGAGGCAAATTTTCATTTTGTTGTGATCAAATGTAAAAAGTAATCACCAAATTTAAGTGCGATTTGATCCCTGCTGTTTAAAGTTTATTATCTTCTTAGATGTAGTTAGAGGCATCTTTACTCTCTGGGGGTTCAGTCAACAGCTTTCCTCAGTTGAGGAAAGCTGTTGAATAATCATTGAGATTATTCATGATAGAAAAAAAAAACATTTACAACATCAGACGTTCACTGGTAATCTTTAATGGAGAAATGTACATGCGCCATACATTGGAGTTTTTGTCCCTGGTTAACTCATTCCATACTATGGTCACAGGCCTTGGTCAGTGGTTCTGGCACTGACTTAAGACTCTTGGCATGTTGGTATTTGAACAAAAGCTCTTTTAATGAAGAATTTAAATATGCAACTGTCGTTTTAAATCCAGGTAAATATACGAAAAAAATCAGGGACTGGTATAGAATGAGTTATAGGAGTGCAGAAAGCATTTGGGTTAAAGTTCACGTGCCAATAAATGAATAAAACATGTTTATTTCCCCCTCAAAACAATTAACTTTTGCTTGTAAGTGAATGCACTTAATAACAAGATACAGCACTTGCACATTAATCCTATTGTAATCCAATACATATGTATCTGTTTCAATTAATCACTATAATGTATTTAAATAAATTGTTTTACAATTGCACATTCATTGCAAACCTTGGAGTACTTTAACTATATAATATACATATCTGCATATCTACAGGTTAGTATCTCTGGCTGGTCACCTTTCGTTCCTGCAAGATTAACTCCTTCAATGTGGGACATGATACACCACCCATCAAAATTTATGATAAAACATTTGCAATGAAAAGTTATAAACCTGTCAAGTCTCCCCCATTTGGCAGAGGAATTTCCTCCATTTGGCATGGGAGTCTCCCCAATTTGGCTAGAGAGTCTCCTCCATTTGGCAAGGGAGTCTCTCCCACCTTCTGGCTTACTTTTTCAATTTGTCGACATAAATTTAGCCGACTGTAAATAATCTGCCCCATAAAATGCATTTCTTCTTCAGTAAATATAAGATCTCAACTGACAGCAAAAAAATTACCATTTCTTGTTGTCAGATGTTGACAAGTATGAAGTTCAAGTGGTCAGTTCACAATTTAGCAAGCAGTGGCATAAAATAAATGAAACGTTATACATATATAACTGTGCTATTTAAAGAACTGCATTGCATGGTGCATTTATAACCAGTTAGATATAGTTTATGAGCAATACAATGTAAACATTTCTTAAACCATATATGTATAAATATGTGCAATATTTTTTATATCTTCTTTCTTCACTATCTTGCATGACTTACAGCTAAAACTACGGCAAACTTCGAAAAAATGAGATGCAATATGCAATTCAAATCACATTTGAGCAAAACATATAATTTACAGAGAAAATTACAGATGCCAGGACTGGTATTACATCTGATATCTAATGACACATGAAAGGCAGCACCTGTAATGTAATGACAGATGACTGACAGTACATGTAATGTAATGACAGATGACTGATAGTACATGTAATGTAATGACAGATGACTGACAGTACATGCAATGTAATGACAGATGACTGACAGTACATGCAATGTAATGACAGATGACTGACAGTACATGTAATGTAATGACAGATGACTGACAGTACATATAATGTAATAACAGATGACTGACAGTACATGTAATGTAATGACAGATGACTGACAGTACATGTAATGACAGGTGACTGACAGTACATGTAATGTAATGACAGAAGACTAACAATAAATGTAATGTAATGCAATAATAGACAAACATGGCTTTTGTAGGGTTTGGTCGCAGTATTATGTTGTACACCCATACAAAAGCCAGTTTCAGTTACTGTGTGTACCTACATTTTTTTAGAGGTACATGTGCAATTAAATATAATTATGTTGTTTTTGGTAGCTTTGGCTGTGCTTTTTCAAGTTACACGAGTTTCTGACACTACAAACAATACCCAATCGAGGGTGTCATTTTTAGGACTTCTAGGTGCTGTAGTATCCTCTCTCAGCTTTCAGCTTTACTGTATGATCTAGTCAGTCTTCATTTACTCTGCCCACAAAATCACTCCTCTGTCCTTTACATATATTGATAAATTTCACCAAAAGTAAAAAGGTAAATCAAAGAACAAGAAGTTGACATCACAGAGCCTTTGTTTCAGATGATATCCATGTGTAACCTCCTTCTTTGATGATGACGGAGAATTAAAGACAGGCACATGCATTACTGGTGCAAGCATTCTTCTTAAAATTTCATTTTTTTTGTTTTCATGTTCTAGACACATGTAAATCTTGCTTCCATCCAAAGAACAAAAAGTCTTTTTAATATTTCTATTGACCCGAGATTCCTTCCAGGAAAAGCACATCGCTGGATTAACAAAAAAATAAAAAATAAATTTCATAATTTTTACTTGTTTGTTTATAATACTGCAAACAGACCATGTGATCCTTATGAATACTGGGATGGTATAGGTAACAATCAGGATTTGATCATCACTAACATCACTGGCAATGGTCTCTCATTGCGCATATCCATTTCGAGAAAACAGACAACAACATTACATGTTTCACACTAATCACATATATTGTGAATCCACACATAAACAAACAAATTCAACAAAACAAAACATGTCTATTTGACAAATATAAAATATCACTTTGGTACCAAAGAGACCTGAAGTACAAAACTGCACAGCCATATTTGGTTTGCATATTAAAATCTAGTATGTATGAACATTTCCTATAATGTACATGAAATATCACAAGTTGCCTAGTCACGTATCAACACCCCCCCTCCCCAAATTATTCCATGCTTTCCAATTAAATCAGACAGAAAAGAAATATCAGAACAAAATAGGTTTCATTCAAATAATCCAAGCACCATTCCTAAATGTAAGTACAATCTATAATTACCCAGCAATTGCAAGTATACCTAAATTCACCCTGGCACAGATCGAGGGAGGGCAGGTGTGATGGGTGGGGAGTGGTGGGTGCACATGCTCCTCCCCCCCCCCCCCCCAAAAAAAAAATTTAAAAAATGGTGGACAATTTTGGATGAAAGGAAGCAGTGTTCTTGGCCTCAAGATGTCCATAAAGCCCATAAGCTTTCAGGCACTCCACCCCCAGGACCACAATGCTGCACTGTCTTGTGTGCCCCTGGGAGCTTTGGCAGCCCCAACACCTACAGCTTCCTATTCACCTGCCACCTCCAGCAAATCCTAGATTTGCCCCTGTCATCATACCACTTTTCAAAATAGCGTTCAGAGAACGGATTACCCTCGGCTCGAACAATATTTTTTCTTCAATTCTGCAACTTATTTTTGAGACCTCACAGTAGAACACTTACTATACAATTTCCATATTGTTGTTTATGAAATGAAAGAGCAATTTTGGATGTGTTCTTGGGGCAAGTTCTGACGACTGAGACCACTGTACTGTGCATCACTCAGATGGCCATCAAATAAATACTTCAAAAGTTTCATAACAAGTTTAAAAATAACAAGAGGAAACTGGTTTTCAATAGGAATGTGGTTCATTATAATGTGCATCTCTGATAAAAATTTTGCGAAGTTGTGTTGGATCCTTGTTGATATATTATGGTAACGTCATCCCCTTGGGCACCACTCAGAAGGCTTTGAAGTTAAATACTTTAAAGTTACATAAAAAGCTTATAAATAATCAGAGGGAGCTGATTTTTAATAGGAACCTGGTCCATCATAAGAAGCATCTCTGACAGAAATGTGGTAAAGCTGCGGTCAAAATTTTTTTATATATCCCGGTAATGTCGTCTGTGTTGATGCCACTCAGACGGCCTTCAAATAAATACATTTAAAGTTTTATAAACAGTTTAAAAATACTCAAAGGAAATCAGTTTTAAATAGGAACATGGTCCATCATAAGATACATCTCTGATAAACATTTGGAAAAGCTGTGGTCAATATTTTTGGAGATATCACGGTAACATTGTCAGGGTTGACGCCACTCAGACTGTCTTCAAATAAATACATTAAAAGTTTCATAAAAGGGTAAAAAATAATAAGAGGAAGCTGGTTTTAAATAGAAACCTGGCCCATTATAAGATAAATTTCTCACAAAAATTTAGTAAAGCAGCAATCAATATATTTTGATATATCTCGCTAACATTGTGAGGGTTGACGCCACTCAGACAGCCTTCAAATAAATACATTAAAAGTTTCATAAAAAGTTCAAAATAATCAGAGGAAGCTGGTTTTCATTAGAAACCTGGTCCATCATAAGGTCCTTCTGGGACAAAAAATTTGGTACAGCTACGTTGAATATTTTTTGAGATATCGTGGTAACGTCGACAAGACAGACGACGCAGGGGACCATACCCTCGGGCACTTTATGTGCTGAGGGTAAAAATGAAATTGTGTAAACCATCTTACAGCAAATACCCTAACCCTAAACCATTGCCTGCTAACTGACCCTCTTCCTCTATTAAAGCCACAGTGTAGTGCCCTCACAGAGTGTCTACAAAGGCAAACCTTGCCCCATAAATTCCTGCCTTCTCTTTCATACTTATGAAAAGCTTAAATGATTTTAATATCCTCCCATGTAGTGCTTAATACTGAAAGTAAAGAACTAATATCAGTAACAAAGATTGGTTCTAACTTGAGGCCTAGTTTGGAGCTGCTGTCTCCTGTGTGAGATCAGTCAAGAGGAAGTATATGGTTGCTTGGACCCATGTCCTACTCCACATGAGTTGAGCATGTAAGACTCTGCCTGCATTGTCTTCATTCCTGATTCCCTGAACTGCTAGAATAGAAAGACTCTGCCTGCACGGTCTTCGTTCCTGATTCCCTGTATTGCTATAATAGCAAGACTCTGCCTGCATGGTCTTCATTCCTGATTCCCTGTACTGCTATAATAGCAAGACTCTGCCTGCACGGTTTTCATTCCTGATTCCCTTAACTGTTAGAATAGCTAGACTGTGTCTGCACGGTCTTCATTCCTGATTCCCTGAACTGCTATAATAACAAGACTCTGCCTGCACGGTCTTCATTCCTGATTCCCGGAACTGCTATAATAGCAAGACTGTGCCTGCACTGTTTTCATTCTTGATTCCCTGCACTGCTAAAATAGCAAGACTGTGCCTGCAGGGTATTCATCCCTGATTTTCCTGATTCCCTGCACTGATAGAATAGCAAGACGGTACCCGTACTGTCTTCATTTGTGATCGCTTATACAGGTAGAATAATGTGTGTATTGCATATTACAATGCACATGTATCATGCATGCTTTCCTTGAGGGGGTTCTTGCCAATTGATGAATAAATATTTCATTATTGATTGGTTCTTTTAATACAAATGAAGCAACAGAAAGTTAGTATCAGACTTTTTTCTGGTAGCCAGTTGTCTTTCTTCAAAAATGCATAGTTTCTTTTGAGAGAATTGGCTGACGTGTGTCTTTTTGAAAGCCAGTTTTCCTTTCTTGTGCCCGAGTGTCTTGACAGTCAACTGTTGCTGTTTGAAAGTTCAGTAGTAATCTGTCTTTTGTCACAATAGACTGGTTGAGAACAGGATCTGTGTATAGCTGGTACATTTACTGTGGCACCTGATCTGCAGACCATCTCTTATGAAAGATCACAGACCTTCACAAGGCATCCTTTACTGACAAGTCTACTGCTCTAAAAAAAAGGTCTGTATTTTAAGACTGCCTGCTCTTCTTGGTAGTACAGCAGTCTTGAATAGTAGTCTATTGTTGTTTTCCGATGTAATAGTCAGTACAAGGGAACCTGCTCTAAAGACCACCTCCATTATGAAACTGGATATAGTGAGTACGGTAGAACCTGCTCTAACAACCACCTCCATTATGAGACTGGATATAGTAAGTACAGCTGAACCTGGTCTAAGGATCACCTCCATTATGAGACTGGATATAATAAGTATAGTGGAACCCGTTCTAAAGACCACCTCCATTATGAGACTGGATACAGTAAGTATAATGGAACCTGCTCTAAAAACCACCTTCCTTATGAGACTCGATATAGTAAATACAGGGGAACCTGCTCTAAAGGCCACCTCCATTATGAGACTGGATATACATGTAGTAAGTACAGTACAGTGGAACCTGCTCTAAAGACCACCTTCATTATGAGACTGGTGCTGGTTGTGGATAAAGAGAGCCACTGTCACCAAATGGATGAGCCCTCCGGGGCCTTTTTATTCAGTGAACAAATGGGCCCCCAGGCCCAACTGTCGGGGCTTTCCCCCATGATGCCATATTGTTCTGCTTATTTGTCTTATCAGATGACATGCCTAGGACAGCTTCTTAGTCTCCAGAACGTTTACAAATTTTATCTTGACAGCTGTCTGTCCCTCATGAAACCTGGTTGAAAGAAATTTCTTGTTGCAAGTCTGTGGGAATATACTGTAGTCTGGTATCATTCAGATCATGTGGGAAAATACTGCAGTTTGGTATCATTCAGACCAAATAGGAATATACTGCAGTTTGGTATCATTCAGATTGTATGATTGTGTAGATGTCTTGTTTAAAGAGAACTTGTCCCTTGTTAAAGCTCTTTTCAGTAACATGAATCTTCCCCAGGCGAACAGTGACCAGTATGTCTGTCTAAATTTAAAAAAGATAGGAACAGTAGAATATGGCTACATAGTGGCTTGCTAGGTAGCATCTATTATTATTATTATTATTAATGGTCACATATACACAGGAATTGGTAAGATTGCACCATAATACTCATTTGGGAGTAAAAAATGCACAGATCTGATTATATTCTTGTAATATATATATGCTTTAAAGGTATAACAGGCTGAATATCATACAATATACATTCTCTGACATTTGGCGATGTGATCATCAAAAAAAAAATAAAATAAAATAAAAGGAAAAAAAGAAGCCAATATCACCTTACAGTATGCTTGTGCAATGTCTACATGTTTGTGTATAACAAACTCAATGTTATACAATGTATCTAATATTGCTGTTATGTACCATTTCGTAATTGGGGAATTTTTTTTTTCACATTCCATTACATTTGTGCTATTTACAGAGCTCTCAAAATAGTGAATGGTACCTTGCAGATTAAAATCCTGTATAATGCAGCAAAAATACTGGACAGGTCTTCTGTGCCTTGAGGTCCAAAAATGATACAACATTAATCTTACAAGGCACATGGAGTTTGACCAGACACACACAGCAATCAAGAAGTCATTTATCCTCCTTGTAAATTTGAATGGTACCGGTAAATTATAATAACTCCCAAGAGTTCCATATTTTTTCCATGAAGGGGTTGTTACAATGTCACATGGTTTATTAAAGTCTAAATGTTCACCTCAACTTAAGATAAAATTGTCTTGCAAAGCATATGAAAATACAGTCAAATATATACAGACTTGTTTCAAAAATAAAAAATTGCTAATTTCAAATCTGTCAACACAGAATTTTACATCACAGCTACAGAATGGTCTAAGAGATTACTTCGCAAAGATTGGGATGGTAAAAGAAACATGAAAACAACTAACTGGAAGAACAGCAAGGTACAAAATACAGCATTCTACATGCAAGGTTTAAATTTTGAGAAGTTTCCTTCTTCATATTTCTTGTACATGTTCCATGATACAGTTTCAATAAAACACTGCAAGATGTTTTATTCTCACATTATTATTATTATTATCTTTTTTCAGCTAAATTTGTGACTCTTTAAGTAGAAAGTTCCAAGACTAAGAAGTTCTCTTTTAATTTCCATTTGAAAGGATTATTTTTTGTATACAAGATACAAGTGCACACATTTTCATATCTAGGCCTTTCTTTACAAGAACCTGTTTCAAAACTTCATATTTTTTGTCTAAAACTGCAAAATTAATACCTTCAAATTTGAAAAACAGCTAAAGCAAAGCAATTTGAAGTACAGCTTTCACATTATTCCTTGAATCTGGTTTCCATGGCACTTCATGATCTTTTTTCTACATTGTTCGTCCAATCCAGTTTCCATATTGCATTTTATTTCCTGATCCATTTTCCAAACTATTTTCTGATCCAGTTTCCATATTATATCATGATCCAGTTCCCATATTCACAAAGACTCCATTTTCTTGGCATCACTAAATATCGCCTTAGTCATCATTGTTTTCATCCCAGATATTTGCGGTTTTCTTGTGCAAAGGCACATACTTATGTGTAGACCTGAGGGACAGGCGGACAGCCTGCCTTGCTTTCTCGATGTCCTCAATCAAAACTGGCTTCTGCAGCAGCTGCTGGTGAAGGTGCAGAAAGAAGGGGATGTAGGTCAGGTACTCCACAAAGTCAATGTGTCCTGAAATCAGATCATTACGCAAAGTTACCGAAAGAAAATAGAGCAAAGTGATGACATATTTACCTCCTAACACAAACTTTCTTCATCCATATAGCATATAGTTAGAAAACAATTGTAATATTTCCAGTGCTATATTGACATATTGTCTTTAATCTTTAAGTCAGGGTGATTGACACAGTACAAGCTCTGATCTTCTGCCAGGCTCTGGTTGCTACAATGGTCATGAGTTACGTGGCAATTCCCTTACAAAAAAGGCCTTGCTGCTAAGTGCTCATGTAAACTAGCAGAAACTTATCCTCTAGTTTGCTGCTTAGTAGTCGCTGGTTGAAATTTTACCATGCAAATGACACTGCAGCTAAGTAGCATGAAAAAAAATCTGATTGGTGGACAGTCAGGTCACAATGAGAGGCCACTGGCTTATGTTAAGTTATGGCTAGTTTGCCGCAAAGCTGTCACTAGATGCTCCATTTGGCAGGTTTTCTGCTGAGTAAGGAAGCAATTCCATTGGCTGGTCTTCTGCTAAGTATCTGCTAGTTTGAAGCTAAGCTCTGGCTAGATACTCCCACTGGATGGTCTGCTGCTAAGTAGGCCCAAGTTTGCCGATGAGCCGCAGCTAAGTAATATTCCATAAGGTGGTTATCTGTACTCACTAACAGGCTAGAGTTAGTCGACTGTCCATTATCTTTCATTGATATAGTTATTTAATTTTATATATTTCCTATTAAAATGGTTCTTTAAATTTATGTGTTACTGATTGACTTTTTAAAAACTTGAGTCAGATAGAGGGGAATGATTTCATTTCATTTCGGACAGAAACTAAGTACTGGCAGCTAATCTACCCCTAGGGTGGGAAGCAACAAAATCCTACCATTAAGTCATTTTTAGTCTTGCTGCTAAGTTTTTGCTTTGTGGCTAACTAGCCCCTGACTAGCAGCTAGTTAGCTGCAAACTGAACATTTTTGTATGGGAAGGTGATACAGTGTAAGAAGTTGCTGACTGAGCCAACAGAGTTCCTTTTTTCTTTGGAATTCTGGACAAATTGGCATTTAGCTGAAAGGTCATTTTACAAAAAGAAGAGAAAAAAAATTGATAATCCAGATCAGCACAAATTTTGTAGTATTGGGGTCTGGAAGAGTTCAAATGGCCAACACTAAGGCCTTGTATGGACCATCAATGTACAGGCATCATAGTTAATGCTTTACAGTTAAAGGGCTGGGCCAGAAATCTAAATTTGGACTATTTACTGCAAAGTATGTGTGTCACTGTAATGGGTTCTCTAAAACAGGTTTCAAAGAAATGTACAGAGACAAATGTAACATGGCCAAGATACCTCACCATGAGTTACTCATATTCAGTTAACAAACAACAAACAAAATGTAAAAGTCAGTTACAAGCTATATGCCTATAATATGATAAAATAAAGATGCAGCTCAAGGAAATGATGCATCAGTATGAAACAATGATATTGCAAGACTCTGGTACTAGGCAATAATATAAGCTGTCGGCCTGTATGAATAAAACAAGAGGCCCATGAGCCCAATGCTCTGCTGACATATAATCTGATGATCGTCCCTCCAAAAATTCTCTTTGCCATTGATGTCCAAGCTACACTCTGCTATCACCAAATGACCTCTTCCAAATTTACAGGCCTGGTGACCTAACAAAAATAAGTCAAGGTCACTAATATTATACAACAAATTAGCATTGCACATGGTCTATATAACCTATAAATTTGGCATGTCTTTAGAATTCAATTGTTTGTTGCTGTTCATAATGTGTGCTCCTCTTCCAGCTTTCAATACATGGTCTGTTTGTAAAAACTTTTTGAGTTACATGTATTGGAAAAAAACCAAAACACAATTAACATTGAAAAGCGCCTAAGTCTATAATTATTGGGTCATGGTGACCTGAAAAGTACATCACCAAGTAAAATTTTGTGCAAAATACAAAATTTGGATGAAAATTATAGATGAGACTTATAAAGAAAACATGACTGAAGTCAACAACTTTCCTTGACATGGATTGGTCCCTTTGCACCCAGCCCATGTCCAGGACAGCTGTTGTTGCAAGTTTAGATTCCAGGGAAAGGATTAAAGATGTCAAATTAAGACATGAGGTAACAATTAAAGCTGCAGAATTATGACATGAGGCAGCAAATTAAAGCACTACATTTATACCATCATGTGGCAAATTAAAGCTGTGCATTTATGACATGACACAACAAATGAAAGCTGTATATTTATGACATGACACAACAAATTAAGTCTGTACATTTATGACATGACATAACAAATTAAATCTGTACATATAGGACATGACATAACAAATTCAAGCTGCCCATTTACAGCATGACACAACAAATTAAAACTGTACATTTATGACATGACACAACAAATTAAAGCTGCACATTTATGACATGAAGCAACAAGTTAAAGCTGCACATTTATGCCATAAGGTCACAAGCCCAGGGTAATGAAAGATGCAGACTTATGATATGAGGCAACAGAGCTGAGTGGGTATGATGCGGGTATGACTATGAGGTGACAAATCTGTACATTGTATGTCTGCACTACTGGACAATGAAGCTGTAGGTCTGTATTAAGTATCATGAGGGAATGAACAAGATTTAACTCATTCCATACTATGATGACAGTCCTTGGTCAGTGGTTCTGGCACTGCCTGGCAAGTCATGCTGCAGCTGCCCTTGCGGCAGCTGCACCATGACTTGCCAGGCAGTGCCAGAACCACTGACTTAAGACTATAGGCATGCTGGTACTTGAACGAACCCTTTTTTATGAAGAATTTAAATATGCAATTGTCATCTTAAATCTAGGTAAATATATGGAAAAAATCAGGGACTGGTATGGAATGAGTTAACAGCAGCTCTCTAACAATTGAGCAATGAGACTGAAGGTCTACAAGCAAGCAATAAAGCTCTGTAACCCTACAACAAAAGACACAGAGGCTGCAGACTTATACTGGAACACAGCAACAAGGACATTGTATTCCAACAATTAATCATAGGCAATGAGACCACTTTGCAGGTACACACTTCTGCAAATCAATGAATGTCCACACTTCTCAGAATAGGAGACATGCATATTAATTTACCGCCAACAAAACACGGGGTTCAGGCCTGTCAATCACGGAGCACATACGGGCATATCACTGTCACAGGCAGAGAAAGACAGGCCTTTCTCACAAAGGTAGTGTTTTTTAGAGAAATTTAAGTTTACAAATACTGAAGTCATATTTATTTGGTGCTTCCTAAACTGGTTATAAGAATAAATCTCCATCATCGGCCTGTTCTACATATTCTCTATTTCCAAAATATTAGTAATATTCCACTGCACCACACAGGCAGCGGCCCGTATCTCATTAGGCAAGACTATGGTTATTAAGACAACCAGGTATGCAGGTGTGGCAGGAAATTAATATGCATGCGTCGTTTTTCTGAATGACATTTTTGTTTTCCAGAGTAAGCTATACAAGACTGTAAGCCACAAGTCTTCTCGCATTCTGAAATTATTTTCGAAATGCTAAGCTGACATATTCTATTATGTTCACTTTCTTTTTTTTTTTGGGGGGGGGGGGGGGAGTGTACTTAATTTAAGTGACATTCTGCACATTTAAATTTTTTGTGAGTGCATGCACAACTGAATATCAACATCATGTTGAAAATTTATCACAGATTTGGAAGTAATTGAAATAATCACCTTTGGCGATTAGTAGCTTTGGCAAAACGTTCTTTCCTCAGATGTCTAATAAACTTTATCGTTCTACACACATGCTTTATTCTATTATAATACAAAGGTCTTCATTATTTACAGGATGGCATGAGATACCATTTGAATAACTCCTTAGAGGTCACTTCTGGTCAAGCATTTATTGAGAATGAATGTCGAGTGTTGCCACCTAGAGATCATTTTGCCCAAATATGTTAATACAATGTGAAGAAGGATCAATCAGTTACTGTGAGCAAATAACTGACCTTGTGATTTCCTTTTATGCAAAATACACATTCTTAAGTTCTCATATATATACATGTATGTGTTTCAAGTTTCATGTGGCCAGTCAATGCACAGTAAGGTTACAGTTCTGACATAAAAAGTACGCACAGAGACACACAGGCATGAAGATTACAATACTCTGTCGTCCTTCAAGCTGATGGGGTAAAACCCATGAAAGATGTAATGGAGCCATGAAAAAAATGCACACAGCCCAAACACAAGTGGTGACTCCAACACCATAACAAAATATTCCATAAAACCAAAGTATAAAGCTCCACAGACATAGAATGTATGTGACAGTGACACAAAAGCTGAACACATGTACACATATACATATGTACAAAAGCAATGGATCAGCCCGCCAACTTTTGAAATGTACGTACCATCTCTCCTCCTCCCTACATTGTCCATCATTAAATAGAGAACACATGACCACCATTTTGAATCACGTACTGACATTAAATACATCGACCTGCACAGCATCTCAAGTTCATCTTCCTTACATAACATCTGAGGCTTGCTTTCTCGCTGCCTCTGCTGTTAAGACGGATATCACACGTACATTTTAGGGTATAGTGGGGAGATTTTCAACATACGAAGCCAAACAGCAAGCTTTGTAGGCAGTTACCCAGATGCAGTTACATCAAAATATCGTGATGCCTTTAGTTATCTTGCATGGTGTACAGGTAAAGCCATGTTTGACCCTTGCAGTCCTAAGACATGATATTATATTGGATTTGACCCTTTAACACTCAAATCTGCCTGCATGTAATTTGTCATTAGTGACATATAAAAAATGCCAACTTAATTTCACTTTGATGGCAGAGGGGGTCAGATGAAAATTGCATGCTGTTTTCACTCACTTTAATGTGGACATCAAAGGACAGCTTCCCAACCATATAGCAACCATTTTTATCAAGTGTGCAACAATATTTGGGAATCTACTTGGCTGCAACTGAAGTTACCTACATGCATATGTGTTTTTTCCCCATTTATTTCAATTATTGAACATGAGCACAAAAGCATTTCAACACACTATCAGGCTTAACAGACCCTTTTATATGTGGAGTCCAGAGGACAACACTTGAAGGTGTCATTTGCATATGATTTACTCATTTATGTATTATTAAATTCTTTTTGAAACTTTTATGATGCAAAGGACCAACTTTAAGCAAATAATCACCCCCCCCCCCAAATGTTGCCACTATTAGAATTCCTCTGTAACTTAAATCTAATTAAAAAAGCAATCAGAGATTGCTGTATAAATGCCCCTCACCTCATTAATACCCTTACTAATCACAGGTTTCGTTTTAAAATAGGCTATCACTGTGACCCAGATACTTGACCTAGTGACCTAATTTATATATGATACACTCCTGTGTCCAGATACACAGGTGTGTAAAGTTTCACGATTCTATGTAAAAGGACAACAGAAATACAGCCCAGACATGAAGTGGAATGTACTTTTACATGATTATATCAATGTGACCCAGATACTTGACCTGGTGACCTAGTTTTGATTCATGATACACCTTTAGATCAAGATACATGTGTGTGTGAAGTTTCATGAAACTAAGTTAAGTGGTAAAGGAACTACAGCCTGGACACAATTTTACAACGATATGTCACTGTGACCCAGATACTTGACCTAGTGACCTACTTTGGCACATGACACACCCTTATATGTAGATGCATCTGTGTGTAAAGTTTCATTAACCTGAGTTAAATTATGATAAAGGAATTATAGCCCGGACATGATTTTATAAGAATATGTCAATGAGACCCAGATACTTGACCTAGTGACCTACTTTTGGTACATTACACACCCTTATATCCAGATGCACCTGTGTGTAAAGTTTCATTAATCAAAGTTGAAGGACAAGTGAATTATAGCCTGGACGCGAAAAGCGGATGGATGGACAAGTCATGGAAAAAGTGATTACTATTATATGCCCCTCCTCTCGTAGGAGGGGGGGCATAATACAAGCCCAATAAAATGCTTTAATTTGGAAACCATTGATGTTTTTCCACTGATAATGAAATGATTGAGGTCTGTACATGTACATACCACTGCTGTCTCTGTCCACCACCTTCATGACATGATTAATGAGGTCCTTGTTGGTTCCCACGTCAATACCCATGGCAGCAGAAACCAGCAACATCAGCTCCTTCGTGTTTAAAAATCCATCACGATTCTCATCCAGCAGGTCAAACATCTCCTACAAAATTGCACACGATTAAAGATCATACAATAATATTCAAGTCTATCATGAGGAAGAAGCTGTATCTAAATGAAAAATCCTATAAAAAGAACTTATTATCGATTCACACAAATGACTGCAATTAATATGATGAAATAATGAAATGCAGTGGTTGGCATGCACCAACACACTGTTTCATGTTTGAAAATGAAATAAAGAGAATAGCCTGGTAGGCCTATCCTGCCTGCCATGTGATGCCTTTCTCTGTCAGTGATCACAGTGCCACCTGGTGTGATGGAGGTGGCTGACAGCCAGGTTACCTTTTCTGTTATCTTTCAAGTGTCATTGACTGTGTATTCATGTAATATGATTTGTGTGTTTCTTGTTACATTCTTGCAGTATCTTGCAGCATATTGTTCAGTATTGTATCAGCATTAAAATTTGCTTGATTGTAATTATATTGCTAATGTCAGAAGGATGTGAATATAATACAACTCTCGGGCAGGACATCCAATCCATGTCCACATTAAGCGTCTGGTTCGCCAGTGAGCTGACAAAATCTTTCAAGTGTGTACCATCATTACCAGCCTGAAGTTGATCATTCTCCTCTTAAGTACCAATTCCATGCCCAGGTCTCATACCAATATTCATGTTAGCTTGTTCAGTGCTAGTGGTGCAGTTCCCCGTGTGGTAGAAAGGAATTTAATATTTAGCCCTTTCCTGGTCTGACCCACACTGAGTTGATAACTTTCCTTGGCATGTTATTTTGACCTGCCTCAGGTACAATTTTCATTCAAGATGTTTTCTATCAACAAGAACTTCTACTAAAAATATTGAAGATAGCAACACTTTTCATCCCAGGCTTTTGGGTAGTTTGAGTGAAGTACGATTCAATTCATTATGAAAATAGGCTGTGTACAAGTACATGTATTGCATGCATTTTAACTCTATCAGTGCCAAGTATTGGACTGAGTCAACAGCTTTCCTCGGGGTGCATTGCACCCAAAGCGCACCAAGGAAAGCTGTTGACCCAGACCATTATGTGAATGAAAGGTCTATTCAGAAGGAAATAAATCTAGAAACCTTATTATTATTATAGAGCACAGTTTGTCTTAAGTGGTGTGACTTTATTTGCAGTTGACATTGAAAGAGCGGAAGTCTGAAGACAGCAGTCTCTGCATTACTTTATAAGTCACCCTCCAGCTGCTCCACAGCAACTGCAGCATAACCTAACAAGTCATGTACAGAGCAGGCACCGAGGCCTTTCCTGTAATGTACAGAGCCCACACTGAGGCCCTTACTGTAATGTACAGAGCTCACATTGAGGCCCTTACTGTAATGTACAGAGCCCACACTGAGGCCCTTACTCTAATGTACAAAGCCCACATCGAGGACCTTACTGTCATGTACAGAGCCCACACTGAGGTCCTTACTGTAATGTACAGAGCCCACACTGAGGTCCTTACTGTAATGTACAGAGCCCACATCGAGGACCTTACTGTAATGTACAGAGCCCACACTGAAGCCCCTACTGTAATGTACAGAGCCCACACTGAGGTCCTTACTGTAATGTACAGAGCCCACACTTAGGCCCTTACTCTAATGTACAGAGCCCACACTGAGGCCCTTACTGTAATGTACAGAGCCCACACTGAGGTCCTTACTGTAATATACAGAGCCCACATCAAGGTCCTTACTGTAATGTACAGAGCCCACACTGAGGCATTACTGTAATGTACAGAGCCCACACTGAGGTACTTACTGCAATAGACAGAGCCCATATCAAGGCCCTCACTGTAATGTACAGAGCCCACATTGAGGCCTTTACTGTAATGTACAGAGCCCACATTGAGGCCCTTACTGTAATGTACAGAGCCCACATTGAGGCCTTTACTGTAATGTAACTGTAGGCCTACATGTATTGTGAACATTAGATCCCACAGCTTGTTAAATCTTAAGGGCTATCACCAGCTTGTAGAAATAAAATTGGGGCCACAGTAAAAAGATTTCCACTCAGCACATTAGTTGTAAATGAGGTTTTAACTAATACCATATAATTGAAAGCAGACTATTACAATCAGTTTTGGGTAGAATGTTTCTTTCCACATAGTTATAACAATGATTTATTAAGGAATATGTTCAGGCATAGACACTGATTGGATTGGTTATTGAGCAAGGAGAGATCGGATTGTACTACCTTTTTTTTAAATATTACACAGAACACAAAAGATGTTGTATTGTGTTGCTCCTGTTTCTGTAATGACCAGGTGACCATGAGCACCTCCATATAAACATAGTGTGTGGTCTCTATACGTAACGGTGGGCAGTGATGTAATATGCCATTTTGGCTTCTTATCCTGTGCAGACAGTGATGTAATACACGAGTTGAAGCTACTTAATCTGGTGGCAGTAATATAATAGGCCAGTTTGGACTACTTACTCTGTAGGCAGTGACATGATAGGCCAGTTTGTCTACTTACTCTCTAGACAGTGCCATAATAGGCCAGTTTGGACTACTTACTCTGTAGGCAAGGACATGATACACCAGTTCAGGCTACTTACCCTGTAGGCAGTTACATAATAGGCCAGTTTGGGCAGGTTCAGTTCTAATGGTTCATCAGCAGATGTATATCTGCAATCAGAATAGTCTCATCAGCAAATTATTTTTCTATATGCTACAGTGTAAACGGGCTATTAATGAAAATGCCTTGAAAAGAACAAAAATTACAATATATTCATAATAATTGGTGCTTTATGTTACAATTTAGTGGAAGATGGAAATAGATTGATAAATTTGAATATTCAGGTAATTAGCTACACTAAATTGCACCATGATGCAAACAAGTCTGTTACAAATCATTTTGTATACAATCCAGATAATAAGATATGATTTTTGTACTAACAGACATTCAAAACATGTTTTCCAGAAGGTATGAGTGAGTAGTGCACAAAAGTAAATTATGACAAAATTTTTTATTCAGCCAAGCTAGATACTTATATAATCTTCTCTTATATCATGTTGATGTAACAAAGTAACTCAATTCATGACTTTGTTAAAAATTATCGCTGATTTACGTAAGTTATGATTGATGAATTGTTTAAGCACTCTATGAAACATGCTGCATTTAATATTTCAGTACTAGGCTAAAGTTACTTTTTTTCATTAAACCAAACCTCATTTCTGGTGATCTCTTGACTCACTTTTTGCCAGAGAGTTTATCGTTGAGGGCAGCCACAGTCACAAACTCCCTCTCATCTACAGTACAGTCCTTGTTCAGATCAAAGATCTACAAATGATGTACGTGAAGGTTATAAGGTCATGAATCAATAAATTATACATTATACAAATATATATTTTTGCCAATGTTACAACTTTTACACAAAAAATTTACATTATTTTTGATCCATCTATGTTTTATGCTGTTATTTTCTAAAAAGTCCAAAATTATCTAATCTCAAAAATAGTCTGAAGAGAAAAATCAGGACTGTTTGATCCTCTCCTGTATCCACCATCCATGCCACACACTTTGTGTGCCTGGTTTGGTTACTTCATTCCCTTGTATATACACTCAGCTATTTTTTCCTGAATGGTTGAAGATATATTCTGCTACCAAAGAAAACCAGTGGCTTTGATAAGGTTTCTTTGAATGTACATGTAACTCAATGTTATGGTCTCTTGGCCATTGACTTTTAAACACAAAGATTTCTTGAAATATTGTGGATATGTATGTGCATACAAACCCTTAAGTGAAATCTAACATAACTTAATTTTTCAAAGATGTTTTAAAATGAGCATTTTATGGTAAAATGGCTCACTATGCATAGATGATACCTGCAACTGTACTTACCCATTTTGAAAAACTAATAGTACCACCTTAAAATATTGTCATGTTTGTGTTAACATTTCCTTTTCTTTTCAATTAAAGAAACAAATACTGTGTGCTTTTTTAATCCAATAAGAATTTACAGCTTTGCCTATCAATACAGTGAAACCTGTTTTGAGAGACCACTGTGAGGAAAGACCACCTGTCTTTTCAGACCATCTTTACCATGTCCCTTTTGCCATCTTTCCCATGTTATTGCACCTCTACTGAAAGACCACCTACCTTATGGGACCACTTTTTGCCCTGTCCTAGGGGCGGTCTCTCAAAACAGGTTTTACTGTACCACATAAAATTGGGAGACGAAGAAGACAGAACACTTTGCATACCCTCATAAAGTACTGCAAGTCTTGATCTGTTGCCCCTTCAAACATACTGGCGTGCAGCTCTCTGCGTGTGACATATCCTCGGCCACTCACATCTAGCTGTTGGAATTTTTTACCCAGATTCACCTGTTGCTGTGGAGTGATGAACGTGTACGCTTCTGGAACCTGAAGCACATGGACAGATTGAAGCCATAATCATCGGAGCACTTTCTACTTTCTGCAATAAAATGGTTAACTAGGACTGCGGTCGCTGAAAGATTGTATACTGGCTCTGCACACACATATGGGTACTGTAACTTTTCAAATGAGGTCAGGTCGCCATAATGTAATCAGGTCAAGAGATGGTGTCAATTAATTTACATAATTTTGAGTTTCATGTGACCAGTGAATCATGAGATATTTTGCTCACAATGATTCTGCTAGTGATACACAGATGAAAACAGTATACCCAGTATACCTTCCGCCACCTCCCCCCCCCTCCAACTTCTTGGGGGGGGGGGGGTAATAAAGTAGTGAAACTAAATATGGTTTTGTGACAAGATTCCCTGACAAAAGAGCTTCATGTTTATAGCCGTGTAACTAGAAGCAAAAACTCACTCTTTCAGTTTGACAAGAGGCTACATTTATAGTGTAACGTGTTAAGCATGGCTCATGCACCAGTGTAATAGGACATATTCACATTAACTGGCATCCTGTGCTGCCACCTAGGCTGCAGCAAGGAACTTGACAGGGAGAGGGCAGATTCATCAAACAAGCCAAATGAGATTCTGTGGTAAAAGTAACAACTTGAGAAAGCAAAAAAGCTTACAAAAATTAATTCACAAAGTATTAAAACATACACTAGTCTATCAATATTTAGAAAGTTTAATTTGTTTGGTAGAAAAAGTCTTATTTCTGGATGGTTAAGTAACATAACTGGCATAAGTACCCTCACCATGGTGGAGGCATAGATCTGTTGCCAAATTACTGAGGGAACCAGAGCAGGTCTGTCATTAAATATGAATACCTCCTTTTTTAGTATTTGTGTCTTTTTGCCCAGAACCACTTCCTAGTAGTCATTACCCTATTCCACAGTCCGAACTCTTTACTCTCCATAAGCTAACCTGTCCCTGTCTAACCTATACACATACGGAAGTACTATTGTTCATATTGCACACGTTCCTCTGTAAAATTTTGACATAGGCTGTATTAGCCCAAATAAATTAAAGGGTCTTCAGCGGGTAACTACTCAACATGTTTCGGAGCCTTTTACCCTTATGACAGACTTTGCCCACATTTCAAAAATTCCAGTTATTACATTGTATCTTACCCTAGTAATGTAATTTGCAATTAAGACAGCTGTACTTATTCATGGAAAATGTAACAAACTCACAATCTTTACACTGCTGACCTTAATTTAAAGTTAAAATTGATGAGCAAATTGTAAATTGGCACAATGAGATATGCCACTTTTACAATTTAAATACAAGAAAAGGAGAGTGTGTTGAGAGAAAAGAGAGGAGGGGGGAAATGTGTATTTCTGTACGGGCATACTGGGACATGGGAGGAAGTGTGTAAAGGGTGTTTCCGTACGGGCATTCTGGGAAATGGGAGGAAGGGGGGGGGGGTTAAAGGGTATTTCTGTATGAGCACTCTGGGAGATGGGAGGAAGGGGGTCAAGGGTATTTCCATACTGGCATACTGGGACATTATAGTTTTGGTAGCAGCATACAGGAAAAGCCCTCTTCATATTGCACATTATTTTGGAACATTTTAATTTTTGTTATACATTGTACTGGGGCAAAATTATTCCCTATACCGGGGTATACTGGGACCCCCACCCAACCCCTCTCCAGGACAGGCTGAGTACCTTGACATCCCCACGTGTCTCTGGGCTGTCCTGCAGCACTGGCTCCAGATACTGAGTTTTGCTTCTGAAGATCATCCTCTTTTTCTCCCTCTCTTCTGTGTCTTCACCCCCGGGGAGGACCTCTGAAAAATTAAATCATAAACATACTTGTGTCCTAAAACAAAATTTACACCTTGTCTGCTGATCTCTACAACATAAATCATAAACATACTTGTGTCCAAAACCAATTTAACACTTTGTCTGCTAATCTGTACAAAAGTTGCACTAATCTTAATCATAACAATGATCGACTATTTCAGATTCCTAAGACACAAAGACCTTTCCTTCAAGAACCGACATACCATCAGACTATACTTATATGTACAGTAATAAAACCTCCCCAGCTAGCCATTAGGCCCATCAGGCTATTGGAGGTGTGGCCCTATAACCTGAACATAAATGTGCCAAGGTTATAGTGCCGTGATGAGAGGTAGTCTCATGGCTCAGACAGCCAGTGTGGGTGGTTTTATTTTTATTCTGCGCTTGATAGGAACAACAACCTCGTATTTTCATATTTCAAAAACAAAGCTACTCAAATTTGTTTTTAAATTGTTCTTTCATTCTTCAGCCAGTTCCTGAGTACTGCACATGCACAAATTTTTGCTCTTCCAGGACCATGTAATGAGGTCACACTCCAAAACATAAACTTTGGCAGTGAGTACATCACTTGAGCTGGTGCAGAGTAGAGTTTTCCTCATATTACATATTGGAAGGATGTTGAGCGGCAATCCTTGGCACCAGTGAGTAGGATGGACCTGGTGAAAATGATGAGCACCTTATTTTAACCCTTTCCCCCTTCAATTAAGACTGAGTCAACAGCTTTCCTTGGCATGGGTTGGGCACTAAGTGCCCAACCCATGCCAAGGAAAGCTGTTGACCTGGGACATGTGATCTTGATAAGTTTCATGTACATTTCTCAATCAAATTGTTTTTCATACCTGTTGAAATTAGTTGAAAACACTGAAGCAGACGACATTTGACCACCAGCCGGTTTTGGCCGGTTTGAGGGGGAAAGGATTTATAACTGTACTAGGTGGGCCGTATTTGCCAATTTTATGGATGAAAGTGAGATGCTGTTTGCTGGATAGGCCTATTATAGGCATTCCTGTGACATACATAGTCAAACATGAAGCTTGTCCATGCCTAATGAGATAGTGGCTTTCAAAATCTGTGCTACCTTATAATCTTTTTTGATGATGCTCTTCATAGCTTAGGCATGGTGACAGCATATATATTTGGGCTGATTACTGTTTAGTATATTCTTAAATTAAACTTCACATACACAGCACAATGCTGATTAACACTGCTGAGGACAGTCATAGATCTGCGTTGAATTAAATGTTACACGGTAGCATAGAAAATGTTTAAACACTAGGTAGTATGGATTTTCAACAACCAATCACAAACTGCAGGGGTAGTACCAAGGTAGTATGGCACAACAGACTAACTAGTCTGCACCAAGGTAGTATGGCACACCAGACTACCTAGTCTGTACCAAGGTAGTATGGCACACCAGACTAACTAGTCTGTACCAAGGTAGCATGGCACACCAGACTAACTAGTCAGTACCAAGGTATTATGGCACACCAGACTACCTAGTCTGCACCAAGGTATAGTATGGCACACCAGACTACCTAGTCTGTACCAGGATAGTATGGCACACCAGACTACCTAGTCTCCACCAAGGTAGTATGACACACCAGACTACATGGTCTGCACCAGGGTAGTATGACACACTAGACTACATAGTCTGCACCAGGGTAGTATGGCATACTAGACTACATAGTCTGCACCAGGGCCCTGTTTAAGGTAATACAGGTACAAGTACAGAATAGACAACAAAAGAATTGTCCAGGTCAACAGCTTTCTGTGGGACTCAGGATACATTGCACAACAGTATGTGGTGAGGCAAGCTGTTGACTTAATCTACAATGCTGCCCTGAAAGAGTTCAGTGCAGCATTTTAAGCATTTTGGTGACCAAAATGAAAATAATGTTTTTGTTTTTTCCAATGGATTCAGGCAAATTTGGGTTCTGTTGCAATGTTGGCAAAGGTAAAAGTCCTGGACTGTGATTGGCTAAAGCCCAAGATTAATCTGTAGCTACAAATGCAGGGCTAGATGCTGTTTTTCCAGCAATTTGATGCATACATATGAAATGCGACAATAAAATTTCAGTGCAGTGAAACCTTGTTATAATGAGGACAATAAAAGTATCAGTACAGTGAAACCTTGTTATAATGACGTCAATAAAATATCAGTACAGTGAAACCTTGTTATAATGACGACAATGAAATATTAGTGCCGTGAAACCTTGTTATAATGATGACAATACAATATCAGTACAGTGAAACCTTGTCATAATGACACCATCTGTTACCTGCAAGATGTATCAGTTATCTGAATATGTCACATAAGTGAGTCAAAGAGCAAAGGATTATGACTTTTATGTTTATCAAAACTTGTATTGTAAAGTGGGTATGTCGGCTACCTGAGCATCATTATGATGAAGTTTCACTGTACACAAATCAGTCTGCTCAGCTCACCACAGAAGTTTTCATTGTCCCACTCCAGATTGACGTCCACCTGTTGATCCAGGTCGTCCCAGGTCACCAGCTTTTTCTGCTGTCTCTCTCCTTGGTTGTCGCTAAAGCTCACCCTCAGTGCACTGAGGTACATCAACAGGGCAAAATTAACTCTTTCAGTGCCAATCACATCTAAAGTCAATCTATTAAAGTCAAACTAGTCTGAATTATCATTAGGATCTCAGATTTGTATTCCTGGCAAAAAGACCTTTCGTTCAAGTACCAGCATGCCTCTAGTTCAAGAGAAAATATCTCAGGTCAACAGCTTTTCTCGACGCATTGTGCCCAATGCGTGCCAAGAAAAGCTGTTGACTCAGTCCAAAATTTGGCACTTAAAGAGTTAAGTTATTACCCTATCAGTGCCCCTGTCCTCTTAAGTGTCCCTCCCACATCTAAATCCCAAAACAATGGGACAAATTACAATGTTTACTGCTAACCCTTTCCCTTTGAATGAGGAACAAGTCAATAGCTTTCCTAGGTGTGGGTTGGGTGCTTAGTGCCCAACCCATGTCAAGGAAAGCTGTTGATCTATGGTATATTATGTTGATAGGTTTCGGGTACAATTTTCATCCAACTTTTTTATCAGTGTGGAGAGTGTGATGGTTTGTATTTATCAAAATACAAAGAAGTGGTTTATTATGACATTAGTAAAGACATAATGAATCTGTAAATGACTCAACTTAGGTACATCACATATGCATCATATTTTATCAGTGACCATAGAGTCACTCATAAAATTACCAGTTTCCAGCCATTGACTTTTATTTACACGTCCAATGGTTTGTCAAGGAACTTGGTTAGAATCACATTACAGCTGTGAAAAATCGTCCAAATGGGAAGGTTATTTCTAAACCTACATGTAATTGAATGCCATTTGTAATTCAAAGACCAATGCAATACAACATCAGGCTCTCATAGGTCATTTCACATAAATTATGATAATGTTGAACTGATGACATGCAAATGTATACACAAATATGTACCATCTAGTGGCTATCAAATTACTTCAGAATTCCTTTTGAACACAATCTTTTACCAGTTGTAAAATTTCTGTTTTCATTTTATAACCCTATTCCTCTTAATCAGCACAGTTGCCCTTATAAGCTCCCCCCACCCCCACCACCACCATCCCACCCCACCTTTTTCCACCCAGGTGGACTGCTGGCAGTACCCTACAGAGTACAGTGCTTGTGGGCAGGAGTGAATGCTGAACTAACCTTCATTTCAAAACACTCTGGGACAACTGTGAATTCCTTTTTTCAACCTTTCATGTGACCAAACTAATTCTCTATCTGTACAGTGTGCTCAAGTGCTTAACAGGTACTTGAATTGATAACTAACACGGTATTTAGAAAATGGGAAACTTAAAACCAGACCATTTTCAAAGTCTTCTCATTCAAATTTCTGACCTGGCTTGCAATAAGCACTCCCAACTAAATCATTAAGATTTTAGCCTACTTCGCACCCAGGCTGCTAATTAGGAGGAATCAGTAACTTTGATGATCTAAAGTCATGAATTCATGCAACTCTGTGTATATATCCAGAACCGTCACCATGGAGCACAGTTTGCTCAGAAGGCAAAGGTGATTCAAGCATTGGACAAAAAGGATACTGCACTGTACTTTATCTGGCCAGTATACAATACAGTACTTACAAATCTTTCCCATACTTTATCAGACCAGTATACAATAGAGTACCACTTACCTATCTTTCGCAGGTTTGAATCCATCTCTCTTCACATGAATTGGTTTAATTTTCTGCTTCTCTGAAGTGGCCTCAGACTGGCCCCCAAGGCTGTCTTGTCTCAGCTGAACATCATCCCCAGATTGCTCCTTATCATTCCTGGGATGACTCACACCTGGGCCTGAGTGAGATTGATCACTGGAAATATCTTCTTCCTGTCTTTCTGTGTCATGTGTGACTTGGGTCCCTGGGTCTGTGACACTGTCCTCTATTGCACTTTCTTCCTCTAAGTCTCGCCTTACTTCCTCATTCTCTACACTTTTAAGTCTTGCCTCAGTACTGCTAGCACCAACACCTGTCATATCTCCCTCACCTGAAACACCTTCTTGATTGCTGGCACCAGAATCATGGTGATCAGCACCTGAATCATGGTGTCCAACAACTGAACCATGAAGTTCAGCAACAGAACCATGATGTTCAGCATTAGAATCATGGTGTTCAGCAATAGAACCATGATATTCAGCACCAGGGTCATGATGCTCAGCACCAGACACTTGGCCTATAGACAACTCCTGTTGCTCAGACTCCCCGGGTAAAGTGCCAGACTCCAAATTCTGAGATATCAAAGCTTCAGCACTTTCCCCCTCTGCATACTCCAACTTCACATCTTTTTCAGTCACTTCCTCATTACCCTGACTATTGGTATCTTGGTGTTCATTGCTTTCTTTGGCTTTTTTGTCTTCTGTCGCAGTAGCGCCCCCTGCTGACCCTACCTCCAACCCTTCCACCTCAGCAGCCAGTATCTGCGAGTTGACCCAGTCACTGTGACTGGTGGTGGAGCCACCAGCCGTTGCCTCGGAGTCATGGACATTAAATTTGTCTCTTAAGTCAGTCAATTTTGCATTTGCCAGAGGGTGGTCATCTAAGTTATGCTCACTGTCAATGTCCTGGAAATAAATTAAATTTAGCAATACATGTACGTGTAATATGCCAATTTCCTTTGTGCCACTGACAAAGAGCAGAAATCTACAGGATGCCTTATCATACAGCATGCAGTGTTGCCAACCCTCCCGGAATTTTATGCTGAAAATACTTGAAAAAGTGTGGATTTTTGACAATTTTGAGTCACCTCCCGGAATTTCATCAATATTTCCCTTTTATACTACATATTAATTGATCAATCTCCCGTGATTTTACTTTTTATCTCCCGGATTTTAAGTTTAGCAGGTTGGCAACACTGAGCATGTACACCATTATCCATTAATCACAGCTGCTTTTATTCTCAAAAGCTTAAGAATACAGACCAGAGGATGAAGTTGTCCTCCTGTAATAAGCGATGTTATACTTTCCTACACCAAGTATTTAAGTCATGTTCCATATTTGGAAAATGGGCCGATTTAGCAACAAGTTGCATTGTGTATCAAAGCCATTAACCTGCCCACGCCCTCTCTGGAATTAAACATGGTATTGACATTGGTTCATAGTTTGCATTAGAAGAAAAAACTTTCAAACATTTCTTGGTCTTGTTTCAATCATTTCAAACTTGAAGCTATAATTACTAGATAAACATAAAACTGGCCTTGTTGAAAATACTATTTACCTGACTGGCCTTGAAGATAATACTGTTTACCTGATTGGCCTTGTTGAGAATACTGTTTACCTGACTGGCCTTGTTGAGAATACTATCTACCTGACTGGCCTTGTTGAGAATACTATTCAGCTGACTGGCCTTGTTCCTGTAGCAGGTGACTCCTTATGTTTTACACTCAGAGTAATCTACTTCACATACCCAGACGGATAAACAGTATTCAGAACGTCATCATTTTAATAATATTGTATTATGTACAAACATTCACTTCTTATGTATCCTACAACTGTGTACTTATATGTCAAGAAACATAATGCTTCATTGCAAAAGTGCAGCATCAATTACCACAAAAAGAAAAAAAAAAAAGACTAAATCAAGTTAAATTTTTCAATATTTTCACAGAAACACTGCTTCTCCGATGAACACAATTTTGCTTACTAGTATTTCAGCATACCTTTTGGTCTTGATTAACAGTCATGGAAGTTGTGTCCGGTTTGGATTGCATTTCTGCATCCTGCTCTCCTCCTGTGTCTATTGATGAGGAAGAAAATCACGAAAATGAACACTCTTGAATGATAATAATAAACACTCAGATGTCTCATTGGGTACCATACATTTACAAAAAGTATGATCCAATATTCAATGTGTAGACTTATGTATGAAGAACAGTTACACGTTTATTGTAGAATTACAGTAAAATCTGTCAAACTGATCACCTCTAATGTTCCAAAAGTCTTTTTCCGCCTCATTTTTTTTCTTTTTTGCTTACATTGCATTTAGTTGTCAAACATACTAAATTAACTCATTCTCATGTCATTCAATATGCTGTGGCCAGACTGACTGTGATTTTGGTGCCATTGAACAGATTTCATATTTAACAAGGGCTACAGAAGAAGAAACAAATGGATTTCCATGGGTAGAGATTGCCTAAAATAGCCCAACTTTGTTGAAAACTCCAGAAAGTAAAACCCCATGGTGCCGGTACCTGCAAAGTGCTTGACAACTATGCAAGCCCTACTATGTATGATTTTTGCATAAACAAGCAAGGAATGCAAAAATCAGACCTAAACAATAGTCATGTTGGTAGTACAAAACAAAAGCCCACAGGAGCACAAGCAGAGAGACTTTGTATAAGTAAATATCCCAACCAAGGTTTTTACCACTGTCTTGCACCGAACCCACACCAAGCTAAGCTGTTGCCTCATGCTATTATTACAGGTCATATCTATAATTTCTCAGCTAAATGTGTTTTCAATACTGCTACGGCCCGGATAAACAAGGCCTCAAGACCGCGACCTCTCTCTTGACCACACTTGTCGGCAAGGAGAAGGCCTCAATTGTCATACGACAAGAGAAAAACTACAAAATCTGATACGGAAAAAAGAGCAACATCAAAATGCGGACATAGATCACCATTTTCTGGCCATTGGGGCGATGCGGCGAGTAGACACTCCCACTCGCACCCAGGGATCGGGGAACCCCCGGGTCTCAAACCGAACAGACCAACCGAGCACCAACCGCACGGCAAACAAACGGAGGAAAGTTTACCAACCCCAGAGACAGAGGGAAAGGAGCCATTTTCCCCAAAACAGGGGCAACAGAAACAGGTCTCTTCCCAGGGGATCTCCGAACTTCTCATTGAGTCGGAGTCAAACAGACGCTCTCACTACACTGTTGGAAAGTCTGGCGAAAAACAACAACCGCAGCAACACCTCCCGTCAACATGGACGAGGGAAAGGTCACGGGTCCAGGAGATATTAACCGATCACTCATTGAACAGTGACAATAATTATTGTTGTGTTGGTTCATCATTGGAAGTTTCTGCAAGTTCATGTTTCAAGTTGGACATTGATGTTTCAAGTTCAAAACCCAAGAACTTTTCAAAAACTGTTCCCACACCCGTGGCTGCACAGGACACATTAAAAGGATGCCACACAGGCAACTCAACTCACCAGGACACTTCTTTGCCTCTGGTAAGTGCCACAGTCAAACACCCTTTTAACATCCACTCTGAGAGTAAAGTTGATAACATACATTGCTTCAGTTTGAACAATTCAAATAATGTGAACAGGGTCCTAAATGATGTTTTAGTCCCCAATAACACAGTAGTCAACCTATCTGACTACACACTTTCAGAATCAGAAATAAATGTTCTCAAAAAAGGTCTAAACTTTAGCCCCACACCAAGAGAACCTGACATGGGTGAAATAAACTCAGATTTTGAAAGATTCTTTAGAACTCTGAAACTCAAATGTTTTTTTCATAACATTTCAGAGACTCAAACCCCCACTAACACAGAGAGGGTACAAGAAACTTCCATTCTTCCAAATCATGAACAAAATAGCAGTTCACTTCACTGTGAATTCAAAATACCAAGCTCATTCACACCCACAGAGGCGGATCTAGCAGATCCCAGTCTTGAAGCATTTTGTAGAAACATGATTTGGCAAAGTTCCAACCGTGCATCCCCAAGTCAGACAATCTGACAAGGGATGAAAGATTAGGTCTTAAACAACTTAAGACCAACCAACACATAGTGATCAAGAAAGCAGATAAAGGTTCGGACATTGTTATACAGAACACTTCTGATTACATTGAAGAAGCAAAAAAACTTTTATCTAATAAAGACCACTATGCTAAGATGGAGTCAAACCTGACCCCATTGCACAATGAAAAAATACTGATGGCACTCAAAGATATGCTACAAAATAATAGCATAAATTCTAAGTTGTACAATTATTTGTACATCTCAGAACCACGAGTTCCCAGTTTATATCTCCTGCCTAAAATACACAAAGGGGTCCTACCACCACCAGGTCACCCCATCCTAAGTGCAAATGAATGCCCCACAGAAAGAATTTCTGCACATGTGGACTTCTTTCTGAAACCCATAGTGAAAACTGTTCCCAGTTTCATCAAAGATACCACAGACTTCATAAAGAAAATTGAAGCATTAGAACCACTACCAGAAAACACACTTCTGGTCACTTTGGATGTACAGTCTCTGTACACCAATATTCCTACCTCCGAAGGCTTACGTAGTGCAGCCAGAGCTCTGTTACACAACAGGGACCCCCAAGACAAACCTAGCATCACAGAACTAATCCATTTGTTAAGATTAGTTTTAACCTGCAACAATTTTGAGTTCAATGGGGAGCACTACTTACAAATTTCAGGGACGGCCATGGGGACTCGAGTAGCCCCATCTTTTGCCAACCTTTTCATGGCCGAGCTGGAACAAAACCACCTCCTTAAATTTCCACTACAACCTCTTGTGTGGTGGAGATTCATTGATGACATCTTCTGTATATGGACATATGGAGATGTCAGCTTACAGGAGTTCATCACACACTTGAACTCCTGCCATTCGACGATTAAGTTCACTGCAGAACATTCACGTACAGATATTAACTTCCTTGACACCACTGTCAAGCTAGACTGACAACGGAGAGCATACACTACTCTCTACATGAAACCTACAGATACACACATGTATCTACACTACAGGTCAGCACACCCGAAACATTCTATCACTGGGGGTCCCTATAGTCAACTTCTAAGGGTCAAGCGCATTTGCTCTAGGCCTGAAGATTTTGAGAACAATGCTCAAAAAATCCTCAATTTTTATCAGCTCAGAGGCTACCCCATAGAACTGTTAGAGGAATGCAAAGCAAAAGTGGATGTCTTGAACAGAGCACAGCTACTGGCGCCCCATCCAGAACAGGAAATCACAGATCAGCAAAACTTCTTTCTGGTCACGAGATACAACCCATCCCTTCCCCCAATAAAACGAATTATCCAAGACAATTGGAAAATTCTAGAGCCTTCATGCTATGCAGCAGTGTTGGCTAATAAGGAAGTCAAGATTGGCTTCAAACGCACAATGAACATCCAAGACATGCTGGTCCAGTCGAGGATCAGATACAACCCAAACCCAGATCACAACCCAGCGATCTCGGGTAGGAAACATACGAATTCATGCAAACATACTAATTGTAAGTACTGCACTCGCCTAGTAACCACTGGACGAGCCACAAGCACACAAACAGGCAGATCTTATTCTGTCCCACAGGGAGGTTGTTGTGAGAGTTCAAATCTCATCTATCTCCTCACGTGTGACTTGCGTGATAAACAGTATGTGGGACAAACTAAACGTCCCTTATGTGACAGACTTTGGGAACATTTCCGTTACATCAGCAACCGGAACATAGACCAACCATTGGGCAGACACTTTGCCCAAGCGGATCACGATGGACTCAACATTACAGTCCACATTCTAGAGTACATCCGCACCCCTCCTCGTCTAAATCGAAGTAGACTACTTCGATTAGAGAGAGAAAAACATTGGATGCACCAGCTTCATTCCATTGAGCCATTCGGCCTCAATATCATGGGCAAATGAGCCCTTGCCTTGTCTAATGCTCAATTTTTATTGTCGCAGCTCATTTGTCCATGGTATTATCCTCAGCTCTGGCCATTGACACACCTGTGTACATGGCAAGCAGGTTAATCGTAACTAAGTACCTAAGAAACAACACCAGTTGATTTCTAATTGCCCCTACTCAGGGCATCCAGTGGACAATGGTCCAACTGGATTTTCAAGCCCAACATAACGTTGTATCAAACTACCTAGTTGGTACACTTATTGACCTCTCCTTATTTGGAGGATCACTGTTTTTCCGAACGTTTCTTTGGAATTCAAAGGCCATGGTAACATACCATAGCCAAGGCACGTCCCGTCTCCACGTCATAACAATTCATGTATATGACGTGATGACAGATAATTACGAACGCCTATAAATACGGACATCAAAACGGTTAAACCTTCAGTTCCTGACGAGTACACAAGTACACAAGTAGAACTCTAAACCTCTTCCATTGCGGCCACTAGCCCTTGTCTTAGCTCATGTAAATGTGTTTTCTATCAACATGAAATTTAAGTAACAGCTTTTAAGCAGAAAACAATTTACATCCAGGTGCTTATGAGCAACTTCAGTGGGAAAGGGTTTAACACTGTCCATATTGTGATACAAGCATTCTGGCATCCTTGCATTAATTTGTGCCCTCTAATTATAGTTTTCTACTGACAATAAATCATACAGCATGCCTAATTAGGTGTTACCTTTGCCAGCGGTCATGTCTTCTTGTGCCTCTTGACTGTCTGTCATCAGCTGTGATTCAGCTTCCTGTCCATATATGTGCAGTGTCTGGGTGTCGTCCAGACCTATGCTGACATGTCCTGGGCCTCCCAGCCTTTCACTAGGTGGTGGTTGTAAGGGTGGGGACTGTCAACGAAACAAGGAAACTTTTACTGCTCTGAAATCATTTCTGTGTTTTTAGCTGGGAATCGGTTCTTTAGGGGGAAGGGTTCATTGTCCAATTAACACCAGTGTCTCTCCCATCACATTTGTATGGTTTCTGAACATGTAAACTTCCTGACAGAACATTGGTAAGAACATATTTCAGCAAAAGTGTGCATAATTACTGACCAAAAAAAGGTTGAATATTATGGCTGTAAACTGCTTTATTAATATAATTTTCACGTGTTTAACTTTTCACAGCTTTTGTATTTTTGACATTTCACTGTAGTTTTAATTTCACTATTTTGGACATAATTCCTATTCAAACAATGTTAAAATACTATTTTACTGTGGTTTTATTTACACGGTTTTGTGCCATCAGCGAAATAAGTGAAAATAAGAATACAGCGAAATTAAAGCAATTTCCAGTATTTAAGACCCAAGGTTTAGTCCCAAATGAACACTGATTCTTGGTATATTAATTGGTCCAACTCAAATGGCGTAAAGAGCCAATAATTTCTCAATTTGTTGGCTTGATACAGGATCCCTTTATGGTTATCATACTGGCTCTTTAACGCTTTCTTCCTCAAACCAAACCAAACTGGCTGGAGGGAAAACATCATCTGCTTCAACGATTTTTCCATTGATTTTAGGGTTTACAAAAAAAGATGAATGATCCTCGTGGAGGAGACCTATCAGAACAGCACGCTTCAGGTCAACAGTTTGACCTTGAAGTGTGCAGGGCACTTAGCACCACACTCATCCCCAGGACAGCTATTGACTCATCTTTAATTTACGGGGGTGAGGGCCAGAAGCTTTGATGCATAATGCAACAGCAGTGTAGGTAACTTGCCCCATGTAAGCCATGTAAGGAGTTTAAAAAAAAACACTTAAAATATATAACTTTTCCATGAACCTTCCCTTTCGAATAAAGACCAAGTCAACAGCTTAATTACCTTGGAGTTAGGTAGGTACTTTGTGTCGAACCTATCCCAGGGAAAGCTGTTGACCTGGGACATGCAATTCCAGCAGGGCTCAGGCACAATTCTCATTCATTTTTGAACAGTAGAATTTATTAAAAATCAAGCAAGCCAACATTTTACCTCCTGATTTTGGCCAGTGTCACCCAACCCCCACCCCACCACTACCACCAGCACTGCAGGTCAAACAGCTGCTTTAATTATTTTTTTAAAATAAATTTTTGGTGTATATGAAAAAGAATTTGAGTAAGAATTGTAGATGAGTACCGTCTGAATAGCACAAATACCCCAAGGAAAGCTGTTGATTAAATCTACGTACATGGGGTAAAGGGTTAAGGAGCAAAGAGTTCATTACAACATGCACAAATATGTGTAACTTTTTGTAAAAGTATGACCGACGGGTTCATGCGAATTCACAAAGATATAATGGAGACTCTGTGTACAATATCACTATTGATATGAGACAGACACACAGTCTCAAAGACAAATGATATAAAGATACAACAACACTCCCCAGCAGCTGAAAAATCTTGTAGCCATTTTTGCTGTAATATGTTCTAAAAATTGCTGATCACTTAAAAAGCAGTTACCCAGATGAAAATGTTAAAGACAAATAAGTAAGAAACAACAGAAACTGACTGACTAGTATCGTATTTAGAGGCCTATCATTATTTTAAAATCACAACAAAGGTGTATTAAATTAAAGTGATATAAATAGATAACATAAATACAGTTAGTTAACCATAGTACCACAACTAGTCTAATATCTCTGCCTGCCACTCAGGCAAGTTAACACAGGTCATGTTACATTAACCCTTTCCTGCAAAAATTGCCCCAAAGTGCCCAGACATGAAATGTCTGCTGAAGTTGTTTTTTTTTTTTTAATTTACTTCTTTTTATTAGAAAACATTTTAATGGAAATGATGATGAATCCTGTCATGACAACATATCTTAGGTCAACAGCTTGACTTGGCATGAGCGGGCACAGTGCACCAACCCACATCTGAGCTATTGACTCAATTTTGTTTTGACCAGGAAAGAGTTAGTATCATTTTCCCCCTTTTTTTTCAACAAGTGTGTACATGGCAACCACTATTATTTCAGTTTGTTCAGTGTCAAATGCTTGGTGTTACATTAAATTGATTTATCCTGAAGTAACGCAGTCGTGCTTCGTGTTAATTGTTCCCACACCTCCATTGGCACATGCTGGTTAATTGCCACAGGCAAAGAGAAGAAAATCAAAATCCCTGGATCAAGTCCTTCCTGATTTGATAACTTTACTGGTCCACATGTATGTACCTTCACCCACACCACCAGACAGTCCCTACACAGTCTTATGACATTACACTCTGTTATCATTTAAGTGACTCACACTATAACCACATGCTTTGACATGTTTGCCAGCTTAGGAGACCAAATATCGGGCTTTCAGCGATAAGCTACTAGGTTGTTCCTTTATTTTTAGTTCTTGCATTACAGATTGGTTATCCAGTAAAATGCAGATATCCACATTGTAGACATCACTGTAGGACTATTATGATTGACTGCTGATGTTGTGAGGACATTATGGTAATTAACTTTTTCATTGCCAAGCATGACGTAAGTCGATCTGCTCAAGTCACACCAGTCTGAATTATCATTAGGATCCCAGATCTGTATTCCTTGTAAAAAGACCTTTCATTCAAGTACCAGCAGGCCTATACAGATTCAGAGAGAATATCCCAGGTCAACAGCTTTTCTCGGCATGAATTGGGTGCAATGTGCCCAAAGCATGTCAAGAAGAGCTGTTGACTCGGTCCAAAATTTGGCACTGAAAGAGTTAAATTGCCTTCCTATGATTATCTATTCATGTTGTGAGGACATTATAGTAATAGGATGTATTCATATTCAGATGCGGTCCTACTCTAACAGCTATTGAGCAAAAGTGGGAGCCACCTGCATCAGGGCAGATCCATATATTTAGCATGGTAAAAAGTACTTTCTCAATAAAATAAACAAAAAGAACACATAATAATCGTGAGAAAATATTTTAACATATATTTGAAACATAAAGGATGCCTAAATTTATTAGAAATGAGCTCCCTTGTGCTTGAAAAGGTGTTATTTATGGATGTTTATGTACTTTATAATACAAATCTGCCCTGATCATGGTGGACGCATCAGTCTGTTGCCCTGGCAACACAGGAAGTGAGCAGGATCTCAGTTAAATATGAATGTCTCCTATTACAGTGACTAACTAGGATTAAGTTTCCATGCACTGAAGACATTCTGATTATCACAATGAATTATGATTAACTTTCCATATTCTGAAGGTATTTTACAGTGACTTACAAACTGTTGATGTTCTGAACATCTTATGATAATTACACTGATTTATGAATAACTTTTGATGCTCTGAAGACATTATGATACATGTAATCACAGTGCCTTATTTATGATTAACTTTCCATGTTCGAAAGACATTATGATAATAATGCCTCATGATTTACTTTCTATGTTCTGAAGACTAAATTATGATAGTTACAATTACAAAGATTTATTGTTGATAAATTTTCCATTTTTTGAAGGCATTACAATAATTACAGTGACTATTTAGAAATCAAATTTGGTCTCACCCATTTTATACATCATATATCTTTAAAAACAAAAACAAAAACAAGAGGGCTGTGACAGTCCTGTGCTCAACTGACCTTGCATATACAGACTGAAGTGATCCTATGAACTTCAGAATATCTAGGTCACTTTTGTTTAAGGCAACCATCACTGCCAGGAATATAAGCCTTTACTCAAATAGTCCAGAAGTTATTTTTGAAATGAAAAGTAATAGAACCCACCACAACCAAGACATATGCCATTATGTCAGAGTATGTCATTTTGATCTTTCTAGTCACTATAGCTCAAAATTAACATCAAAAGAAACAACATAGGTACTTTTCTATTCATGTTTAATAGTAACCATGGCCCTATGACCCACCATTATGGAGATATTAGCCACTATGTCAGTTTACCTTTTAATATGCCTAACCCTCCCACAAGCTACATTTCTATCTGATCTCAGCACAACCTAAGAGCTACTTTTGGACAAGAAGAAGAAGAAAAAAAAGAGGGAAATTACACAAAAATTCAACCTTTTTTTTTTAAAATGACAGCACCACCTGTTGAACAAATTAAGGTCTAGGAGTCCCCAGAAATGTCCCTATACAATTTCAAAGCAATTGCCCAGCCAATTTAAAAAATTTTTAAGCATTATAAAAAAATGCCCCCTCCCCGAGAAAGCTGTTAAAAAAAAAAAAATTCTAGCATGACAATTTTTGCAGAAGAATTCAAAAATGTAAATTACCATTGTAATCTCCATTCCCTTACATAGTTATCAACAGGAATGCATGTATTAATCTTCAAGTACCTGAAGTGAAAATTTTGTTAAAAATGAAGAATCCAGATTATCTTCATCTAGTGAACAACTTTGTTTGACTGTTCCACAAGCTACATGTACCTTTTCGTGAAGTTTTAGAACAATCTGATGCATGCTTGCAAAGAAGTCAGAAATTTGATAAAAACACACCAAAATTCTTTAAAAAATTAGAAAAAAAATATGCTGAACAAAATTAAGGTCTAGAGAGCCCTGGAAGCGTCTCTTTCCAGTTTTTGAGCAATTGGCCAAGTGTTTTTTTCGGAGATTTTTTTTTTTAAACTTGCCAAAATGAATAACAAAAAAATCATGAAAAAATAAAAATGACTGGAGCATGACCATATTTAGTAGAGACTCACTCAAGGTAGATCCACAATATTTTGAAGTGGATCTGACTAATAGTTTTGGAGAAGTCGAAAATGTGAATTGCAGATGCCAATAGGTGGATGGATGACGGACCAACACCTATCCTATGAGCTAAGCTAACTGACAAGTCAGCTGAGCTAAAAAAAGGAAAAAGGCCTTAGGGCTCAGCTAAATGCAGCAGAAATTAAAATTTTGGTCTGCTATGCAGGCAAACCACACACCCTCACATATGATTTCTCAATACGGACACAAATGGTGACTTGTCGCTGAGATTTCTTGAACTCTTGGATAAGCTCCTGGTCGTACATGCCCTGCATTGCCATGGCCTGAAACATGATTGAGTGAACAGTCTGCCATTATCACTGACAGCGGAGTGTGGATGGCTGTCAATGTTACCTTTGATACATTATTGACTAAAATTGAGACTCTCTGGCAGACAAAACTGACCAGATGTTTTAGTGTCATCTGCTAACTTTATAATTGTTTTGTTAACTTTGCTTTATTTCTCAATATTTTGGTGAAATTTGTACAGAAGACTATACGGCATCATATGCCCGAGGTCAACAGCTTTCCTTGAGGACTCTGGGTCACAGGATGTCTTGGAAAGCTGTTGACCAAAACTTAATTCACATACTATTTAATACAGTGGTACCTGCTACATATGTTTTGTGACCACGGAACAGACGAGATCTTGCCCCCCCACCTTTGGCACCAATCACCTAGCCGAAAATGGGAAACGCACATACCAACTGCACCAAATCCTCACTCTTAAAGAATGGTTCAGTGGAGGCCAGAATATGTGAATGCCATAGTCGACACGGTCCAGTTCATTGTAATTAATCCAGTACAAGTACTGTATTCGGAGTTGTCCCAGATCAGGGTATATGTGACCAATGACGTAAGAGACCACACATTTGTAAAAGTACCTGCAGCAAAAGACCACCTGCTGTATGTGACCACTGGTTCTTGACAGAAGGGGTGTTCACATACAACAGGTGCTCATAACTGTAGTAAGGGCACCTCTCCCGCCCCCACCCCCCACCCCCACCCCCACCACCATTTTCTTGGGTAAGAAAACCTGATTGCCATTGAGGGTACATGTAATATCAATGGATATATCCCAGCCAAGTCCCTGACCTTTGCTGGCTTTTGTGCCATACTGCCCACAGTTCAGATTTGTTGTTGTAAGAATACAATATGATAAATGGGATGCACAATGGCATATGTACACAGTTAGATTTACATGTATATCGATCCTTACAAGTGTATATGTTAATTATATTTTTACATTTCAAACTTTTAAGCCTTTCGAAATCATGGTGTTTGTTACTATTGAAAGTTTCACTTCTGTGAAGAGGACCCTATCATCTAAGTCTCCCACCCCCTCATCACCACTCCCACCCCCACCCCCACCTGTTTGGCAGGCCATTTCCCATGTTGCATCTGTAACTGTTACGACTGAAGGTTTAGCTCTCGGTGTGCCTCTCAGTGGGGTCCAGTACCATAGCATTTACAGTGGAAACTGTCTTGAGACACCCTTCAATGACAGACAACTTCCTCTTGAGGGTCCACTTTGTGAAACCTCAAATCCTGTACTTCCAATGTAATTGTACCTTTTATGACAGACCACCTGTCTTGAAAGACCACCTTTCATGTGACCCAAGAGGTGGTCTCTCAAGAGAGGGACAACTGTATTGTTAAGCAGCCAGCATCTAGGTTAGCACTATGATTTTATGATTAGTAGCCAAACTTCCATTTTTTTTCTAGGAAAAACCTACACAGGCTTAAGATCCATTAAATTACCGCATAAAGCCCCCAAATTTCAAGAAGTTTTAGTGGCCATTTACTACTTTTACCAGCCATTGTGACGTTGTGTTAGTTTTTGGCTGTCTTGGTTACTGCTAGCGCTAACGCGAAACACAACAGGCACTACTGTCAAAGACGAGTCGTTAAAATCTGCTGAAAATATTGATGGATCTTCCTTGTTTGGCTGTCAGCAAAACTGTTCCACAGAGGCACATATAGCAAGCCTTATGCCAAGGTACGTCTCAAGTATTACTGCACAAACACAGAGGTCATGTGACTGACATGAGCACTGAAAGTCCGCTTGACCATGATAATTATCCTACCAAGACTTACAGTACAACTTGTCTGAATTTACATGTCAATTTTTCAGCCAAACATCCTTCTGATGGTTGATGATTTTCCTTGATATCATCAACCTTTTGGTCAAGAAGACTGACTAGCCTGACCAGTGTAATATGAAATGGGTGGGCCCAGATTATTTCATTTATGTACACATGCATCTGGCAAATCTTGCGCATCTACTTGGCCTGGCACTCTGTCCTGACAGGTCTACTCGGATTTACAAGCCTATTTGGTCTCAGCAAGTCTAGAAAAAAAATCTACAAATCTGTAGATCTTCTTGGACCATCAAGCATAAATGTACTGAGCAAAATACATGTAACTTGCTGTTGGCTTGCTGAGTCTTCTTACCCTAGAAAATTTAACGTAAAATGGGCAAATCTTTTTGGCTGGGCAAGTCAGTGTAACGTATCATTGCAGAGTTTTTCTGTCTCAGCAATACAAACAACCAAGGGGATAACTGGTACACATGTACGGCATTGGCCCGGTTAACAAACTCCTTGTCACGAGTGCCATTTCATTGTTACTTCATCTGTAGGCACTGAAGTAGCTCAGCAGGCAAATCTGTCATCTTAAAGCTTAAACAATTTAAGATTGAGTAAAATTATACAAAATTTATTTCTGTTTGTTATTTTCATTATTGTGGTGTGAAAATTTCATGCGTAAAAAGTTACCTTTGCAAATTTGATTTCTAATTGCATCAATACAGCACAAAAAAAAAACAAACAAACACACAAAAAAAGGTTTTGTTATCTTGTTGACTGAAATTATTAATATCTGAAAGATCATTACTTTGCCATACATATCTCAAAGACCATTAGTGTCCTCATTTGCCATTCCGTCTATAAAGACATGTCCAATGATAACTTTATTGATCCAAATTTTAAAAATTGGGAATCATCACACGTAAAATAAAAGACTGGTGTGTAACGCATCGGCATTTCATAGATTAGCATAGAAAAATAATGTTTGTCAGAGATATGCAATGAAGATACTGTTAATAGCAGGAAAAAAGTTACGAAACAAAAGTGTAAATACTGAAAGCTGTTTATCTTACCTCTTCGTAGGCCCGCTGTGCAGAGTATCTCTCGTGGCGACTCCTACCAGGGCACGTACAACCATATTTGGATGGACCAAGGATGCACAGGGGTGAGGATTGAGGGTGTGAGGTCGGGAGAGGGGATTAGAGAAAAGACACAGGGAGGAAAAACAAAGAAAACAAAACCATGAGTACACAACAAACAGAGCACAGACAAAACGTCAACTCAACGCACGCTTTGAAAGCATGTTGGCAACAAAAAATATGCTGAACGTATTAAAAGGTAGAAATAAAATGCAGATCTGCTTGAATTTCACTGCAGCAGAAGCCATCATGCAATAATCTGAACGGTTTAGATAATTTTTTGTCATTTTTATTATTGTGGTGTGAAAATTTTATTGTATTTTGAGCTGTTTTTGTTGGCATTTATGAAACATGGTACACACAATATTCATGTATTCATGCTGTAAACAGTTTAACCCTTGCCCACTAAAATCCCCAAAGTGACTGGATGTGCAAATGTCTGCTTACCAATTTTGTTAAACTGATCTGTCCTACAAAAATTTTGAATAAAGTTTGCAAGAAATATAATACAGAATCATATGCCCAAGGTCAACAGCATTTCTGCTCTTTCTGCATCTTGCCCAAAGCATGGCAAGCAGAAACACTGATTTGATTTGACCAGAAAGGGGTAAAAGTAATAAGCTTAATTTCCAATATACCATTAGGTACATGCATAAGGTCACTTGACAAATATACCTTGACATGGTCTGCAACACATGGTCATTTGAGTTGACTCAATTTCAATTCATGCTGAGAAGAGTCAAGGTTACTTCTAACAAGTATAATAATTATAAGGCCACTTGATGTATATAATTTGACACGACCTGCAGTACACGTACTTGGCCACTTGGTGTGCCAGGTTAAACTTTCCAGATCGTGCTTCCATTGTAACATATACATGTGTATGTATGGCAAAGCAAGCCCTCTGCATTAAAACAACTATCTGACTGTGTAATGCAATTAATTTAGTTTCATCCTGTGTAATGGTGGTGCACTAGAGATCTATTTTCATATCCATTTTGTACAAGTGTATAGTAAATAATTAATAAGCAGGTGTTATTGCAGGTTCATTGTATAGAACTGTATATCTAGGTTTATTATTATAAGCTGCTGCTTTTTCTATGCCATACATTACTCAGAAATAAGAATTCAACCTTGGTTGGTTGGTTGTTGATAAACTTTATTTCTCTCTCTGTGTCTCTCTTTTGGCTCGTCTTCGTAAATTTCTTTAGTGAACACATGGCAGCAGGGTCAGGCACTATTGTAATATCAATTGTATTTTCAAGTACATGTACATTGTCTTTCATTTCCTCATGGGCTCCAAAACAAATTTTCCAAGATTTATTGTCCCAAAATTGACCCAGAGGTGGATTCGACTAACCCAAAGAAAAATTCCCAGGTCAAGTACAGTATTCAAATATTCACAAATTAGCTTCCTGGAGTGAAAAACTGGAAATATTTATCCACTCAGCAACCATCATGATTATGCAGGGTTATGCCCAAATAAACTAACTAGAACACTGTGATTGCATGCAATCACTGAAAAAAACTGAAAACATAATGCCACCTCCCACCCCATTGCGAGGGAGACATAAAAATAAAATTCTGACGTTGAATTTAGTGCACTTGAGATGTTACATTGAGTGATTTTGTGAAACTTTTTAACAACGCTGTATGTACCAGTAACTATTCTTGCAAAAACTTTACAGAATTACAGAAATGGTATCATGCATCTAAATATCAGCAGTGCATCTACTTTTACTGGGTGATATCCTTTTCTGAATACAGTCATTCTACATGCTTACACAGTACTAGCTGTCATAAATAAAGCTTCACTGACTCTCAGACAAGTTCAGTCTGTGTAATGGCTTTCATTGTTTCCATGCAGGTTGTTAATATGACCCTGAGAGAGCCAATGTACATGTACAGGCATACAATTTGTTCTCATAAAAAATTACTAGAACTGTCCAAGATCATATCTGTCATTCACTTGTTTTCTGTCAACAATATGTCATCAACCAACAGCTTCCTGTCAATAATATGTCATCAGTCACCAGCTTCCTGACAACAATGTGCCATTAGCCAACAGCTTCCTGTCAATAATACATCATAATCCAACAGCTTTCTGTCAACAATGTCATCAGTCAACCGCTTTCCTGTCAACAATGTCATCAGCCAACAGCTTTCTGTCAACACGTCATCAGCCAACAGCTTTCTGTCAACATGTCATCAGTCAACAGCTGTCCTGTCAGCAATACACCATCAGTCAACAGCTTTCCTGTCAGTACTATGCCATCAGTCAACAGCTTCCTGTCAAAAAAATATGCCATCAGTCAACAGCTTCCTGTCAAAAAAATATGCCATCAGTCAACAGCTTCCTGTCAACAATGTCATCAGTTAACAGCTTCCTGTCAACAATATGCCATCAGCCAACAGCTTTCTGTCAATAACATGTCATCAGTCAACAGCTGTCCTGTCAGCAATACGCCATCAGTCAACAGGTTTCCTGGGTACACTGTGGTTGCATAGAGCCCACACTTTACACAGGGCAGTTGTTGGCCCATTCCCCCATATGTTCATATCTTCCTACAATCAATTTCAATTCTGTCTTCAAATTTTAGCCTTGTGTCATTTTTTTCTCATTACTTTTTTTTTTAAATGCTTTTCAAGATAAATTATATGATTTTCGAATAAACTATTACATGATTATTAGAGGATCTTCGGTTCAGACAATCATACTTGCTGAGACAGAATTGAGATTGGTAATATTTAGGCCTACAACTGATACATTACTCTGAGAGATTGATATTCTTATGTGGCACCTAGGGAAATTTTACAGTCCCAGCACACAGAAACATAATAAGACCTCTGCCAAGTGAGTTGGTTTTTTTTTTTTTTTTTTTTTTTTTTTTGGGGGGGGGGGGGGGGGTACCAGAAATACATGCACTGGTAGTAAACTTTATATTCAAGGCACCAGTTATCCATATTTCCATTACGGTTTCAAAATTGATTTTGGCATAAAAACAGACAAATTCACACTTTCAGTAAAAAAAAATCTTCATTAACTTAGCTTTAATTTGATAAAGTATTTGTCCCTTGCACCTGGATTCATGTACATGTGTACCGATCATCTCCATGTGCCATAATTGCAAGCTTACTTAAACCATATCTGTATGCAGCCTCGTAACATACCTGTATACATGTACATGCTAGTGCCATATCTGTATATATACTAGTATATACATCAGTATTATAACTGTAAGTGTACTAGTACCATAACCATAAATTTTCTGGTAAATAACCATCTGTATACTGGTACTATAACAATCTGTATACTGATACCTTATTTAACTCTTTAAGTGCCAAACATTTTACTGACTCAACAGCTTTTCTCCGCATGCACTGGGCACAATGCACCCAGTGAGTTGTTCACCTGGGATATTTTCTCTGGAACTATAGGCATGCTGGTACTTGAACGAAAGGTCTTTTTATGAAGAATACAAATCTGGGATACTTGTGATAATTCAGACTAGTTCGACTTAAGTAGATCAACTTCAGGTGTGATCAGCACTGAAAGAGTTAACTATGTGCATACTATTTCACAGCAGGTACTAGCAGACAGCTGCAAAATATTTGAAACAGAGTATACATAATAAAAAAAAAATAGAAAAAAAGGAACAAAACACATCAATGAAGTGTTTATAAGACAAGTACATGCAGCTACTATCTGCTAGTTCGGGGGAGCATAAAGAGTGCATTGGAACATATCAGAAAAGGGCAGACCTCTGAAAATTGGCATGCTTTCTGGACCTGAAACACAGCGATAGCAGATTTATACTGTGGTACTGTATGACAGTGAACTGTCAGATGTATTCCACACCCATAAAAAAAGAAAAACATCCAATCTTTCTAGCTATACATGTCCCTTCCTTTGCCTCCAATGTCCCAATAAATGTTCCTACTTTATGACTCATTGACAAAATACATTATTCAGACAGGTATTATATAATACATAAAATTCCTTTATTTTGCCATAATTTCTACAGCTATGAGGTCACACTAATTTTTAAAGAAACGATCTACATGCTAAGATTTCTTTTTCTTAATGGACATTGCAACAAAACAAAAACTCCTCTGACAGGGTTTTGACGAATAATAATCACATGCCTAAAAAGTTTTATGGGAGTTTTCGTATTTCAGACATTAAAAAAATTGCAGGTCCATAGATGGATTGAAAATAATTATCAGGCTTAAAGTTGGAATGTATGCAATGTATCCAATTTTCCAAGTGCCTCAGGTGATTACTACTGGGATAAAAGAGCCCATAAATACCAGCTTAATGTGTGCTGTGATATTGACTGCAGTTTGTTCTGTAAGTGCAGACCTCCATTTTACCCTGCCTTACTCAATTTGTTCCACACTATTTGATATAAATAACAAGGCTTATAGCCTAATGTGTGTCTGTGGCAGAAAGTGTGTTTCAAACATATTACAGCAATATGTTAGGCCTACTAAAGCATAAGCTGCCACAAGTGTCTGGGGGCAAGTAATTAGTTCACAATTCCGGACAGAAGGTTCATATGCAAACATTGTAAGCTAAAAAACAAGCGGACAAGTGGATAGACTTTAGTGTGGGATTTATTGCATGCCAAATCACCAGGAACTTGAGCAAATGCATGATCTGCTATGTGTCCTGAAAAAATGTTGTAATGTTTACACATCAACACAGATTGATTTTATAGTCCCTTAGATAAATAGCAACTTCCAAAACTAACGGCATACATGTATAATTGACAAAATGATACCCACACTATGAAAAATTTACAAAATGTATTCCAACAGTAGCACATCTTTAAGTGTCCCTGCATGTCTGATTTTCTTCACACAAAACTTTTGATATGAAGGATGCTACAACCAGAGATACATGTATGGGACCCACTGTCTTACATCAAGGTGTCATCAGCTTTTATCTACACAGTAATGTTGTAAGAGCCAATAGCTGTCTTTGATACACAGTCATGTTGTAAGAGCCAATAGCTGTCTTTGGTACACAGTCATGTTGTAAGAGCCAATAGCTGTCTTTGATACACAGTCATGTTGTAAGAGCCAATAGCTGTCTTTGGTACACAGTCATGTTGTAAGAGCCAATAGCTGTCTTTGGTACACAGTCATGTTGTAAGAGCCAATAGCTGTCTTTGGTACATGAGCATCATATTTTCAATCTGGGACAAGGAAAGCTGTTGACCACTGCTGTTGAATTGGGACATTTATTATCATTTAAACTCTTTTTCTTTTTAAACTTCCAAGAAATGTATTTTGGGACAGTGCAGCATTTAAAGAAAGAAATAACAAGATAAAAAAGAAAGATATGATAGCAGGCAACATATAAAATTGTCAATCTTGAATGGTAATTGCAAATGTTAATCAACCAAACTGTGCTATATGGGAAAGTGTCCTAACATTACATTGAGTCTTATATAAAGCCGTAATCTTTTTTTAACATAACTTTTCCAAGTGGCCATATGTCCAGCCTTGTCTGTTTCAAAGTTTTTACTTAATATTCTTCTGAACACAAAATATGTTGACTGAGCTGTGCAGATCAGAGTTATGATGATAATAATTCTTCCTTCAACAGCTTTCCTTTGTCCAGATTGATCACACTGTACCCAACTTGTGCACCGGAAGGCCTTATTTTAACAAATATAGGGTTAAAAAAATATACAAAGAACGCATCTTTATCTTCTAATTTGCAAGCAGGCCCACGCCATTGACAATCTCTCATGCATTAAGTCAGCCACATCACATGACAAAAACAAAAACAAAAAAACAAAAAACAAAAATCAAAAAAGAAAAAAAAAATAGTACAAAAAGTCATTCAGTGTGGTGTGTGTTGCTGCTCAACTTTACTAAAATCTACAATTTCTGTTGTATCTTTGTACTACTACTGCTCAAAGTTGTTGAAATCTACAATTTCTGTTGTACATGTACCTCTGTACTGCTAGTGCTCAAAGTTATTGAAATCTACAATCTCTGTAGTGCCTTAGTACTGCTACTGCTCAAAGTTATTGAAATCTACAATTTATGTAGTACCTTTGTACTGCTACTGCTCAAAGTTATTGAAATCTACAATTTATGTAGTACCTTTGTACTGCTACTGCTCAAAGTTATTGAAATCTACAATTTATGTAGTACCTTTGTACTGCTACTGCTCAAAGTTATTGAAATCTACAATCTCTGTAGTATATTTGTACTGCTACTGCTCAAAGTTATTGAAATCCACAATCTTTGTAGTACCTCTGTACTGAGGTGGATTTTGTGCCTTAAATTATAGAAATGTTTCCGATCATGCCCCTGGTCTGAACTCTCCTACATAATAAGCTGACTGGGTTAGATAAATTTATGAGCATTTGATAATCTCCAGTAAAGCACAATCTGATATTAACCATTTCCTCCATGAGTTAAGAGCCAGTCAACAGCTTTTCTTGGCAGGGGCTGGGTACTAAGTGCCCAACCCATACCAAAGAAAGCTGTTGATCAGCAGCATTTTATCTTGATAGGTCTCATCTAAAATTCTTGTTAAAGATGTTTGTCTTTACTGTTGAAATTAGTAAAAAACATTGAAGCAGATGAAATCAGTCTACCAGCTGGTAAAGAATTAGACACAAAAAACTGAGTTACATGTAAGTAAGTGATGAAAGTTTCCAAACCATCAAGGCATGGACAAGTTTTTCAGTGATCCAACATGCAGAAGTAAAATGCCCTTTGAAATTGAATGGTACCTTAAGAGGAGAAAATCCAATATATACAAATTATGCTATAGATATTTAGAAGTACTTTATATAGAACCATTCTAAAAGAAATAAAGATCAATCAAGGATAAACATGGATCAAGAACACACACGTATATGTGCTAGGTTGCACCATAGTGTGAATTTGTGTAGACAAATTTGTCTGTATGTTATTTGTATACAATATCATGTATTCATATATTCCCAAATAATGGTTCAGTAAAGTAGAATTATGTATTATTATGGGACAAATAAATCCTTTGACACAACACTATCAGCATGTGGGACCACAACACTGCCAGCACGTGGGATTACAGGAGGATTAAGATTATGGTGGCAAACCCACTAGCTCTGTACATACACACACCTTTCTGTGCAGGCCCCACATAAAAAGTCCACACTGGGAACTCCTTGACTACATAAACTAAGCCACTTATAAGTTTTTTGGCATTTTCACCAGACTTGACGTGTAAGCCAATCACTTAAGATCACTGGGTAAATTTGTTTGATGGGCTTTCATTTAAACTTGAAAACTTTTATGATGCTGACTTACATGTATATTGGAAATGACTTCCTGATCAACACAGTGGAAAAAATATCCACTCACTGTACACTATGGAGGTAAAGGTCTCAGTTAGTGGGTTCAGCATTGTCTTACAAGTCAATCTGCACCTGCCCTAATGACAGCTAAAGCATGACCACTGACCAATGACTTTAGACTAAGTACCATATTCCTCCCAATCAGGGCCCCTGTCTCTAAAGACCTCCCCCATCTCCTTGGAGCCTGAATAATAAAAAATCAGACAAAAAATTGTACATCTGATGATCTTTTTTCATAGCATTCTACATGCAACATATATAGTGTTCAAAGTTCTAGGGTCCTAAATTGAAGGCTTATAATATTGCAACCTTGTAAACACTCAGGGCACTTACAGGGAGACATATGGTATGTTTGTGCTTGAGTGACAGCTCTATTTAGGAGAATTTGAAAAGCAATCCTCATCATAAAAATTGAGTCAAACATACAGTAAAATGATGGATTAGTTTACAAGGAATTTGCCTTTCAAGCATTTCACACAAATTAACCATTTCCCCCTTGAATTAACAGCTTTCCTTGACATGAGGCATGTGATCTTGATAGGTCTCATCTGCAATTCTCTGCCAGACTGTTTTTCATTATTGTTGAAATCAGTTGAAGACAGTGAGGCAGATGACATTTGACGACCAGACACTTTTGGCTGGTTTAAGGGGAAAAGTATTACAACCATGGGTTTAATCTCTGTATTTCATTAAAAGTGGCAGAAAATAACGAGCACATATTAAAATTTGTGACGAAGCTTTCACTCAAATACTACCATGCCAACATGTACATCAAAGCCAGAGGTTCTGACGATGTTGACAAGGCACGCTACAGCTGCCACATGAGCGCCTGTAACAGGACTTGTCAGGATGACGTATACAGCACCCACGAAGGCCTTCACCAACTTAGTATGCACTGACTCACTTTGGGAATATAGCTACCCCTTTTTGGTGAATAAAAGTATCTCTGGGTATTTAATCGTGGTGAAAAGTACAAGAAAACCAAAGGTCTTTGTGAAGGTAGTTCATTTACTGTTAGCCACACATCCATCCTGTACATACATATGCATACACAGTGAATAAGTATGTTTTAGAGGCACAAACCATCCTTGATGCATATGAATAAGCATGTCTTTAAAGGTGCAAACCATCCGTGATGCATGTGAATAGTATGTCTCAAAAGGTACAAACCATCCGTGATGCATGTGAATAGTATGTCTCTAAAGGTACAAACCATTCATGATGCATGTAAATAAGTATGTCTTTAAAGGTACAAACCATTCATGATGCATGTAAATAAGTATGTCTTTAAAGGTACAAACCATTCATGATGCATGTAAATAAGTATGTCTTTAAAGGTACAAACCATTCATGATGCATGTGAATAAGTACATCTTTAGAGGTACAAACCATCCCATGATGCATGTAAATAGTATGTCTATAGGAGTACAAACCATTCAGGATGCATGTGAATAGTATGTCTTTAGAGGTACAAACCATTCATGATGCATGTGAATAACTATGTCTTTAGAGATACAAATAATCCATGATGCATGTGACAGTATGACTGTAGAGGTACAAACCGTTCATGATGCATGCGAATAGTATGTCCTTAGAGGTATAGAAACCATTCATGATGCATGTGAATAAGTATATCTTCAGAGATACAAACCATGCATGATGCATGTGAATAAGTACATCTTTAGAGGTGCAAACCATTCCAGGCACACTTTTTGCCCACCTCTCTATTGTACATACAGCCCAGTAAAAGGTTTAACAGATGAGTCATTTCATGATGGGGCGTTTGATGTGAACAGTTTTCCTTGGGTGTGGATTAGTCACTTAGCATCCACTGTCAACCAAAATATCTGTTGGCTTAGTTTCAATGCATGGAGGTGGGGGTGGAAGTGGGGATGGGGGTTGGGGGTAGGGGATTGGGGGTTGGAGTGGCAGTGCTTTAACGTACTTTTGCTGCACAAGGACATCGTATCATGAGAAATTATCTGCTTTGTTATCTGCTTTGTCAAGAACAATCTGGTACCTCCTGAATATAGTTATAATGCACCAAACTTTTGCTTTCTTCAATTCTACCTCGATTTAAAACTTTTCTAATTAATAACACTGGCAGAGTGTAATCTTGGAGTGATCTTTGACCATGACAACTCTAAACTCTAATCAAATCTTCATCATTTAGTCCTTCTCCAAATGGACAGTATCCAGTACAAGTGCATCTCTGCTGCGTGTTTCTATGTATTAGACTCCACAAGCTACCTTGACCAGTATTCACAAATAAGTTCATTTGTAAATCACACTGCCAGCCACTAAGCTATACACAGTTTGCCTGCTGTGCTAGGTCTGTGAGCATTGACACAATTCCTCACTTTCACTGCCTGGCAGTCAGTCAATAAAGATGGAGATTCACATCTCTCACCACTTCTACTACTGCTGCGACATTCACAATTTACAGGACTCAGCTGCTGCCGAAAACGACTACCTGGAATCAGCGCCCCCTTGCCACTTTGTGGGAAACTACTATGTATATTATAAGAGTGTTCTGTTGGAGATGCTGCACAAGGTGTACATCTGTCAGGTTCGAGTGTCAATAGCTCCAGAGTATACACTGGTACGTTTACAGATCCCTGTTGATGGTCATTCATGCACTGAGCGGCTAGTTCTCGTGCTACCTGTAGGTGCTCATGCTCAGTGAAATCCTCGGGGCAGGGAAGGTGTGTCTGGGTGGGCAGGCCCAGGTACTTGTACTTGCTATAAGAGTGTAGTGCAGAAAGAAGAAAGCATGCAGAGAGATAGACTGTAACAAGGTATGAAGACATACAAAGTATGAAAATGTTCAGGTGATCACCTTCTTTTCAAACAAGGTATAAAGACTTAAAGCCAGTCATTTTAACCCATATTTTCAAATAATGTATGGAGACATACAGGGGGTCATTTTAACCCATATTTTCCTACAAGGTATAAAGACATATTGGTGGTCATTTTAAATCATTTTGGAAACAAGGTATGAAGCCATGCAGACAAACAGGTGGTTGTTTCAATGCATATTTTGGTTCTCACCGAAGTAATACAATAGTGGGTGGCTCTTTATATATTACAAACCATGCATAAAGCATACCTGGTAAGATTTGGGAATCTCCCAATTGTTTGCCCTGAATTTCTGGACTTTCCAAAATAAATTGTGCCTATTTTTGGAAATCTTCCCCATGAAAATTTAGTTACACTTTATTCTTTGTTCAATATAAAATTTCCCCCAAGGGAACAAAATATATCCCTCACTGTTGTCAGAAGGTGGTGACAGGTGCAATAAAATGAGGCAAAATTGTGAAAGAAGTCAAAGCCTTTTAGGTGTAATGATACTTTTCTTCATCACTGATGTCCAGACGGAGGATCCCTCCTCCCTCTCTCCATAAATTGTGACAGAGGAGTGGTATTGTCCAGCAAACCAATTAAACATGTAAAATAACAAACCAGCCTTGTATTTGATATAAAATTTAAGGATTACTTCTTTGTGGAACCTTGAACTTGTTTGACCTATGAGTTAAAAGCCCATACCTTGTTTGAATTAAAAGGTTGCAGGACCTCTGAGAAAGCCTGTACACTGTACAGTAAAACCTGTTTTGAGAGACCACCCCTAGGACAGGCCAAAAAGTGGTCACATAGGGCAGGTGGTCTCTCAATAGAGGTGCAATAGCATGGGAAAGATGGCAAAAGGGACATGGTAAAGATGGTCTGAAATGACAGGTGCTCTTTCCTTGCAGTGGTCTCTCAAAACAGGTTTAACTGTAAATATATTGTGTGCAAGCTTTCTACAGGTCATCAGCACCTGTATACAATGAGCCAGGCTCCCATAATCCTTTGCATTGTTTATGCAGTGTTATAGATAGACAGAAGCAGAGAAAATGAGCAATCTAAATGACAGAGGAAGCAAGAGGTTATTTACACTTAACCCTTTCCCCTTGAATTGACACTTGAGTCAATAACTTCCTTGGCATGACTTGGGCACTAAGTGCCCAAATCATACCAAAGAAAGTTGTTGACCTGGGGCATGTGATCTTCATAGGGCTCATCTACAATTCTCAGTCAAAATTGTTTTTCATTATTGTTGAAATTAGTTGAAAACTCTGAAGCAGACGACATTTGACCACCAGCCGGTTTTGGCCGGTTTGAGGGGGAAAGGGTTAAGATGAAGGGATGGACAAAGCATGCATATGTATGTACCATCTCATCCTTATCAAAGACTTTAGCCCAGTAGCCCCCTTCTCTTCAAATTTTAAGCTTCACATACATGTAAGTTAAGCACATTTCAAAATGAATGCAGAAAAATATTGTGCAATGTTGCCACAAGTTCAATGTTGTTGTCACATCCAGAACTTTGACCCTTAATTCGATTCTCTCTATTAAATGACTTGGCAACCACCACAATAAACTTAAGTCTTATAATTTGTGTTGTTAATGTTCAGACATTTTTATTATCTTTATCATGTGACTTCCCTTCATTAACCCTTACAACACTGTTTTAAGACTGAGTCAATAGCTCTCCTTGGGACACTTTGTGTGCAATGCATGCAGTGTCACGAGGAAAGCTGTTGACTAAGACTACCTTTTCCTTATACCTATACCTTTTATTCAAATACCAGGCTTGCTGGTATTTGAATAAAAGGTATCTTCATGAGGAATCTGAATCTTTTAACCATTATGAGAAAATGACTATAGCAGAGCTTTGCACTTTAAGGGTTATAATTACTTGACCATTCCCTACCCCTTGAATGTTATGCATATTTTAACCCATTCCTGGTCAGAGTTTGCATAAGTCAAAAGCTTTCCTTGGTGTAGGTAGGGTGCATTACGCCCTGCCCACAGCAAGGAAAGTTTTTGACCCAGGGCATGCCATCATGAGTGGTCTTATGTACAAATCTCAGCAAAAATGTTTTCTACTACTGAACAAGTTCAGTGAAAATGTTAAGGCAAACAACAATTTCTATCCAGACACTTTTGGGCAATTTGAGCAGGGAAAGGTTAACCTTGTCCTGTTTAGAAGAAGACTGCGTTAACCCCTTCTCTCTGGTCTGGGCTGGGCACATTGCACACAACCAACACCAAGAAAAGCTCCTGACCTGGTGAATGTTATCATAATTATCTATGACTCCTACCAAAATGTTTTCTATCGATAAAACAATAAGTGAAAACATTGAGGCAGACAACAACTTATGTCCTGTCACTTTTGGCTTATTTGACCGGGAAAAGATTGATAAAGGTAATGTAGAACATGTATGCATATTTATAAATCTATGTATTCTGTGCTGCAGTCTACACTGTGCAAAGTGTTAAAGGTATTTGTTATGACTGTATGCTACATGGTACAGTGAAACATTGTTATAATGACACTCAGATGTCTGAAATGTAAACAACACAAGCCTGCAGTGAATCCTTTGCTATTTCACTCATTTATATGACACAATAGGTAACCGACACATTTGATGGAAGCAGATGATGTCATTATAATGAGGTTTCATTGTGTAAATAGACCCACCAGTTTACCAGACCTGAAAAGTTTGACGTACCTGAGGCCCCGTCCATAGTGTTGGGAATCTCTGCGTGCCCGAGTCAAATCCTTCAATCTTTGCAACTCTTCATCATTGACATCATATTTCTCTTTCATGACCATCCTTGACCCACTCATATAATACATTCGGTCCACACGATGAGGCCTTATCTGTAATATACATGTACATATATACAAGACATATTATTCATTACCAAATCATAACACATTCAGTCCACTGAGGCCTTTTCTGTAATATATACACAGGATATATTATTAATTAATGACTCATTGAATATACTGTAGTGCTTGGGATTCCCCTGGGAGTTCCCTGGGTTGGCAGGGAGGGGGAGTCTATGTGACATCACATCAGAAGCATGCATTTAAGACACTGAAGCAGACATTTGATACTGTATACTGAAATCTTGTAAAAGCCAACTAATGAACAATTTATGGTCTATGGGTACCTAGAAGTGTCTGTATTTTTATATAATTGGCCAAGCAGTTTCAGAGAAGCTTTTTGAAGACTTTTAACAACAAATCATCAATTATCAAAAATTCTTTGGAGGATGACAATTTGAACAAACCTGGCAAGACGCATCCCTAAATTGTACAGTCAAACATATTTCAGGCAGATCTGGCCAATAACTCTTTTTAAAAAGTTAACAATGTGAAATTGTCAATGCTGGATGACAGAGAAATCAGACTCCAAGAAGCTCAACTGACCAACCAGTCTAATGAGCTAAGAATAATCTTAAGATTTCCCCCCCCCCCCCCCAAAAAAAACAAACTAAATTGCCTAAAAAATTACTGATGCATGACCATTTAAAGATGTTAATAGAAACATACCAAAGGTACATTCCCACAAACTTTTAAGTATATTTGGTCAACAGATAAAAAAAAAATAACAAAATCATTCATACAACATACAAAATTAATGGAGTGTGACCATTTAAACAAACTTGGCAGACACCCAACCAGAGGCAATCCCCAACAGTTTTGACAAAGATCCAGCCTATACAGTTTTGGAGAAGGTCAAAATATAAACTGTGGATGATGGACCAGAGGTTCCAAATTATTTTTCCCCAATTCAGGAGATGTCCTGAATTATCAATAGGAATACAGGAGATCGTGTAGTTGATGGGGGGGGGGGGGGGATGCCCCCTCCCAATGCGAAATTTTTTTGTAAATATACAATTAAAATGAGGCATTCTGGTGGTTTATTTTATTTTTTTTTTTTTTTTTTAAATCAGCTGTAAGTAAAGGAATAGGAAAATGCTTTTCAAATGCTGTTAACCACAGTCAGTTAGCAGTAAATACAGAAAAACACTGTCGCAACACAAACAATTTATATCTCAAAGTGCATGTTTGTTCTCTTGTTCTAGCATCCTGAGTACATCATATTTTTTCCTTTTTATTTATGTTGTTAAGGTCCAGTCTGAATCATCAATGACTAATTCTTCTGAATGAATGTGGTGATCAGTATGAACTGTCTCATCCTCTTGGAAGAATAATGCAGGTGCATAATGAGATAATCGAATAAGCAACTGTTGATATCTTTTTATCACAGAAATTAATATGCACTGTCACCGGGTGGGGGAAATAACTGCATTACTTGCAAAATGTCAACTTTTTTAACAGAAAAATTGATAATTTAGGACGCTGGGAGACTTTAAAGAAATGAGTTAAATTTTAGATGTCCCAAAAATTTGGGACTTTTGGAACCTCTGATGGACAGACAGCATATGGATGAATGGACAGCTGACCATCACACAAGCTCATCTATCTATGTGTCAGCTGACCATCACACAAGCTAATCTATCTATGTGTCAGCTGACCATCACACAAGCTAATCTATCTACGTTTCAGCTGACCTAAAGAGAAGCACCTCAAATAGTGGTACACTAATAAATTGAGTATCTGAAACTGCACCAAGCTGACAAGGCAATAACAATGGGTAGAGCAAACAAAACTAGGAATGCTCTTTGCATACATGTGCATGTATTTCAATCACATTTGCACCTATCATTTGCCCACGATTGCACATGTCACAAAACCCCACATGCTGAGCTTACAGAGGTATCAGCAAAATGCCACCCTTTCCTGTAAGTACTACATTGAAAACATAAACCCATTACAAGTAACAAACCGCAGCTTACCTCCGATGTACGTTTGAGAAGTTTACACTTGGCCATGTGATGTTGTTCATTCTCGTATCTCAGTGCTTGGTTACTTCTGTTCCAGCGTGGGGAGTCGCACTGTTGCAGGACGAGATGTTCTATTGGTGTTGAGCTCTGCAGCACATGCCACTCAAACAGTCAGCTACCCGGACAGGGCCTCATGCCGAGGCTTTAAAAACCTTTCTTACATATTTCATGTACATTTATCTAACACAAGTGAAAAACAATAGGGTTAAAAAAAGTAGCAATGATTAAAAATAATCTTTTGCTGTGTTGAAGGTTTTTGGGGACATTGGACTCCTATATACTTTCAAAGGTAGATGCAGAACTTCAAATTATGACTTTGAGTGTATGGTTAACATTGATCTATTTGCCTTAGGAAGAGTTCTGCCATATTTGTTAAAAAACCTTTATTGTTTTCACACGCGGTAATTTCAATATGTTTACCAGTATTGTGAGTTTTACACAACAAACCACAAAGCTCATAAAGTAAATATAAATACACAAAAGGCCACCATCAGCTCTCCAATGGTTGAAAGTGCAGTGGTTTTTTTTTTTTTTTTTTTTTTTGTTTTTGTTTTTTTTTAACGCACCACTATGGCAAATGCATGCTAACTGAACTTAGCCAATCTCTTCATTGTCAAACTCGAGCAAGAAGTAATAAACAACAAACCACTCTAACAAAATACATGGCTTCATTTCACTGTTGATACATGGACGCTCTGGCTCTATGGTGGAGAGGAACTTTCAGAACTCATTAATTATGTTAATATATGGATGCTCTGGCCCCATGGTAGAGAGAAACTTAACGAATTCATTAATTATGTTAATTACAAGGCAATCAGAGATTGCTGGATCCATGCCACCCTCGCCTCATTTATAACCTTAAATCACAGGTATCATTTTGGAATGACTGTAGTCAATGAAAATAGGCTATCATTGTGACCCAGATACTCAACCTTGTGCCTACTTTTCTGCATGCCACACTTTGAGTCCAGACACACAGGTATGTAAGTTTCATGATTCAAAGTCAAAGGACAACAGAATTACTGCCCGGACATGAAGTGTAATGTAGTTTGACACTAATGTATCACTGTGACCCAGGTACTTGACCTACTGACTTACTTTTGTTTTATGACACACCTTAAGGTCAAGATATATATATGTGTGTGTGAAGTTTCTTTGAAACTAACTTAAATAGTAAATGAATTATAGCCCCAACATAATTTTATAAGGATATATCGCTGTGACCCAGATACTTGACATAGTGACCTACTTTTGGTACATGACACAATCTTGTAGATGCATCTGTGTGTAAAATTTCATTAATCTAAGTTGCACAGTAAATCAATTATAGCCTGGACATGATTTTACAAGAATATATCAGGGAGACCCAGATACTTCACCTAGTGACCTACTTTTGGTACATGAAACACCCTTATGTCCAGATGCACCTGTGTGTAAAGTTTCATTAATCTAAGATGAAGGACAAGCGAATTATAGCTCAGACACAAAAAGTGGATGGACGGATTGATGGACACAAGGACACATGGAAAAAGGGATAACTATATGCCCCTCCTCTGGTAGGGGGGGGGGGCATAATAACATGTACCCAACTATAAAATTTACCACTGAATTCTCAGATCAAGAAATTCTTTTTCTTCACATTACAATAATGAAAGAGGGCCAACTAATACACACAAAGTGTGCAACAAACTGATGGATGCACACACATACTTATACAATATACTGTGTCACCCCACTAACTGTCATAATGCCATGCCTTACAGTCAGTGTCTCACATTAAGATGTATACAAGTGCATGCTGCCAGACACACGGAAATGGGTATGTTCTTGTGCCCTGTTTTCAAGGTCAAAAACAATACACAGTGCACATGACTGTGGTATGATGCATCTCTGGTATAAATTTCATTATTCTATCTCTTAGGGTTCTAGAGATATGCTCTCGGACAGACGTCTCTAGTATGATACACTTATGTAGAAAAACATGACCCATATTCATAAATATCAAACCCAACAATGACAGTAAAGAGATTCCAGAGTTACCAAGCATCAACATTCATCTTCCAATACCAATTAAAGAAACAAATTTCACTCCTGACTTGAGACAGGCAGTCACCCACAAAAAGCAACTGGTGGTTTTAAACTGGTCCTCTCAACCTTTGAAATATTCTTCATTAAATACAGACTATAGTGTTTCCAATATGTATAGGCCCAACCACTAAAAATCCAAATTTTATCACTTCTGCTGAAAATAAAAAGAGAATTGGTAGGCCTATCACTTATTTTGGTTCTTCTGACTAGTTTGTCAGCTGAGTTTATAGCAAAAGTACAAAGTAGGCCTATATTGTTTTTGTGATATCTATGAATCTGGAACATTATGTACTTAATAAGTTAAGTGATTGAATCACTGTTATAGAGTATCAAATGCAAGAAGCAGACTTCTACAAGACCCTCACTATACAATTAAAGTTCTACAGACGGACTTCTCTAGTATGATACACTTACATCGTATGTAGAAAAACATGACCCATATTCATAAAGGTCAAACCCAACAATGACAGCAAAGAGATTCCAGAGTTACCAAAGCATCAACATTCATCTTCTAACACGGACGGACGTCTCTAGTATGATACACTTATGTAGAAAAACATGACCCATATTCATAAATATCAAACCCAACATAGACAGTCAAGAGATTCCAGAGTTACCAAAGCATCAACATTCAACTTCCAATACCAATGTGAAGAAACAAATTTCACTCCTGACTTGAGACAGGCAGTCACCTACAAAAGGCAGCTGGTGGTTTAAACCGGTCCTCTCAACCTTTGAAATATTCTTCATTAAATACAGACTACAGTGTTTCCAATATGTACAGGCCCAACCACTCAAACTCCAAATTTTATTACTGCTGCAAAAAATAAAAAGAGAATTGGTAGGCCTATCACTATTTTGGTTCTTCTGACTAGTTCGTCAGCTGAGTTTATAGCAAAAGTAGAAAGTAGGCCTATCTCTGTTTTTTGTGATATCTATGAATCTGGAACATTATGTAATTAATAAGTTAAGTGATTGAATCACTGTTATACACTGTAGATGGACACGGCCCCTATGCCTACTAACTCTATGTCTCCCTATGCCACCTTCGGTGGTGGGGTACTATAATGCTTGAGGGATTCAGACTTCCACAATCAAGCATGTGAATTAAAATAATTTCTTCCCAACAGGGGATACCCAGGCAAACTTCTCAATGAAGCCCAGAACAAAGCAAAAGCAGAAAGCAGACATCTTACTCAACTATAAAGTAAGAAGCAATAAATTACAATAGACACACTGCATTTTATAACACAATATAATCCTAGGAAACCAGTCACATTTACAGGAAATTATAATGCACAACTGGAATATATTACAACACCACAAAGATGCGGTTTGTATATGCCACAAACCAATTTGTGTATTTCATGCCGGATGCAATTATCTCCCGAGATCTTCTTGTATGTTCCAAACTGACAAACTTCAAAGGAGGGACTACTGTACAGTGGTACCTGTCGCGAGAGACCCCTCAAATGAAAGACCGCATATCTTTTTAAGACCCCTCTTTCAGAACAGTGTGCTATCTTTTCCCTGTCATTATACCTCTAATGAAAGACCACTTGGTTTGAGAGACCACATTTGGACCTGCGCCAGGGGCGGTCTCTCAAGACAGGGACCACTGTACTTACATTATAGAATGAAAAAATGCAACATACAATATGTCAGCCAAACATCAAAAACACTCAACATGTGATTTCATGGACATCATTTTGATATAAGGAACCATTCTGCAAAAAATATCTTGGGAGCACCTTAACAATTCAAGTGATGTCACAAATCTGTTTATAATTGCAACAGATTGCATATCAGGTATTGACAACGCATTATGTCACAATGCAGAGGTGGCATGGATCAATGAATTCAATACATTACAACCTCTGGGCCAAAACAAATGAGATGAGATGTATTGAGGATGTGGACCCGCAACCTTGGTAATAATGCCAGAAGCTACAAATGCAGTAACCTTAAACAACATATACAATGCCAACACAAGGACCCGACATACAGACACAAAAGTCTGATGTGTGACAAAACTTATGGGATAACAGATCATTTCAAGAAAACATCGTAGACTACACATGAAGCTGATCATCACAGACACCTTCAAAGTGACCAAAATAGATACCAAGCCAAAAGCACAAAATAATTAACAGTGGGAAAACTCCTACTGCCATCGATTGTACAGTACAAAAGCGCAGAAATCAGATCACAAAATTGGGCATACCTATCAAGATCCTGCCACATAACATCCAAGGAAAATACATACCACCTGTAGTCAGAATACCCAGTAAGCAAGTAGAAGTGCACAAAAGACATCAAAAAAACAGGAATGGATAAATGAAATGGACCTACAGTGAAGTGACTCAGAAACAGATAGTGAAGCATCCACACCATGTACTAATGAATACAATACTAAACCTGAACAACTCAGGAAAGATCATAAACTTTTAATGCCTGGTAACATGAGATTAAGCCTAAAAAAATCATTCAAAGATTTTAATAATGAAATACCAAGTAAACAATTTGTTTGTAAATAGCATAGAGGTCAGATCCTGGTGAGACAACGAGTCCTGCTCAAGCAAACTTTCCAGATCCAACTGACATGAGCTCTGGGCAAAGTCTAAGCCAGACAGGCTATCAGCTGGTCAATTTTTGAACTGTTGCACTTTGTTATCTTGTTTAACTCATTCCAATCTAATGATGCTTTTTCCTGCTAATATCTAAATGTCATCTGCTAATTATATTTTACTAATTTCGGGACTATTTTCGAAAATTTTGGATGAAACTTGCATGAAAGATCATACCAAATTATATGCCCATGGTCAACAGCTTTCCTTGGCGTGCCCTAGTGCAATGCGCCCAGAGCACACCAAGGAAAGCCGTTGACTTGGTCTTCTATCAGGATGGAATGAGTTAACTGAATTGGGCACCTGTATTTTTGGCAAAGACCTGGTGGTCATCAAAGTAGGCCTGGACACCTGCTGGTTAAGCTCTCTCACCTGGGATTCTGCTTTTGCTTTGAATTCTCAACATATTGGTGAAGATGACGATGAATTTCCAATAAGATAGAAACCAACCAAGACTGCAACAAGGGATATATACAAACAATTTCCTGAATAATTGACCGCACCTTTCAAGTTGGACTTTATGGACTTTTAATTTTGTTGTCAAAAAGTATCCTCTTAAACGCATAAACATTAAAAGAGATGATTTCTGATATACATGATATCGGTGAAGTAATATGATACCAAATAATTTTCCTAAGTATTTGCACAAATAATTATTCTACACTTTTAATGACCTTAACTTGTTCATCAACAAGTGTGAAATTTTAGAGGTCTATCTGCGACATGGGGGCAGCTCGAGAACTGGATATATGATGTCATATTACATCATGCCATAGTGAGCAACATATATGTCAACAAAATAACTAGAAGTATTAAACTAAGCTCCTCCAAACAAGTACTTTGTAAGATATTTCTGTCAATTAATTCGCACCTCCCCCAATAAAGGTGGAAAAATTAACTACATGGTTGGGAACGGACACCCCCCCAACATTGAAAGTCAAAGTTATTATCATTAACTTTTAGAAGACATTTGGCAGTTCTGTTGGTGCTGTTTTCTAAGTAGTTTGTTTGTTTGTTTGCTTTTTTTTTTTTTTTTTTTAAAGTGCTAGGATTCAAAAGATTGAACAAGAGCTTTAAATATAATAATTGAACCCTTACCAAATATTTTTCTGAATACAAGGACAGTGATCGAGCAGTCTTGGCAGAGGAACGTCCACTCTTGGTTCTCATATACGGCAGTGACGCCACAGATTTCTCATATTCCTTCACACTGAAACAAGTATCAGAGTTTTACCAATGTGTTCCTGGAAGAAGATCTGTATTTTAGAAACAATTCTCCTGGTGTAAATTTCCTCTTACACCATCCACTCATTGTGCAAAACGTATCCTTGCATCAAGTTAACCCAAATAGGCTGAGTACAGTGTTAAGATTCTTCAAAGGTTCACAATAATTAATTATCTCATCAGATGGACCATCTGGTCATGCTAGCTAAAAAAAAATGCCCTAAATACTGGCACAATGTGGGATGTTTGTGGCTAAAAGCCTCAGACTTTCAGATCGATGTGCAACCTTATAAACCTGATAAAATCTGCAATTTTGCAAATCTCTATAAATCCAGTTCATCTTGTATAATATTTACTGACTTATCAAATCATCTTCCAATTCTCACCGGTGTAAATTTAAATATGAACGTACAATGTCCACTAAAATTTGCTATAGTTGAAAGAAATAAAAAAAAATTTATCTGGAATAAGTTGACAGAATTATACTAGCAGTGTCTGTGCTGTATTGCTCCCACTGTGAATTAGAGTACAGTAAAACCTTTCTCACCGAACACCTGTCTATAGTAAACACCATTTCTCGGTCCAAAGTATATACAGTAAAACCTCCCTATACCGAACACCCTTGGGATCGGAAAAAAATGTTCGGTATAGGGAGGTTTGCTTATATTAGAAGTATATACTTCGGACCGAAAAATGGTGTTCACTATAGAGAGGTGTTCGATTAGAGAGGTTTTACTGTACTTCTAATGTAAGCAAACCTCCCTATACTGAACACCTCACTATACCGAACACTTTTTTAGATCCCAAGGGTGTTCGGTATAGGGAGGTTTTACTGTATGTATACTGAATGTAGGACAAATAGGTCAGCATTGACCTGTAGACCTGTCAATAAAATCTTTACTTACTTACTAAAGTATTCTCAAATTCTATTACAAATACACAAAAAATGATGTTCCAGCTTACTTTCACAATACTTTTGAAACTTTGCCAATGACTTATATTCATCCTTATGAAATTTGTGGCAGAGGGTCATCCCGTCTACACATCCTCCAAAATCTTGACTTAAACACTGTATCTGCTATTATATACCTTCTTTACGCCATAATATGCTGCCAAAAATAAATATTCACACATTCCTATACTAGTTTTTCCTTCTATACAAAGTCCTATTTTATAAAGATATCAAAATGAATGTACCATACCAGATTGTTTTGTATAAGACAACATTTAATTTTGCTCCATGGTATGTTTATTCATCACTGTAAGATACTAGTAGTCTTATTATCATACAGGTCTAACAATTGTGCTGTAAATTTGAAGGAACGAAATTTTAAATTGAAATTTTCTTTAGGTGGCCTCTGTGATATATCACAGTGTAACCTCAGCAGGGGTCATCCTGACAACTCATTATATTTTGTATAGATCTGTTAAATGCACTTACTATGTATTATGTCAAATTTCTTGTAAAATAAATTGTTTCTGAGCCTGAGTCATGTGGTATGTACTCCAGTCACAAAGCATCATGCATAATGCCATTTAATCAATGAATACCAAAAATAAATATAACACTGGTACTGGCCTGAATATACAAAATTGTTCAAAACTTAATGTTGGTGGCCAACTTTGGATCATAATTAACTCTTTCAGTGCCAAATTTTTGACTGAGTCAACAGGTTTTCTTGGTGAACATTGCGACCAATGTGCGCCGAGAAAAGCCGTTGACCCGAGATAAATACTCTGGAACTATACGCATACTGGTACTTGCATGAAAGTTCTTTTTACGAGGAATATGAATCTAGGATTCTAATGATAATTCAGACTAGTTTGACTTAATTAGATCGACTTAACATGTGATTGGCACTGAAAGGGTTAAATGCAGAAAAGAAACTATCAATTGACAGGGCAACAGTGTTTCTGATCACAGTCACAACTGCTACAAGATATCAACTGACACAGCAACAATGTTTCTGATCACAGTCACCACTGCTACATGACTAGACACCTGCATGTACACAATCATGTGACATAAACACAAGATGCAATCATAGGGGCCATGTTCTCATACAGTCTGTGTATATTCCTTCCCCTCCATCGTAAATTTTGACAGGCGCCTCATAAAAATTCCTTGTTGTAATCATTTTTATTAAATTTCAGTGCAACATATTTTGATTCTTGCTCAAATCAAGACAATGTCCATAAAAGCCTTCGGGGACATCTGTTAGTCAAAATATCACTAAATGAGGGTGTTCAATTTTTATCCACATGCATATGGAAGGAAAACATTCATGGAAACAACCATCCTCTGGTACCATTTATCTATGATCAAATATACATTATTGCAGGTAGACTCAATCAAACAAAACTGTAAGGGAGATTCAGGTTTATATAGATCAATCTTTGTTTATAGTTCATAATAGATAGCTAGCTAGCTAGCTAGATAGGTAGGTAGGTAGATAGATAGATAGATAGATAGATAGATAGATAGATAGATAGATAGATAGACAGACAGACAGACAGACAGACAGACAGAGACAGACAGACAGACAGACAGACAGGCAGACAGACAGACAGACAGACAGACAGACAGACAGACAGACAGACAGACAGATAGATAGATAGATAGATAGATAGATAGATAGATAGATAGATAGACAAATAAATAACAAAAATGAATAAATAAATTAAATAACTAAATAAATACAGAGGAATCTGCCTATTAAGATCATCGTAGGGACTGGAAAATGTGGGCTTAATGAGAATACAGTTTAAGGTCTAATGCAAGTATGCATGAAACTACAGTGGTACCTGCTGTATGCAACCACTGCAGTGAGCAGCTTGCATTGCTTTTTGTGCTCACTAGACTCAGACATAGGAGTCAACTTCTTTGTAAAATTTACCTGTGGTGACAGGTCATCTGCTGTATGTGGCCATTTTTTCTTGGCAGAAAGGGTGGCCATATACAGCAGGTACCACTGTATTCACATAATGGTCATGTTATCTGCATGACACAAGAGCCACATACACAATACAATGGCTATTCGCATGGTTTAAAAGCCACTTACATGTGACAGCATACCATTGCACAAATTTACTTCAAGCTTGTTTCTAGGTGTGAGCATTGAATGCACCTGTGTGAAAAGTCTTAGCCAGCAAGTGTCTGAATGGGCATAGAAACTCAATTAGATGTGAACAATGCCAGCACCAAAAACAAAAAAAGAAAGAAAAGACATATAAGAGATGCATACACTGGCATTTTGACCCCTTTGCCAAAATCTGTACTGTACATCAACCTCACTAAACAATGTTCCATCCCGAGAGACCTAATGTTGGTGCATCTGCAAACCACTTTTTCCTTTTTAAAATCACCAGAGAGTATCTTCGGATGTTATTATCATTTGCTTCTTGTTTTAACATAATTTTCATGTTTTAATACTTTGCATTGGGAATAATGTTTCGTCAGCCAAAAGCTTTGCTTGGTACAGTCTGGATGCATTGTGCTAAAGAAACCTGTTGACTTATGCCCCAAAACATTAACAATGTCATCTTGTACTGAGGTCCCTCTATGACACCATGTAAACCCTTTCCTGGCAGGAACAAGACTGAGTTATCAAGCTGCCTTGCCACACCTCAGGCAGCCCATGTGGTGCAAGAGATAACTGGCATAGCATATAGCAATTTGCTACACATTTTGGGTGTTGAAATAACAAGGCATATACAATACAATTCAGCTCTACCATCCAGTACACTGGGAGCCAATATGCGATTGACGTCATAGCAGTTACATAATATGGTTACTTGGCCATACTCATGGTCACGTTATCCTGTCCTTTTAAAGCCCAATGTATCAAACACAGCACTCAGTCTCTGTTGAATCACAGAACAAGCCTTATACGCCCTATCAAGCTAAAATATGAATCTTACCTAAGCACGCGAGGCGTATGTGAGACTGCACGGCTGTCCTCCTCAGATGTACTGATCTGTAATATTGCAACAGAAAGGAATGTTTTAAAGATATGGAAGGAGTTACATCTCAGAGGTTGAAATTAAGGGGTGCGTGGTTTCCCCAGACAACTACATTTTATCAACTTAAATGACTAATATGAGAGGTCACAATCAACTATTACCTGTGTATTCAGCTGAATATACAACAGAGAGCACAAAATTCTTTAAGGTATCAAAAAAAAATGTTTACCTTTTAAGACTTTTTTTTTTTTTTTTTTAATAAATTTTGATCCGATGCATACAATCTCTCATTATATCAACAATCAATATTTTTACCAGCGCAATAAGGTAAATCAATTGCACAGGAACACTGCTCATTTTGAAATTACCAAGTACTGTGTGGCTCAGAATACAACTATTTGATGAATTATTTACATCAGAGAAAATGGGAAACTTCAGGGGTTTTGGGGCCAACTTGTAAAAATATCCTGGTTGCCCCTGGGCAACTTGCAAAAAAAGTTAATGTTGACCCCTGCATCTTATGGTTTTATCCATTTTAACCATCTATCATCAACAGTTATTGATAAAAAAAGGAAAGAGAGATACACTTTGGTGCTCAAGTTCCCTGTGCACATGAGGGGATGGTAAAAGATCATCTATGATTTAACCCCTTTCCCCCTCAAATGACCTGGAAGCACTCAGATGTGAACTGCTACAATGTTTTTACTTAAATTTCTCAGGAATGTGAAATATTTTGGTGATAACTGTAGATAAGACCTATCTTGACAGTATGCCCCACTTTAACAGCTCTCCTTTGGCCAGGTTGGGTGCCTCTGCATAAGGAAAGTTGTTGACTCAAACTGGGTATTACCAGGACAGGAACTTAATACAAAAACTCTTGATGACCAAATCAATTTACAGGGATGTTCAAGTGATGTTGTAAATTCCAAGAACTTATGAGGCCTCGATTCGAAAAAGGTGAAATGAAATGTTCGAGTCTGTGCCTTAAGTGTGCATCTGTAGGAATCTTACTGTACTTACTGGGAACAAAACAGATGAAGTTGTGAACAATGTTTCACATATATCATTTACAGAGATTTTGTCAATTTTATCTTCCCAATTTTCTACAGATTAAATCCTATGAAATTAACAAGAGGTCCATGGCCCTTGTGCTCTGCTGTCATGCAAATAGACAAATTTAAGTACAAAGGACTGAAACTGAGAGAAAAGCAGACAGTTTGCATTATAAACAAGTACTTGAAGGATTCACTATATGGCCAGAAATAATTCTGCTAAGAGTATTAAAACCAAAACAAATTCTGTCGTGAAATAAGTCAAAGGGTTGGGATATTCTACGAACTCTGATTTCTTGGAACACACTTGTGGGTGGTGAACTGAACCTGCCATGGCTATTGAGAACTTCAAAGCAATATATTTCAGCAATTCAATTTGAATGAGTTTCTGCAGAGCGTATTGGCAGGCAATTTTTTTTTTTTCAAAAAGTCACTTTCTTGTGGCACCATCAAAATGTGAGCCAATCCACAGCTTAGCTCTCATCATAGCAGAACAAAGACATGAAATAAAAATCACTGAATCTGTTTTGATTTTTAATTTACAATGATTAATATGTTTCCAGAATGAATGTTTTTCTCCTCATTGTTTTCAAGATATATCACAAAATTATGAAGCATACCCATCTCCACTATCTCTTTGTTTAGACAGGATTATCAATGCAAGGCTGTATGTTACTGTAAATTGCTTTAATTTCACTGTATTCTTATTTTTGCTTATTTCACTGATGGTACAAAGTTGTGAAACTAAAAACACCATGAAATAGTTTTTTAACATTGTATGAATAGAATAATGTCCAAAATAGTGAAATTAAAAGTACAGTGAAATGTCAAAAATACAAAAACAGCCAAATTTTAAACACACAAAAATAAAAATCAATTTAAAGTAGTATCCATGCATTCTTGAGATTTGTGGATACATACATGTTATTATGCTTATACAAAATGTTGCAAAGATATTTGACATCGAACATGAACCACTTTTCTACATTACCACTACCTGAAAAGTTCTTCACGTTTGAAGACCTCAACACAATGAGGCAGGACTCTGGCAATATTTACCTCAAACTGCTTCTGGTTATTCAGGTCATGGTACTCTATATGCTAGTATTGTGGTATGGAAAGGGTCACACTTGTAAATACTTTAAGCCCTCCAATAAACTGTCCGTCTTTCATGTTCAAAGCCACAAAGAAGATTAGTGATTTTACATACTTTCAACTCTTAGTAAAGGAAGTGTATTCATACAGTAAACAGATTTTCTCACCACAGTGGCAGTGCAGGTCTAATTAATGATGGTGATAAATAACATGGCAGTAACCATGCATAATCTGACCATATCTAGGACTCATACTCAGTAAGATTGAAGGATACAAGAATACAAACAATTAGGCAAAATGTGACTTTGATATTGAGCTACTGTATGTTCTTACTGGAACGACCACATCCTGTATATACTGTGGCTCCCCTTGAGGAGTGCCAATACGATGAGGAGACGTCTTGGCACGTGATGCCAATGTCGACTGTGCAGACTGGTTGCGAGAAGGAGGTCGTGACCTGTAACTGGAGGTGGATTTTAGACGAATTCCCATTCGGTTTGCACGGTCTATATGCTGCAGTAGTCCAGGGCTCACTACCCTCTTAAATAAGATATCAGTCTCTTTATTGTCTGTAAAATATATATTAGAACAGAAGTAAATCTATGTTTTCATTTGAACCAACACGGCATTACATTCTGATTTCTAAACAGACAGCAGCTTCAATAGAATCTTATGCAATGTTATTGTTAAGACCTACATTACTTGCACTTACAAACTCCAGCCTTCCAAAGCACTCTTTGTGGATTTGTGCCAAACAGTATACACAAGTTTGCCTTCAGAGAATGCTTTGAGTTAAAATTTTCTTTATGGCTGTCTGGCATATTGCTAATATATTACATGAGCTCCAAGTTTTTTTTTCCAAAATGTAAAGGCTGGGTCTTCTTTTTCCAGAATGAGGTAATGACAAAAGCCCTGCTTTTACAGATAATGTACTCAAGGAAAAAATAGCTACCAAGCTTCAGATTTTATCCATTGTACTGTCATCAGTCAGCTGTCATCATGTTTATGCAACAATTAAACAAGTGATAATAAGGCTGGCACACATATGCGTATATTGATTCACCTCATTCCATTCTGAAAATAATAATCTCAGTTGCTTACTTTAAAACACAGTGTCAAATTTTCCAAGTCTGGTTCTGTTTTGTCACCAGTTTTTCTGATGCATGTATAGACCACCTTTCATGCATCATCCTTTCAACTCACTTTATCTCAGGAACAACAACAACAAAAATTGAGACTCAGTCTTTTCATTCATAGTCCATTCTAGTTTGACACAAATTTGATATAGATATCCCTTCCAATAGAGAAATTTAATACAAAATAAATATACATACAAAAATAAATGTGAAAAGAAGATCACTTTAGTTCACTTCCATAATCACTGTATAAACATGAAGCTAAACAGCATTTCAGCTGGGCCAGTTAACATAATATTAAGCTTATAATCTGTTTAACAATGCATACTTTATAGCAATTTATAAAAGAACTTTGACTGCTATTAAGGGAAATGTCATGCCTCACTAAAATCACTGCTCTGATGATACATGTATACCCTTACATCAAGCAGTGTTAAGATGTATTCTCAAGGGTTACAGGGAAACCTGTCGTACATGACTGCCCACAGGCACGATAAAATTGTGATTCCTTTCAAGACAGATGGTCTTTCATTAGAGGTTTACAAAAGATGAATAACGCAGCAAAGTATTCTGAAAAAGTGTTGTGTCTTTTTTTCAAGACACATGGTCTCTCAAGACAAGGACTGGTCACTGTGAAGCATGTTACCAATGACTTTTATTGATTATCAAATGGAACTCTAAACTCAATTAAAAAGTGTTATAAAGTATACATTTTCGGAAAGTTAACCAACCCCTGATTAAATTTATTGCACTGTTATAGAGTAACAAGGTCACAACGTTCACACAAAAACGTGATAGTTATGCTCATGTAGGGTGTGAAAATTCTTATGATCCCATTGTCTGAGACAAGTGAAATCCTTTTGAGGACAACTGACTTCCAAATTTCACTTGTCCTGTGGACAAGTACTTTTAATTGGCAAAATCACGTTAAATTTCAGTGTCTGTTGGCATTATAGACACATAAACTAACTGTATGACTTCATGATTTCCATTAAGGGACGGTTCAACATTATCATCATTTTTGAATTAGTACTTAAGGTACTAAATTTCATGACCCCCTCCCTCCCCCCAAATTAGTACTTTAAAATGATGATTTTCCCCCAAAAATCATAGCAAAATTGCACAAAACAGGCCAAAAATTGACCATCATTTTCCATATTCTGTGAAAGTGTACAGACCCATTTAGCCCCCTCCCCCCTTGCGTACTGTAAGTACTAATTCAAAAATGATGAAAATGTTGAACCATCCCTAAAACATGCTCTTTCAAACCAAAATTTATGTACACTTCATCAGCATCAAGGTGGACAAGTGAAAATTTTGTGTCACTTACCCTGCAAATGAGTAATTTCAAAACAATTGTTCGCCCTGTCATTATTTCACACATATATTCAAATTTTTCCACCTCTAAATACATAACGACCTAAAATCTGCAGCAGGCTCAAGGATTTGGCATAAACTAAAACAGCATATATCAGCAGAGGAAATCTGTTTGAAAACGAATTTGCCAGGAATGGGGAATAAATTTAGATAAGTAGTCAATGGCTGATACTTCTGTAGTGGGTATAAGCTGTGATAAGTGTTCAAATTTCAATGAAGAATTTGTTACAACAATCAGCGATTAGTTGAAAGTTTGAGACTAGAGTCACATTGATGTAAAGAGGTGACAGCATTTTGCAAACATTTTGTTAAAAGTTGTCAATTTCGACTGAAAAATCTTCCTAGTGCTGATAAAAATCAACAGTGGATGTCTATAGAGAACAGATCTGTTCATGAGTAGCGGCTTACAATTTTTTCTGTTTACTTGAATACAATGATTCATAAGTAAGGGCTGGCCAAGATCTGGAACTTCCTGAAATGAAACACCCTCCTTCATGTATAGACGAACACCCTGGGCACCTGTAAAATTAGAGGGTTTGTCACGCCTACAGAAGGAGTAACCTGGAATGTTTACTGCTTCTGTAGGTGTGTCCTCTTGTAACCACGTTTCAGAAAAGGTATCTGGTTTCAGCTTGTTGACAGATAAAAAAAAAAAGATGTCATCCAGATGGCATAAAAGCCCACCTTGGCCAGAATTAATGTGGTCATTCATAACAACAAGTTAACAAAATGACAGTTGATGTTCCTTTAAATCAGATAAAATTGAGCTTGGACACTGTTACTTCAATTGTTGAGTGGAAACAATAAATAAATAAATGTTTTGATTTACGCTGCCGAATATGATTCTGATATAGCCCTGCCATATTGGAATTCCAAGGTGGCACATTGCATTATGGGATATTCTCATTTGGCCCAACTTCTGATACAGTACCAAACAAATACATTACTACTTATTCTGTCATGTGCGTGGCGCAGTACACCTAAAGGTTGTTTACAATCCACCACCCCATTTAGTTGGTGAGGATACTGCCAAAAACAGCGCTTTCCTTTGGTGGGGGTTCCCCGACACCCCCTTTTCTTGGGGGGGGGGGGGCGGCCCACACCCCCTTATGCCTTCCTCTTCCGCTACCCTGTGTGGGAGCTAACCCACACATGGAACCCTTTCTGGTATGCCTCCTCTCTTACCGCCTGAGCTGGCAAGGACTGTTGGCGATCCACGATTCATGCCTTGCTTGAGTGCCTAGGCATTGTGAGGAGCGCCATCTAGCGACAACCAGAAATACTACTATAGCAACATGGCGCTCACTGAACACTGACCACTGTGCAAAATGGACATAATTACATACCTTCTGGTATAATATCACTAAATGGGGGGATACTGAATTATCCTCCCATTTAGTGAGATGGTAACGGAATAAATATGGGGTGAGGAGATACTGGGCATTTTGGATTACTAGGGTGTTTCTACACGGAATAAAGACATGCGGTTTTTGGAGTAAAAGTCACAGTCAGAGCGAAACAGGCAGCATACAATGGTCATGGACCTGCCATAGGTACAGACTCTTGCGGAAACTTCACTTTATACCTTTTCTAAAATGTGGCCACAGTGGCCAAAATCTTGGACCAATCTCTGGAGTTTCTTTCTGTATAATCAAGCATTGATAATATTGTACTATGCGTGCGGCCACATTTGCACTATGCCCGTATAATTCAGTATCCCCACTAAATGTATCAAGAAACATTCATTGCAGGGGTATGTTCTAGTTCATTCATACACTCCAAGTGTACAGGATACCGTATTTACGGTAAAGGGGTGGTGCACTGTTGAGTGGTGGATTCTAAACAACAACCTCAGACTCAGTATGCCTCATCAGGCTCATGGGCTGTCCTTCACTTTTTTTTTTTTTTTTTTTACTGGAAGAAACTCTACTATCCAGTTCTGCATTCCAGTGTGAAGACACATTATTTTCCGCTTGTTTTATTCCATGTGGGCAAAGTACGGTCGGAGACTGAAATGAATTCTTAAGGGCAGGCCCAACATGTACGCTTCAGTTAAGCCTTTTTCAAGCCGGTTTTCATCATTTCATCTCAACGTTCCGGGGGTCATTTTGCTTTTTTAAAAATCCCATTGTTTTACAGGGTTTCCTTAATTTGACTACAATTAAGTGGAGTCGCCATGGCCCATGTATGTATGTCACTACTCATTGAGCTGAGCAGGCAGTGGCCGTATCAATCTGAAACAATGTCACAATAATTTTGATTGACATTGATACCTATTAATGATAGGCCAAACGATTTATCACAGTTGCTTCTGCGGTGTTGTTTACAGTTTCTGTCTAGTGTAATGGGACACAGCGTGACAACAATCAGCTCTGGTAGAAAAGAGTTTTCGCTACTTACCCATAATGAAAACACTCCTGGAATAGCTAAACAACGTATGTTTGCACGGAAATCTTACAGCTGAAAGTTTGGTTGCATTCCACGCCAGAATGTAGCCTCCATATTGTTGACATGACGTCACGGTGTAGTAACCACTGAAAGCGAGGCTGGAGGGGTGCTCCCTCTGGGGAATCCCTATACCATGTGCTTTTGTTTTCATCTGGTCCAGCCATATTTCAGACACATTAAACGACTTTTTGACGTGTGTTTATGTTTTTAGCAGCGAGTTTACTTTAATATGAAAACTACTTTTAGTTTTACAACAATGATAATTTCTGCATCACCAACCATTAAAAGGGTAGCAAGCCGCACCCTTTTCTCTGTGCGATGTCAGGACTCGTGTCATGATGACATGAATGGAGCATTGGAGGCAAGCAATCTCGGACTGTGCATGAAATCACATTTTATATGTGGAAATAATTGCCTCCAAAGCAGACCCCAGCTGCATATTTTGTCTACTCTGCTGGGGTCTGCCCTTCTTTGACATGGTCACTGTTTTAGTGTTGGAAAAGTGTCTCAGTTTCTAATTGGCTGAGTATGGTTACTATGGAAACAGGCTTCAGTACACTGGGAACCAGAGGCTGGGACTGGTCTAGGGGATAATGATGAACTTCCTGATTGGTGTCTTGGTCTAGGGGGAAGGTCACAATATAGTTTTGTTTCTGTTACTATAAATAAAATCCTGTCGAAGAAGGGCAGACCAAGTGTAGTAACATGGAACTTGGTCTGCTCTGCAGGCAATGGAAATAATGGCAATGCCAAAAATTACACACAAATGCAATTCTTAATGTGTCAAATCCTTAAAATTATTATACACATACTGACATTCAAACTTGTAGCTATATTTCAAACAGTTCTGCAACTGCTCTATATTGTCACAAGTAAATTTGATGAAATATCGAAATTCGAATGAAACGGCAATGCAAAATTTTCGGGGTTTCGACATAATCCACTTGACCTGTAACCAGATATTTAGTTTTACAGCCCCCTAAAATGCACTGTTTCTCTCTCTCTTTTGTTTTTTTTTTTTTTGTTTTTTGTTTTTGTTTTTGTTTTTGTTTTGTTTGCTGAACATGCACAAGAACAATCAGCATGTTGGTTGTGGTCTGTTGTACTGCAGTTTAATAACCTTGGACTCAGTACATGATTTAATTATCTGTGTGCCAACACAGACATACTGTTTTCCCAGAAATTCTTTCTTTACCAGCAAATTTGTCTGCCCTTTTTCTCTGAGACAATTATAGATAGAAACTCCTAACTTGGCACAATTATATTTCTATAGATGAAGTCTTGCCTTTTTACAGTGACAGGTCATGCTTTTCAAAATTATGCAAATGAGGGCTAATTAAAGTGATAAATCTTCCAATATCTTATATACTATAGTAGATGTGGTTCCAAGTGTATAGGAGTTCAATCATAGCAAGGCAAAGGTCATTTCAAATGTCAAGGTCGAAATTCAATTTTGGGTCAAAATGTCATTTTCAAGGTCAAAGGCCACGTTCAATGGTGGTTTTCTTCCAGCCAAAACTTGGTCAATTTTTATCCAATTTTGATCATAATGTACTATTCAAATTACGACATGTAAATAATTGAAGGCAGTCTCTGGGCAACATTTGGTAACGAGTGGAAATCTTTGAGAAACTTTTTATAACACATTGAACTTTCCATCCCCCATTGCAAAGAAATGAAGCCCATTTGTTGAGACTTGAGTGACCACCACAAGAAGTAACATGTATTTGCCAGATCTTTTTTCTTTCTCTTCATGGGTTTCTGGATCTCCTTTGAGACACCCATTTGAGCATGTTTTGGGCATGCTTTGGGATAATCTAAAAGAGGAACTGTTGAAATATTTTTGTTTCTTATCCACAATGGCAGCATCATATAAATAAAACAAAATTTGAAAATGTTTGAAGAGTTTATTTCCAACAGTCAGATATGACAGATACAACTAACCTTGGATTTGCAGCACAAACATACAGGAGAGAATGATGTACTACTCCCTCCTGGTACAGGGCTTGATCATCACTGCTGCAGCCATACCGCAGCAGCCATACTGCAGCAGCACCGGCGTACTATGGACTTTTTACAATACAATATCCAACAGTCTGAGTGGCAACTATAAAATTTTCCTTTGTTACTGGGTAAAGTGTGTAATTTATTTCACACATTTGATTTTACTGAAAAACAGAAACAAATGAACAGGTATACACTTGAACACAAACCAAAATAAATCAGCATATATTACACTGGAGTACATCATGTCAATTACAAAGCCAACTGCAACAAAGCAAATAAAGAACTGTATAAAAAGTATAAATGAACACGGAATGTTTCAGTGTGAGCTTCAACCCTCTCCTACCATGAAGACCAGAGTCCATAACTTTCTTGGTACAAGCTGGCAACCTATGAAATACTTAATAGACTAATTCCTCTGATGCGTTCAGTTTGTTTTGTTGCCAACACGTCAGTAAGAATTTACAGACGTGTTGGCAAGAAAACAGAATGAACACATCAGAGCAAATGATATTTGATTTTAAGAGGATTTCAGCATTGGTTTTCAGACTGTTATGCTTTTGCCTGCTTAATAAGCATAAAGGATTCAAGTATGATATAGGTACACAAGGTCTCTTCGATATGGGTGAAAGGTCTGACTGATATGATACAGGTAAGCGAGGTTTCTCTGGCATACATTATATACATGAGCATTAAGCTAAAGCACAGGTACAGTGGAACCTCATTAATAGGTATGTCTCATTAATCTGAACACTTTTCCTGGAACAGAATTGTTCATTTCAAGTAATAGTGATTCAGTAATCCAGATGCTTCACTAATCTGAACAGTTCACTGGGGTTCGGATTAATGAGGTTCCACTGCACATCCATCAAATCATTCTTCGCCTGCATCAAATATTCACAATATTTTTCAATGTAACCAGTTGTGTAAATTTAACTTACTCATTGTAATATTTTTAAATAAACTCCATCACACCCTGTAAAAGTAATTTACTCATAGTAACATTTTCAAATTTTCAAGTAAACTTCACAATAGCACACAAAAGTAATTTCACTTTCCCTTTCAAGAGATATGAACAAGATTTTTCTCTAAAACCACATGAATTTCAACCCATTAACACAAGACAATGAATATCATTGAGATTCATTCACACACAGATGCATACTTTACAAAGACAAGTGTCTGAAGTCACAAATTTTTAGTCAAACCACAATATCATCAGGTGTAAAGCCTACAATATGTTTCACTCAATTTTCTTTTTATTACAAATAATATTATTTTGCAACAGAAAAATAGCCTCATATTCATTTATCTACTAAATCTGTATATGTACATGTACTTAAAATTAAGACAGATTCTTAAAAAATTCTAAAATGGGCTGACTTACCAGCTTAATTCTACATGAGACTGGATGTCAATTACAGGTCCAGGAAGCCCAGACATAGTGTTCATAAGCAACATACTTTTCTCTTACCACAAATATGGCTTTCTACATGTGCGTCTAATGCCTTTAAATCTGTGGCGTTTTTTATTTTTTTGTTTTTGTTTTTGTTTTTCATCCACTTTGTTTATTTGGCAAGGGGCTGTATTGTCTATCATAAAGCAAGCAGATCTAAGAACAACTGAAAAAAAAAAAAAAAAACAATGTTCCAACTGCACAAAATAATAATCCCACATAATATAATGCTATCACCAGATATCCATGCAGGCGTGATCTACCAGTCAATATTTTCAGTGTTCCTGTACAGAGAGAGCACATGGGGCATGTGACGGAGGAGAGTGATTCTGTGAGCATTCATGAGTGGAGGTTAAGAATGCACTCATCAAAGAGCAGGTTCAATGTTCAGTATGCACTCATGAGGGAAGACCTTTGAAGCACTCATGAGATGTTATTCAGTAGGCACTAAGGAGGTGGTTCAGTTTGCATTCATGAGAGCAGGTGGTTCATAGCACTCATGAAAGAGGTAGTTAAGTGTTCACTCCTCACTGAAGTGGGTCAGAGTATTTATGATGAACATGGTTACAGGTGCAGATGCTTCAGAAGGCACCCATTATGGAGGTGGTTTAACTCTTTCACCGTTGCATTTCTACCCAGGTTAACCTCTGACCAGTAAATTTCTAAGATTATTATGTCTGGGTTGGCACACAGACATACTGTTTTGCAGGAGTTCTTCATTTTTTCTTTATTTCTTAATACCTTCCTGCCACATTTTGTGACGCAGTTTTCTCAGCCATTATACAAGTTACAACATTGAAATTTTACATACAATAGACCGACAGCTGAAATTGTTCACCTGGTGTGGATTTTTTTATATGTTATAAATTATTAAAGTTATGTGTAAAAAAAAATCCTATTCAGCTGTTGGCTGAAAAAACGATGGTAGCTGTATTAGCCAATCACATTGCATCGATTGACAATACACCTGTTGCCTGGTTACTCTACTTCTACTGTTAAGCAGATTGTACCTAATGACCCATGATTGATGATGTCACAAAACAGTATCAGAGGGGGTTATCACTTATTACTCCAATTGGCACCCACACAGATTTGCTTGCAAATCTATCCATTCTAGTTTTTCAACCATTTTGACTAATTTGATACTACATTTTGTATAAAAAAAGTTCACATGGTATCTATTTCAACCTATCAGCACTAGCAATATACATCATGGTTTTTATTTTGCAAGGTCAGTTTTAAGGTCACAAGGTCACTTTCAAGGTTAAAGGTCCTAACATTTGGCAGCTATCTTGGAATTAAAGACCTAAAAGATACAAAGCAAGAGATGCACCCAATACTGCCATTTATTCCATTAAAGAATTAATCCGTTTTTGTTCCTTCAAATTAATCATATTTATTTATAGTAAATACAATAAATACAGGTAAAATATATTATGTAAACATTGTTTTTTTGCTTGTGTTACATAGGATTTTATGCCAACCTTGTCAGTTTATACAGGTCAAGCTGCAGGTTAGAAATCTTTTCCTCTTATAAAAACCAACAGTTCATATCTGAAAAAGTTTAAAAACAAATTCATTTCAAATCTTATAAAAACTACACATGTACATCATGCACTCTTTAGTAAGGTCAGTTTCAGGGTCAGAAGTCAGAAGCATATTTTAATGGTCAAATGTCACATAATTTGGCAGTCATCATAGAATTTGACTACAGTCGCTTCCCACAGTGAAAGAGTAAATGTGCACTCACGCACAGACAATGCACTGAGCACTCATGAAAGGTAGCTCAGTGTGCACTCAGGACGGCAGTTTTTGGTTCTTACAAGGGAGGTGATTCATGAGCAATCATGAAAGATGTGGTTCAGTGTATACTCATGGGCTGGGAAGTGGGTGAGACAGCATGAAGGTTTACAATCCAGTGTTCTCTGTATTGTAAAATGTACTTTTCAATGGACATTTTTACACTGTACATCTCTGAAAACTGAAGAATATTGACTGATCCCTTGGGTTAGACGTATGATTCATGTGTCTATGTTATTCAAGAACACCATAATCTGGCAAATAACTGGATACCCAAGATTTGATATGATAACCCATACTTACAGAAAGTGGCCCAGCTTATCCAGTTATTGTTTCTCATTGTTACACAAAACAGAATGTAGTCAGTGATATGACTGATGTATAAGGTGTCTTTCGACTGTGGTGATCGCTTTAGCATGAAGTCAAGGCTAGGGGCTCTTCATCCATGACCTGCCACATGATTTGGAAAACACACACTTAACTTCCAACACCCTGCACAACTTGATATTGCAAAATACAGACATCAACCACAAAAGGACATCTTACAGTTTGGAACCTTTTTACTCTACAATATTCTTTACAAAATTTGAAACAATAGGAATACTTGTTTTCTGTTTGCAAGTATGGGTTAACATTGATAGGCCTTTTTTTCCATTTCATATTTGAAACTAGTTTTCCTTAAAATCAAAAGATAAGAAGACATGTTTGTAAAACATAGATGCCCCCCCCCCCCCATTATGTTTGCCCTCATTACCCTGTTGATAGTACTTTATCAGGTACTCATGACCTTATGAAAAGGATGTAGAAACCATATTTACTAAAGTGGCTTCATGACCTTGGAAATTAGGTCAAGGCCACCCTTTGAAGCTGATATAGCCCTTATAGAAGACTATAAACACCTACAAATAAAACCTCTGGCTCAAAAAATTCTGCAGTTACTAAGCAGAAACCAAATTCAATAATATGGCTCTGTGACCTTGGAAATAGCCTCAAGGTCACCCATTTCTGAACTTGACCTAGCTCTTATAAAAGGCTATATTCCTGTGCAATATGAAAGCCCTAGGTCATAAAATCATCTTTGTTATCATCCAGAAACCAAGTTACCCAATAGGACTCTACGTGGTGACCTTGGGAATTTGGTCAAGGTCATCAATCTTCTAAGCTGACCAAGCCCTAACTCAGGACTATAACTGTGTGCAATATTGAAATCATAATTTAAATTCTGAGTTAAAATGCAGAAATCAAGTTCCCGTCAGTGGCCTTGTGAGCTTTGAATTTAGTTTAAGGTCACCCATCTAAGAACCTGACCTGGCCCTGGTTACGGACTATAATCTTGTGCAATATACAGATCCTATCATAAATGCTTTTCTAGTTATCATGTGGAAACCAAAACTTACTATAGTACATCCATGACCTTTGAAATTGAGTCAAGGTCAACCACCTTCATACTTCACCTAGCCCTTATAAAGGAGTATATACCTGGGCAGTATCAAAGTCGTATCTCAAAAACTTCTTGAGTTATGGTGCGGAAACCACAGTCTCTCTACTGACAGACATGAGCAAAGCTATGTGCCCTGCTTTCTTCGGAGGGGGGCATAAAAATATGGTTTTACCTGTACAGATGTCCATCTATTTGCTTCTTGAATATGCCACACTTGGAACACAAGAACTTCATATAATGCGAAACATTGTACAAACACTAAATTACAGATCAAAATGCCAACAATGTATATTTTACAATAAACTATGCGTAAGTTTCATAGAATAACAGAAAAACTCTTCAAAAAATTTGTAAGCATAACAACATCCCAGGCATAAAGGTCATCAATTGAAAAAAAGCCCAACATTTGAGACTTACTGGCCAGTTCAAACACCACTTGTATCAATAAATGCAAGTTGCCTCATCGTGTTTTGATTCTTTGAAAAGAAATCTGCATCAGCTGTTTCTAAGGAGCACTTTTGAGCACAAGATGTCAATCATCAATAAAATACAATATTATTTAATGACTATATACATGCCTTGTTTAATAATACAGCGTACAGCTTTGTCTACAATGGAACTCATTACCCATTTTGCAACTAGACTTGCATTTATACTTGCCAATATAACAAAGCAAATGTTTGGCTTCAGTGTCAGCTGGATTTGAAACAATCTCTTCCATTCTTGACACATTAACATTCTTCATGATTACACTAACATAATAAAAGATAAAAAAAAAAAAAAAAGATTAACCTAACATAATAAATGATAAAAAAAAAAATGATTACACTAACATTCTTCCATGATTTGGCTGCATGGCACAGCCCAAAGAGGACTCATCGAGTTCATCAAGACAAATATATCAATATACTGAAATACTGGAATTTTACATGACAAGAAACCCCAGCTTTTAACACTCCCTCCCCCAGCCTCCTTCCCCAATTACAAATATCTGAGAACAATTTGCAATATCATGATTGAGAAAAGCAACTAATTGGTGGTGGTGGGGGGGGGGGGGGGGTCTTTTGACTGTCTTGCAACTTTTTTCAAATCACTTACACCCTCTTATCAATCATTTTTCCCCATGCTACACCAATGCTGCTATTAAAACATTCTGTGTTTAATTGTGGAGGAACTGCTCAATTACACTTTTGAAATCGTATGTTTACAATTTCTCAGACCCTAGACAAGGCTTCCAGGTCAAATCAGTAAACCTGGATTTTCTTAACCCAATTTATCTTCCCCCGCCTGACCTAGGCTGGTACCACCTGATCACCTTTCCATATTTGGAAGGATCATGGATTCAAAAATTCTTTTGGACCTTGTTCTCTGTGAAAACAATGCCAACAGAGAGGTACAGAGAGGTACGACGCTGTTGAACGTCATCACACTCATGTGCATTACCTAACAACAGCAAAATTACACATACATATATAACATAGGTGCCCTGGCCGTTATCCTCATTGCCTGACGAGATCCAGTTGGATCAAAATCGGTCGCAATGACCCTCTGCCCATCAAGGCCCTTGGCTTTTCTTATGTGCCTCTTCTCAATCATGCTGCAAATTTCTCCACATGTATAAATTTACTAGTTACTTCATAATCTTGACCAGCCACTTGCAATGCTGGACCCCAAACCTATCCCCCTACTTGAAAAACACGTAAAGGTGGAGGGAAAACTTTAAATGGACAACAGTTTGCTACACACTTGTAGCAGTGAAAACATATCAAGTGCGTCCATTAATGACAACAGTGAAGCTAATTTTTGCCATGGAGATATAAGCTGTAAGTACTTCCGTATACATCGCTGTTAGAAACAAACAAGTGTTCTAACAAGTATGGGAACAGGAGGGGATCCCTTAATGCAACAGCAGTCACTGTGCTGTTGCCTTCTCACACTTAAGCAGCACCAATGCACTAAAATATGTTGTACCAGTGCATGTATGTACACATTTACTTTGAAAGGGATGGAATTAAAAAAAGTGACTTCACACTTACATTTGTCTATCTTTTGTAAATTAATCAGCTGGTGGGCTTTTAGACAGAATGTGACATTTTAGTCACAAGTTCTGTCTACATCATTATCAAAAAAAAACCAAAAAACCAAAAAACAAAAAAAACAAAAAACAAAAACAAAAAAAACAATTTCTCTTGTGAGACAGCACCAGTGTTGGTATGAAATTGATCAGCTGTTGCAAACCCATGTAGCCATTGCCTGTAGCAAATTCAGATTATCCATGTACATTTGCACTGTTTCAAGCAAGCCAGTCAAAGCTGTATTATTATTCCTTATGCTTGTCTCAGTATTTTGTAAGCAAATCCCTTGTACTGGATTTCAAAAATGGTAATAATATATAGTATGATGGGTTCAAGTACTACTGGGCAGAATTACATTCTTCTAAAAAATCTATATTGGAATCTCAACGTTTATCCTAGTGTTCAGTTTTCAAAATGCACTTTACCTCAGAATTTAAATATCAAAGTTACCATGCTTTTGTAACTAACTTTCTTGTAAACATTGAAAAATTGCATTTGATTGGATGTAAATTTAAATATAAAACACATTCACATTTAAAATGAAAGTTAATTTCGGTGAACTTTCAGCATGTATAATCAGCTCTTTAATCACAAACTTTCTGTCTTGCAGTAAAAAATTAAAACATTTGTCTTTGTTTTCAGCGAAGCAACTGCAAAACATATATAGCACCAGCATTCCTTTTAAAGGTGGTATTCCGTATCTTAAAATCATGTTACACACACTCAAAGCAGGATGTATATCCTAAGAAATTCATTTGGCAGTTCTAGAATGCAAGAGAAGTTTTTGGGAAATAGTGAAATTCCAAAACCAGTTGAGTTTTGTTTGGAAGACCTTTTAGACCATGTATACAAACGGGTGTAACACTGTAAAAAAAAAAAAAAAAAAAAATTCTCACAATGGAAGCCATCAAAGCAATTTTTTTTAAATCACAATTTTGTTGTGTGTAGATTATAGTACCAGCAAAATGTATGTATGTGTGTCTGTGTATGTATATGGCAAGTTGTTGTAAAGAGTATCCCCTAAAATGTGGGGATCTTTAATAACTTTCCACTAAATTGTCAGCTTCCACACAAAAACATATACATCTTCAATATCTAGATTCCATTAACTTACATTCAAAAATATATGCATCTTAACTATGTTTGACTTATATGTCAACTAATGCCCCAAAATTTAAAACACCCAGGGCCATTCCAATTTTAAATGACTCTGGACTCAATGGTCAAGTTAGACGCAAGCACCAAGCTGGCTGTATTTGGGCTCCTTGCATGTCTGTTTACACAAATATGTTCCATTTCACATTTCTGGATTTCAAGCATGGAAGACATCATCTATAAAGCTGATTTTGTATTTTATGCAACTCTGGGAAACAACAAGTCAAGCAGGTCCATGTATGTTTACACAAAAACAATAATACCCTGGTGTATCAGTTTTCTTGTAAGTCTGTACACATGTAGCTACCATCTACATGTGTTTGTCTCAAGCTAAGTGTACACATGAATACACAAGTAGTTCACCTACACACAGATATACTACTCTGATCTCGGCTCTTTGCTTTATTTCCATACATGCGGTCTCCCAGAATGTTGTTAACAAGAAAAAAAAAAAAACAGCTTTCCACAGCATGGGTTGGGCACTAAGTGCCCAACCCATGCCAAGGAAAGCTGTTGACCTGCAGCATGTTACCTTGACAGGTATCATCTACAATTTTTTAAACTGTTTTTAATTACTGTTGAAATTAGCTGCAAACACTGAAGCAGATGGCATTTGACCAGTTTTGGCTAGTTTAAGGGGGAAGGATTAAAGACCATAGAGACGGTTGATGAGACTACCAAAGGCAAACTGCCAGCACACCCAGGGCTGTCCAACTGGAGCATTGTTGCAAAATTTTGCTGCAAAGGTTTTCAAAATTGCTACAGATTTCCCCAAAATAAGTGTCTCTTATGTACAGAAGAGCAAAAAATGCTAGAAGGAAAGAAAATTTTGCTACAGAGATTTTCAGCTGGACAGCACTGACACCTGAACACAGCAGTGGAAATAGTCATGTCTTGACTGTATAGTTATACATGAACACATTGACCTAAAACATGGGAAAAGCCTGAGCCTTAGAGGTGGGGATAGGGTGTGAGAGGGATGGATGATTTTTTTTTTTAAAAACCCTGGGCCACCTGTGTCACAGAGTGACACAGAACTTCGGCAGACAAGCGGAGAGCCACCGTATTATTATTATTATTATTATTACTTGTAACAGTATTTTGAACTTTTAGAACAAAAGGGAAAAGAAAGACTTGACCCCTGCTATGTATCTACTGCTCTAGTCCTTAGAGCTTTTTTGCAAAAAGAAATAATTTGCCAGATTCAGTGACTGTGTCCTTTAAAAACCCATACTCAGCGGAGGTTGAGAGATCATAACCATTTTTGTGTTTACATCCTTTAAAATAATGTTGCTATCCAAATTGGAAGCTAAAATAATTTGCAGTATTTCCAGAGCAGATAAAAAATAAAAGATCTGCGTATGGCACAGTTATTAGAGGATTTAGATAGCTGAGATCCTGACACAAGTGACATCATTTGCACTGAACATTTCTGGTTGAACAATTAAATTTAGCATAAGACTGGGCAAGGGGCCATCTTCATCCAATAACATGCATATGAGGTGAAATGGTTTCAGTGAAAATGACATCACTTATGTCATGATCCAGACTCGTTTCTTGGTCTGACCATCTGACTTAGTCGGGCGCTGTCCACTTGACATGCCTGCCAATTCATTTTCTACTGATTCCCTCCAAATGATTTCATCATATCATTTTCTACGCCTATTGACGTTTACACTGCCAACCTGCAGTAAAAGTGGTTTACAGCTGTCCTGGAGTGAATATTGCACATAAAATGATGTTCCATATGGTTACTTTGTGCTTGTGTGAACTGAGAATTTACTTGTTCTAAACAGCAGTTTGCTTTAATGTCAAACCCCACCCCTTAGGTTTACAAAATGGCAGTCTTTGTCCATGAATTGCTGAACAATGTAAAAATTGCCTTTACTTTTTTTTACATCAATACGTCATATTGCCATGCATGAGGCTTTTTCTGTTCCAGTGCATAATACTGACATTTGGCTTTAATTTTCTTACCATCAGCCAATCTCACAACATGTAGAAGGACTTATTTTCAAAAAAAATATAACTGTCTCCCCGAGAACAGCCTGATTGATTGAAAATTTAGTACATCATTTTTTTTTTTTTTTAAATTTCAGTTAAAAATCCCCTGCGGTAAAGACATCTGCACTGCTTTAGCCAAATGGGCTAATACTCACAGCAATAGCTCATAAAACATGGGATATTTCCACTGTGAAACATGAACCAAATTTGTCATTCTTGTCACTGTGGAATCAAATCTTCACAATTGGTAAAGGCAAAATTTAGTTTTTGGCACATTCTGATGTTTTACCTCTGTCTGTCACCAGAGTGCCCCAGCAACCCACAAATATGTACATTATACCACGAGGAGCCTGCATCAGACATCTGCCTATACACCAGAGTTAGCCTTGTGTTCCACAGCCTTGGCAACCACAATAGAGATGATGACTACCAGCAGAAGCAGAACCACCAGGCCCATAAGGATCAGGAACTGAGTCACACTTGGCAGCAACCTTTCTTTCCATGTCCGAGAGACATACGGCACTTCCTCCAGGTCCTCTGATCGCTTCCTGTTCTCCACTCCAAATGAGTCCAAGATCTGCCAGAGGTGACAAACAATTAGTGAGTGCATGTAATTTAATAAATGAGGCTCACATGTGACACTTTGACAAAGGACCCCTTGAGCTTTCAATTTCATTTTCTTCTGTGATCCTAAAAACAATTGTTTGGTATGTTTGTTTGCTTTACTGTTTGTCACTGGAAAGCCAAGTATGGGTAATTCCCTTTCTCATTTGATCTATTCTTTAGAAACAATCCAAAAAGTCTCAAAAAATTTCTATTTCCTATAACATATCATGCTTGCTTCTGTTGCGCTTACTGTTGTGGGGAAACAGGTCTGACTCCCTTTCAGTTGGGACCTTAGGTACATCTATTACAAGCTTGTGTCTGCATCTGTGTCTCTGTGAATATCCCATTTGTGCTGGGCCTAATGTAGTCTGAAGTCAGGGTTTTGCATGTATAGCTATGATTTATATGCTTGTTGTATGCAATATATTTTTTAAGTTAGTACACGTCCCTGCGATAGAACATTAAGGTGGAAACACAAGGTCCACTCATTAAAGCAGCTCATCTGTATGCACTGGTCAACCCAGAGCCAGTCTCTTTCCAGTTCCTGTATTTGGAAAAGGAATTTGAAACACCAGTTTGAAAAAAAAAGTTGCACTGTAACCTGGTACAAATGGCCTGGACAGCCCATTGTACATATGAGCACAAAGATGCATCACATGGTCAACAACAGACACACACACCTTCACCCCCCATCCTAAGCAAGATGGATGTACATAGCTCCCAAACTGTCCCTGAGGAGACCCGCATAAAGTCAAAATGCATCAGATGTTCTGTGGATCCATTTATTGTGGATACTTGACCACATAGTACTTATATACAATGCAGTTATTTATGGTTAATTATATATATGCATATGTGTATATATATATATATATATATATATATATATATATATATATATATATATATATATATATATATATATATATATATATATATATTGGTATTTCCATTATATGCCCCCCCCCCAAAAAAATATATATATACTTTTCACTTTCTATAGATTTGGCAAATTGAGAACAATGCTCTTTCTAGATAATGAAAGATAAAGGTTTTGAACAGATTCTGATACATGTACACTATTTGTATTGTTGCACAAAGTAGCACTGGTACTAAAATGACTGACATTACTGCCTCTGCCACAAGCTACAAAAGAGTTAAAAACAGAAGGTGCTACAGTTTCAGTCATGAATATTTTCACATTGTAGATGTTCTAGCATTCACAATGCAAGCAGCTATTTAATGATGGTATGGCATTAAGCTGCACAAGTTCATTGAGCTTCTGATCAGGTCTTGAAACTACTTTTTCATTACTGAAGGGTGATACTCTGGGATAATGCTTTGTTATTCTTATTTCAAGTGCATGCACATGTACATATGTATGTAAATATGGACAGATTGTAAAATTAATTTTTAGCCAATTAAATATCTTTTATGTCACTCTGTTTTCTTTAAATATTTTCATGCAGGACAATCTTTAACTACGCATGTATGTATAAATAATAGACTGATCTACAACATAAAGCAGAAGAGGTATGTTGATTTGTCACAGCATGTACAAGTATGTTTAATTCACAGCTACAAGAGTATTTCTGACTACATGTACACTAAAACCTTTTATCTCTGACATACAATTTTTCACAAAGGTATTTATACAGCATGGATGGAGTCAATATCTCAAGATGTACAGTACCTTTCTGGCTGCCAAATCGCCTGCTCGTAATGCCCCTTCCATGTGACCTGGAAATGTTAAAGCTGCCTCCGTTCCAGCAAAATGTACTCGTCCCAGCGCACCACCCCATAACCTTAAACACACAGTTAAACGGTTCTTCAAGATCTTATACAAACAATGAAACTGTGTCTCATACCAGCTTATTCTATGCTTGTAATAGTTTTTCTCATGTACTTAACTTGAATTATTATGAAAATTAAGTATTCTAATTCTCATACAAATGCTAACATAAAAGTGTCAACATGCCTACAGTAATGTCAACAGTCCTCACACTGTTCAAAAAGTCAAGTTTCAGCTTGCCTTCCAAGCACACTAAGCTGTACGTTTTTATATTCCACTTGTGAAACTTAGGTCTGTTCACCAGGCAATGTATCAGCTACCACATGGGCAGTAGCAAAACTTGCTAGGTGATGCTATAACCACCAATCAAGGCCTCTTACTGCATAGGATGGAAGTACTTAAAATCCATCATCACATTCCCTAACATACACTGAGAAAATCTACAAACTAAATTGCATAAAGAGATAACCTAGCAACCAGGGACTGTCAGGTTTTAACAATTTCCTGCTCAAATTGCCCAGAAGTGCCTAATTGTAAATTGCCACCTGCTTTACTCTTTTCAATCAAATTTCATGTTAACCCTTAAAGTGCTGATTTAAGATTGAGTCAACAGCTTTCCTCGGGACACTTTGCGCGCAATGCGCGCAAAGTGTCCCGAGGAAAGCTGTTGACTAAGACTACTTTTTGCTTCCGACATGGCTTGCTGGTATCTGGATGAAAGATATCTTCATGAGGAATTTGACTCTTTAACCATTGTATGTTTAATGGTAATGAGAAAGCAACTATAGCAGTGATTAGCACTTTAAGGGTTAATAGAAAATGTTTTTGCTAAGAATTGTAAATAAGACTGATCATAAATAAACATTCCGGGTCAACAGCTTTCCTTGGCACGGGTTGCGTGCAATATGCCCACAAAGCAGTGAAGGCTGCTGCCCCACACGTTCATCATTCTTCTTGACGATACAAAGAAGCTGAGGATATTTATGACACTGCACCATTTCTGCCTGTTTTTAATGGTTAAAAATTGTGCACCGATAAATTAGTGTTAAGTCCTTCTGGGTTAAGTCAAAATAAAAACATGGGTGACAGAACTGCAGGGTGTACAGACCTTCTGTGTTGGGTGAGGAAGCCCGGTGGTAGGTTGTAAAACACACATGAGCCAGAGTAGGTCTGACTGTCTCCATCACTCCAGTCTTTCTCTAAGTAAGCAGTGGGAGACCTCATATCCGGGTTATCAAAAACTTCAGAATAAAACTTGGCTATCTGAAGCTTTCTGCAATATATTCAAAGGAATGAAAAATATCTTAAATTACAATGCTTCAATCAATACAGTATAGCTCTAAATATTGACAAAAAATAAAACAATTAAACGAATTAATAAAAATGCACATGCAGAAATTTTTTCAAACATGTACACAATTGGTGCTTTTTTTCAGATATTTCACAGACAATTGTAGAATTATTGACTTGTCTATGATCTTAACGAACCTTTAAATATTGACAAAAAATAAAACAATTAAACGAATTAATAAAAATGCACGTGCAGAAATTTTTTCAAACATGTACACAATTGGTGCTTTTTTTCAGATATTTCACAGACAATTGTAGAATTATTGACTTGTCTATGATCTTAACCAACCTTTAATTTTGGATCATTTTCATGTTTCAATTAGCACACTCAAGATAGCTCTTCTTTCTGCACATAGAGCATTTTAAAATTTCTGTGTAAAAAGCTCACAATATTGGATTGGACTCACCTGTCTTCTCGAGTCAGGCCCTGCATTGCCTCAGCATTTACAAACCTGCAGAACACACAGCCAAAACTTGATACATGTATACATTTTTGACAATTCCCACATTGATTTGCTTAAACATTTATACAAACCAATTCTTACTGCTTGGAGAGTCTAACGTTGCATCAATGTATCATGATACAATGATTGTTATTGCTTGGGCAGTCCAATGTTGCATCAATGTATCATGATACAATGATTGTTACTGCTTGGGCAGTCCAATGTTGCATCAATGTATCATGATACAATGATTGTTACTGCTTGGGCAGTCCAATGATGCATCAATGTATCATGATACAATGATTGTTACTCCTTGGACAGTCCAATGATGCATCAATGTATCATGATACATGTACAATGATTGTTACTGCTTGGACAGTCCAATGATGCATCAATGTATCATGATACATGTACAATGATTGTTACTGCTTGGACAGTCCAATGCTGCATCAATGTATCATGATATGATTGTTACTGCTTGGACAGTCCAATGCTGCATCAATGTATCATGATACATGTACAATGATTGTTACTGCTTGGACAGTCCAATGCTGCATCAATGTATCATGATACAATGATTGTTACTGCTTGGGCAGTCCAATACTGCATCAATGTATCATGTTACAAAGCTTCACAGTATATCTTATCAAACTGATATTGATGTGTACAGGAAGAAACCTATTGTTTCTGAGAATTTGTCAAAAATCAAAGCTGAATAATGTTCCCACTATTGACACACCATTGCAATGAGCAACTACTTGCCCTGAAAGACCCAAACTATCAGGATAATTTGCTGTTCTTGAGTTATTATATCTCCTATCAACAAAACCACAACCTGGGTCAAAGTCTTAATGATCACTTGTGTCCATGTACCTTACTGTACCAACACTGCAGCAAAAAGACATCACATGTCTAACTGTGTAATGAATGGAATCTTTTTCTCTTTTTCAGTAAATGTATCTGATACGACTATATGTTCCTTTTACCATGCTATGAACTGAGCTTGAAGCTCTATAAATATATTGTAAATTAATACCACTGAAACATACCCTGCAAGGGCTGGGTGTTCTCCATTGAATTTAGTGTCTTCTAATGCAAATCGAACAATGCCATCCTCACTGGAGAACTCTCCTCTGTATCCTGTCAAACATGGTCATCATAATAATTTAAAACATACAGTAATCATCACATTAGAACCTAGTGCTAGTGGTGATATAATTTAGCCTCTTACCCTAACACCGGCCAAAACTGACAGCTGGTCAAATGTCATCTGGCTTTGACACGTTTGACTAATTTCAACAGTAATGAAAAAGAATTTGAGAGCAAGAATTGCAGATGATATGTATCAAGCTATAATGACCCAAGGTCAGCAGCTTTCCTTGGTGTAGGTTAGGTGCTGAGCCCCCAACCCATGTCATGGAAAGCTGTTGACCCAGTCTTAATTCAAAGGGAAAAGGGTTGATGTCTGGAAATTCATAGATCTAATTATACACATGTATTACTGCATCTTCAGAGACTGCCTTGTTGACTACACAGCAGTATCAATGACAGTACTTTTACAACATTTTCAAACAGTTGCCATTTATATCATCAACTGTAAACAGAACCATGCCCGGGGCACATGAACGTCTCTCCAGCATTCTTCAACAATGTACATGTGATTGTATGGCCTAACTAATACTGGCAAGCTTTTCTGCAATGCTCATTCAAGCATGATGTGAGCAATGAAGTGTTAAAGTGATGGTACAAATCTGTAGTGACCATAATAATAAATCATTAAAAGCCCCATCTAGTCTGAAATATGAGAAAATGTCCCTCTAAAGTTTTTATGCAATGCTCATTCAAGCATGATGTGACCAATGAAGTGTGACAGTGATGGTACAAATCTGTAGTGACCATTACTATAAATCATTTACCAAGTATGAAAGCCATACGTAGTGTAGTTAGTGGAACGATGCCACTCCCAAGTTTTTTGTTGATGGATGGACAGATGGACAATGTCTTTATACAGAATACACTGCCAAGAATGCAAGTATTTGCTAGGTAGGTTACTTTATCTGTAAATTTACAGGTTGTACAGTTGTTTTATCAATTATGGTAACTGAGTTATTTCTTCTACATGGGGCACCACTTACCTTCGACTCTCCAGTGAGCTTTGCTATAAAACATCACAGTCTTCAAATTACGAGCTCCAGGAATATGATCCATTAGCTGTGTAAAAAAATATAGTTGCACTAAAATCAATGTAATTTGCTTTATTTTCATGCCACAGTTAATTAACTTTTTTAAACAATGAATGAATTTCAAAAATTCAGAAACAATTTTAGTTACTCCATATTCTTGTAAATGATACATGTATTCTGAATTTAAAACTGCATCAGTTTATCACTGTTGTTTCACTTAAAAAAGTGAAAATAGAGCAATTTGTACCAGGCCTTCAAGTGACGATTAGATAAAATATAAATATGAAGACTAGACACCATATCATGCTTGCAGTTGTTTTTTGGTTTACAAATGTAGAAAAACACATCCAGTTTAACTCTTTCCCCTGAATTTTGACTGAGTCAACAGCTTTCCCTGGCATGGGTTAATGGTTTAAGGGCAAAGGGGTTCATAAACAATTTGTTTGATGGTGTTGTAAGTGATGGGGTTGTCTCAAGTGAAGTAAGGCTTTGTGCAAAGCAACTGAACCAACAGTCATATAGGTACTCCCCTAAGGTTTGAAACCTTTTATTTGAATTGATACTGAGCCTGACACAGCAACAAACTGAGCTACTCACCGGCTTCATTTCTGAGGAGATGGGTGGGTCAAAAATGATATTTTTCATGACGAGTGGAGACAGTGCTACGATGACCCGCTTGGCCTGCAAAAGAGGAAATTGGTAGATATGTGATCTTTCACATGTGTTTGTTGTATTGTATTTTATTGTTTTTATTTGCTGAAATCAGCATTAATACATATACAGATTACAGAAAGAGTATAACATAACATTTTAGAGGTGAACAAAACACAGTACACAATATTGGCTAAGTTTCTTGTTACATCCGATATCATCCCGGAGAAGGCAAAGCCATGGGGCTTATATTCCCCCCCGTAAAGACAGCACTTTCTTACTTTACACCATAAACAATGGATACACAAAATGTACATGTATAATGCTGCATAAAGTTGCAAACTCAATTATAAAGACATTCCAGGCTTTCAAAACACATTATCACATATCATAAAGGAGGTATTGTTTCACATATTCCTCAAACATGAATATTTAGGATACTATTTGAATACATTTATAAACTATTTCATGTTAAAGGTCCACCACAAATATTCAAACATTTACTTTGGTTAGTGCAGAACTTATGACTATAGTTCAAATATGGTTAAATTGTCTGGTATTTTTGTTATGAACACTGACAATGTCAGTAATAAATACAAACTCTAATCATATTTGGAACCAATTGGTGCTTTACTTTATTATAGGTAATCTGGTGAGAGAAGTTTAGGCTCTGAAATCAAAGAATTTGTAGTTGGTCAATGGAATTTTTGTGTGTCAAATAAAGCTAGAACATACAATGTTTACTGTAACTTAGTTATTATGTTTAAAGAACTTTGATGTGATTACTCGTGGTAGAACTGAAACTGAACTATGAATACACTAAACAATAAAGCTTCTTACCTTCTTCCAACATGCCAACTATATTATTTAATTTCTTTTAGAGAGAGAGAGAGAGAGAGAGAGAGAGAGAGAGAGAGAGAGAGAGAGAGAGAGAGAGAGAGAGAGAGAGAGAGAGAGAGAGAGAGAGAGAGAGAGAGAGAGAGAGAGAGAGAGAGAGAGAGAGAGAGAGAGAGAGAGAGAGAGAGAGAGAGAGAGAGAGAGAGAGAGAGAGAGAGAGAGAGAGTTCCAACTCAAATGTTTGCCAAACCAAACTCCCAATAATATCTCACACAATCCAATCTCTCCACACTCTGTAATCAATCCAGTCACTGCCTGTGTTTAAACCTATACCTTTATTAATCACTATTATCATGTTTGGTGCAAAAATTTGAAAAATCAAGGCTTCAATCGCCATGTAAATTTATTATTGGGCCATCACCAGGTGACCATCAAGCATTTTTCACAGCCTTAAGTTCACCCTCACATGCATTTATTACATGCTGTATTATACTCCTTTGTGGCGAGACATTAACACAAAGATACACATTAACCCTGTCCAACCTATTTACCTTGTCCATACACACATATTGGCTTACAGAAGCTAATAATGTGGTTCTGTTTGACAGACAATGCTGTGTCACCAATGTTTGTATTTCTGCTTTCTATCTGGTGATACTTCTTGCATAGCCATGCTATTTTTAAATCTTTTACAATGCCCCTTCTTTAGATGATAACTCTTCCTGGTTCTAGAGCCCATCCTTGTGTATCTGTGTGCATTTTTACTTTGATGACATTCAAGTCAGATTGTATCAGTTTAGAATTTGAGCAAAAAAAGTGACAATCTGACATGTCTGACCTGAAAGCAGAAACCGAACATTTCTAACTGGAACTACCAGCAGAGATAGAGTCCCATGACTGACCTTGTACTCATTATTATTCATGGCCTTCACAATCACATAGTCATCTTTCTGTAGTATAGCTCCGACAGTGGTCTCAGTCATCACACGATCTGTAGGGACAAAATATTTTTGCATATTGTCAGTCAAATAACCCAAACAGCAGATCATGTCACACAACCCAACCAGCAGATTATGTTACACAATCCAAACAGCAGATCATGCTAAACAACCCAAACAGCAGATCATGTTACACAACCCCAAAAGCCAGATCATGTTACACAATCTATACAGCAGATCACAAGAGACAACCCATATGGCAGATCATGTTACACAATCCATACAGCAGATCATGTTACACAACCCAAACAGTAGATCATGTTACATAATCCAAAAGCCATATCATGTTACACAACCTAAGCAGCAGATCATGTATCACAACCCAAACAGTACATGTTACACAACCCATACAACAAATCTTGTTTCACAATCCATACAGATCATGTTACACAATCCAAACAGCAAATCATGTTACACAACCCAAACAGCAGATCATGTTGCATAATCCACACAGCAGATTATGTTACACAACCCAAATGGCAGATCATGTATCACAACCCAAACAGCAGATCATGTTACAAAATCCAAACAGATCACGTTACACAATCCATACAGCAGATCATGTTACACAATCCATACAGATCATGTTACACAATCCATACAGCAGATCATGTTACACAATCCATACAGATCACGTTACACAATCCATACAGCAGATCATGTTACACAATCCATACAGCAAATCAAGTTACATAATCCATACAACAGATCATGTTACAGGACCAGGGCCAGAATTTTGCAAAATTTTGCAAGAATCTATTTGTATTTTTGTCAATTAGTTTTCTTTTTAAAGAAAGACAAGCATAGGAGAATCTTTACGAGAATGGATTCTCGGATTCTCGTCGAAATTCTGGCCCTGAGGACCCACAGGCACATCATGCTACAGAACCCATACAACACATTATGTCACACAGCCGGTATGTTCTCTTGGCTATACATACCAACCCCAGTCTAAATGATGTCCTGATATTTCACAGCCAGGTGAACCATTTTAAGTCAGAAAATGTTAGTTTAATATTTTTCCTTTGAATTAAGACCAAGTCCACAGCTTTGGTTAACACCCAAACCATGGTATGAGATCTGTTGACCTAAATCCATGTTATCATATGTTTCACCTACAATTCTCATTCAAAATGCTGTTGAAATTAGTAAAAAACATTGAAGCAGACGACATCTGACCACCAGCCAGTTTGACCATTTTCAGTGTGGAAAAAGCCACACTAATATTTTGCATAACTGTACATGTATAGGAGATCAGAGCTTAAATACAAAATTCCTCTGGAATACAGGTGAGACAAGAGACCAGGCACACTGGGAAAGGAGTAAGACTCATCCAGTGACTTAAAGACCTGTTAATCCTCACCTGCCATCTGCAAAGCCATCTTCTCACACAAGCTGCTGGCTCCACCCTTTATTTTCATTTCCTGTTGCCATGGTAACAAGATGAAATATGTTTAATGGATGTTCACAGAATACAGTGTATTTTAAAAAGTAATCTGCTGTAATCAATCTGAAAATTTCTTGCAAGAAAAATGGGCAGATTTCAGTGATGATGCTTATCATTTACAGAGATGACAACATTCAAAATGCAATTTCAGGGACATTTAAGTGAGAACATCAGGAGCAGAGCATATCTAACAAAGAATATTTAAGAAAATACTCAGCTTCAATGTGTGAAAAACACCATTAATTGGTCAAAATTTAAGCAAATTTCAGGGACTGTCATTTTAGCAAATTTCAGGGACTGTCCACACCAGAAAATAAACACTTAAAGTACAAACCAGATAATCGACAAGTGCTTGCATTCAAGGATATACCTTCCCACACCCCTCAATTTGCTAACTTTATCTACCCTTAGGAATTAGTGATGTGCAAAATTAGAGCATTGTCTGTCATGGCATTTTAAACACTGAGATGGTGTGGAGCTGGTGGCAAATTAGGCAGAAAAAAAACATCCCTCTTAGTTCATCTTAGCTTCATGAAGTACTGCATACCAAATTTGAGTAAAATGCAACCAGGCAATTTTTACATATTTTAGTAACTTACATTGACTGCATAAAAGACAGACAGAAAAGACTAACAAATAACCCCAAAGCACAAAACTTCCAAAAATGATCCTACCAACAATTTATCTATACAAAAAAAAATCACTTCTATTATGAATACTTTTCCACTTAAGGGGAAGAAAAAATCATTTTTGGATAAGTACATCATGATCCATGAAAACTATGACCTTGACCACCACTGTTTTGGGACCAAGTGTTGATAAGTAAAAAATGTCCTTATCCACAAGTCATCTAAAGAGCAGAATTCAATTTAAATCTGATTTTGAGTTTTGTGGCAAAATAACTTTTCACACAAACAAGTCATGACCTATAGAAGTAAGTAATAAATACTAATGAAATGTCAATTAACAAAATTAACTGACTTTTTTATGCTGATGCAAGGTCACCTTCATGTGTCCAGAGCATTTTAAACTGAGCACTCTCAAACTCAACGAGTTCTTGTTCATCAACATCAGAGACACAGATAAGTACATCAAAGTGACCTGAATATCTTCTCAGTTCATCTAAGCCTTATGAAGTACTTGTGCACCAACTAAAATTTTGGGCGTTATTCAGATGTCATGGTAAAAAGCATTGACCAGATGGAAGGCCACCAGGCTTGACAATCCTAAACCTGCTCTCATAGGGAGCTACACAGAAGAACACAAAGCACCTGTTGATTCCAAAAATACCAAATACATGTACACTGTACATGAACTTGTGTGGAAGACAAGTAACTTGAACAGTTTCATTCAGTAAAACAGGGACAGACGTAGACTTCAAAATTCTCTGGCCAAAATTGGAAATACAATGTACAAACAAGCATAATTTACAAAAATTTAGTGTTGGTACTATAATAATTCATTTTAGAGCATTTTAGCCATTTTCACATTTCTTTAGCCAAAATTCAAGAAACATTAGTATTTGTCTAATGGTCAGAGTGGTCCCTGTAAAAGGTAGAGGACCACCTTTACCGAACATTTCCCTTGGTTTAATTCTGTCAAGCTTATCTCACACACTGTGATTTTGACCTTCAATATTGTCTGACAGCTGTGTCATACACTATAACAGGCAGCTGTGGGACTTTGAACATGTTCAAGGCCCTAGAATTTAATAAGCTGACTAAACTGTGTTTTGTTGTATTATAAACACTCTCATACATCGAAATTTATGTGTAAAATTTTCAAAATTACTTTATATTTTACAGTGCAGCTATCATGACCTCATAGGAAGATAATACACTACATGTACATGTATGTACACTGTAGTTAGCTTTGTAGTCGAATGAAATAGGTACCAGCAATCCGTGTGTACTTCCCAGCAGTGCCCTGGTACCACCACATGCATGGATCATGTGTAGACACTGGAGAAATGAAACAGACTCCGAACTGGCTGCAAATATCCTTCGCAGACCTAGACCTATCACAAGCCCAGCCAGTCTGAAACAGAGGTCCCAATCATCAGATATTTGGGTAAGAATCGATGCACCCCCACAAACATACACCCTTCACATGTACTGGTTTCTGAATTGCTATTAGCTGCATGCTGACAATGTACACCACTTGTATACCTGGTACATTAATATTTTTACTTTAACTTTTTCAGTGCAAATATTTTTACTTCAACTTTTTCAGTGCCAATCACAACTAAAGTTGATCTCAAGTCAAACTGTTCTGAATTATCATGAGGATTCAAGATTCCTATTCCTCCTACAAGGACTTTTCATTCAAGTAGCTGTATGCCTATACTTCCAGAGAGAATATCCCAGGTCAACAGCTTTTCTCGACACCCAATGTGTGCCGAGAAAAGCTGTTGACTCAGTCCAAAATTTGGCACTGAAAGAGTTAAAATAATCAGACTCAGGTGGAAGTAACTATGCACAATGCTTAGAGCTACAGTAGTCTCTCCATTGAGACCACCTGCTTTATGTGACCACCTCTGGGCCTGCCGTGGGGGGGTGCTCTCCTAAAGGAATGACTGCTGTAGAGTAGTCCAAGGTTGTTCATTGTCAAACAAGTTTAACTATAGTGTTCTATGTCTCATGTTTGGCAGGTAAAATAGGCCTTAACATTTCAAAAATACTACTGTAGTTGTAGAAATTTTCGCATGTTTGATTAATTTCGTGCAAACTTGTTTTTCTCCATAAATAAGAAAATATTTGCATATTTTAATTTCGCGCATCAAGGCTTGTCTATATATAGCCTTTCATTATGTCAATTAACTTTGGTGCATCTTATTTTTGCGCATCAAGTACCAGCGCAAAAAGCGGGAAATTAAGTCGAGCGCGAAAATTTCTAGAACTACATTACAATCTACCTGCATACCTCAGGCCTGTAAAAAGTGGTCACATTGCAAGTGGTCTTAAACTAGAGGTGAATTTATCAGAGAAATAGACTCTTATGAAAAGCTGGTCTCAAAAAGACATGATCTCTCACTAGAGGTGGTATTTAGAGGTTCTACCAGAGTATACACATTTATCATTTTGTTCCAACAAACAAGTGAGTCGACACAAAACCAGTCTAGAGCCATATTTGCAATTGTGTTCCAAACTCCATGATTAACATTTTTTCAAGTAAGTTTAAGGTCAGCAGGACAATTATGAATTCCTCACTCAGTCCAGCAAGTTTTCAGCAGAAAGTCATAGACAGACATGGCATCCCACTCCTCGGCCTTTGGGGCATCCCAGGGAGCATCAATTGGAACCTGTCACACACATGCAAATGAAAGTGATCAGACTTCATCAATTAAATATTCTTTGCCATGAATCAATCAATGGATACTAAAACTTAGGCTACAGTTTGATGACATTTCAAATGTAGCTAAATGCGCATATGAAAAACATTTCAAGCACATGAGCTCTGATGTTTTATTTTAGCAAAAACATCTGTGTTCCTGATTACAATTTTCAATGGAAAAGCTAAAATAAAATTTTCCACCTGATACTAATACGAAATATCCACTAACAATGTCAAATTAAAATATAGACAACACTACTGGAACCAATATGAAACACATACTTTAAACTTCAAAAGACTATACAACATATTAAAAATTCTATAGGAGATGGAAAAAACTCAGCATGTTAGTCACCCTATCTCTACAGAGCTTTTACTATTTCCATATTTTCCACAAGCAGCCTATGCAATATAAGATCCATAATATCAGTATCCATTGTATGACTTTTCAATTCAATATCCAGTACCAGAGAAAATGCTGGATATGTCTGACATTCAGTATGACCCATCCTTCACTTTTCCAATTTCAAAATACAGGTACAATTACCCAAGTCCAACAATCTTGATCTTTGTTTTAGTTTGCCTGACTAAGCTGTATGTTTCTTTTTCTGCTTTAGTGGAGAATTCTAACAACTTACTGCATTCAGCAGGCAATGTCCTTTTACTATTACACAAACAATCCCAAGTTTATAATTGGATGTGAAATGTACAATTTTGGGGATTGCAGAGAACAGCACACGATGATGTTAAATCAGTTTGAACGGCTGCTTTTGTTATGCAAATGACCAAGTTCGGTCAAATGAAAACCATCAAGTGCTGCCGTCTGTGGTCGTAACACAACAGCAGCTGATGACAGACTCACCTGTTCACTGAAATTGTCCAGAGTTCTGTACAGATGGTTCAAGTCCATTACAACCAAAGGATGGTTGGTTGGAAAGGCATCTACATCATATGAAAACTTTCTGTTCTGTCAAGCAAAAGATCAAACTTCACTTCAATACATACAATGAAAGTTTTGAAAGAAAGACAGAGGGAAGTGAAATGCATGAGTTATAAACGCATCCCCAAATATGTCCCTCTACTGTCAAAAAATTACAGGATCAAAGTACAATCATTGTGTATCTGAATTTTATTGGAATGTTCCTGACAGGTGCCTGTAGAATTTTCTTCCATACTTTTTATGTTAACATTATCCTAATGATGCATAAAATGTCAGGATATCTGAATGTTAAGTACATATATGACCCATCGCTTAGTCTTGATGGTTTCATTGCAACACCCAGTGGTAAAAGCAGGACATGCTATTATCAACATCAATCTTAGCATATTAGATAAAAGTACTTCTTTGTGGCAAGGTTATAGAGCAGAATATTGTATGATGATCATTTTCACTTTTAAATAACAAATTCATGTCATGAATCTTCCAACTCCCTCCCACTTAAAAAAATGCATACAATTCATGAAAAAAATAAGAAAGGTACATTGTAGCAGTCTTTCTTGTTTTGGATTGAAAGTGCTCAGAGTACAGCAAGACACAATGTCTGACAAAACTTTCTGAATGGCTTACCCGTAAACATAACAGTATCTTTCCTGTAACAGGTAGAGTATGCAAGTCTAAACCCAGCTCCTTGGCAAGACTGATGACCTTGGTCTGGCAGCGCCCCACATAAGCAGCCCCTAAATCTGCATACTCATAGGCACGGTCCTACCACAGCAACAGAACCACATCACATTAGTACTTGCACCTGCTATTTAACTCATTCCATACCAATCCCTGATATTTCTGTATATTTACCTAGATTCAAGACAACAATTGCATATTTAAATTCTTTATGAAAAGAGCATTTGTTCAAGTAACAACATGCCTATAGTCTTAAGTCAGTGGTTCTGGCACTGCCTGGCAAGTCATGCTGCAGCTGCCGCGGCAGCTGCAGCATGACTTGCCAGGCAGTGCCAGAACCACTGACCAAGGCCTGTGACCATAGTATGGAATGAGTTAAGACCACCTGTGCTGCTCAAAGTGGTCTGTGTAGCATGTGGTCTTTTACAACAGGTAAAAAAAACTATGTCCAGTCAAACAGTGCCTTTAAAATAGGACATCACATTAGTACTTGCACCTGCTATTTAAGACCACCTGTGCTTCTAGAAGTGGTCTGTGTAGCATGTGGTCTTTTACAACAGGTAAAATGAACCATGTCCAGTCAAACTGTGTCTTTAAGGATAAAACCTATGTGGTCTCTTGTGACAGGTAGTCTTTGTTACCACTGTACTACAGCTAATACATGTACATGTAAACTGAAATTCTATAAGTGGGCAGTTTTCACTTATGGCCTGGTGCACAAATTTGCACTATTCTAGTGAAGCCAAAACCTCAAAGGTCATTATTTAAAAAAATTGAATATTTATATTGCAATTTATTTGATACTTGATTGAAAATGCATTGTAGAATGTCTGTTTCAAATATGAGCTCAATTGGACATGTCAGTTCAGAGATACTGGTGACACAAGGTTGAATGACCCTCCTGTTTTTGCAGGATTTGGCGTGACATGCTAAAAAATACATAATTTTCAGACTAAAGTTTCATTAACAGGACAAGCCTCTTTTTAAATTTTGAGAGTCCAAGTGTATTAATCAGGTTTTTTCATTTGTTATGATATACAGTTTGCCTGTATCCCTATGAGGAGTTCCTTCTCTATAAGCAATGTCTGGTTTGAAACTGAAGTGTGGTTTTGAAGCCAAAATTGCAGTATTGATATCACTGTGTTTCCAGAGACCCAATCTCCTATGCTTTGCTCAAGCTTTCACAACCCTTTTCACCTATGCAATATTTGATAGACACAGATTATGGAAAAGCACCCTATTAGTTCATATCTGCATGTCACTTCCTGCAATATGTATCCTTTTTACATGTGTTCAAGTGTCCCAACCATAACACTACTTTTGTTTCGTCTCTATTGTTCTTTCCCTCCTCTTCCTGCCTTTGGCCAGTCTGCTTGCATGTTGCCTTAACCTTAGTCCATACATGTGCTTGAACAATGATAGCAGCTGGAGCTAAGAAATCATTGCTACAGGGCAGAACATAGTCATGTCCCAACCATAACAGCATGTCCCAACCATAACACATATTCTTTATCTTACTACCTCCATTGTATTTTTTGCTTGTGCATCTTTAGTAAAGTTTTGTAATCATAGAAAAAGGTCAAATATGTGAATATAACTGATAGGTTTGGCTTCTAGAGTACAGTTTTGAATTTCTCAGTGAAATGTTATACACATACAAAGTGCACTTCCACAAAGAAAAGCTGCTTCTCAATTGTTTTTCATACAATTTTTCCAATGTAGCACCAATTTATTTTAATTTAGACATGTCTACAATTACAATAACTTCTGGAAGAATATTACTTGGTGTTGGGGTGAAATGATCCCTCATTCTTAATGCCTTGTGATCAATTTATTACCGTTATGGTTGGGACATGATTGTTTGTGGGACAAGACTACTACTAACACACTGGCTTTGGACATATAGAGTAGAGACTAAATCATGGAAAAACTCACAGTAAAGCTACAGTTCCCAACTCTCAGAAGTAGAACAAAGTCTCATGAGCAACAAAAAGTCCAGAGAAATGTGATCCAACTAACAAGCTTCGTCAGAAATTCTGGGTAAATATAAAAGAAGACGCCCCAATATATGAACTATACAGAGCAAAAAACATTTCCAAATGCAAATCATACAGGGATGCAATAAGACAAAAGAAGAAAGACAGACAGTGCATTGGATGCTGAAATAAAAGAAAAGGAAAGACTGAGGAAAGCTAAACAAAGAAGAAAACAGAAAGAGTGTCTAACTAAAGAGAAAAAATCAAAGGACACATCAGGTGCTTCTTCATTCAGGCCTGAAAATGTGACAAAGTTGGTTGAAGAGAAGACTTCTTGCAGCATTCTCATCATTCAGATGAACTCTTGTTCCAATTGCATGACTCTGAAGTTACTGTTTTTACTAAACTTTCATTTAATGCAGAGAACAGCTGCTGATTTTGCATCAAGTTACAAAGAAGTACTTATAACTTGGAAATCAAACTGCTCTCAATGTGTGAATTTACCCTATTCAGTTGTGTAGCCACCTCAGCTCACATAGTTTGCCTGCAAAAATGTTGGCTTCTAGTTGTTGTGAATGCCAGTAGTATTTTAGCTGCTTTATTGCTAAAAAGCATTGTCTTAAACATTAACATGCCTGCCTGTGACCATTGTGCATCAGTCATTAATTTTTTTCTTCACTAATCTACCCTGGAACAGCTCTGGTACACATTCATTCACAACATATGTGCCAACCATAACCACACAAAAAGGGATTCTTTCATTCATGATTATCATTTCTACTGGTTACTCATTCATATGCACCTTTATAAAACCATACAAGTGTCAGACCATGCAATGCCAGTTTGCTGAAAAACTGAGTAAGTGTACCTGGCAGCAAGATTACAATTCACAGATAGTTAGGAACAACTGTGTACCAGATCCTCTTTTCTGACTTTGTAAAATATTACAATTTTTGCTAAAAAAAAAGGTCCATGTTCTTTAGTATCTGGTTTATCATTTAGAATTTTACAGGAATTGATGTTTGATAATCTACTCATTTTCATTTAAGGCTACAAACATGACAAGTGTCTCTTTACGGACTAGTGTCCCAACCAGAACGGATATTTCATTCATTGTACTTGTTTACTATTACATTTGTTCACAGGCACTGGAGCTTAGTAATGATATATCTATTTGTTCCATTTATTGTTGTGATTTCTCTGGGGTCACAAATACTGCACAAGACTTCTACAATTTGATGTTACAGTGGTGGATAACAAACACAAGCTCATGCTCCAGAACTTCAGTGGCTCTGGATTTATTGCTGTGTCTCATTACCAATGATTTGTAACTTATGTGCATAGTAAATATTGTTTTACAGCAAAACATCAATCAAACATTATACACATTAAACTTATAGAAGAGAAAGAATCACTTCTTCTGGGAGGTTGCACATGTCCCAACCATAACAGCTTCAATCCTAAATTTAATCATAATTTTGACCCTGTGTATCTCCAAAGTAGAAAATTCATTTCAAACAAAACCTCACATGGCAACTCCCCAGGGTCCAAAATGTAAGTACAAAGAGAAACCTTTTAATTTTTTGGCATAATACTTAGCACAGGAAATGTCAAATAAGCTTTCACATAATTTTAACACAAAAAAGCATCAAAACTGATAAATAAAGAGAAATTTGAAGTCCAAAAGGTTAGAAAAATACATTTGAGGGCCAATAGGGGTTCCCTGAACAAACTTTAATAATTCATGTAAACATATAGGTGCATTTGCCAATCACTGGACTGCATCTAGGTAGAAAGGTTCTTTCTATAATTTAAGGCTATATGTTGCAATGATGAAAAATTTTAGAACCAAATATATGTATGAAAGTCCCAATTGTATTTTTTTTGAGATTCATGATACATAAGCATAAATTTTTACCCAAAATAAAATGTCTAACAGAAACTTTATTTTTTACCAAAATGTCACACTTTCATGTGCACCAGGCCTTATCAATGTACATGCACCTGTTCAGTCTGTACACCAAGAAGCACTCTCAGTACAATTTTCACATATCATGTAAGAATGCTTATGACAGGCGCAAAGCTCTTTTTTAATTAAATTCCATTCTACAGACTTCTTGCTCTCTGGTGCTTAAATTTGCTCTCAAACAAATTACATACATATTTTTCCTGAAAGTACTCTTTGTAGACTATAACCAAAATTTTAAACAGGCCTAGTAAAATCAGTTGGAAATTAAAGTAACATAGCACATTTTATATTATTTAGCTGTCACTTTCTTCAAACATTAATTCTGAGGATGGAATCTTAACATGTGTGGAATGGCCTGTTGTGATTTTAATGTGAGTGGAATGGCTTCTTGTGATTTCAGTCCAAAAAGAAAGCAAACATTTTGAAAAGGCCCATTTTTCAGATCTATACAACTCATGTCTTCCAGCTTACTGTCTCCTAGGGGCCTAATATCTTTTGTGGAAAAAGATCCAAACTTTTCTCCATACATCATGTATAGTGGTACCTGCTTTTAGAGACCACCTCTGGTGAGACACCACATATCTTTTCAAGACCATCTTCAATATGAGACCACTTTTTGCTGGCAGTAGGCATCGCTGTATATAGCAGGTACCACTGTATACCAATAATATGAGAAACATCCCCACCAAACATTGAAGGGCAGTCTCTTGCATAGCATAATTGTCTTTCGACACAGTTTTATTTTGGTATCATTGGCCACCATGCGATTACCTAAGCACCATAGCGTATATTTATGTACATATTTTTGTTATATTTTCAACTATATGAATTATAGCTTAGAAGTATTTGTTCACAAACATACATTCCTCTTTCAACAAAAAATATGTCCTCAAGCACCGCAGTCTACAATGTCACATCCATTGTCTGTCCTTGAACGATGAATGTTGTCCCCATGTATGTACATTTACATTTTTTTATTTTCACCTGAGAAAATTACACCTCAAAAATATTTACTTATAAACATACATTCTTTTGTTTAACAAAAAATATGTCCTCAAGCACTGCATAAAAATGTCATGGTTACAGTGAAGAGAAGAAAAGCTGATACTTAGATTATGCCCAAGGATGAGAGATAGTTGGTACACCTGTATGATAATATATCAACGCATGTAGGTTCAGGAATCTAGGCTCAGCATATTCTGTCAACCCATAATCCTATTTGACTTTTTTCCTTCATACATGTGCCACTACTTTCAAATCATAACTTTTAGTGAACTTCAAACTGCACACAAATTTACACTTTTGACTTTGCAGACAATGATTATGAGACAATATAAGAGGAAATAAGTTTGTGATGGTTTCATGTCGAATTTAACTGTCTATGTTGCAATACAATCACTCAAACCAAGTTTTGTTAACTCTTTGCAGTTTTGGTCTTATGTTACTGATGTGGTATATTTAGAATACTCAGGGCAAAGTTGTGCTGTTTGTGTGGGCTGTTGCCATGCAACAATGCCTATTTCCATCTCTCACATGTCTCAATCTGCCCTGATATTTTAAACCTGTCCCCTCAGATATAACCTTGAATTCCAACACTTCATCAAAATTGTTGGCACCTTGAGACATGTTATAAACTTATTAAGATAATGCCTCAGTAGATCATTTTTTCTTTTGTGTAACTTGAAAATTTGATGAAAATTGACATAATATGCAACTATGAAAAAACCTGGTAAGTTACATGCTTGGTAATTAATACTTTGAGTGAGGCAGAGTACCTGTATATGGTTTGTGAGCATGGAACATCCAGGTCTCGAACCAACAACCTTTAGCACCAATCACCTAGCCCAAAATGGGAAACCACCTCCTTTGAGAGACCACAGTTGTCAGGTCTTTCTGTAGTACTCTTCATGTTATTTATACCTCCTTTGAGGGACCACCTGCATTATGTGACCGCCTTTTAAATGGCACTAGGGGCGGTCTCTCAAAGGAGGGACTACTGTACCAACTCCACAAAATCCCAATTCCTAAAATGAATGGTTCAATGGAGGCCGGTATGTGTGAATGCCATAACTGACATCAGGGTTTTATCTACCACTATAGCAGGGGCCAAATATCAGCCCCATTCCCCTCACAGTGCGGCTAGTTTTTTTTTCCAAACAAGCCTACCCTGCCACCAATTTTTTCCCAATTAGTCAATAAAATTTCCCAAATCAATCAAACACGTAGGAAAGTGTGATTTTGAAACTCTTCATTGGGATAGTAATGTCACTCAAGATGAAATTTTAGTGTCAAACGCTGGAACATCTTTTATAATTGACATTGTGAACATCACCGAATGACATGCCGCCAAGCGACATTTATTTACACTTACAGGCTTTTATGACAACTAGCGTAAAGTGATTCGGTTGGTTTTGCGACATACACGAGGACTTGGGTCCACTGTTTTGTTGACCACAGCGACTATCTTCGAGGTAGATTTATCCTTCATGGTACCATAATTCTGTTAAATCCTTCCATTCAAAGCTTCAATAGAATGAAACGAACCCAAAATGTGTAATACTCACATTGGATAATGTTCATTTACCGAGATTTTAGCGGCCAAGTGAGTGTCTTCAATCAGGATCAATTTTGATTCCCTCACCGCTTGACCTTGTTGTGCCTAGTGGTGTGCAGACAAAGTATCTGCCATCATAAGCGAGTTTCTCTTCATGTTTTGACAAAACGTTTGCTGTTTATAAAAGCAAATAAGTCAATATGGATCAATTATGACTGATAATGCAATGTTTCTGGAATCCGGCCATCAAAATCAAGGAATTCTCTGTGCATAGCAACCGTTGCTATGCTGGCAAAATTCCAATTACATAGTACACTGTACATGTGACAGCGGTATGGATGCACTGAAATCTTTAACCAGGCATGCCCCAGGACCCCCCTAGTGTAGCTTCATGCCTTTGGCACTCGCTCATATATTTCCCAATCCTACCTACTTTTTTTCCAAATAGGCCTGCGGCATTTGAGGCTAAAATATGAATTTGGTCTACCTGCCTGCCTTATAGCTACAACATAGCCTACCTGATGTAAAATTTTGTCTACTTTTAGAAAATGCCTGTTGTGGAGCTCTCAGGTGGTCCAGTTTTATGCTATGAGCAAAAATAGATACCTATGTCTGAAAAACAAAACCACCACCTTAATGAAATCGAATGGATTTCTTCAATATAGGTTTATTATTTTAAATTACAGAACCGTACCTTTTAGGTTCCTTGAGGCACCAAAACTATCTTACAAGTAAAGCTGTGTCTGTAGATTAATGCCATATGCATATATTTGCATTATACAAGTCTTTTTGGCACATGCAAAAAGACCAGAATCGCCATTTCCAATTTCAATATTGTTAAATGTTCAGTTACTACAAATCACTTCGTTTTTCAAAATATTTTGTCTTTACTTACACAGAGTGGGCAACTGAGTATATAGAACAAGTATATATGTGTGTGTGTGTGTGTGTGTGTGTGTGTGTGTGTGTGTGTGTGTGTGTGTGTGTGTGTGTGTGTGTGTGTGTGTGTGTGTGTGTGTGTGTGTGTGTGTGTGTGTGTGTGTGTGTGTGTGTGTGTGTGTGTGTGTGTGTGTGTGTTCACAGACATTGTTTTTTCAAAATTTCTCCTCTCTTTCATTCTTTCTTTCTTCTTATTTCCACCACATAATTTGTCTGGAGCTTTTGGCAGACACCGTGCAAGCTAAAATGTTTAAACTTGGCATGGTAACGGAGCTGGTAAGGAAGTTGACTTATATGATTTGGAATAATCGACATGTTAAAATTATGCAAATTAGGGCCTTTCTAAAATTTTAAAGCTCCATATCTTTCAAACTTTTGCAGATAAACACAAAATTTTAATGGGCACATCTAGGTTTGTGACACATGCCAATATAATGGACAGTAAATGAAAATTGTAGAATTTAAATTTATGTTAATGAGGGGCATTTAAAAATTTAAAAGTTGAATATCTCCAAAACTATTATAGATAGAGATGAAATTCTAAGGTCAATATAAGGGTTTCGGGCAAAGCCAAATACACTGAACCATGAACCAAAGTTATAGGAGTTTTAATTTATGCAAATTAGATGGATATGCACAATTTTAAATGTTGAATAGCTTCAGAACTATTATAGATAGAGATGCTATATAAACTTCAATTTTGGGGTTTGTAACATAGCTGCATACAATGACCCATCATTCAAAATTGTACAATTTTAATTTATGCAAATAAGATGAATACAAGAAATTTAAATCTTGAATAACTTCAAAACTATTATACATAGAGGTGCCATTCCGACTTCAGTTTTTAGGTATGTGGCAAAGCTGCATCCCATGAACCATAAACCACAGTTGTAGGATTTTAATTTTTGCAAAATTGGCAAATACACAAAATGAAAGTCTTTGAATGGCTATCAAAACTATTACAGATAGTAGTGTCATTCAAACTTTACCTTGTAAGTTTTTTGACATGGCCACATCCAATGAACCAAGAACCAAAGAGTTCTAGCATTCTAATTTATGTAAATTAGCATAATACACAAAATGTAGACTATGCTGAACAATGGCAAAGTGTAGCATTTCAAACTGTTCTCATTTTGAAGGTACCCAGCCAGATTTGCTGTGAAGCAAATCTTTTCTTGTCAATTTTTGTTTCCACTTCTCTAAAATCACTGACTGAACTCTATTCAAAGGTGGTGGGTATTACTTTGACTTGGTGTCCATCAAAGAGACTAAGCGATGCTTCTTCCCGGCCCCGGATTTTTCACAAAAAGTCGTGATTATAAAAGAGAGAGCACATTGCCATTGGTACAGTGATAGGCTGCTGTGAAGACATGTATACGTAATGTTCCCAAACACAGTTTACTGGATCCACTGCAGACTTGCCACTGCTGCAGATGTACCTTGGATAGATCTCCAGCAAGCTTTGTTCTATAGGACACGCGTCAGTGGCTTTTTTATGTCTGGGTGCAACCCAGACATTTTGTTTTTCAAAGAATTATTTTTTTCTTTCCTTCCTTCCATTCTTCCTTCTTTCCGTCCTCTTTTCTTCCTTTCTTTCTTTCTTTCTTTCTTTCTTTCCTTCTTTCTTCTTTACGACCAAATTTGGAGTTTTTCTCGGACACTGTTATTCCGACAATCACAAAACTTGCCATGGTGACTCACCTACCGGTGAAAATAAGCACCTGACTTGGAATAGTCATGGTGTTTAAAATGGTGCAAATTAGGGACAATTAAAATTTTAAAAGCTCCATATCTTCCAAACTATTGCAGACAGACACAGAGTTCTACCTATCACATGTAGGTTTGAGACACCTGCCAATGGGCAGTGACAAAAGTTCTAGAAGTGCAACTAAATGTGGCAATGTTGAGACTTTTTTGCCACATTAATTGTCTGAATATTTTCTTGGAAGGAAGAAAGGGAGGCACATTGTGTTGAATATAAAATGGTTTCTTACATTGACACAAAATAATTCAGACAAAATTGCGCTAATTAGGCGGGCATGCGATAAGGACGTTCTTTGGGAGCTCTGACAATTTTACCATCTTTTTGCTGGATATGATAGGTAATATATATATATACTTGATAAGTATGCGCTCAGTGTCATGGATACCTTAAATTAGAGTTAAATGAAAAATATATTTGAAAAAGGCACAAAATTTGGAACAAATTCTTTAATTTTATTGTTAAAAAGACATAATAATGTTGCTTTAGGACAGGAGTTACTGCAGGGAAATATGGAAAGTTTATAAAAACATCTACTGGTAGTATTATCACATGTATCATTGCTCACCAGTTTGCAACACGGTTGATAATGTGTGTCCAATATCAACAAAAATCTGCTTTTGAATAATCATGATATTTGGAAGAACGTTGCCAGGTGACCATAAAACACTCCTACTTGACTCAATTTACATCAAATTTAGTGGAGAAAGATTCTCTTTACATTTTAACAGCGCATTTGAAAAAAAGGTATTCCTAAAGTTTGATGCTAGAAACAAGCTTTCTGATGTTTGATTGCAAATTTATGTGATTTTTAATAACATTCCGTTGCCATGGCAACCAACTTTGATACTTACAATCTCAAACTGGTTTCTTAGGAAATGCCTGTATAGTAGGTATGCTGATGTTAAGTTGTGAAGTGGTACCTTGCATTTTCATTACGTAATAGTGAAAAATGTGTTTTTCCCTGGACTACTAAAAAAATGTCGTTACCATGGCAACCAATAAAAACATATGTTGCCCATTAAATCGATGGTACATTTTACGTAACCTTTAATTACGGGTTCTTATCTTTCAATCAATACCAAATTTAGCTAAGAATTTTTTTGTTTAAGGACAGATTTTCTGGCAATATTATCACTTGTATGTATCATTTCTCAGCAATGCGCAGCACTGGCCATATGACCAATTTTTGCAATATCCACAAAGATCTGCTCATTTTGAGTAATGTAAACATTTGGAGGAACGTTGCAAGGCTACCCAGAACAGTCTTCCTTCACTCAATTGACCTCATTGTTTGTGCAGAAAGAATCTTTTTATATTTTAACATCAAATGTTATAAAAATTATTCCCGATATTTAAAAAATGTAAATAAGTTTCTAGTGTTTACATGCAAATTTAAGTGATTTCTACAAACATTCTGTTGCCATGGCAACCAACTGTTGACACTTACTATCTCAACCTGATTTCTTATGAAACACCTGTATAGAAGGTATGTTGATGTAAAGTTGTGAGGTGGTATCTTGTATGCGTATAAAGTTATGGTTAATAAGGTATTTCTCTCTTCATTTCATGAAAACTTAATTTCGTTGCCATGGTAACCAATATAAATACAAATTGACCATGAAATAGATAGTACACCTTACCTAACTTTAAACTTACGGTTCTTATCTTTTGATTGATACCAAATCCAGCCGGGTATTTTTCCGGTTGAACGTAAACTGAAAATAAGCCTTTTTTGAAAATTCAGCTGCTCTACTATATAGGTTTCCTAATTTGCATATACCATAAAACCGGACCACATGAGAGCTCCACAACAGGCATATTTGAAATCTACAGAAGATTTGCAAAAGAATGAGGTATGTTACAGCTATAAGGCAGACGGGTAGACCAAACTCCTTAAATAAGGCCCTTTTCTCAGATTTGCCGCAGGCCTAAAAAAGGCTCCACTACAAAAAAGGTAGATTAAACCCTGAACATGGTCCAGTGCATTGTATTTAATCCAGTATAAGTACTGGATTTGGAGTTGTCCAAATCAGCGACTGTACATATTCAATTCCACCAGCATCATAGGAGCACCAAAAATATATGTTTTGTGACCAGGGAACGCCCAGGTCTGGCACCAGCAACCTATCTGTCAAGTCTGACACACTTGGCAAGAGTCATCTACCTCATCATACCTTGTTGGACTTTCTCCCACAACTATATGCAATTTTGGATTATTTTCCCCATAACCTGTTTTGCAGACAGCCTTGCACATGCACGAGTCATGTGAAAATACCTTCCACAGTGCAAGATACTGGGACGTAAGATGGAGCAAGGTATGGAGTCCCTATCTCAAACACAGTGTTGTTAGTCTTTGGAAATGGATTGTGGTCCAGCTGAGAGTGTACACATATGGAAGACCAGCGGGCCATGGGCCTAATGCTCTGCTAGCCCTGTGGTTATATTGCGCCTGTTCATTTCAAAGTTGCGCGTCCTCAAGTGGCTTCTGAACATATAAAGCTTATGTACATTTAATGTATAAAAGGTCCACCGAATGGCACTTCGCTTCACATGTAATCATAACTTACTCGTGCAATTCCTTTGATGGATATTGCTGCATGTGCCAAGACAACAATGAGCGAGTCCTTAAGTTTATGTCCTCAGTGACCTTGGGACAGAATATCAAGGTCAAAAATGGGTTGAGGTCACTGATATTATATCAAATTCAAGCTTTGAACATTGTCTATATATATTATAAATTTGGCAAGTATAATCCAATTACTTTTCAACATACCGACTTTATATCTTAAAACACATTTTAACTTATAATTTCCGTCAAATTATAGGTAGCGCCACTCGTATCATTAACAACTTAGACATTGACCTCCCCACAATCCCATCATATTTCATGAAGATCTGCCAAAAATTAAAGATGCTAGCATTCACAAGATTTTCACATTTCTCTTGCATAATACTGCAGGTGGCGCCACCAATATCAAAAGGGACCTAGACTTCCATACACCCTTAAGTCCTGAAAGTTATATTGGGTCTAACTTGAAAACTGTGAAGGTATCACGCTACCGAGCAAAAGTTTACCGACGGATGGACATGCGCGGCCATATAAGCTCTGCAACCTTAGATCAGCAGAGCTAAAAACAGTGATGCAACTTTCCCAACTTTCTTGCATTTTGCACTAACAGATGGAGAATACAGCCTGTGACCACATGGTCTCTCTGTACCAGTGCCCACTTCCATTCTTAGTGCAGTCATGGTCATGTAGTGGGTTCTGACAATCCATCTCTTTCTTCTTTGTTATAAATAATATGTTTCCCCCGTGAGGAAAAAAAAATCTCCCTGTTTCTTGCCAAAGCTGCTCATGGATATGCCAAGTTAACCTTTTGTCTTCACATTTCGACTGAACCAATTTCCTATGCCATTTATTTAAACTTACCATCTTAAATAGGACACAAATGTATAGAACAGATCATATGAGACCAGCAAGAGATTACTGTACAAGTAATGGAATTTCCATTATATATCATATTCCCAAAGCAGACCTCTGTATGGTGTATACAATGTACCGAGAGGTCACTCATACAGACAGCTGAGTTAACAATGTCATTCCGTTGTCTTCTGACTGTTAGTCTGTGGTGGCAAATCCACAACAATATAATAGGAAGGCCTATCCGCATTAGGCTTACTCACAATCTACATGTAATGTGCCACTGTTGACAGTGGCTTCAGTCATGTCATTGTGGACATTTCTGCCCAATACATCAAACCAGGTGACTGAGTGATGTTCAAACATCTGCACATGGCACCATGCACGTTGTCCTGGCTGTATCACTGCGGACAAAGTACAAAGGCCAGGAACCTGCCTGACAAATCAAACAGATTATCAATGATGCAGCTTAAGCATGCTGCCTCTTAAAAGTTCCTGGAACTGAGCTACATTGAGTCCTTCATGTGTGCATCATGCACAGTATATCTGGCCTGGATGAGAAGAAAGGAACACAGTTCTTTTGTGTTACAGTACAGTTGACAGTAAACCCTCAAGCAGTGCATGACCTGGTAGCCATAGGGTATTTATAATAGCATGCACCTGATTGTTAATACTGACAAGTATTATTCAAAATATCCTCAGGCTTACTCTGTAAGTGTATGTGCGGCCACCGACTCTGTCTCTGGCTTCAAACACAACCACTTCTAGACCTTCTGCGGCGAGACACCTGGCTGCATATAGTCCTGTAACCATAGCAACAAAAAGTTTTACTCATGAAAAACAAATGGATATTTGACAGGAATTTCCTTATCACCACAAAATACAAAATGATTTACTCATTACATGTTAACCAAACAAAGTTAATGAGACTGACAAATGTGAATTGTTGATGATCGTGAATAATTTCATAAAACAACAATAGTCCAACCAAACTACAAGAGGTTGATTTCACAGTTTACTACAGACAATGCATTTTCCTTTTCGCTTATTTCCCTTGAGCCGTGCCACAAAGCTGTGAAAATAAAAACAAAGTGTACATGACTACTTCAATATCTAGATGAGGCTGAACAGGAACAGAACCCAAAGGGGGGATTTAAAGTTAAGATCCCAAAAGTATCAACTTGAAAATATATGCACCTGCTGTTACATGTCAGTACAGTGCATCTTTACATATCATTATAAAACAAGGTATTGGTGATGTGAAATATTCTACTAGTTATGGACGCTCATTAATCTCATTGAGTGTGTTTGGAAACACTGATGTCATCATTGACAGATTAAGTGAAGCTGTCATCTTAATAAGTTTACATTTAAAATTGAGATTTCACGTCAAATATATAGTTCTGGAACATGATTTTAATATATTTACATTTAAGGTGTTTCATTCAATGTCAGAAATATACATGGGCTTCTTATGGTGTATCTTTTTCAATGACTTTTTAAGAACCATAATATAGTTCCAATGTATTATGTGTATTGATTGATATCTGAGCGTATTCTATCTGCTTGATGTTTTAGTCACTTGATTGTTTTGTCAGTCATGTTACCCTCAGGCACATTTCAGTCCCCATAATCCAGGTAATCAAAATATTTGTAAACACGACCAGCAAGTGTGTATCCTGTAACAGCAATAATTAGCATCTTTCTCAACAATTAATCTGTATTTCCATATGTCCCACGCCAGGATTTAAACCAACGACACAATCAAGATTTTTGGTCAACATGCACATCAGTCATGCTTTATAGCATCCACTTGCCACAGAGTGACACTTTGCCAGTGCCAGAGACACTTCATTTTCATTGGTGATCCACTACATTCAACAGGTGTTCAATACTCACTGCTCTTGTGTATACTGCATTAGATCCTACATTTCATGATACAGAAGACTACACGTGCTACACTTAGAGCATGTAGATGTAGAAACAAATAATGCCATATATGCATTTTAACATACAAAACCTGTTCACTATAACAACACTCAATTATATGACATATTCATTTAACAGGGAGGTGACTGACACGGAATGGACAGGAGGTGAACCCCCAACATGCACTCAGTGACATCACACTTTGCACATTTGGGCTCATCACAAAGTGAAAAAAATCAGTAGCCAGAAACACATGCAGTTTCCATGCATAATATCATAGGAAACATACTATGATCTAAGGGATAGAGTGTGGAATCCCAAATTATGTAACTCAGTAAATGAGTACTGTCTCTAGGCCTCAACAAGAGGGACTAGCATTTTTTTTTCAAAACACATAACTGAAATCCTATGTTAGAGAACGATGGGGGGGGGGGGGGGGGGATAGAATCGAAGGTTCCTCTTGGAGGACTTTAAAGTTTCTCTTGATTGACCATGTTCAAATTTAACACATGGCTGACTCATGGGCTGTTCTCGCCATATGATGCACTTAAAAAAAATTGGATGTGAAAATAATACATTTATTCACATTTTCATTTTAAAAACTCACTGCGCCTTCAATCATCTTTTCCCGTTCATTTCTGACACCCACAAGGCACGAAAGGCTAGTGACTTCACAAACGCAGCCATAGTGGCTGACAGGGAAGACTGACCATACTAGCAAGCCATGGCTGTCAAGTGTCACTTGGTGTAAGCATATTTTATTTACCCTTCATCAACAGGATTCAAAATGCATGTAGGATGGGTCGGCATGTTGCTGTTAATTGTAGCAATACAAGGTTTACTGCTTGTTTACATTCTGCCAAAGACCTGAAATAAAGGAGAGCATGGACCCATGCAATCAAGATTTACAGGGACAAGTGGCAAGGCCCTGGGAACCGATCTAAGCTATGTAGCAAACACTTTGTGGAAAGCGACTTTGATTTGTCAAATCTGATGATGTTTAGCAGGAAAAAACTACTGCTGTTCCCAAATGCAATCACATCACTGGACAATGGAAGGATTCATGGAACTGGCTAAATTAGGCACTACACATAAAACCAGGAACAGTGATTCATTATTGTCTTTACAGTATTTATAAATTAATCTTCAATATGACTCTGATTTCAAAGCTAGCATTAAAGCAAAATATATGTCAAGTAATTCTATGTATCACATAATTACCAATGGAATGTCACAGTGACAACACTGGTCTGGGATGTTGTCACAAAGTAACATTGTAACAAAACTTTAGTGTGTTTCACCATTTTAATTCAGTTGATGGAAAAAAAAGGGTGGAAAACATGATCAAACAAGGACCAATCTTGTTCCATACCCAGTTCTAGGGTTGAACAGTCTATGACCATGATAAGAGGTTGAGTTTGCTGGCCACTGTAACTTGTATGTCCAATTACTACTGTGTATTGCGAGGTGTTTAATCCCATAACCAGATAACACTTGTTTGGACAGCTACCACATTCACGCCTCATCTAAACAGCTGCCAAGACCAGTGGGCGACTGGCCTTTCATCTTTTTTAGTCATGTACCACTGTTTGTGACAGTCCACAGCTAGCTCCCAATAATAAGGTGTACAAAATTCCATTTCACTGTGCCTTTGTCATTAAAATGGCACCGGAACATAAGTCAATCACTGTTAGATAATGGATATGAACCGAAACAAAGCATATCATAATCACGTGTACTGATGAAGATGTATATGGAAACAAATTACTGCCCTCCAAGGGTCGTGAGGTTACTGCTGGGTAGGAGTTTTGATATTAAAAGCTATTCATAAATGCAAACTTATATAATCATCCATAGACCACACAGATGGGAAGGGAAATTAACTGTTTGTTTAGACTTTTATATACCATAGGTGTAGGCCATAGCTGTTTCTGTGAATGATAAAATTTGAAACACTACAAGATCTGGCCCATCCTGACGCAAATTCCAATTTAGTGCCCTCATGCTTGTTCTTGTTAAATGAAATCTAGTAATTTCTTATAGGAATATCTCTTTTGCAGTGAATCATCATTGCCCAGACAGCAAGTTGGGATCTTCTGGCTGTGCCATGGCTGCAGTTCCTGCCGTGCTGGTGATGGTAGGGTTCTGGGCATCCCCATGTGTATAAGGCTGAATGATCTTTTCCTCTGCTGCTTCAGCTTTTCTTATTAATTCTTCATTGTCATCAGACCGTGTACATAAAAAAGTCAATTCATACTCTCCAGAATCACTATGCTCTGTTGTACCTGCCATGACTCTTGGAAAACTGAAGGCACTCTGGCTGAGAACAAATACACCAAGGCTAGCAGGTTGCTTTTGTGACATCATTAACACTTTCCCACATCGAGCCATGATTGGAGAAAATTTCCGCGCTTTCCTATTGCAAATGTGGCACACTTTTGGAGCCTTGAAAAACACCATTCAAAAATGAAATTTAATGGTTTTCAGATATCATTTTTAACATCCTAAACATCACTTCCTAATTTGTGGTGCGCATTCAATCAAGAGGACCTTTAATAACGAATAAAAAAAAATCAAATGCAGCCGTAATAATTAGTTTGGACCCATATTTCCTTTGACCAGCCTAACAAGAATGAAGGAATATCATGAAGTGTGGTCAGATACAGACTGTTTGACACATATGATGAAATAGGCATTTTTGGCCCCTCAGAAGCACATCCTGATATTCTCAGAAGCCTTATGGGCTCCGGGATATATCAGTCTGCTTATGAGGTACCCCCATTTGTGATATGTCCCACGCAAGCAGTCCATATGAGTTGCTAAACTATCAAGCTTAATTTCCATGTTGTTGTCTGCATAAATAGTGCAGTGGCAGCCAAGGCACCACCCAGTGTCAGTATATGTACATGTATGAAAGTAAGAGTTTGTGTTTTTATTACATGCTTTTGTTCCAGCTGATCCATGTCTGGTCAGTGGGCAAGATCAGAAATTATTAACCATGCAGGTAGCACACCCTGGCTAGTGGAATCTCAGAACTGCATGATGCCCATTATTACATGTACTATTTAAAAGGTCTAATAATATTCTGTATTATAGGGTCACACAGACTATCCCCATTATGCCCATGGAACCACACTTGTTTGAAAGCATGCCGACCCGAAGATTTAACAATACAGACACTGAAACCTGGCTTCAAGGACCCCCCCTGGGGATGATCAAATTGTAGTCTCTCAAGACAGGTGGTCCCTCATAGGGCATATGAATAACAAGTGACATACTTTAAAAATAAGCAAAGTACACTAAAAAGGTGGTCTTTCAACGCAGATGGTCTCTGATTGGAGTTGTCTATCAAGAGAGGAACCACTGCATATGCATTTTAATTTTCTTTGCAATTCACTTTAAAACAGGGGTCATGACACCAACAAGAAATCAACTGATCATCAAATCAAAAGGAAATACACCTTATATTTTCACGATAGTTATTTGGGGAAACACTGCAACCATCACGTTTGATAGATGAGTGTCTTCTTACAAGATAGAGTACCTGTAGTCTTTGAAGCACACAAGACTTGTTTTGGACAAAACATAATGTGATCTTTCTAAAATTCGGTCCTTGTCTGGGTCACACCCAGGACAACCAGGGATTGTGCCAGGAGTTGAAAGCAAAAAGATAGTAAATGTGATGGCAACTGCAATTTTACTGTCTTTGACAAATTTGTATTAGAGACAGTACAGGAGTAGAACTGAATAAACACTTTTACTTTAAAAAAAAAAGGTGAAAGATGGTTAAAAAGCATAATTTAGCATAGCCTTTAGTGGGCCACCTTTGCAAAGGCTTTGGCTTTGTCTTTGACCTTTCAATGTGAGGAAAACACTAACCATGCAACATTAACTTCAGGTGAGCAAATTCACATGTGGTTGTGTACCAACTCATATTCAAGAATAGTACCTTACTACATAAAGATCGATAAGGGCATTCCCCTTGTTAAAAGTCACAACTTACCACTCAATCCTCCTCCAACAACAATCACATCATAGAAACCCTCTGTTGACACATTGACAGGTGTTTTTCCTATTTTTGGCATCTGTTGTCTTGGCCTAAAAATATCACTCGTAGTGATTGTTGAGCTCGTGTCGTCAGCAAATTCTGCTAAAGGTTTCTTTATTTTGTCCATTTGAACTTCTTTGAGAATGGCACTGGTTGTTTGGGAGGTCCCCGGACCAGTGACACTGACAGTGTCGGTTTCTGTGGCCATGCCAGTGGCTGTTGAACTCGCGTCATCTGGGATTTCAAGTCTGATACTGCCACTGGTATCAGCAATTATACTGTCGCCTGCCTCTGACATTGCTTCCGGTTATTGCTAGGGCAAAACTCTTCCTAGTGTTCCCATTTTGAAACCATTTCTGCATCTTTTAACCAGAAAACTGTGACAGGATCCCACCACCGTCTGTTTTGCGCCCAATCATACTGCCACCTGGCGGTATTTCTTGCGGAGGAAGCCACTCGAGACTGGGGAGCCGTAATTATTATTATTTAAATAAACGCTTGACGTGTAGATACATACACACAAACTTCATTTAATCTCAGTTTTGTAAAAATACAAACACGAGCTCAGAGCTAATATCACTGAGGGGAGATTGTTAGAGAAAAACAATGAAAGGTGCCTGGAATGATTGAAATTAAAATATAAAAGCAAATCTCCAAATTCTCGAGAATGCTTGCTAAAATTCTAAATTACAGAAACATTTTCTAGAAATTGCCTCCAAAGCAGACCAAGTTCCAAGTTATCTCTACTCAGCGAACTAGACATTACATGGAGCTTGGTGTCTGCTTTGGAAGCAATTCTAGAGAGCCCTAGACCTTAATTTGCTCACTTGTTGGAGTTGCAATCTTTTGCTTTATTTATTTATTTTTTTACCGGTAGTGTGATTTTTTTAAATGTGTTTTACTCTATTTGTGACTTCTCCAAAACCGGAATGTAGATTATGATGAAACTTGATGGAAATGTACTTTATGGAAAGATCGCCCACTAGCGGTGATGCTGTGGATTTTTTTATTTATCTGTTTATTATTATTATTATTATTATTATTATTATTATTATTATTATTATTATTATTATTATTATTATTATTATTATTATTATTATTATTATTATTATTATTATTATTATTATTATTATTATTATTATTATTATTATTATTATTTTAGTTAAGGTACTTGTCTTTTAGAGCATACATTCCAGTTGATTATAATATGAGTCAATAGGGATTACTATGGAAATTCCCATTTTCGAATTCTTCAAACCCATCAGCCAGATTCACTTCCAACTTAGTGGAAATGTAGCTTCAATGTGTCTTTACATATCAAATTGACTCCATGCCCATGGGCGTACATGCTTCATTTTGTGAACACAAAGTTGAAGACGAACATCATGTGATCCTTGAATGCAATTTTTATCCGAAAGACAGCAAACTTAATGGAGTGTTTGTACATTTTGGATCCTGATTTTAGGCAGTAAGTCAAAACGAAAAAAAAAAAAAAAAAGAAAATTGTTTTTGGTACAGAGGACAGTCATTTGATTAAAGTTCTTGCCAAAACCCTATGGTCATGTCTGGAAAAGAGGAGGAAGTGCTTTTTAAATGGTTTGTAAATACAGTACCTGAAATGTTTCTCTTGTAAATGCATGGAACTTTATTATAAACATATCTGGGACTGTGGTTACATAATTCATAGTCTATAGTCTCTCATAACTCCATATGGAGTTGCTGCTATATTTTCGTGTGGTTTTTATGTTGTTTATTTTATAATATGTGTGCAGGTGAGACTTGAATTAAAGATTGTACATACATGTCCTAAGCTTTTTCAAATGGTCACACTTTACTGATTTTAGATATTTATTTTATTTCATTTCACCATCACAAGAAGTGTTTGACAAAAAGCAAACAAACAAAAAGAAGTAAAAGAAAAAAGGGAAATAATTCAAGCAACAAGGAAAAGAACAGAATTGTTGAAGAACTAAAGTGAACCACATTCAAATAAAGTAAACACAAAGTTTCCTTCCAAATATAATGATAGAAAAGTACATATGGTGTTTCTTTTGATATTATTAATTTTGACCTTGAGTGACATAGACAACACAAACTGATATACTGGTATACTATCTAGGTAATAGTGGATTCAATCACTTTTGAATCTTTTCATTTTGACAAATGACTCTGCAACTGTATGGCCCTATAGGCGAAGACTGACATTACAACCAGTAATAATGGTCTAAAGTTAAAGTCGACCTGGATAATATTCTGAAGTTCACAGTACCACTTCAGACTGAAGACAGTTTATAGTTTTCACCAAATTGGGATTTACAATTGGAAGATGACTTTAATATTATTTACATTCATGCAGTGATTTTAGCTCAGCTGACTTTGTGTGATTGGCAGGCTTTGTCCGTCGCCCGTCGTCTGTTAGTTCGTCTGTCCATCTGTTCATTCGTCCATCGGTGTCAATACTTTACATTTTTGACTTCTTTTCCAAATCTGTCAGTCAGATCCACTTTAAACTTGGATATTTACCTTGGGTGGGTCTCCGCCAAGTTTATTCAAATTGCCATGTTCCGGTGATTTGGGTATGCTTTTGATGATTTCTTTTTATTGTGTGGCAAAATAAAAAAATGCAGTGATGTAAAGCCAGCTTATGAACAACAAGGATTTGTATGCTTTTGAACTGATCGAATTACATACTTGACATTTACAGAGTTCTTCTGAGGTGGGGGTGAAAGGATTTGGTCTGGCATATCCCACTTCCTGGTCTTCCACCTTTATTCGTTATCTTAAGAAACAACCGATGTCAATTTCAGGACACCCACACCATGGACACTGGCTAAAGTTATTTCTATCATATGACATTCGCAGTAAAAAAAAAAAAGAAGAAGAAGAAGAAGAAGAAGAAGAAGAAGAAGAAGAAGAAGAAGAAGAAGAAGAAGAAGAAGAAGAAGAAGAAGAAGAAGAAGAAGAAGAAGAAGAAGAAGAAGAAGAAAAAAAAAAAAAAAAAGAAAAAAAAGAAAAAAAAAGGGGGGGGAGGCTATATGAAAAAAAAAAACAAAAACATGTGCCAAGACAGTTTGTATGTCGTAGTTATGAAAATTTTGATGATGAATCATCTTTCCTTCAAGATGTAAGCTGCATACCATTTCATATCACAGAGCTCTTTGATGAGTACAATGATGGTTATTGGGCTTTTACACACATGTATACCAATGTTTTAGATGAGCATGCACCATTGAAGTATGGTAAGGTCACTAACAAGGCTCCTATGATGAACAGTCATTGGCGAAAAGCAATGTATGAGATACAGGAATTGAAAAACAAATGATTAAGAAGCAACAAAAACTCTTCACTATTTGAACCTGACATTAAAAAAAAAAAGGAAGCTAGTGTACTTCTTTGAAACGTAATGCAGTCAAGAAATATTTTCATGATTAAGTGTAGCGAAGGACCAAATCATAAAGAGTCCTGGCCTACAGTGAAACCTTTCCTGGACAGAAAAAAAAATGAAAGTGTTAAAAAAAAAACGACATTGTAGTTGTTAACAACGACAACATTGTGACAGATGAGAGCAAACTTTGCTCTTTATTCGGAAATTATTATTCCAATTCTTCGGATCTCTCTAAATCAGCCGAATTATATTATTACGATCACTTCTGTATATGAGAGTTCGCTTGAAAAAAAGTTGTCTGAACGCTTCGAATGAACCAAGCAAACTAACGCATCCTATGATGCAATGATTATAAGTTGTATACGTCCTAAAACTGCGCATGCTCTAATGATGTTGAATGATTGGTTGATTTTTTACTGTCAGAGGGAGTGGCCTGCTTGTTATACAAGGCACATTGAAGTGCCAAACTGATTGACAGGACCACCACGATTCAGCCCCGTACAAATTGGTTTAGTGAAGCAAAAGTGCTGCACCAAACCCCAGTGTGCTGCCCACTTACAAGAAAAAAAGACAGTCTGCTGATAGAAAACTGCAGACCTGTCAGCATACGTCCAGGGTTCTGTAAAGTTTTTGAATGCTTAATAACTGAGCAACTGAATGCTTTCCGTGAGACTATCTACAATCTTATGATCTCAGGTTACAGAAAGACACATGGTTGCAGTTCTCTTATGATAAAACTAATAGAGGACTGGAGTATATCATTAGACTGTAAATACTTTATAGGAGCTGTACTGATGGATCTATCGCAAGCTTTTGACGAGCTTCCACATCCCTTATTACTGCTTTTTGCAAAGCTCAGAGCATATGGAATACAGACACCTGTTCTAGAATTACTGAAGAACTATCTCTCCGACAGAAAGTAAAGAGTGAAATTGATAACGCCTGTAGTTCTTGGGATGATATATCAAAGTGGTGCCTATTGCGACCGGTGTCATTCAACATAAGTATTTATTAATGATATATGCTAGTATCTTTGCGTCAAAACCTGTAATCTTTACAATTATGCAGACGACAATACTGTGGTTGTCAAACATAAAAGCAAAAGAGAAATGAGAGTTGGTCTTCAAGAAAAAACAAATGATTGCATCACATGGTTTGACAACAACCATATAAGAGCTAATCCCTCCAAGTGTCAAGCTATTTGTTAGGATCCAAATATCAAAAAACGCAATAAAATGTCAAATGATACGCCTCAGTTGGAGCAAACTGACTCAACCAAAATCACTTTTCAGTGTGATGCTGATATGTTGGGTATCATAATAGATTATAAGCTGTCCTTCAATAAACATGTTTCATCCTTGTGTAGAAAAGCTGCCAGACAGCTGAATGTATTCTGTCGTCTGAGCAGTCTCTCCGACAAAAGGACAAAACCAATCATCTATAAATCATATATTTTCTCAAATTTCAACTAATGCCCTTTGGTATGGCACTTTTGCAGTGCAACCAATGTTGTCAAGATAGAAAAAACAATCAACAAAAGGCACTCAGATTTATTTTTGAGATTCCAAAGACAGAAAATTCTTCAAAACATGTACAAAATATGAGGATTTATTGGCAAAGGTAAACTTGCCCACTCTTACTATTTATAGATTAAGAACCCTTGCCAAGCAGGTTGACATGTTCATAAATAAAATGGGCCCATCATATCTTCACGATCTATTTCAACCGAAAACTTTCAACCAATCAATAAGAAAGAAAATGTTTATAAAGATTCCAAAAGTAAAAATTACCTCTTACGGCTTAAAAAGTTTGAAATATTATGGAGCAAAGATATGGAATTTTCTTCCAAACCAGCAAGATATGAATATAAAAGACTTCAACAATCTCATAAACAAATGGGATGGTTCCGACTGCAAATGTGCCTTTTGCCTTTCATAGCCAAGTAACAATCTTTATATTTAACATTTATGTAAGTGTGGGCAGTTTGTTGTCTCTCGCGTCTCAGGGCAATCGTGGGGCTTGGGGCTGGGTTTTCATGGCGGTCTCGGTCGCTTCCTCATACTGGGGAGGTGGCCAGGATGGTCATGGAGGCTCCATGGGCTTCGTGGTTGTCTCTGAGGGGTGACATACTTTACTCTTCATATGTACCAGTAATTAACTTACATAAGAATGCTGATGTCTGATTTATACCGTCATCACTAGACCATCATTATTCTCATATTTAGGTCTCTTTGGTAACATGTATGAAACCATGAGATAAGTCTTTCAGTAGTTTTATATAATTCACTTATATTATCTTTTACTGTAACTTATGCGTTAGTTTCATCTAATATCTAAGTTATTGCAATCTAATTTTCTTTCAACTTTTATTAATGTACTCTGATGCATGCTCTTTTATACTTCATACACTAGTGTTGGCAAAGAGCCTTGAACTGCTCCTGTTGTTTATTTTTCAACTTACTCAGATATACAGGTTCTTTTATTGTTGTTTTCATAATGCCTAGTCATGATGCATCTGCCAAGTGGTCAACTTACATACGGGTTCTAAGTTCACAACTCATATCTTAACATATTGGCTGAGTGCCTCGGGATTAAAAAATGCTGGCCGTATCGGCTGAGTGCCTTAAGATTCAAATTCTGGCTCTGCTCTATTTTCTATATTATGATGTAAGTCTTAGGTAGTTTAGTCTTACATCCTTAACCTGCACATAACTTGATTTTCTCAGTGTCATGTTTTTATTGTGGTAATAGAATGTACTTTATTTCATGATGGTCAGTAGCAAAGCTTACAAAAACTCTGTACATTTTACATCATGGAATGTTGATGGGATTTTTCAAAGAATTAGTGGCCAGAGGTCTTGCAAACTAGACTATGTTAATTTTCGAGAAGAAATAAACCAGTTTGACATTATTGGGCTGATTGAAACACACATTAGTTCTGAAACTGAACTACCTTATCTGCATGGTTACCAAATTTTAATATTATTCAGCCCAGGAGTGCAAATGCCAGGAAAAGCTTCGGCGGTATCTCAGTATGTTTCCGCAATAGCTTTGAATCCGGAGTAAAAATAATGCCAATTCATAATTCTGAAATCCTCTGGATTAAGTTAAGCAAAGAATTCTTCCAAATGCCCTTAGATGTCTATGTTGCCTTTGTGTATAATCCCAAGCACTTCCTCCTATAGCGAAAAGAGGGATGATATATTTGATCTTGTAGAGCTAGACACAGGAAAACACTCAAAGTCAGGAACTTGTATCATATATGGGGACTTCAATGGCCGAACTAATTTAGCAGAAGATTTTATTGTACATGACTCCACTCAGCATACCCCCTTACCTGATGACTATGTTGGTGATATGCCCATTACTAGAAGTAACTTAGATAAAACAATATAAAAGAAAATAAAGATACAACTTTTAATGAACTTAAGTTTATGATAACTAATACAGAGGTAAACGATGCAATATCTAAACTTAAAAAATAACAAGCCTCCTGGCCTAGACGGAATAAGGAACAAAATGATTAAATGTGGTCAACATGTTCTCACTCCTGTTCTAGCGAAATTATTAAACAACATATTAGTTAACGAGACTTTCCCAAACATATGGCGAACAAATACACTGACACCTATCCACAAGAAAGGTGATCCACTCAGCCCAAATAATTATTGAGGAATTGCAGTCTCTAGCCACCTGTGTTAATTATTCTGTTTAGTTCTGAATAATAGACTCCTGAACTTTACTGAAAAACACGATACAATTCCCTGTAACCAGATTGGCTTTCGTCGCAACAGTAGAACTTCTGATCACATTCTCACATTGCAAACGATAATCGACAAATACTTGAATCGCCTCCCAAGGCAATACCTCTTCTCGTGTTTTGTAGACTTCAAATCCGTATTTGATACAATATGGTGTCAAGCTCTCCTGTATAAACTCATTACCTGCTAAGTGGAAATTTCCTAGGAATAATTCAAAATAAGTACTCTGAAGTTTTCTGCTCGGTTAAAACTAAGGCGGGACTAACACAGCCATCTAATGTGGGTGTACGACAAGGCTGTGTCTAAAGCCCGGGATTGTTCAACCTATTCTTACATGACTGTCATAAAAAAAAAATGATAAAACATGCTGTCCCGCTGTATTAGATTCATATCCAGTAAACTGTTTGTTTATATGCCGATGATTTGCTCATTCTCTCCGAAAGCAGCACTGGCCTACAAAATGCAATAAATAAACTTGGTGAGTATTGCCATAAATGGAAACCAAAGGTCAACCTAAATAAAATAAAAATAAAAATTATAATTATAATTTTCAACAAAGGTGGCTCTAAATTCAAGAAAATCCACTTCTTCTTTGAAAAAACTGAAATTGAAATGACTCAAAGTTACTGCTACCTTGGCATTGAATTTGCTGCCTCTGGAGCTTTTAACCTTCCTGTGTCCAAACTGAAAGACAAAGCAAACGAAGCTCTATTTAACCTGAGATACTTTAACACAAATTCCAATGTTGACCTTTCGTTTAAACTCTTCAACAGCTTAGTGTTGCCAATATTATCATATGGAAGTGAAGTATGGGCCCCTAACTTTTTTCAGAACCTCAACAATGATAACTTTATGCAACAAAGAGAACGAGTGTGCACTGAACAGGTACATAACAAATTATGTAGATTCATATCAGGGGTACATCGGAAAACATGCACTAAGGTGGACTAGGTGGTCACGCCATCATCATCTCAAACCTATATTCTGCTCTAAAATACCTGTACCACATTCACCAGTGTAACCAAAATAGTTTATTCATAAGTGTTTGAAAGAAAAGCACTCCATGGAACAGAATAATGAATATTCGTGGTTGAAATTCACCAGAGCAATGCTATAAAAATTTGGCTTAGAAAATCTATGGGAAATTAATGGAAATTAACCTTGATGTCCACTACAACATCGACTCCTTCTACAATAAACTTTGTGATAAATACCAAAAAACAGTGGACTAAATATATAAATGGGGAAAATAGGACTGCGAACTAGCTACGCACTTATTGTAAAATTAAGGACTCTGGTTTCATAAAAGAGCCATATTTAAAATCTAATCTAACTGTAAGTAAGCGCTAACTATTCATACAACTGAGGATCAGCGCCCACGTGCTGAATATTGAAACAGGTCGGTACAAAGGTTTGGAAATTGATAAAAGACTGTGCAGCTAATGCTCCAGCAACGCGATTGAAGATGAGGAACACTTCATGTTGGACTGTGTCAAATATTTAACAAATAGGAAATTATTGTTTGACTCTCTAGCAACTTACGATTTTGATACCCTCTCCAAAGAAGATCAATTTATATTTTTAATGATGTACAAGGGCGATCCCAAGGTTTTCAAACTTGTAAATGGTTATGTTAACTCTTCTTTTGAACAGAGATTACAGGGCAATGCATAGTCCAGTAGACGTTCATTTTGTTTTTCTATATCCTTACATGTGTAGATGGTAGTTCTATATTTTATCCTGTGTCTGTCTGTATCGGGACCCACCGCATTACCTTGGTGTAGCTTTGGGTCCTGACTTTGTATTTTGTGCCATACCCACCAGATGGCGGGTTTATGTATGCATGGAGCTACTATAGATGATGTATGTAAACCGATGAAAAATAAAGATTATCTTATCTTCTCTTATCTTTCCACGAACATGAGAGTATGGCCACTAAATTTTGTGAAGTTGTTCCTTTGATTGACCGGAATATCACACTATAGGTGATTTTTTTAAATTCAAAATTGTTTTACGTGCGCATAGCTAGTCCGTGATTATTATGTTGTCTGGCCACTACAGTTCATTCTTGCTGCGTTAATTAATTAAATATTTTTTACAATCAGACAACGAATGGTCCCGCGAATTAGATTTAACGGTTTAAAATTTTAATTGCTACCGCTAACTTTCGTCCTTTTTTATTTCCGCTGAGAAGAAAACTTAGCAGAATGCAGTTTGACTGATTTAGCATTTGAAGACTACAGTGACAATTTGATGCCGCGTGGCACATGTTTACGGTTGGGCTAAGCTAAAGCTGTTGACCGTCACGTCTCTTTGGATGTGGCTTGCATCAGTATAGTTCCATGCTGAGTCAAAAGTCATCGGTGTCCACCACCAGGTGTGCATCAGCCATCAACAAAAAACACAGAGTGCCAGGGAAAGCTACCTTTAGGCTTCAAGTGAATGCGGAGGTAGAGGGTTGAAGAAGAAAGGCTGAACAAATGGCAGAGTAAGTATAGTTTTTGTGGGACACTTACGTTTATAAAGGGTCCCCATATGATATGGGGGGGGGGGGGGCTCCCCGGCTCCCCCGGCAGTGTTACAAACTATCATTTATGTAAACAATGCCATGAGTTTATTGACAGCTACTTTTATGGAATATTGAATTTTATAGTAAATGTAGGATCTCTAAATTGGAAAATAGGGGCACCCTTATAGTGTAATCTACCCGTTGTTGCTTGTAAATCAGAGTTTTGTGTGTCTGGGACTGGATTTCAAAATACATATAAATTTACAAATCCAATTTAAATATGGGAAATATGTAGATCAAGTAAAAACAAGAGAACATAGAGTAGCATTAACCCAGCTATGAATAACTGCACACAAACTTGAAATAGAGGTTGGAAGACACTCCAGACCAGTGACACGGGGGGGGGGGGGGGGGGGGCAGAACTTGTAAATTCTGTATAAAAGATAATGTCTATTCCATTGATGAGATCCATTTCCTGATTAAATGTCCCCAATTAAAAAAGGTCAGAGATGAAACATGGAAGGTGATTCAAAATGAATGTATAAACTTTTATGCAATGAACACTGACAAAAATGTTTATTACCTGGTTAATGCTGAAGATGACATCATAAGAAACAGTGCAAAATTGTGTTATGAAGGTTTTAAAATACAGTGGTCCCAGTCTTGAAAGACCACCTCTTGGGCAGGGAAAAATGTGGTTTCTCAAAGCAGTGGTCTTTCATTAGAGGTATAATAACATGGAAAAGAGCACAGTGTTCCGAGAGAGCAGCCTTAAAAAGACATGTGGTCTCTCATTGGCGGGGTCTCTCAAGACAGGTACCACTGTAAGGGGAAAACATCAACCACAGTGTTGCACCCATGCAAATTGAATGGGTCACTGACTTTGAAATGATTTGTTTACTTATATTTATTCTTTCTCAACTTATTGTAGACTTTAGTGGAATATAGAATCAGTGTGATTGTGTGTTTGCATTTGGATCAACTGATACGGGTAACTACCTAAATGTAAATACTCTTCTAGGTTTGTACTTCACTTGCCCCCCGGGCATGAATGTGATTAAAGTTCTTGTGCATTTTACCGATCTGAGTTATCCACAGCGCATTCTTTGCTGCAACAATGGATGGTGCAGTGCCTTCTTCCAATCCATTTCTTGAATCTGTTGTTATTTCCAAGTGAGGGAAAACTAATGCTTCTCCATCACACAAAGACCGGAAATAAATAAAGTTGCAAGCTATAACCCCTTGCCCCTTGCATTCCATCCCTGCAGTAAGTTTCTCTGGCATCTGATGGGCAACAAATTTGGATGAACTTCACCTCACCTGAGCGTAAGGGAGCTACCATTTGGTCTTCAGTAGAGAGTACTATAGTTTTTTTTAGGAAAAAAAATTATTTGGCCTTAAAATTTCAGGATAAAAAAAATATTCTAGTCCAAAGAGTTCAGGAAAAAAATATATTGTCTGACTCTGGAAATGTTTCCATATTTGGCTGTGTGGAATGCAATGAAATGCAAGTAGAATATCATGTGAAGCCATGATTTAATCTGAGTCTGGAAATATGTTCGTATCCACCGCTATGTGTATAGAAATAAAAATTTTGCTTGGATTGGCATATAAACAAATAATCTGGCTGTGTGGAATTCCATGTGGGAGATGTAAATAAGATATGATGTAAAGCCATACTTTTTTTTATAGAAAATGTATGATAAATTGATCACTGGGAGAAACAAAACAAACATGCAAAAGAAAATTGGCTGACTATTTTGTTAAAGCCCAATAAAGGTCCTCCCCTGCCCACTTGAAGGTAAATACAGTGGAAATGCAGCTAGATTCATATGATGTGATGCTATATTAATATGGTAAAGTATAAATCATTCATTGTGAGAAACCAAACATGAAACATGATTTAAAAGAAAAGGGGAGGGGTGATTAATAATATTAAAGGAGAAAGAATTTCTGTTAAGGCTGACTAGTATAAATTTGTGTTAAAGTCCACCACCTCCTGGCTTGAAGGTCAATGTAGTGCAATGCAATTAACTTCATATGTGACTAATATGTTAAGGGTCCCTTATTTATTTATTTATTTATTGAAAACATGAGCACTCTGTGTATCATACTTGTCACAAACAAATTGAGAGAATAAGCAGTGCCATCTATAGACGTGTGTGCAAACCATAGATCTATAGAATGTGCAGTGTGATCTCTCGAGCTCAGACACGCAGTTTGTGCACAACATAAACACAGTGATGGCCAGGAGATTGAGAAAACTGTCAGTAATAGTAATGAGTTAACCAAAATTCAGGTATGGCAAGTAGAAAACAAACCATCTTTACATGTTGGAAAGACAGCATTTTATTTGGCTCAAATCACACAATAAAACAGTGCAATACCTCAGAAGTAAAATATCAGGACTTCCATTAAATATTTGGGGGTCACGTTGGATCGAGATGTGTCAGGTATGTAGATATATGAAAATTTCTTTTCTTTCTTTTAAAGAAACGAAAATATTGAGTTCTGCTCTGGTACAACCCAGGTTTGACTTTTGAGACAATTCATGGTGAAGAAATCTTGGAGACAGCTGTAGGTGTAAACTCCAGACTTGCCAGAACAAGATCATGAGATTGATATTGGGTAAAAAGGACAAATTTCATATTGGTCTTGATTGTTTCAAGAAATTAAACTGGCTAGATGTACCTAGCTGAATTGAATACCAGACAGTGTGTCATTTCTGGAACATCTTTCATGGTTTAGGTCTGATTTGATGGAAGTAAGGGTTTCTGACTTGCATAGATGTGATACTCACAACAGTAGGTTTTAGCTCAGCTGACTTGTTAGTCAGCTGAGCTTATCTTATGGTCCTCCATCCGTCTGGCGTCAACAGTTCACATTTTCAGCTTCTTCTCTCAAACCGTTGGCCAGATTCACTTCAAACCTGGTGAGAATGTACCTTAGCTGGGTCTCTACCAAGTTTGTTCAATTGGTCGTGCTTCAATGATTTTTAAAGTGTGTGTGTCTACACACACTTTTCTGTTTTTCCTAAAATTCTTTCTTTATTCTTTACCAGTGAATTTGTCTCACACTTTTCTCGGACACTATTATACATAGAAACTCCAAACTTGGCATGATTGTACCTCCTCCAAGGAGTTGGACCTTTTTATACGGACGAGTGAAGATGCTTAAAATTTTGCAAATTAGGGGCATTTGAAATTTTAAATCTTGAATATCTTCTAAAGTATAATAGATAGAGATGTCTTTCCAAGTTCTGCCAGGGTGTTATTGACCATTGCACATCTAATGAATTTAAAACAAAAGTAGCAATTAAAATTGTGCTAATTAGCAGTATTTAAAATTTTAAATCTTGAATATCTTTAACACTATAATAGATAGAGATGTCTACTAGGAGGTTGTTGACCATTACACACCTAATGAATAAAAAATAAAAGTTGTAGCAATTTAAATTATGCTAAATAGCACCATTATAAATTTTAAATCTTGAATAAGTTCAAAGCTATAATAGATAGAGATGCCATTCCAACTTCTACTCCTGTGTTATGGAAAAGTTGTACATTGCCATACCAATATGCTTTGAAGACACACACACTGATTTGCTATGCAGCAAATCATCTTACCTAGTTTATTTTTTGTTCTTTTTGGGGCAAATCTTAAAAATTTGCTTCTCCAAAACTGTTACTTAATTTCAATATCACACAGAAACACTATCATGGGCTCCTAGTTCTTATTTGTGGTGGTGCTGTATTTTTTTTTTTCTTTTTGTATTTTTTTGTGTGTTTTCACTATTTTTGACATCTCTCGAAAACCATCACTCTGATTAAGCTGAAACTTGGTGGATATGTTCCTTGTGGAAAGGTCAAACAAAATTGTTCACTAAGTGGAAGTGCAGTGGATATCTGACTTTCAACAAATTTTTCAATTTGTGTACTTATCGGTACATGCACCTTTGCTATTGATTACAATGTAAGGCAATGGGCATTCTAATGCTAATTCACATTTTCGACTTCTTCTCTGAAAACGTCATCCAGATTGACTTCAAGCTTTGTGGCAATGTGCCTTGGGTGGGTCTCTACCATGTATGTTCAAATGGTCATGTTCCCAGGGATTTTTTGGATTTTTTTATGATTTTTTTTTTCTTTGCTCATATTAAATCCACTTAATGTGTCAGCTGCAACTGAACTTCAGCTTGGTGTGGCTCTGCTTCGCTTAGGGTTTAAGCTTTTCCCCCTTGAATTGACATTTGAGTCAACAACTTTCCTTGGCATGAGTTGGGCAGTAAGTGGCAGTAAGTGCCCAACTCATGCCAAGGAAAGTTGTTGTTACCTGGGGCATGTGATCTTGATAGGGCTCATCTACAATTCTCAGTCAAAATTGTTTTTCATTACTGTTGAAATTAGTTGAAAACACTGAAGCAGATGACATTTGACCACCAGCCGATTTTGGCCGGTTAAAGGGGGAAAGGGTTAATTTAGGTCAGGTCTGAACTGAACATAAGCAGCTGTTCACACATCTCAGCTGTATATTTTTTGGAGAAAGTTTGTTAGTTTGTTTGTGGTTTTTTCTTTTTTTTGTTGTGTGTGTGTTTTTTTTTTTGGGGGGGGGGCACTTTAAGGGCCCAATGCAACCTACAACCTCTTATTTTAAAACTCTGTCAGGTTACCATGAAGTACTGTGCCTGGAAAGGGTAAAGCTGAAGACAGCTCAAAATTTTATTTGACAGTGTGTATTTAATGGGGAATACGGACAGATAGCTATGACAGTATCTTCATGCATTAAGTGTAGATGTGACAAAGTATGTGGTCTCATCATTGAAGCTGGCACTGTCAGCAGACATATGCTGATGAATACTGCAGGCTGGAAGAGGCAGCTTAACCCTTCTATTTTTGTCTAATAAATGCACACTTAACATGACTATGTTATATTGATTACATACACACACATATGCAAGGTTTTTATTTCTGGAATAGGCACATACTGTCCATATGTTATGCATGTAATTAAAGTGGCCCCCTTCTTGTAAGGCCCCTCTCAACAGAGACCACCTGCTCTACAAAGGCCACTTCTCCATGCAACAAGTATGGTATTCTCATATTTTACCCCTCAGTCAAGAAAAGCCACATTTTAGTGCATTTGGGGTGGCCTTATAAGAGGGGGACTACTGAGTCTGTACAGGGTGGTCCATATATTCCTGGACACAGAAAAACTTAAATATTTTGTTATGCAATCATGATGTTTTATTTCATATCAGGTATTATTACATTAGACCCTTCCCTTGCATAATTACAACAGATGTTCAAAATTAAATAAATAAGACTAGGCAAGGCCAGTGGCAGTCTTAAGACCAGTGAAAACTCCGACCGGTTTCGCTCTTTGTTCTGAGCTCGTCAGGGAGTGAATTGAAAACACCGTTAATTATGCTGCTTTATATAGCAGGGGGTAACGTTGCCAAGGACGGTTGGACAACGTAACGTAAAAATTAACGACCATGCGTTAAGACAGATCTACCGGTCTAACCGTCAGATTGACGTGTTAGTATGGCTTGAAGATATTTACTCTTCACGTCATAATAGATCTCACTTGCCCTTCACAGGCGACATGTTATGTGGGTGACTTGGGTTACTAAGCCACATGTAGTAAAAAAAAAAAGAAAAAAAAAAGATGTTCAAAATTGTCCGCTTTTGCCCCAGTGCACAGCTGTAGACATCATCTCCAACCACTGATGGATTTCCTGATGGTGAGGTCTATATTAGAAATAGAGCTCTTACAGAAGATGTGCTTTCAAAGCAGGGGTTGAACTATGTAGTTTATAATCTACTTTGTGCTCTAGCATTCCCCATACAAAATAGTCAAGGGGATTGAAATGCGGGGTACTGGCAGGCCACTCATCTTTGGAGATGAACCCTGGAGTGTGCTATCTGAGCCAGGCTTGGGTTGCCCTGGACTGGTGAGAGGGGGCCCTGTCTAGTTGAAATACCCAATGGCCATCGGGAAACATTTGGTTTGGATGCTTTAACAACACAGGTTCCAGAATTTGCTGTGGTATTGATCTGAGTTAATTCTAACCCTCTTTTCTTCAAATTTCATGGATGTTTTGCCTGCTGAGGACACACCTGCGCAAACCATTACTTTCTCAGGAAACCCAATATTGCGTCTCTTTAGGGCCCCGTCAGGAATATCTTGACAGGTTACCCCATACACACACTGATTTTGGTTGTTTACCTTTTCTTCAATACTAAACATATTTTCATCTGAAAAGATGAATGTGCACATCATCATCAGTGAACCGTCTCAGCAGTGCTTTACATTTTTCCACTCTTTTTATCTTATTACCTGCTGTCAAAGTATGAACTAAGGCTCGTTTGAAAGCAGACTTAGCAGTCATTCTTAGGTCTTTTTAAAAGACTCTTTGGATTGTGGAACAGCTAACCTTCATTTCCTTGGCCAACTGTCTTAGAGAACGTGCAGGATTTCTTTTTATTCTGTCCTTCAAGTTTTTTTAGGAGAGGTTTGATCCTTTTTGTCTGCGGTCGGCCACTTTTTCTGTGGTCTGCACTATAGATTCAGATTCAGATCTATTTATTCGACATAAAGTAAGATACATTGTAATCAGAAGTTGGTAATAACAATAACAAAAATTCTGTAACTGAAGGTTAAGTTGAACATACAAAACATTACCATACATACTTCAAGATAGTCATGATGACCCAGCTAAGGATGAGGAAACATCCGCTATTGCTTGGGCCACCTAAAGTAAATCTACGTGGCAAGTTAAACACCTGATTTCAATAGAATGTTACATGTGTACAGTCATTGCATTAAAGAAAATTAAAATAACTTTGACATTGGCAGAGTGCAGTTCTTACAAACAGATTATAGATGGTTATTGCAGACAAAGCAATAAGAAATTGAGCAGGTTTCAGAATATTGATTTATATAAAATGTTTTGACATATCGAGAAAAACCATATTACGAATGTGTGTGAATTTTATCTGTTATGTTTAGGGGCGAATCGAGAAGCAATCTGGGGGTAGAGTGTCGAATGCACTTTTCTGTGGAGGCATACTCGGGTATAGAATAGCGGGGAATATGACGATGTCGGGTAGGATAATTATGGGTAATTTGTAAAGCAGAAAACATGTCATTGAAGTATCCGGGTAATTCGTTTTTTAGTATATCGATAAAAAAAATTCAGAGATTTAAGTTTATGAAGATCTGGGACTTTTAGTAACTTTAGTTCTTTAAATAGAGGGTCGGTATGTGCATTATAACGTGCAGAACATATCAAACGGATGGCAGATTTTTGTAATTTAAAAATACTACCACAATCATAACCCCAAGCTAGTATTGAATAATTGATGTGTGGTAAGAACAGGGAATTATACATTAAAAGTATGGTATTTTTAGGAAGAAGGTGGTGTAGTCTTTTAAGTATTCCAGTTGTGCCAGCAGTTTTGTTTGCAATTTTGTTTAAATGAGCATTCCAGCTTAATTTGTTATTAATTGTTAATCCAAGGAAATCAAATTCATTTGTTGTATTTGTGCAGTAGGAGTTTAGACTGTGGTGTGTGCTATGGTAGATTATGATTTCTATTTTGTTTATTTGTTTTGTTGCTTGCTTGGTTGTTTACTGTTCTCTTCTCTTCTTTTCTATTTATTTTATTTTGATGGGTGAAAGAGCAGTTTTATCATTTATGCTAAAAGCTTTTATCATATGAAAATACTCCAAAATAAAGTAAATAACAGCTAAATACAAACATGTACAAAAAGTTTCAGTTGCCATTGATACAAAATTGTGAGTGTATGCCATAAATATGGGTGAACATGTCAAATTGATCTTAGACATTGAATGAAGGCTATAAAAGCAAGTATGAACATACTGAATCAAACATCAGCAGTTTTCTCTGGTACATCATGGATTTTTAGCTTGTGGGATGTATCAACCTAGAAGCTGGGATAAAGACCGAGTCAACCGCTGTACTCAGTAAGATACCCAACCCGTGCCAAGGAAACTGTTGCTTTAGGGCATGCTGTTATTGGTTTCCATTTAATACCAATTATAAGGATGAAATAGATTGAAAATATGGATACAAATGACAGTGGATATTGTCTAAGTTTAGAGAGGAAAGCATTAAAGTTTAAACAGCTTTGACTTGCCTTCGTATGAGTTGAAGGGTTAACAGTTGGAGGGCCGGCCACTTTAAGGATTTAATTTATCTGATTTTTATTTTTTGTTTGCTTGTTAGTTTTTAGGGATAGTTTATATCCATGCCAAATGTTCCATAATGATAAGTGTGGCAGAGTACAGTGTTTGTACCTGTTGAGATCATAAAAATATGTAGGTGTGATAATTGAGTACACAGACACAGAGATGCACATATATATATACATATATATATATATATATATATATATATATATATATATATATACAAAATTTGCTTGCATAGATATGACGTGTTCTCCATTAGTACTGGTATTGTTACCTACTAAGTGCGCTGATGTCTGCAGTTCAATAGCACACTCCAAAAATGTGGCAGGTGCCCTGCAGATCTTTACAAATGGTTGCCTAGCAACCAAACATGATGAGAATCCAAGGCTGCTTGATGGAGTGTGAACTGGTGAAATGTTTCTAGGCATGCATCTGTCTCATCAATGTTACCATGGCAACAAGACCATTAATCACTTTATGTACACTGTACTGTTGGGTTGAAAGCTTTACCTGCACCTGAGTTACAAAGCAGTGTCACTGGTTGCCATGGTAACTACATGGGCTGTCTGGTTATGTGGCAACTAGCAGTCTCTGTTGGCAATAGGTCACAGACTTACTAGAGATAGGGTCCTGCTTCATACTCTATGGTGAACGTTTTCCTTCGGCAGATGCCCAGACTGAGGCATACTAAGGCTGTTTCTCAACTTAACATTCTTTGATTCTTGTAAGTATACATGTATGTATATGACAAACCTTTATTCTAGACAACAGTTAGCCTGTACTACGTGCAACAGTCATGAACCAGACAAGTTACATGGGGGAATGGCATTGTGAGTATGACTTACTGCCACGGTGAAACGCGTGTCTCTTGTTCACCATGTGGGCGTCTTTCTGTGTTTTACTGTGGGACACTTTATACAGTCAGTGTGCTGGTGTCTAAATCAACAACTCATCAAATGATACATAAATCAAAGTATTTCTGTCCATAGAAAAATTACTGTTGCAACAAAAGTTCATTGCCAATGATACTAACAAGATGGCATAGTGTAAAGTATATTTGGATATGTTCTATGGAATCATTTACTGGGGGAAAAATGTTTTGAAGTCTTTGGATCAAATTGTAATAGTTGCATGGGTTTCTCATGCTAGTCAGACGGTTTGCATCACTTTAGTCAACCAGGTTACATCTAACGGAGTCTGCATTCCACTCGACAATAAGGCAACTCGTGGGGGATGAGGGATAGTGCATCAGAAGCAAAAAGAAATCATAACATTAAAATTGTGGAGTAGTTTGTTATTATTATTTTTTTTTTAGATATTATAACAATGTACCAACCATCAATGAACACAGCTGCTGTTTTTGTTTTTGTTTTTTTTTGTTTTTTGTTTTTTTGGGGGGGGGGAGGGCACTGTTTTCAGTGTGTCCAACTGCCTGCACATCGGGGAATCCTTGTGAACAAAATATCTTGGGTAACCTGACACTCATATTTACCTGAGTGTATCTAGACACTCATTCTTGACCTCAGTACATTTTTTTTATGACATTGAACTCATTATGTCTGCGTGTGAACACAGACATATTGTTTTTCCCACTATTCATTTTTTCTTTCTTTCTTTCTTGCCTATCGTTTCCAAGTTATTTTTGTGTCAGCTGAAAGTCAGACACCATTTGAGTCAGGAACTCCATATTTGGCATAGATATAGCTCCTATGTTGCATACCATTCAGAATAGTCAACTGGTTTAAAATGAAGGAAATTAGGGCCATTACGAATTTAAATCCCTTCTGGATTCCACAGAATTCAACGTAGAGGCCCAAATGTTGGTTCTATTGGTATGTTAGTTAGGGATGCAAATTTATTGAACATATTACAACAATTGTAGTATTTAAATTTATGCTAATTATGGACATTTCAAAATGTTCAAAGTTGAATATCTTCAAAATTATTGTAGGCAGAGGTGCCATTCTAAATTCAGTTTTTAGGTTTGTGCTGTAGGTGCATCCAATGAACCACAAAGTTGCAGAATTTTAGTTATGCTAATTAGGGGCATGAAAAGTTGAGATGTTGAATACAGTAGTCCCTCTCTTGTAAGGCCATCCACCCTAAGTTCACTAGAAATGTGGCCTTATATGAGGGATGGCCTCTCTTGAGGGGTAAACTGAAACGAAAAATACCAAACTTGCTGCATGGAGAAGTGGCCTCTGTAGAGGGGGTGGCCTCTTGTTAGGGGTGGGTTGGGGCTTACAAGAGGGGGACCACTGTGCACTGTATTGTCAAAAGTATTATTATTCATAAGTTTGTGCTGTAGGCAGAGCAATAAACCACAAACAAAAGTAGTAGAATTTTAATACATGTATATGCTAATTAGAGCATTTAAAAAGTTTGAATGTTGAATATATTCAAAACTATTATGGGTACAGGTACCATTCCAACTTCAATTTATAGGTTTGTGACCTAGGTGCATCCAATAAACGACAAACAAAAGTTGTAGAATTTTAATTTATGCTAATTAGGGGCACTTGAAAAGTTTAAATGTTGAATATCTTAAAAACTATTATAGGTAGAGGTGCATCCAATGAACCACAAATAAATAAAAGTTGCAAAATTTAATTTATGCTAATTAGGGGCACTTGAAAATTTATAATGTTGAATGTTGACAGGTGTTATAGGTAGAAGTATCATTCCAACTTCAATTTATAGGTTTGTGTTGTACGTACATCCAATAAACCAGAAACTGAAGTTGTAGTGTTTTAATATGTGCTAATTAGAGCACTTCAAAAGTTCATTTGGCAAAAAAAAAAAATGTATAAAATACATATATTTCATCGGAAGAAAATTCCAGGAATAACTTTAATATAAGCTGTGAAAATGAGACCCATCATTGATCCTAAATTGCGGCAAGTTATGCTATCTCTGTTGAAAGTCTGAGCCCATTCAAGCTCTCACTCTTCTGATTCAGAAATACTAACTACGCTCCATTTTTTTTGGTTAAATATATCTTGTGGTCAAAATAAATTGTTGGACACATTATAGCTGAAGAAGGACCCTAAAGCAAGACAGACCAAGACCACGGGTGGTTTTGGCCTGATGTGTGGGGAATCCCCTAATTTAAATGGCTCTTCCATCAGGTTTATCTCCTTCATTTTGTAATGTAAACACAAAATTATATGTGCAATATTTCAGGTCATTATGAAACTGTTACAGATATTGGTTACAGACCACAGCTGTGATTGGCTGGTGTGCATCCCAATGGAGATAGTCCATAATTGTAAAAATGCTGTGTTTTCAGCATGCTGTAGCTTCTGTTTAAATAAAGTTAGCTAAGCCAGGTTTGCTGCATCGCAGAGTTGCTTCATTGGTGGTCATGTATGTGCACTGTCTTCCAGGCCATGTGGGAACTTCATGGTGGGGAAGGACAATGATGTGACCCTGGCAAGAGCACAGTTCATACACCTGTATAAAGCTGACATCCAGGTGTTGTTTGGTATTTCAATTATCACAAATTAACGAGGTGGGAATTACATGACAAAAATCCATCCATGTTTTCCTGACATTTTTATCTGTTAAATGCCGTTCACTGAATTTTAAAATACCAAGATGCTGATTTTTTTTAGACTGAAAAATGCTAATATGAAAAATAGAAGGATTTACAACTGTGATCTGTGGCCTATTGGGAGCGTAAGAGTATGAATCACTTTGTATAAAAAAAAGGAGTACTTTCTCATTTCAAATAAGTTTCCATGGCAGTTTATATCTTAACAAATAAGACCATAATGAAGAAGATCATTCCTAACTCTTATCCCAGGTCAATCTCTGGTACTACAGTAAAACCTCCCTTACCGAACACCTCCATATACCGAACACCCCCTTATACCGAACACTTTTTCTCGGTCCCAATTTTTTTCCCATATGCTTCCATTATAAGCAAACCTCCCTATACTGAACACCTCTCTATAGTGAACATGAACACCCCAAATGAACACCATTTTCCAAAAAAACCTCCCTATACTGAACACACATTCAGCATATTTTTGTGTATTTGCAGGGAGTAATTACTGATAAGGCTGAAACTAACCAGATTAACTTCAGAGACAGGTTGAATTATTGCTTATACCAGCAGCAATAGAAACAATCCACAGGCAAGCTGTTGAACACCTGTTGTCACTTCTATAGACGGCAACAACAGGGTGGAGGGTCAATGTCACTTAGCACCTTACTCCTATCCTCTCTGGGATAATTGGACCAGTTTTTGGTGTTTTCTTTAATCATTCTAACAAACAATAACTTACAAATTAAGTCATTATGTTTGTCTCACCAAAGCCAGGGTATTTAATTTCAAGGAGTACCAGAAATGAGCAACAGCTTTGATAAAATAGGTGCATGGTCATATGCATGTTATTTCAATATGAACATACACTAGATGTTATAATGTTCTTTAATAATTATATATACATATGCATGTACACACCTGAATTTTGCTCTATCATAGTCAGTACATCTTTCCCAACTTATAAAACAATCAAAAATTGCTTCTTTGTTGTTCATTTATTTAATGATGTACATGTAGTTAATATGATTATCTCCCACCATAATGATCTCAGCAGGTATGTGTATAGTACGGTTGGTAAGCCACGAGGCCACAATGTGGAAACCTCCCTAAACTGAACACCTCCCTATACCGAACACTTTTGTTCGGTCCCAAGGGTGTTCGGTATAGGAAGGTTTCACTGTATCTCTACAGTTTGAGTGTAACAGCAGCATAAGTGGGTCATGGGGCATGGCTCCTCATACTACAGTGGTCCCCCTCTTGTAAGGCCCCTCTCACCAGAGGCCACTTCTCCATGCAGCTATTATTTCCCCCCTCGAGAAATGCCACCCCTCTTATAAGGCCACATTTGCAGTGTACTTGGGGTGGTCTTATCAGAGGGGAACCACTGTATAGATACAGTCTGGCAGTTCACTGACTCATACATAGAACCTGGGCTGGCGCTAGAAAATTTATCATTTTATCCAGTCTGACTAACTTAGCTGAAAACTTATTAGCTGGACTGAGACCTAACCAAATTAAATTTTGGAGATGCTACTTGGGGCTGGCTCTAACAATTTTATTGCATGAGCCATTTTTTGCTCAAAAATTGAGAATATTTTATTTGCCACAAACCTGATTTAGGCATAATGATCATTTTCTGGTAAATTAGGAACTTGTAGCAACATTTTACGTGTGTACAATCTTAATTTATATGTGCAATATCCTTTAGCCAGTTTGGCTAATTGATGACAAAAACTATTAGCCAGTTCACATCTTTTTAGCCAGTGGCTAATTGGAAATTGCTTCACGCTAGCCCAGATAGAACACCTCTCTGCCTTGACCAGTTTTGTGGGGAAATGCAACCGGTCATCTTGAAGTACATGTAAGCAAGTGCTATTTTCAAAACCTTGGTTGGCCTGCAATGACAAACATATTTTGAAGATTTTGATGTAATTACTATCTCCTTGGTTTCACACTGCACCACAGTCATAAGAAAGTCCTTATGTGAGACCATCCTTAAAATGTTGCTTGTTTGCCGTGACCCGACCAACCCAACTGCCTACCCCAAAATTTATTTTTTTACTCAAGGAATAAATTCTGAATTATTCTTAAATTAAAAAAAAAAAGAAGCCTCCCCTCCTACCCCCAAAAACTTTGATTTAGATGTTACAGCAAACCAGCATATTTTTAAGGATGGCCTGAATATCAGGCTATTGTTGATACATTTATCATGATAAAATTGCAAAATGGAAAGTTCCTGTATCCATCTGATATATGATATGATATGAAGAAATACCAAATTTTTCATGCTAATCTAGGTGTATAACTCAAGTAATTCTTATATCTTATATGATTAACCTTTAAAAAGTAACCATTTTATTCAAGGTTACTTTAAAATACTACCCAGTGGGAATATGCACCTAGCCTGCAAGCAATTAGTGTAGTGGGCTGTGTTTTCAGGGCAAGTGGTATACTCATTGTAGAGCAATTTCAGTAAGACCCATGATTGGTTCAAGTGAATCACACATCAAGCTTTGTGATCCAGGATACATGAATTTTCATATGCCCTGTATATTGGTTGTTCCATTCATTTTATTTATTCCAATTGATAGTAATTTATTGTATTATTTCTAGAATGTGCTGAGGTCTTTGCACTTTAGATGGGGACTGATTTATGGAGTTTTGTATGTGTATGTGTGGCCTCTGACATAAATACATGTCAACTAAAAGCTCTTATATATTTTTTATTAAAGTTGGCGGATATAAACGTTGGGGCAAGCTCATGTCATTTAGGGCAAATTAGGTACACTTATAGCGTGTCCTCAGGGCAAGTTTAAAAAATAGCACTTCCAACTCTGAAAACAATAGACCTATACAGTGGTACCTGCTGTATGCAATCACTGGCATGAGAATCCTCATTGCTTTTTGTGGTCACTAGGCTCAGACATAGAAATCAATTTCTTTGTAAAATTTTCCTGTGGTGACAGGTCACCTGCTATATGTGGCCACTATTTCTTGGCAGAAGGGGTGGCCACATACAGCAGGTACCACTGTATATATGTATGTATGTATGTGTGTGTATATATATATATATATATATATATATATATATATATATATATATATATATATGTATATATATATATATATATATATATATATATATATATATATATATATATATATATATATATATATATAGGGAGAGAGATTTACATTGTTGTGGGGAACCATACAAGTTTGGTTGCTTGATTCTTATATGACTATGAAGATACATTTGTCTTTGTCGTATGTTTCTTTTCCTGTAATCTGAGATGCCACCAAGGAATTTGATGCTGGCTGCCCTTGTAGTTCAAACCAGCATTATAGTCATAAGCAATCAGTGGGGAAAATGATTTATTTGTAGCTTTGCTGTTTATTCATAATAAGAAGTAATAATCTTAACAATTTGTTTACATGTATATTATATATATTTGTAGCAGTGCATTAATGTCTTGAATATCATCAGCAACTTTGAGTAATTGCCACAATATTTTGCCAGCCATATTTCACCTTTTAGCTCAGCTGACTTACCATTCAGCTGCACTTGCAGGATGGGTCTGCATCTGCCATCTGTCCCTTGTCTGGCAGCTAGACCTTAATTTGTTCAACAGGTGGTGCTGCAAATTTTTTCTTTTTTTTTTTTTTTTCACAAATTTTTAGCTCTTCTGACCTAAGGTCACAGAGCTTACAGGATTGATCATGTACATCCGTCATTCTGTCCTTCCATCGTTCTATCAGTCTGTCTGTAAACTTTTGGGTTGTGAGCTTGTTTTCAAGTTAGTCCAATAGAACTTTCAGGAGATATTGTTTGTATGAAAATCTGGGTCCATTTCAGTGTTTGCGGCACCACCTACAATATCATGTAATATAGGGCTCAAAATATGAAAATCTTGTGAACGCTCCGGCATCTTTAGTTTTGGCAGATCTCCACCAAATTTGGTGGGATTGTGGAGGAGGTCAAAATCTAATTTGCTAATGATACTAGTGGCACCACCCATAATTTGATAGAAATTATGAGCCAAAATGTCTTTCAACAGGGTTCGCACAGGTCCTTGAAGTGCTTGAAAGTACTTGAATTTGCTACATTCATATTCAAGGCCTTGAAAACCTTGAAAATCCAGAATTTTGGACAAAGGTCCTGGAAAAGTCCTTTAATTTTATTTTTAAGCATCACCCAATGGGGAAGTTGCAAGAAATATGAATATTTTCCACAAAATTTTGCATTTATAAACTTGAATAACATTAAGATGAACACATTCTGCTGTCATTTTCCTTTGAAGTGGCTGGCAAATTCCATTGTCAAAATGTAGCACTGCAAATTACAAAGTATCTTTTTGCTTTTAACCCCCTTTTTAACCCATGTAGGTTTGACAGTTCTTATCAAATCAGGCCTAGCCAATTATGTGAGCCTTAATACATGTACAGCCTACTTTCATGGACAAATACACTGTATCAAACATACAGGTAACAAAGTACATCACCTTCCTAGAAAAGAAACTGGGGCATTATTGTGCATGGGGATAGGTACATCTTCAGGTCTAATTTTACCCATATGTAGTTGTAGCAATTTTATAGACTAGATCCAGTCAATTTCAGGAATACAACCCATACTGACTGTAGGCCTACATAAGTCACAGTAAACTCATAAAATAATCCATGTTGAATTTATCTCTAAAAAGGACTTTCGGTAATATGATCCACATATAGGCTTCTTTGTAAGTTTGTGGAAAGTCTACTGCCTATTTCAGAAATTGAGTCTGATTCATATATGGTTGGAATAAAAAATTAATGTGGAATAAGATGCATTGGTCTTATTGGTAGAGGGTTGAAAAGTGATGATTTAAACAATTTGTCTGTTGTGTTCTATTGCTGGATCTGGTCCTTGAAAACTTGATTTAAGTGCTTGAAAAAGTCCTTGAAAGTCCTTGAATTTACTTTTCACAGACCTGTATGAACCCTGTTTTAAGATATAAAATTCTGTATTAAGAAAAGTAATTAGATTAGACTTGCCAAATATATAGGATATATAGGCTATGTCCAATGCTAGAAGGTTGTGTAATATCAGGGCCTTTACCTATTTTTGTTAGGTGACCATGCCTGTAAAGTTGAAAAGGTGAATTTGTAATGGAAGGGTGTTGCATGGACATTAATGGCAAAGATAATTGAGTCTCCAGATCAAAATTGCAATTGATTACATTGTACATATAGCTGTACTTGGTGACCTACTTTTGGGGTCACCATGACCCAGTGTTATGGGGTTTGGCTAGGGCCAAAATTTATTTATTTATTCTTTTTTTTTTAAACTTGAAATGTTATTATCTAATTTGAATAAATAGACCCTGTTTGGCAAGCAGGATGTGGGGGCACATTTTGAACAGTGGCTATTTTTAATCCAATTTAAAGGTCAAGGTCAAATGCCCAGTTTGCAATATAAGGGTCATCTCGTGAATGCTCCTCACCCCACAATTTTTGAGGTAGGCCCATATAATATTTTGAAGTTCTAAAGTGTATGAAAATTTTCGTCAACATCAATGTTGGTGGCACGCACCTGTAGTGTTATGTAATGTTAAAATCTTGTGACTATTATACCATCCACACTTTTCAAGTAAGCCCAATATAACTTTCAGAACTTATACTGTGCATGAAAGTCTAAGTCCATTTCGATATTGGTGGTGCCACCTACAATATTGTGCAATATTGGGGTCAAATGTGACAATCTTTTGAACACTATAGCATCTTTGATTTTTGGTTAATCCTCACAGAATTTTGTGACATTGTGGGGGAGGTCAAAATCTAAGTTGCTAAGGATACAAGTAGTGCCACCTATAATTTGGAAATTATGAGTCAAAATGCATTTTAAGATATAGAATTCCATGTCTGGAAAAGTAACTAGATTGAATTTGCCAAATTTATAGGATATATAGACCATGTCCAATGCTAGAAGGTTATGTAATATCAGCGACCTTTACCTATTTTTGTGAGGTCACCATGCCTGTAAAGTTGAGAGAGGTGATTTTGTAATGGCAGAGTGTAGATTGGATATCAATGGCAATGTCAGGACAGTACCAGGCCCATGGGCCTCTCGTATTACATACATGTAATTAGGGTGACTTGATCTTTTCCTAAGGTCACTGAGGATATAAAGTAAAGGACTCGCTCATTGTTATCTTGGCACATGCAAATATATACAACCATCACAGGAATTGCACAAATAAGCTATGAGTACATGTGGAGTGAAGTGCCAGCTGCTGGACAAACAATTGCAACTCTGAAATGAAGATGTAGGTGTAGCCATGGTGCCAGCAGAGCATTAGGACCATAGGCCTCTTGTTGTGTGTTTTTACCCCGGCTGACTTGTCAGTCTAATGAAGATATAGGATGATCTTTTGTCTGCTGTCTGTTCATCTGTCCACAGTTTATGTTTTTTACCTCCTCTCCAAAATTATTCATCAGTTCCTCATTAAACATGGTGGGGATCTATGTACGTTCAATGGGTCTGCAACAAGTGTGTTCTATTGGTCACATGCTCCATTGATTGACTGACTGATTGACTAACTTATTTGTGTATTTTTTTCCTTTCCTTTCCTTTCTTTTTGATAATGATTTTTTTTTTTCATTCATTTTGTGGCCAAATCTGAAAACTTCTATGAAACCACTTGACCCATGTGCATGAACACAGTTTATCATATGGAGCTATTGGCATTTCCTGATTTTTAACAAACTTGAAATTATGACTAATCAGTAAGGTCACTGGTAAGTGCTAGCATTGATACCATAGTGACAGTGGCAGAGCTGACAAATTGGCTTATAATTATATCTCAGAAATGATGGATCCTAGCCTCATGGTTACTAAAATACCAATAAGAAAATACATGGATTTTTATTTCTATTTATTTATTTGTGTGTGTGTGTATGTTAACTTTTACTCTGAGAGAACTTGAAAGGTCAAACAGACTTATTGGCTTTCATTATGTCTTGACTAGAACGGGGCAAGTGACCACTGTGGCTAATGAATAAAAAGTCTGACAAGTTTCGTTGTGACCTGCAACTCATCAGGAACTATTGGGAACTCTGTGAGCAACCTATATATATATAGGTTGCTCACAGAGTTCCTAATAGTTCCTGATGAGTTGTAGGTCACAACGAAACTTGTCAGACTTTTTAGTCCCCCGCCCACTTGGTGGGGGACTATAGGTTTGCACCTCGTCCGTCCGTCAGTCCGTCCGTCCGAAGCTTCTCCGGGCCATATTTCCAACACCATAACACCCACAGCTACCAAATTTAATGTGTTTGTACTTCCTAGGATAGAGGTGTATCGTGTGCCAAAAGTAGGTCACTAGGTCAAATATCTGGGTCACAGAATACATATGTATGAAAAATCTTGTCCGGGCCATAACTTTTTTGTCCTTTTACTTAGAGTCATGAAATGTTACACAAATGTGAAGCTTAGTCTAAGAAAGTGTCATAATGCAAAACTAAGTCAAATATTTGGGTCACCACGATATGTAAATATACAGAATTTTCAGGTCCTGACTGTAATTTTTTAACTTTTGGACCTCTTTTTATGAAATTTTACATGATAATGTACCTTGACCCAAAAGTGTGTCATGAGGGGAAATTAGGTCACTAGGTCAAATATATAGGTCACAGTATAAAATTCTGTGTAAAACCTTGTCAGCACCAAATTTGTTATACCGTAATACCTACAGCTACTAACTTTGTTATGTGCATACTTCTTGGAGTGCTGGAGTGTAGCATGGCAAAAGTAGGTCACTAAGTTCAAAATCTAGGTCACAATGTGAAATCCATGTAAAAACTTGTCGGGGCCATAACATTTTTTTCCTTTTACTTAGATTGATGAAATTTTACACAAATGTGAAACTTAACATGGAAATGTGTCGTTAAGTAAAATTAGGTTGCTAGGTCAAATATTTGGGTCACAGTAATACATAAATGTACAGTATTTTCATGTCCTTACTGTAATTCTTAAAAAATTTTGACTTCTTGTTATAAAATTTTACTGGTAATGTATTGTGACCTAAAAGTGTGTCACGACGCAAAACTAGGTCACTAGGTCACAGTGTAAACTCCATGTAAAACCTTGTCCATGCCATATTTCCCTTACTATAATACCTACAGCTACCAAATTTATTATTCTTATACTACCTGGGGAGTTGTTGTGTCACATGGCAAAAGTAGGTCACTAGGTCAAATATCTAGGTCACTGTGAAATCCATTCAAAATCTTGTCCGGACCATAACTTTTTTGTCCTTTTACTTAGATTCAACCTCGTGGGCGACGAGCGGGGGACTATGTATTGCTCTGCAATACTCATTAACTTTTTATTCATTAGCCACAGTGGTCATATATATATATATTATACCGTGGGGTAACAGATCCCTTGCTACGTATGCGTGTGATTGTGATGGCATAGCTGTGGATTTTTAGTGGATGAGAGGGTTGGTTTCCACGATGGGATTTGATTCAAAGAATTTTTAATCTACTGGATTTTCTGTAGTTGAAAACATTACTTGACCCCACTGAGGTCAGTGGGTTCAAACTTTGATTTTGGCTTGAATGGTCACTATAATCATATTACAATAGAGGCCCTGAATAAGGGCTTGGGAATGTTTGATGGCACATTTTGAAGAGTGGATTCCAGTGTTTCCATATGATTGCCACTGGTATGGCAATTAGAGTGTACTAAAATATAATGGGATGGGGGTTGCGGGGAGGGGGAGGGGGAGAGTTCTGACAACAAAAATTTAGCTTAAAACTGAGCAATTGAGCTCATTTCCCCCGTGATATTGAGACCAAAAGGTTCAATAGACCATAATTGGTGTTTCCAGTGTTTTTCCAGTCAAGTCACAGCAGTCCAGAGCATTCCAAGCAGGAAGGAGTTGGGATGCATAACCATTATATTTGGACTCTGAGATTCAGATCCCTATGGTCACTTAGGACAATTATATCTTGGTTATGGTGGTTCCTTAACCCATTGGTTACTATTAGATACTAACAGGAAAGTATCTAACAGGTTTCTTTTGGTATTGTGAATCTTGACCATGAGTGACCTTGAAAAGTCAGCTTGACGTAGTGGCTTATATCTTGGTAATAGTGGATCCTTTCACTTTTCATTTAAAAAATGATGACTGTACATGTGTGAGTGAAGACTGATATTTCATTGATGATGGTCTTTAAGAAAAGTGACCTTGATATTATTCCGAAGGTCACAGGACTGTTTTAGTCTGTGTATCCAAGACTACCTGAGCACAGGACTGTCACATTTGTCTTGTTTAATCTTAATCAGTAGCTATGGGTTAAACAGGGCAAGCATTAATTGGCCATTGCCTGTTGGATGGTGGCAGGTGTTTACCAGTGTGACCCAATTTGCCCTTACTCATGACAAAATTTTATTTACCTTTGTGTCACAAATGTATACAGGGTGTTGTGTCTTACACTTGAATATTTATCCGTTCCAGCCCAAAGATGTAGTTAAAACATCCATTTCCTGTTTTAAAAATGCCTATGATTCTGTGTGGAGCATTTCATTTTAGAGTAGTTTTGGGAAGAACAGTCAGGAGGACTCCAGCCCAGCTTGACAACTCAAAACAGTCATTGATGTGGTGTATCTCAAATATGACAGTTGATGCACAGATGTGGGCTTTTACCACACAAAGTTTAAGAATTTGTTTTCATGTTTGCTTTCTTTTTGCTTATCAGGTGCTATGACGTTATATCATCACTAGGCAGACTGCTGTAACCATGGAAACAGAAGTCAATAGGGATGACCCCATGGACCTGGGGCCATTTCTTCAGAGCTATGTACTCAATCAGCCTAACATCCTGGATGGAGCCATTGCTGGACTTCCATGTCCTCCTGTGGAATTGCCCACTACATTGGTGACCCCTAGTGTTGAATTAGAGAAATGTGCCCCAGCAGCAGAGAATGGAAAGAGCCCAGGTAGCACTGAGGAAACAGATGTGGATGAATTTTGTGTGATGGAGCAAGAGTCAGGTCAGGTGATTGACACACCCAAAGCTCACATTGGCAGCAATCTCAAGTATGCCATGACCCTACGTGACTGCACCCTGCCTCCCAGACACAGAGAAGTACAGAAGTGGTACAGTAGACTACACTTTATATTCTGACAGTCCCAGACACTCTTATAAAAGTAGTACCCCTTAAAATACCCCAAACTCAGATAGCTCATTTGAAACTTGATGATAATTCCTGAATGCCCAATGTTGTCATTTTCATATTAGTAGGGCTCACATTTCACAAACGAACAAGCAACAGTTACCCACTTGATGTTGTCATTTGTACAGAATGTGAAATTATGATCCAGTTGTTAAAAGTAAATGTAGATTAAATGTGTTCACAGTAACAGTCCCTCTTTTAAGAGACCACCCTAATTAAGGGCACCTTATCTTAAGCCTACTACTACTGAGGCCCCATAACTGCAAAACAAACACAGTGTTAAAAAATCTAGGGGACAATTTTGTAGCGACATATGTGGCCAAAACCTGTGTAAACAATTTGCAGTTTGAGAAAACCATTAAGTAGCTATTTCCACATTTGTATGCCTGGGTTACATTGTGTTTGGAGATCAAAGAAATCGTAGTTTATACAGCAAGTTATACCAAAGTATCATGATTTTAGGTTGTTTTTAATTTTTTGATCATGATCTTTCAAAAAATATATACTTTGCGTATGTTTACGTGAATCATTTTTTATTTTATTTGGCCAGAAAGGGGATAGTAGGCTGATTTTACCAAGGCATGGCCATTTCACCCTCATTCCACTCTGATAGAAGACCGAGTCAACAGCTTTAATTTCCTTGTCATGCTCTGGGCACATTGTGCCCAGAGCGCGCCAAGGAAAGCTGTTGAGTATGGGCATATAATTTGGGATGATCTTCCATGCAAGTTTCATAAAAAATTTTGAAAAACTATCACTAAATTAATAAAATACAATTAGCAGACGACATTTAGATATTAGTGGGAAAAAAGCGTTCGTAGGGTGGAATGAGTTAAAAAAGCAGGGCCCTGATTGGGAGCAATGCAGCCTATCAGAAGCTACCATTTAATGAAGGGTGCTATATACACAGTACAAACAGGGAGCACCCTTTCTCAAAGTTTAAACTGTTTAGGTAGAAAACGCCCCTAAGGGAAAAGAATATAATGTTTTTCAAACTCAGAGAGCATCGGTGGACATCAGTTTTAAACTTCACCAAACAACATTGTGATACTCTGAGTCCACATTTGTTAGATATCTTGCTTTTAAAATATCGTTTCATTAGAAATTTTGCTGCTACATGTATGTATCACAGTTCATTTCTGTTGCTTTGTAGGTTGTTGTTAGAGTATCGATTTATTGCCAAGAACTACTACTATGCATCGGATAATCTGCTTCGAGAGGTGAAGGAGTACTTCCATAATATCAGCAGTGGTGTTCTCAGTCGTATCATGAAATTTACATTCCCCAAGTCCAGGAAGATTATCAACAAATATGGATACTTCTATGAAGGGCTCATCAAGAAACCTGTGGTAAATCAGTGCTGTCTTTAAAGTGTTTTTGGAAATTTTTGCGTGTGTAATTTTTAAAAATTGAAATTTTGCTTAACCATTTGCCCCTTAAACTGGCCAGAACTGGCTGATGGTCAACTGCCATCTGCTCAAGTCGTTTTGACTAATTTCAAAAGTTATGAAAAACAATTTGAATGAGAATTGTAGATGAGATTGATTGAGTCAACAACTTTATGTGTCATGGGTTGGGCACTTAAAGAAAGCTGTTGACTCCATCTTAATTCAAGAAGGAAAGGGAGTTTGATGCAAATCAATTTCACAGATCCGTGGCACACTAGACCAAATGCAAACGGGACACTGAAGATGACATGACCTGTGTCACACATAGGACATGCTTTGCTATCACACATATTCAAGCCTCCCATTGAAGCGTGTAAAATCTACACAAGCTTAATCTATGTTAAAAAAATATATATATACATAAAAGCTGGAAAGAGAAAAATTATAGGTTTTTGTAAAAAACAAATTTTTTGGCTATGAAATATCATGGTTTTGTGAAGTAGTGCAGGCACCTGCAACCTGTACAGAGTAAAATGTTTCATCTTTGATTTTCTAAAAATACTTGCATCAGCGTAGAGACTTCATTTGCCCCTGACATCCTTCTGTTTGGAAACTTAGTGAATTCCTATTTAAAGATTTGTGTGCATAGACAACATCCAACTTGTTAACCCTTTCCCCCTTGAATTAAGACTGAGTCAACAGCTTTCCTTGGCATGGGTTGGGCACTTAGTGCCCAACCCATGCATAGAAGAGCTGTTGACCTGGGGCATGTGATCTTGATAAGTCTCATTTACATTTCTCAGTCAAATTGTTTTTCATAACTGTTGATATTAGTTGAAATCACTGAAGCAGACGACATTTGACCACCAGCCGGTTTTGGCCGGTTTAAGGGGGAAAGGGTTAATATCACACAGTAAATGGGTGCAAGGATAGTAGCAAATTCAACATGCTGCAAAAGGTCTAGAACTGTGGTATTTTAATTATAATTTTATAGGTTAATGGTCAAATGTACAAAGTAATTTCACTCCCATACCAAATATCTGTGTAACAGAAGACAGCTGAGGGCATAGGATGGTCAGTCATCCGTACATCTGTCGGGGCATTGTCCTTGTTCATATGCATTTTGTATCTTTACCTCTTCACCAAAGCCATTGGCCAGATCCTCTTCAAAGTTGGTGGGGGATCTACCCTGGGTGGGTCTCCACTAGATTTCTTTAAATGCTCGTGCTCCAATGATTTTTGGATTTTGCATGAATTTTTGTTGTTAATTTTTTGGCAAAATCTCGAAAAATCTTTTCTTCCCAAACCTCTTGTGCACAAATTGCATAAGGAGACTTCTGAGGACTCCTAGACCTTAATTTTTCACCATGTGGCACTGTGATTTTTTTTCCCGGTTGTTCTATAAATTTTTGTGTGTTCTTCTATTTTTGACTTCTCCAAAACCATCACTCAGATTGTTCTGATACTTGGCAGAAGTGAAGCTTGTGGAAAGGTCAAACAAAATGATTCAGCAGGTGGTGTTGCTGTGGATCCCTGATTTGAATGGATTTTTGAGTTCGGGTACTTGGCTAATTGCACACGTTGCTATTGATGACTATGTAAGTCAATGGGCATTGCAATGCCAGCTCACATTTTCGACTTCTTCCCCATAAATGTTAGCCAGACTCACTTACAACTTGGTGGAGATATACCCCTTTGGTGGGTCTCTGGTAAGTTTGTTCAACTGTTCATGCTCCAATGAGTTTTGTCTTTTTAATGAATTGTTTTGTTAATTTTGGTGAAAATCTTAACAAATCTGGTCCAAAACCACTTGGCCAATTGTTTTGAAATTGCATAGTGTCACTTCTGGGGTGGCACTTCAATTTAAGAAAAGATAATGAATTTTTGCTTAATAAAACTATTCTTTGACTTCTCCAGAACCACCATTCAGATTGTGCTGAAACTTCGTGGAAATGTACCTTGTGGAACGATCAAATACAGTTAGTAACAAGGTGGCAATTAAAGAATTTTTCCTTCTGGGTATGTGTCGGTTAATGCATTCATTTCAATTGATAACTGTGTAGGTCACCGGAGATTGCTATGGTACATTGCAATTCATACTTTTCACTTCTTCCCCAAACGTATCAGCCAGAATCACTTCAAACTTGGTGGGGATGTCTTTAAGGTGGGTCTCATTGAATTTACTCAAATGGTCATGCTCTAATGATTTTTCCTTTTTTATGATTTAAGGAATTTTTTATGTTTAGTTTTTTGGTATAATCTGTTTATAGATAAACATTCTTCTCCAAAAGTGTCTGGTGAATTGTTTTAAAATTTCACAGGCACACATCTGGGATCCCGTGGACCGAAACCTGTTTGACAGGTGGCATTGTAAGTTTTTGTATGAATTTTTATATTTTTTCACTATTTTGGACTTCTCCCAGAATGCATGATGGACTCTCTTCAAACTTGGTTAGAATGCACCTGGGCTCAATCTGCACTGTGTTTGTTCACTGCATAGTGCTGCTGGCATCTCCTGATTTAAAATGAATTATTGACATAAAGTATTACTGATAAGGGTACATGTACATGTTGGTATTGTTACTATAGGAATAGCAGCAACTGTGACGTATTGGCTTATGTCTTGGTAATGGTGGATGCAAGACCCACGATTACTTTTAAACTGTAATAGGAAAGTACCTATAAGGTTTCTTTTCCTGTATTGATTTTAACCTTAAAAGATTAAAGTGACATCTTGGCTTATAGTATCATGGTAGTGATACATCCTTGGCCCATATGGTTACTGTTAAACACTGATAAGAAATTACCAATAGGGTTTCTGGCAGTGTTGTTAGGTTTGACCCTAAGTGACCTTGATAGGTTAAACAAACATAGTGTCTTTCATCTTGGTAATGATGAATCCTGTAACTTTTCATTTAAAAAATTATGACTTCAACACTGTGAGCGAGTGAAGGCTTTGATATTGCAAACAGTGATGATGGTCTTTCAGAAGAGTGACCTTGATATTATTTCGAAGGTCATTGGACTACTTCAGTCTCTGTATCCGAAGTCAGTTGAGCACAGAACTGTCACAGTCCTCTAGTTATATATATCCTGTGTTATGAAATGAAGATAAAACAATAGGCCCAGCATGTCATTATTTTTCAAAACACAGAATGTCTGAACAAATTATAAATTCACATGATTGCATTAATATATTTAGGTGAAACAAGTTGGGACACAATGTCCATGGTCCTCAATCATGTATGACTTACTCAAAGGACCTTAAACCCTCCTTTGAGAGAACAGTCCATCAAGAGGCCAAATTTGCCAGGTCCAAGTGCCTTATGTCCACTGTACAGTGAGATCAATGGTTCTGGCCTGGAAGTAAAGTGTTAAATAACCACGGACAAGAACAGAAGGTTCTAGCCCGGCCTGAAAGAGGACACTGCAGTCATTGCAGGGCTAGGGTTGTGTATTCCCATGACTTTACCTTGTAATTTGCAACTTACTAACTTGAAAACAACTGCAATTACAGACACCAAATTTCAAATAGTAAATCTAGATGCATAACTAAATACCTCACACAAATCATATAACCACAGCTACTAAAGTGACCACTTTATTTAAGGTTATTTAACATGTAAACCAATGGGAATACACAGCTCTGGCCCTCCAAATTTTTGTGTACAGTTGAACCTCATCAATACGGACCTCATTAATCTGTATGTCTCATTAATCTGAGCACTTCTCCTGGAACAAAATTGCTCATATCAAGTAATAGTGATTCCATAATCCAGATGCTTCATTAATCTGAACAGTTCACTCGGGTACAAAGGTGTTCGGATTAACAAGGTTCCACTGTATTCGGTTGTGTATTGGGGTGAGTACACACTTCAGAGCTAATTGTGACCTTTCCTATTGTTATGTCAGGTAAGCCGTGCCCAGAGCAAGAGCCTGCATGCAGCCATGGAGGCAGTCCAGTCAGCCAGCATGTCCATCCCGGCTGCCCTTGAACTCTTTAAGGTGCCCAAAGACAAGCTCAACCAGCTGTTACTGTGGGACGCCGCCAGTCCAGGCATCATTAAGGTAACTTGACTCTTTCAGTGCTGAGTGTTGGCAAAATTTTAAAATCAAAGCGGATTTGTGAATTTTGGTCACTTTGGCTACCGAGTGAAAGGCCTAATTACGGCCTGTATTTTTCCATTTGAAAATGAGTGTTTTCCGTTTTGGGAAACTACAGATTCCGTTTCACTAATTCTAGGGCTCGATTTTAGCACTGGTCAATAAAAAAGGAAAAACAGTTGATCTTATCGCCTCTGGAAAATGTTGATCCATCGTCGAACGGCAAAGTGACTCCATATTGTTTACTTTGTACGTTGATAGCCTCCACCTACAGACGGCGCTATTATCATTGTACCTCTGTTGCGCGTTATATCTATATGCCATGCAAATGAATAGTGTATAGATATGGTAGTGATGGGGTCTATAGTGCGCGGGTGTCCGGCCTGTCATTAACTTTGCGCCATGTGGTATCAATAACGCCGCCGACTCACCAAATTTTGATCCAAGTCCGTGTGTTTTGCTTTATGCAATGACTTATGTGGTGATTTTGAATTATTGAGAGGCAAAATTCACAAATTCCGCTTAATTTCTGTGGCATTGCCGATTTCCGTTCCAAATCATAAATTCCGTTTGAGATCATAGATTCCGTAAATTCCGTCCGTTTTCCGCGATCGCGGAAAAGTACTGGCCCTACCTAATTTCAAGCATGAGGCAGTGAAGGATGACAAGTCCCAACCATAGCGTACATAGGTATGTCACAACACAGGGACTCTAGAGGAGACGGCAGTTTGACTCAAGACTCAAATTCTTGTACTTCACCGTGCATAAAACAGTTCCATGCAATGCAGCAACCCACTGAGTCAGCTGATGAGGCAATAGTATATGACAGGCGCCATAAATGCTTGGCAACACCTTAACCAAGTATTTTTAGTATGACCAGCACATTTCAGTTTTTGTTATTTCAAGATTTGCAGATACTCTCCAATGACATAATCACACTATCACAACCACTTCACCCAATTATCAAGCTCCAGACTATACTCAGCATGTATCTATCATATATTCATTAGACACATGATTTAACAGCTTGACCAAACCAACATCTTGGAAGGACTCATCCCCACACCCAAAAACCCTGTTCCGGGCACTCTTTTTTTCTCTGAATTCAAGAATACATTATATAACTGTCTCCTTATTTTCTGGAGGAGAACCCTGGTGTTCCATCAACTATGCACACCTGGTCTGCAGATACAGGTTGAGGAGGTTTCACATTTGAATAATCCACAAGACAATCTGTTTCACATATCAGTACTAATGCTCAAGCAGTTGTGTTCGGTCTATGAGGAACACACTACTGAGAATAAAAAAAGTGTATGATACACAGACAGGTAAGTTAGGTCTGTGAAAAACATACTGCTATGCATCAAAAAAATAAATGATACACAGGCAATAATTAAGTTCAGTCTATGAATAACATACTGCTGAGCATAAAAAGTATATGATGCACAAGCCATTAAGTTAGGTCTATGAAGAGCATGCTGCTGTGCATAAAAAAGTATGTTATAGTTCTATTCCGACCACAGTGATGGTATTCTGTCAATGGGGACTCATGATAGTTCAAAATACAAAAAGTATAAAATCGTGCTTAACACACATATGACAACAGTGAGCCACTGTTAAAACTTGGATATATGATGCTGATGTATTTCTGAAGAGGCTGGGCCAAGAATTATTGCCAAGAATTCTTTATGGATTAAATGTGTATACACTGTATTGTATTTGATCACACTTGTCAAACATGTCTTATAGCAAATTGGGATTGTAGTCCTATGACTGGGGTGCCTACACTAACAGTAGTGGATAGTGACCCTCAAGCTGATGTAGTTTGACCTACATGTAAATAGTGCTCACTGCAACAACCAATCAGAATATGTTTCTCATGATGGTATATCTGCATCAAAGTTTCTGTGTTTTCACGACTTCAGTGAAATTTGGCATTTATAAAGCAAGAAGTTTTTAAAATAAGATCTAAAAGTATTAAATTGTGTAAATGGGTGAAGCTGGCATTGCAGGCATACTCTCTGCCATGTATGTATAATTGTTTTGCACCTTGTGGTTTCAGGAGAATGCAGCACTTGCCACTAATGTCCCAGATAATTCAGAGAATGGAAGTAGCTCAAAGTTGACACCAGGTGGCAGTAATAATTCCCAGCAGACTGTGCTCAAGTGGAAGCTACGCAAGCGATGCATAGCTAATAGGTTTCCATTTTCTTATTCCTCCACTCTTGCACCCAAACCGCGTCTTCGCCCAAGGTTACGTCCTCGAGGTCTGCTTACAAGTCCGACTAGATCCGATACAGACAGGACAAACACCGGACAACCTTGTAGCAGACTTTCGAAAAGTGACACACAAGCACACTTAAATGTCCTGGATGAAAAAGAGGCAAGACTTATGGTACCAGAGTCCATAAAGCTGCAGCAGCTAAAAGAAGAACCATCTGATTCTGTTGACATAGATGCTGAACAAGAAATGGCAGATATGAATGCAGGTGTCACTTCAAAAAGTGTTGGAATGCTGACACCAGATGGCACTGGTGCAGATGTGCAAGTGAAGATTGAACCTATTGATTCAGGGTTTGTGACTGTTGGGGAGCAGAGCTCAGCAAGAGGGACTCATTCTGAAATAAACAAACGTATAAAAGAGAAATTAGGAAAGTGTGGTGCTCAGCTGGCATTGACCCCTGTCAATGGTCAGTCTTCCAAGCATCGACAAACAACGAATAGATTGTCGCCATATGCAAGGCTGTCCTTACCAAAGGAATGCATATCGGCAGATCCTGCCTGGACTCCAGAAGTCCACAGCCAAGAGATGGCCAAGAATTCTGTGGTCCACACAAGTCCTAATGGAGACTCGCAACAAATACTGGACCAGCTTGACCATCTCAGTACTGCTCTACAGGACTCGGAAATTGAAAACAAGACTCTGCGGGCATGCTTGCAGAGGAGCAAGGCAGAGATCCAGCATTACAAAGACAAGCTGACAAATCAACAGTCACAGTTCTGCCAAATGGCAGAGGAAATGGTGCAATTGTCAAACCAGTTTTCAATGCTCTCAAAACGTTTTCAGCAAGTTATATCTTCTTGTCCACAGCAGGAAAATTTTTAAATAATTCTCAGTACATATACTCTTAGGAAAGGTTTACATTTCAGATGCAGGGGCAGTAGTCCATGGTGTGTACTTACCAGTTTATATTTTTTGGTCGGGTGAAATACATATTAGATTATACATCTGAATATATAATGCGAGGAAAGTACCATCACATGTATTCTTCATAGGCAGCTTACAGATGTTTTTCTCAATGTTGAATTGTTTGTCTCTCTTGCCTGTATTGGGAGGTATCAATAAGAGTCTGAAGAATGAACTCCAGATCTTGTATCGCATATAATCATAACTCATTCCAAGAAATTGAAGCACTTGCCTATAACATGTGTGTTTTGTTGGAATTAGATGTGCATATTAAATTCCTTGCTAAAAATTGTTTTGTTGAGTAAAACCAGCATGTGACCATCTGGTGTACAACAGTGACTGTTGCCTTGCCTGAGGAGTCTGTCAGGTGTACACCAGTGACTGTTGCCTGGGGAGTCATGTGACCGTCTGGTGTACACCAGTGACTTGCTTTCCCTGGGGAGTCATGTGACCATCTGGTGTACACCAGTGACTGTTGCCTGGGGAGTCATGTGACCATCTGGTCTACAGCAGTGACTGTTGCCTGGGGAGTCATCTGACTGTCTGGTATACACCACTGTTGCCTTGCCTGGGGAGTCGTGTGACCATCTGATGTACAGCGGTGACTGTTGCCTTGCCTGGGGTGTCACATGACCGTCTGGTGTACACCATTGACTGTTGCCTTGCCTGGGGAGTCATGTGACTGTCTGATGTACACCAGTAACTGTTGCCTTGCCTGGGGGGTCATGTGACTGTCTGGTGTACACCAGTGACTGTTGCCATGCTTGGGGTGGCACGTGACCGTCTGGTGCACATGAGTGACTGTTGCCTTGCCTGGGGTGTCACATGACCGTCTGGTGTACACCATTGACTGTTGCCTTGCCTGGGGAATCATGTGACTGTCTGGTGTACACCAGTGAGTTGCCTTGCCTGGGGAGTCATGTGACTGTCTGGTGTACACCAGTGACTGTTGCCTTGCTTGGGGTGTCACATGACCGTCTGGTGTACACCAGTGAATGTTGCCTTGCCGCGGGGAGGGTCATGTTACTGTCTGGCATATGACACTACCTGTTGCCTTGCCTGAGGAGCTATGCCTCAGCTGTCCTTGCATGTACCACTGACCTTAGCTTTTACCAACTTAATAATGGGTAAATCCTGTATCTACTACACATTTATGCTGAGAGTAAAACTTGCATTTACAAATTTATAGTAATTACTTTGGTCATCAATGTAATGTGTCAATCAAGTCATGCAGAAACTGTTTAATTTTGGCTAAATGTTTACTATAAGTTTTAGTATTGAGTTGTGGTTCAGTTATTTTCTCTCTATGTTACACATACTGGTATACAAGTGCTTAATTGGGATGGGAAAGGATTGATTCATTCTTTCATTTTCCATTTTTTTTTTATATATGAATTTATAGTAATCACTTTTGTCATCAATGTAATGTGTCAATCAAATCATAAAGGAAAGTAGATAATTTTGGCCAACATGCTGATTATTTTGTGTTGGGTTGTGGTGTTTTACAGACCCTGGTCAGTGAATTTTCTCTTTATGCTTTAGGTTAACACACAACGGTATACAAGTGCTTTATTGGAGTGGAAAGGGATCTGTTCATTATTTCACTTTCAGTTTTTTTTAAAAATATAAATTTGTATTTTAAAGAAAACAGAAAAAATAACTCAAACTTAAGATTGTCCAGTGGTTGATTTAATTTTTAGCTCAGCTGATGTGTCAGTTGAGCTTTTCTGGTGGCCTATCACCCGTCCACACAAAAAAAGAAAAAATCATTGAACCAGCCTAGATTCAAGGCTGGCCTGTTGCTAGCAGAGATTCCTGTTATGTTACATGTTGCTCTAAAGATTGTTATAAGTTCCATACAAAGGAGTACTAAAGTACCAGTAAGATGAAAGAAAATGTATACAAAAGACGTCCTCGTTCACAATTTTAATTTTTGACTCCTTTGCTGAAACTGTTGTTTGGATTCACTGCAAACTTGGTGGGGATCTACCTTCAAAATTACACAGGCCAGTTCTTAAGTTCCCAAGATTTGTTCAGCAAGTAGCACCACTGCTTAGTTTTTTAAAAATAATTTTTTCAGCTCTGCTGACCATAGGTTACGAAGCTTATATGGTTGTTTGTGTCCTTCTGTCTGTCATTCTGTCTGTCTATCCAAATGTCCATAAACATTTGCTTGTCAACACGATAGTATCTACTTATAGGTCTTGGACCAGTAACCCCTGAAGGTTGGGTCAACTGATCCACAACTTTTGATCGAGTACTGAATACTGTTGCTGTGTCTATTGGATGTTAATATCACAGGAGCAGAGCATCCCAAATTAAGTCCCATCATCCTTTTGGATAGGAAAATACTTATCAACTGTGAGTTTTAGAAAGGCACTGCTACTCTAGAAATATTTTAAATTATTTGATAACTTTGTGTTTTTTTTGAGACATATTTGGCACGAAACGGTCAATCATGGAGGTAAGGTACACAAATGCACCTGTAAAAAAAAAAATCTAATCACATGACCCCCCCCCCCATTTCTTGGTTTTAACTTGCTGCTACCGGTGTAAACTTGAAGTAGAATGCAAAGGAAGCTGTAGTTTTATGTTTCAAATAGGAGAAATAAGCCAGCGAATGTCACGATTTTAACATGTAGATGCATTAGGCCTAGGTTACTGGTCCAAGACCTGGACATATTGTATGAATGAAAACCCAAGTTGCCAGCTTGTGGATTACATAATGCAGAGGCCAAAAAGTGAAAAATTTGAACGTGCTCTGGGGTGTTTGATTTTCAATGGATCCTTAGGAAGTTTGATGTAAATATTCTGGAAGGTATCTAAAATCATGAACTACACTAGTGGTGCCACCTGTAAGTGAATGGGAAATATGAGTTATTATTTGATTAAATTCATGATCCTGAGAAATATTTAGGCTAATTTCACTAAATGAGTGTCATGAGTGGAAGTTGAATATTACATATGGGTGACATTGACCTACTTTCTCAATGTCACTGTGGTTATACATTTGTTAGAGTATTATATCTGAATTGTGGATTTATAACAATACAGCATTACAGGAACATTATATAGACAAAAGTCTATGATGTGCAGTCATGGTGGAACCACTGGCGGTAATTATTGGAACTAACATCATGGGTATCAAAACACATTAAATTCATTATTGTGCTAATAAATTGAGATGGAACTGCAAAATGTATGCCAAATATGCATTAGGGCAATGATAAAATTTTGTAGTATGTTGTGTGACCTAGACCCATTTATCAAGGTCATTAAGTGCATAAGAAAAGGACGCTAAATTCAATATGTTGATAAAGAATAAGGCAAACAATACAAAATGTTGCATAAATGTGTATTGTGGATGTTTGATGTTGCATCACATGGGTGACGCTGATTAAATTCTCAGGGTCATGGAGGGGATGCATTTCAGGAAATGGATTGGTGATTGTCATCAGATTATATGTCAGCACAGCATTAGGCCCATGGGCCTCTTGTTTGCTGTTTTCAGCTCCTCCCAAACCACATGTTGGATTCTTTTTAAACTTGTTCAGAATGTACCTGAGCTTGATCTCCAGTAAGGTTTTCCACTAGATGGTGCTGCTGGCTGATTTTTTTTTTTTTTTTTTTTAATTTTTTTTTTTTTTTTTTTTTTATGAATTATCAAAATTAGGAATTGTGGACAAGAGTATGTGTACATGTTAGCATTGTTAAAAAGGGGATAGCAGCAAGATTAAAATGTTGACTTATATCTCAGAAATGTGGATCCTAGGTCCATGGTTAATATTATACTCTTATAGGAAATTACCTGTTGGGTTTCTTGTAGTGTTGTTAATTTTTACCCTGGGTGACCTTGAAAGGTCAGACTGACATATTGGCTTGTATCTTGGTAATAGCTGATCATGTCACTTTTCATTTAAAAATGATGGCCCCAGCACTGTGCACTGGTAAATGAAGGAAGGCATCCTGGATATCTATTTTTGCCAACCAGGTGTCTTTATCTTTATCAAGTTTAGGTAGAACCTTGTTGAATGTTGGTAGTTTAAAAGGCAGAGGCTGTAGAAACAAAGTCATATCCAATAAATCGTATATTGGGTCATCATCCTACAGGTCCTCCATCCAATTCTTTTGGGATTAAATACATTTCATAAGTTGATGTAGCCTTATCTTCCTGTTCCAATACTCCAATTTGGACATTAGTGTTTATAAGACGAGAACTTAATTTGACTGAGACTCAGACTCAGACTGGTATTTATTTGACAAAACACAATTTACATGATACTGACAAGGTAATACAAAACATTGAATGAGTACACAAATATAGATACACTAGTGCATTACCAAGAAAACACGGAAATGTCAGGAATGGCTCCAACTAAGGATGTACCATCGGCTGTCGTTGGGGCTACCTATGAATTGGTTTGAAAAGATGGAGTAAATCGTTTCATAAGATTAAACTTCAGTCCATGTTCAATAAGGCTATAGACCATTGAGGGATGTCCTTTGAGGGAAGAATTGACTGCAAACATTAATGGTGGTCTTAAATAAATGTGACCTTATTATTCTGAAGGTCACAGGACCACTCCAGTCTGTACAACCATGGTCAGCTGAGCACAGGGCTGTCTCTGTCCTCTTGTCATTTTTTTTCTTCACATGAGTGTGTAGACTGAGGGTGAATTAAGGCCTATATTTGTTTGATTGGCTGTGTTAAATTTTAAAGATGTGAAGTCTTCCACAGGTTGTTGATTTAATGTACAAATGACAATTGGCCATATGCATGTGTAGGATAAAGATTGTAAGGTTTAATTCATGTGAACTCTACTTGTTGACTGACATAAAGTCTGAAGCCTTTATGGGCAAACTGATATGTCAATATAGAACTGTTGATGTTAAAGGTATATTTAGGAAATGTATAGTTGCTATGCACAGCATGGTTATAGGCCCCATGGCTATAAATTGAGGTGAATAAGATATGTACGGTAATCCCATAAGACTTTCCAATAGTAAACTGGAGAGGGTAGGTGCTTGCATATAGTTCTATACTGAAGCAGGAAGTGTTCTGACCAATAGCCAAATGCTAATGTTTCTTAATTGTTGCAGCAGAAGCCTGTAAAAAGCTAAAATAGGTTAAAATGATTTTTTTCTACAGATTTTCAAGTGCTGATCTATCCATGTAGATGACTAAATGGGATTGCCTAAGGGCTTTGTATGAATGTAGGAGGAAGAGAGTAAATATACCTAATTAACCCTTTCCCCCTCAAACCGGCCAAAACCGGCTGGTGGTCAAATGTCGTCTGCTTCAGTGTTTTCAACTAATTTCAACAGTTATGAAAAACAATTTGACTGAGAAATGTACATGAGACTTAGCAAGATCACATGCCAAGGAAAGCTGTTGACTCAGTCTTAATTCAAGGGGGAAAGGGTTAATGTAAATTAACTATGCCTTAAAGTGTCTGTTCTATCAGGACTTTATCTTCAGATTTTGTCGAGGACAATAAAACAGTGCAGGTGGAAAAGAGGTTTGTATAACAGGACTGTTCAGAAACACCATATATTACAAATTGGTGTGGTATTCTTCACTACATTACAATAGGGAAAAGCAAGGGAATATGTGTTCAATTTGCTTTTTGTATTGAGGTAAATGCAGTGAAGGGAAGCTGTATTCATGCTTTTCCCTATTTGTGAGGATTTATTGTCCCCCGCCACCGAAGGTGGCATAGAGGGACATAGAGTTAGTGAGGATAGGGGGCCTGCTGTCCGTCCGTGCTTCCGTACGTGCGTCCATCCGGGCGCATATCTTTAGAACCCTAAGATACAGAATAATGAAATTTATACCAGAGATGCATCATACCATGGGCATGTGCACTGTGTATTGTTTTTGACATTGACATATTTTCAAGGTCACAGAGCCCAAGAACATATCCATTTTCGTGTAGAGCCTAAGAACATATCCATTTACGTGTGTCTGGCAGCATATCTCTAGAACCCTTAGAGATGGAATAATGAAATTTATACCAGAGATGCATCATACCAAGGAGATGTGTGCCATGTATTGTTTTTGACCTTGACCTATTTTCAAGGTCACAGGGCCCAAGAACATATCAATTTTTCGTGCATCCAGACATGCTTTTTTATGGTATAGCTTAATTCTGTATTGAATTTCTCATGCTTTGAATGCTTGCTTGTAGTGGCACCTACGGTGGCATAGGGGGACATACAATTAGTGACGATAGGGGGCCTGCCGTCCGTCCATCCGTCTGTGCATCGGTCTGTCCGTGCGTCCGTCCGGGAGCATATCTTTAGAACCCTAAGATGTAGAATAATGAAATGTATACCAGAGATGCATCATACCATGGGCATGTGCATTATGCCTAGGTGGTGCATCCTTTCAACAAGTGCAACCACTTTTGCAACTGTTTGCCCCACTTGATGTTATATTGTATAAGCCCTATGTGTGGCATTTAAAGATACTGTGGCGGGGGACGTAGATCCTTTGGATCACTGTGCACTTGTTTAATTTATTTTTTCACTATCCAGGACTCTAGTAAATAGATATCCCATGTACATGTCAACTTATATCGCTATGGAAATCATTTGGCAGCAAGAAAATATAATTGAAACTGGAAATGATAATGCACTTTGATATATATAGATATTGATTCATCTTTTACCAGGACTTTTGATAGAAATGTGTTTTGTAGACTGCTCAGTGACAAGAAAATATCTGAAGACTTTTGATGCTGGGCTTCAAGATGATACAGCTAATCACCTTTTGCTGTGTTATTGTAACAACTCAAATACTGGGGTTTTTTTTTGAGAACAAATAGATCCACACATACACACTTTGAATCCTACTGCTCAGCTCAGATGTCACTAAACAATCATAATCATAAATAGTAAGCAGTCATGGATCAATGGAAACATTAATGTGTGATGAGAAACTAATCAGTTCTAGTTAGTGGGAAAGGGGGTAAAAACCTCTCAGTTTTCTCTGGAAGAAACTCAATGTAAGCTAAAAATGTGTTAAAAACAAATGGCAAATAGGAAATAAGACTATCACTTATGTGTTGAATGACCCACAGCTTTAAGATTTTTTTTGTAGGTTATTGAACTTAAAATCAAAAATATATATATAGTTGATTTTATTATTGTGAAATATCTTTATTTGACAATTATTCACAATCAATATCATATATGTACATAATATATATATATATATATATATATATATATATATATATATATATATATATATACATTGTTGTATTTGTGTCTTTTTGTCCAAAACCACTTCCTAGTAGTCATTACCCTATTCCGCAGTCCGAACTCTTTACTCTCCATGAGCTAACCTGTCCCTGTCTAACTTATATACATAGAAGTTCTATTGTCCATATTGCACACGTTCCTCTGTAAAATTTTGACATAGGCTGTATTAGCCCAAATAAATTAAAGGGTCTTCAGCGGGTAACTACTCAACATGTTTCGGAGCCTTTAACCCGTACATGTCTCTGTGAGTAGCGGCTCCTTGTCTAAGCTAAATATTAAGCAAAGACAACCCGCATAATAATGAATAAATATGAACGTGGCAATTGATGAATTAGCTAAATATGTGGAGTTTTGCTTATAAATGCAGAGCTTCATATCAAAGAAGAATACCTGTCAAACAAACCATAATTACCAAATTTACATAGTACAGGTTCAGATTAGAACAATTTGACTTACCCCTGAACCAATATGTACCCTTTCTAGCTGGACAGCTTATCCTAGTTAAACCATCCGCCAATGTTTAACTGAAGTGGAAACAAGCTGGGGCATTATGTTCAGTCCCAGTGATTGTAAAATAAACAGTTGCAGCTAGACCACCTGTACAAACCAAGGGAAATACTAACAAGGACTGCAACAATGTACATCCTGCACCAGCGATGTAAAACAAACTCCATGATGACACCTACTCCTCAAACAATTAAGCTCTATTTAACTGCCAACCCTGAGTCAATGTGTCAGCTTGATGTGTCAGGTTTGTGACACTTGAGAAAATACTGCCAATTTTGAGTAATTTTTTAATATTGAGTAAATGTGCATTTAGGCATATCAGAAAAGAATGGAAGTCATTAGCATTTATGCCAAAAACATGCTATCAAAACAATTTTTCTTAACAGGATTTTAAGTACAATTAGGCAAACATATATGTATATATGTATATATATAATATATATATATATATATATATATATATATATATATATACACACACACACATCTGTACATGGATATTAGAGTTATATTCATACTACATGATAGTATTTCATGACATCAAATGTGGGATATTTTCTGTATATTAGTGCATATAGTAGTTCGACATATGGTTTTAATAAGTCTTGCCATTGTAAGAAGGAACTTGTTTTATATTATTTATTTGCCATTATTTCTCATTCTTACATTATTAAAATTCAAGTGGATTGCCCTGATTAAATATAAGGTAAAAAAAAAGCAGGTGCCATCACAAAAAAGAATGGGGGAATGTAAGGCTATGAACCATGCTTGGTGGGTTCACACGAACTAACTGTTTGTAAAGTTCATATGGTGGTTTAAGCAAAAAAAAATTGCAGCAAAAATAATGGTGCTTAATTAAAAGTACAGAATTAGAAAAAGACAGTGACTGGATTGTGTATGGAGCAGAGAGAGATTGGACACTGTTGGTTTAAATTTTTTCTAAACCATATGGAAGGTGTGGCACTGGTGCATCTGTTTGTATCGTAAATATGTCATATGAGCCAGGAAGTCAATGTTTCAATGCAAATATGACTAAAGTCGGGGTGGGTTATTGGGGGTGGGGGGTGCCAGAACAAGAGTTCCCATTGTTTTTGTGAACAGTAAACTTTTGATGACTTCCCTAAATAGACCTGCAGTCCACACATTGAAATAAGACAGATTTTGAATCAGTTGATTATGATACAGCCAGAGACAGAGTGAGTGGAGCTGTACAGCTGAGGGGACAGAACCTACGTTTCAACAGAAATGGTGAATATCAAATTTGTGGTGTGTAAGTCAGAAGAAAAAGTTTAAGTTTCATAAGATGAAAAATCCACCTCAACCAATGTTGTTTTCAAAGTTAAGTCCAAAATTGTTTACTTAAGTTCAAAGTATTTTTCTAACTGGCACCCCCAGAATATAAAATTCATTGTTGTCAGCACATTGTATATATGAAACTAATAATCAGAAGCTCAGATGCTTTTCACCATGAGAATATTTGTTTTTACATTATAGGCAACATGCAACATGCAACACTTTACTTTCACAATTGATTTTGGTGAAGGACAAACACATTTTTTTTTTGTCACCAGTGTTTAGAACATTTTATTTTGATAGAATTTTTTTTGCAAAAATTAATGTGCGACAAAAGACCGGTGCTAGATTACTTACTAATACAGATATTTGAGCAACTCCTAACTTTTGTGCCATGTTTAATTTGCCTTCAGAAGTTGCATGGGTATGCATGTATTGACCTGACTTGATGTCTACCATCATAGGTTGTAAAAGCTGATAGTCTGTTGGATCCTACAGCACAGTCCAGATTAACCCTTTCCCCCTTGAATTAAGACTGAGTCAACAGCTTTCCTTGGCATGGGTTGGGCACTTAGTGCCCAACCCATGCCAAGGAAAGCTGTTGACCTGGGTCATGTTGTCTTGACAAGTCTCATCTTCAATTCTCAGTCAAATTGTTTTTCATTGCTGTTGTAATCAGTTGAAAACGCTGAAGCAGACGACATTTGACCACCAGCCGGTTTTGGCCGGTTTAAGGGGGAAAGGGTTAAAACTTCCAGCAGATTAGACTTGTCTGTCAGCCAGCCAGACAAGTAGCACTGAAAGTAATGGGATGTGTTCTATCACAGTGGCAAGAGGGCTTATGAACATCCAGTCATAAAAAAAAAAAAAAAAAAAAAAAAAAAAAAAAAAAAATCCAGTCATAGACTGTCCAACTCACATGCAGGAAGCTGGTACTTTAACTTATTAGATCAACTGCTAGTTGTAATACTATTGATTAATGTTCTGGATATACATAGTAGGATTTAAATGTAAATACTTATTCCATGTTACAAATTCTAAGAATAAAAGAGTTATTATTGAATTAATAAAAGCCTGCTGGGAAATTAGTGGTATTGACACTGCCTGGCCAGTCAGTGGTATTGACGCTGCCTGTCCAGTCAGTGGTATTGACACTGCCTGGGCAGTCAGTGGTATTGACATTGCCTGGGCAGTCAGTGGTATTGACATTGCCTGGGCAGTCAGTGGTATTGACACTGCCTGGGCAGTCAGTGGTATTGACATTGCCTGGGCAGTCAGTGGTATTGACATTGCCTGGGCAGTCAGTGGTATTGACACTGCCTGGCCAGTCAGTGCACTGTATTTGGTCTAAGATAGGCAAGTTGGAAACTAATCAGGCCAATACTTTCAAATTGCCCACAGATTTGATTTTATTTAAGCATGTCAAGCCAGTCATGATTGTCAAGCTGTTTATCAGCAGAGCGTGGGACCGTGTTGGTCCTCGTGTATATTCTGGGCATTACTGGGGATTGTAGTGAAGACTGGGATTATCATTCTGAATCTTTGTCTTATTATTTTTGTTGAAGTGATATCTACATTAATAAATACCCTTATATTGCCTGCATGAAGCGGGGACACATGAATACAGTGAAACCTGTACTAAATGACCACTCCCTAGGGATGACCAAATAAAGGATTCCTAAACACATAGTATTTAATGGCAGGTGTAAATAACATCAAAAGTACTGAGCAAATATGAAGTATAGTATAAGTATCCAGAAAGGGGGGGGGAGGGGCTTGAGGACAGGTTATCTGTCATTGGAGTGGTCTCTTGAGGCAGGTTATCTGTTATTAGAGTGGTCTCTCAAGGCAGGTTATCTGTCACTAGAGTGGTCTCTCAAGGCACGTTATCTGTCATTAAAGTGGTTTCTCAAGGCAGGTTATCTGTCAGTAGAGTGGTCTCTCAAGGCAGGTTATCTGTCATTAGAGTTGACTCTCAAGCGATAGACATGGCTCTTTGACTGGTAATTCACTGTGTGTAGACCAAGTCACCTGCATGGCACGATGGGAAAATTGAGTTTTAACTGATTAATGTAAACAGTGACGATCATAAGAAAACTAATCATTTTTTGGAGAAGAGCTTTGAGGATTTATTTAATGTGGTGATAGACCAGCAGTAAAAATTGTTGATCCCAGAAGCCAATATGACTTATCACTCTAGCTCTTCATTCTGGACCCTGCACAAAGGTTTATGGATGCCCAAACAGTGCAGCTTGCTGGGTAATGGTGCTGATGGAGTTGGTTTATGTTGCTAAACAGTCAAGAACCAGCACCTGTCTATCTTGTGAGGGGATCTTGTAATCCATGCAGGGAATCATGGAAGGGATGTTGTATGCCGTGTGGGGGATCTGGCATCCCATGCAAAAAATCATGTAAAGGGATCTTGAATGCCATATTTAAGATCTTGTGTGCTATGTAGGGATCATGTAAGTGGATCTTGCATGTCATCGCGATGCAGATCATGTAAGGGATTTTGTATGTCATGATGATGCAGATCATGTAAGAGGATCTTGTGTGTCATGGTAATGCAGATCATGTAAGGGATTTTGTATGTCATGATAGTGCAGATCATGTAAGAGGATCTTGTGTGTCATGGTGATGCAGATCATGTAAGGGATTTTGTATGTCATGATAGTACAGATCATGTAATGGATCTTGTGTGTCATGGTGATGCAGGAGATCATGCAAGATCTTGTATGCCATATGGAGGATAATGTAAGTGGATCATGAAAGCCATTTAGGGGATTTTGTATGCCACATGGTTGATCACATATGCTATGCACATCTCTGTTGAATTCTGTGCATCAGTTGGAGAATCATTTGTTATGTTGGAGATTTACCAAAATTTAGTGCATACAGTTAGGTGGAATATATACTAGTATAGGATACAGATTATATGCATGATCAAGAACATCAGGAAATAGGGTTTCCAGGAAAAAGACCATGGTTTATCCTAAAGGTTGGTAGGGTTGAGGGATGCTGGTCTGCCTCCCAGGGGCGCTCATTACTGATTAGTGCCTTGCATACCATCTGTGTCATTGTTGCATCTTTTACGCTAATTGAGCATCTTTGACAGAACACTGAATACTCTTTGCAAACCTGAGATATTTCAGTGCAGTGAATGTTTAACCCTTTTCCCTTGAATCAAGACTGAGTCAACAGCTTTCCTTGGCATAAGTGGGGCACTAACCCATGTCAAGGAAAGCTGTTGGACTGGGTCATGTTATCTTGATAGGTCTCATCTACAATTCTCCGTCAAATTGTTTTTTTATTATGGTTGAAATTAGCTGAAAACTGTGAAGCAGAAGACATTTGACCACCAGTCAGTTTTGGCCAGTTTAAGGGGGGAAAGAGTTAATAAATGTTGGTGGCAACTGGTACTGAGGTCCACTAAGTCCGTGTCCAGAATATTCACTGATTGCCCTGTTTCCAGCAGCGGTTTTTTTGAAGATGTTCTTATTTGGTAGTGTTATTGTGATCTGAGTGTTCTTCTCCAAAAAATGTTCTTAACATTGGACCCCATGCCAAAACTGAGTGTACACCAATCGTAGCCCAGAATATATGTTCTTCATAATAAAAGGTGTAACAGTAAAATGTTTTTTCCTCAATTCAATGTATGTATATGACAAGTGGACTCCTGTTCCTAAGGCAGGGGTATCTTCACTGTATGTACTAGTCTTTTCTCTTGTATGCATATTTTGAAGTTTCACTCTGCAATGTGTTGAAGTACATCAGATTGCATGGACACAAAATGTCTATCTTTTTAAGTCCAATTGAGTGTTTTAGGTCCAAAATTTGTGTAGGTCTTTGCCATGGCAATGACTGGCACAGGCTAATACACAGTAGAAATAGGCGCAATCAGCAATTATATCAATTAATGTGCTCAGCTGAATACACAACTCAATACACACAATTCTTGTGTACAAGAGTGTGTTTGGCTGTTGGAATCTGGAATAAAGTGTTTACTTGTGCACATGAAATGCTAAAATTTGCAAGGCCATTCCACCTACACACCTAGATTTACTGTGGAACTGTTATGTTTTCACTTACAACAGTGTTCAAGTTCACCTGCAAATTACAAGAAACACAAGGGAAGCACACCGTTGTGGCCAACTGATTAAAGTGACCTCTGGTGGAAGGGGACCTTGTTCCTGTCTGCCCTTTTTACATATACTTGACCTATCTTTAATGTGTGTAGAACTTCATGCACATTATTTTGCCTGTAACTCCAGCTCCACCTGGTGGCAATATAGCACTTCTCTTTCACTGTAAGACAAGCATCGAAAAAGCAAATGTACTGGCACTATATGGAAGTCTTGTCTGGTGCATTATATCATCAATTAGTCATCAACAGAACTGCAATATGTGTACACAACTGCCATGACACTCTGTGGGACCCTTCCTGGATTTTGCAAATTTTCGTGCCATGTAAACTACAGAACTGTATCCTCATTTCTTCACCATGCTGAACTCTGACTGGCAAACACAGGGAGCACCTGATCAATGAGGCCCACTGCTAGGGGATCAGGCATCACATGTTCTGGTTATCCATTCATGCATACATTGTATATCCTAGTCATCATTTATTATCATGATATCTCAAATTGCCACAGACAGAATGTTGTAAAATTTAGCACAAAGACACTGCATAGGGCTAAGATGAACTAGGGTGGGGTGGGGGACTGGTTCTTGACCCCGGGCAGTCGCAGTTCCTGTCGCTGGTTACCTGAGATACCTCAATTTGTTTTATACTATCATTGACAATATTCAGAAATAAATGCACTGAAACAAGCAGTTTTCCATTTCTCTGGTATTTTCAAGGAAGGGTCCCACCATACAAACTGATGCTTAACTTTATGGGGTGTACTGAGCTTGTCAATAAGATTGATCCTCAGAATGTCAAAGACAGGGGTTGGGGATGGGAAGATGTTTCACTCTTATGATACAAGCATGTTTTTCAGGATACAAATATTGAATTTCAGGGATAATAATTTGAATCGTTTATTGAAGCAAAATTAATGTCATGTGAATAGATGTAATTTTTCTTGTACATTTATGATGTAACTATTAACAATAAATAAATGATTGTATCAGCATTTATTGAACAGTTGTTTTTTGTGCCGCAAGTGAAAAAACAATTCCTTACATATAAGTGGCCATAAGACCGTACTCACTGATGACCACAGTGAGATCTAATCAACAGCTTTCTCCAAGCGAGGATCGGAAGAACTTTGCCAGGCAAGCTGCTGTATGGCACATTAGCTTCATTTCTACTTCTTGTTAAATGTATTCATGCATATAGACCTCTTTTCTGACAGGGAACAATTCAAGAAAAATAGAAGCTAGTAGCAAAATGGAGTATATCATTGGAAGCCAAGTTGCCAGCTATCAGCATTTTTTTTTTAGCCTTTTGCACTCAAAACAGTTAAAAGCACTTGAGTGTCAAATGCTATATGCTTTTATATTTACACTTCATTGTCTCAAAAATGATTAAAAAAAAAACACAATAACATTTTGAATGAGCGCTATAGATAACATGTCACAGAATAGCAAACTCCGCATCTACGACTGTTCCTGACGTGTTGAAAGTTTTCTTTTTTTCTTTAAGCGAAAGAGTTTTTATTGTCCAACTCGCACTGTGGAAGTTATTGACCGAGTTTTATAATTAAGAGGTAAAGGGGTTAAATATTGTTTGTACTCTTTATTATAAAAAAAAACTTTCTGCAACAAACAAGTAGCCTGTATATTATGATATGTTGCGCAGTGAAATTACATTACATTTGGTAAATATAGAACGCTTGAATTACAGCTTCAGCATCAACGAAAATTTTGGTTGGAGGTTTTTAACCCTGTCACCTTCAGTTCACATGGACACCTCCAAATCATTAGCCAAAAAAGTAACTCTGGGTAATATTTATAGACCACCAAGGGATTTGGTCGAAAATTATCGACAATTTAATGATGAAATTGCTGTTCTTTTGAGCAATCTGCAGAAAACAAATCACGAGATCGTTATAGGAGGAGATTTTAAAATTGATTTGTTAAAAATACCCGAAGAAGCAAATTTTGCCACATATTTTGACACAATTACTTCTCTTGGATTTTTCCCACAAATTACACTTCCTACAAGGTTATCTGAACAACGACGAAACCATAATCGATAACTTTCTGTACAAATTATCAGATACAAGCTTAAATTCTTGAAGTTCTGGAATTATTACATGTAGAATCTCCGATCACTTTCCGTATTTTATATGTCTTGACATTCTGCGAAATAAGTTTGATGAGGTGCCTAAATATGTGCAGTCTCGACCTAGACACAAAAATTTTTTGGAAAATTTCCGAACAAATTGCGGAAGCAAATTCATATGATCGGATAAATAAAGAGTCAAATGATCCAAATGAGACATATGGAATAATCCATACTACTGTATGTAAGGCTTTAGACAAGCACCTACCAATTAAAAAAGTGAAATATAACAAATACAAACATAAAAAGTCACCTTGGATAACCCAAGGTATTATTATATCAATTAAAAAAAGAGACAATAAGTACAAAACTTTAAAGAGAACCCCACACGGTAGTTACGAGTATGATATTCGTAAAATAAACCTGCAGACATATAAGAAAATATTACAAAGTAGTATAAACAGATCAAAGAAACGTTACTATGAAACATGTTTAAACAAGTACAAACATGACATAAAAACGCTTGGTCCACAATAAACGACATTTTAAGCAGACTTAAAAAGAAACGAAGTTTTCCCAATGCTTTCAACATAGATGGCGATATTATTACTGACAAGCAGGAGATTGCAAATACTTTTAATAGGTACTTTACAAATATAGGGCCCCATTTGGCTAGAGAAATAAATGTAGCAAATGACAAAAAACTTCGTTGACTACCTGACTAAACCAACTAAACATACACTCCACTTCAAATGTGTTACAGATGACATGATAATGACAATAATAAATTCCCTAAAACCTAAAAACAGTTCTGGCCATGATAATTTGTCAGTAAATCTATTAAAACTGGTAAAGCTGGAATTGTGTAAACCTATAACAGTGGGAGTAAATCAAATGCTAAGAACAGGAATATTTCCGGATTTATTGAAAATTGCAAAAGTTATTCCGATTCATAAGAAGAATGACACAACCATTTTTGATAATTATAGGCCCATTTCTGTTCTTCCGGCTATATCAAAGGTACTTGAGCGAGTCATACTTGATCAAACTCATGAGTATTTCAATATAAATAAAAACTGTATTATGCAAGTCAGTACGGCTTTAGAAAGTGCCACTCAACTGAACTCGCCTCAAACGAATTAATTGACAGAATTTTGACCTTTATGGATAAAGGAGATGTACCTGTAAATATCTTTATGGACTTGTCTAAGGCGTTTGACACTCTAGATCACGAAATTTTGATACACAAATTACATTACTATGGTATGAAAGACACTAGTTTAACATTGTTTAAAAGTTATTTGAAGAATAGGAAACAATATGTCATCATAGATGATGTTAATTCTCAATTGGAAGACATAACGACAGGTGTACCGCAAGGATCTATTCTAGGTCCGCTCTTGTTTTTAATTTACATTAATGATATTAAATCTGCTTCAAATATATTTAAATTTATTATCTATGCAGACGATACCACATTATGAAGTGCAATAAATAATTTTAAAAATCAAGATTCAAATAATAACATTTCACAAATTATAAATGCAGAGTTAGATAAAGTATGTGCATGGCTAAAGGTAAATAAGTTTTCTTTGAATGTAAAGAAAACAAAATTTATGTTATTCTACGAGGCGTTAAAAAAAGTAGCAATTCCGACTCTTGAAATTGATACATTAAAAATTGACTGCGTGGATGAATTTAACTTCTTAGGTCTAACTTTTGACAAACATATGAGCTGGGATAACGATATACAGAAGATATGTGTCAAAGCATCGCAGAGAACAGGTATTTTAAATAAACTTAAAAATATCCTTCCGATGGAAATCCTTTTAATCCTATATAATACATTAATTTTATCACATTTTAACTACTGCCTTCTTGCATGGGGACATAAACTAGAAAGACCTTTCACTATTCAAAAACGGTCAATTCGTATAATAAGCAATAAAAACTTCAATGCCCGCACAGAACCTATATTTAAACAGTTGAAGTTATTAAAACTGCAAGATATATATAAACTGCAGCTTCTAAAATTTTATTACAGATTTAAAAATGACAAATTACCTGCACATTTCAATAACTTGCCCATATTTTGACGCTCCATCATACATGACTATAACACAAGAAACAGAAACAACTTTTTTAAAATTCGCACTTCTCGTGCATATATACAAGATTGCATTAGGCATCAACTGGGCCATATTTTGAACGACATACCAACAATAATAAAAGACAAAGTAAACACACATAGTATCCAAGGTTTTACAGTCTATGTGAAAAGATATTTCATAGACAAGTATGAAACAGCATGTCGTATACAGAATTGTTATGTTTGCGATACTGGTAATTGATCTGTTTTGTTATTTTCTTTTTATAGCCTTTTTAAGTACCCTGGTTCGAATATATTGTAATTGTAATTTAAACACATTTTAACTGTTATGGATGTATTCTTCAAACGTTGCCTGTTACTGATTCAACACTGTGATACTTTTAGGGTGGGTTGCATGATAGCGGTCAGATATGACCTTAGTGCAAGTCTCCCAGGTCAATATGTATTTTTTATATTACACAAATGATATTGTAATGCACATTTGTGTGTATTGATCGAATAAAATGATTCCTGATTCCTTTATGTCCTCTGTTCTGACAGCCAACATCCTGCACAGTGCATTTTGGTTTACCACTTTCATACAACCGCGAGAACATAGGAATAGAAAGCTGAACAAAATCCTAAAGGCCACTGTGACTAAAATGGTGACTTCAATGTAGTTTCTGATGTTTTGTTGCCAGATGTTACTACTCCACAAATTATAACCTCAGCTATCAGATAGGCACATCAATTTCTCATGAAGGGGACTATTTTGATAATTGACTAGAACACAGCAAGATTGTGATCAGCATGGAATATTACCAATAAACAAAAACAAAACAAAGACAAGGAAAAGAAGGAAGGAGGGAAGGAAGAAGAGAAGCAAACTGAACAAGAAAGAGGACTGATCATGACTGTGCACAGGTCCATGTGGGCTGTATTAATCCCTGCATCAGATGTACTGCGCAACATAAGTAATGTATAAATGCAAAGTAAATTATAGGCCGTGAATGTTTTCTCATCAAATGTACTCTTTGTTTATATAACAGATTTGTACATAATGCAGTCAAAGGGATTTTGCCTTGATAGAAACAATGTAATTTGAGAAGTATTGATATATCTATATAATGTTTTGTGACCACAGAAGGGCCGGGTCTTGATGTATATATGACATGTGTGTATATGTGATTGTATTTGTGTCTTCTAGTCCAGAACCACTTCCTAGAAATCATTACCCTATTCCATAGTCCGAACTCTTTACTCTCCATCAGCTAACCTGTCCCTGTCTAACCTATATGAATATGGAAGTATTATTGTCCATACTGCGCATGTTCCTCTGTATAATTTTGATATAGGCTGTATTAGCCCAAATAAATAAAATGATCTTCAGCGGATAATTACTCAGAACATGTTTTGGAGCCTGTACCGGTACATGTCTCTCTGAGTAACCGCTCCTTGTCTATACTAAATATTCAGCAAAGACAACCCACATAATAATGAATAAATATGAACGTGGCAAATGCTGAATTAGCTAAACAAGTGAAGTTCAATATAAATGTAGAATACCTATCAAACCAAACATAATATCTAAGTAGTATAGAAAAAGTTCAGATAAGAATAAAGTGCCTTACCCCTGAACTAGTATGTACCCTTTCTAGCTGGATAGGACACATAAGTCGAACCACTCGCCAGTTTATAACTGAGGTAGAAACAAACTAGGATTATATATTCAATCCTAGTGATTACAAAATAAACAGTTACAGCCAGACACCTGCATAAACCTGGGGAATTCCTAACAAGTACGGCAATAAAGGACATCCTGTACCAGAAATATAAAACAAACTCCATGATGACGCCTACTCTTCACTATGAAAGTCTCCAAGAAATCAAGTCCTATTTTGTTGTAAAACCTTAGTTTATGTTTCAAAAGAATGAATCAATTTTTTAACAATTGAGTAAATCCTGCCAATTTCTGGCTAAGTGCTTGTATATTGTATTTGTGTCTTTTTGCCCAGAACCACTTCCTAGTAGTCATTACCCTATTCTGCAGTCCGAACTCTGCATAAGCTAACCTGTCAGTGTCTAACCTATATACATACGGAAGAACTATTGTCCATATTGCACACGTTCCTCTGTAAAATTTTAACATAGGCTGTGTTAGCCCAAATAAATTAAAGGGTCTTCAGCAGGTAACTGCTTAGAACATGTTTCGGAGCCTGTTACCCGTACATGTTTCTCTGAGTAGCGGCTCCTTGTCTAAGCTAAATATGCAGCAAAGACAACCCACATAATAATGAATAAATATGAACGTGGCAAATGATGAATTAGCTAAATACGTGAAGTTTTGCTTATAAATGCAGAACTTCATTATGAAAGAAGAATACCTGTCAAACAAACCATAATTACTAAATTTGTATAGTACAGATTCAGATAAGAACAATTTGACTTACCCCTGAACCAATATGTACCCTTTCTAGCTGGACAGCTTATCCTAATCAAACCTCCCGCCAGTGTAAAACTGAAGTGGAAACAAGCTGATGCATTATGTTCAGTCCCAGTGATTGTAAGATAAACAGTTGCAGCTAGACCACCTGCACAAACCAAGGGAAATCCTAACTAGGACTGCAACAATGGACATCCTGCACCAGAAATGTAAAACAAACTCCATGATGACACCTACGCCTCACTTTGAAAGTCTGCAAACAATTAAGCTCTATTTCACTGCCAACCCTGAGTCCATGTCTCAATGTAATGTGTCAGGTTTGTGACATTTGAGAAAATACTGTCAATTTTTTTTTTATATTGAGTAAATGTGCATTTAGGCGTGTCAGAAAGGAATGAAAGTCATTAGCATATATGCCAAAAACCAAAACAATTTTTCTTCACACGATTTTATGTACAATTAGGCAAACATGTAACTGTCGTAGGCCGCTGTTTGCTACCGATAGTCCCCCCCCCCCCGGGGGACCTGACAGAAAACATGTAAGACTTAAATGTTTTAAAGTGAATATTAAAACAGAGTGATGCCAAAAGATAAAGTTAAGTAGCAAAACAGACAAGTCTAAAAACTGTAAATTATTGGAGTCAAACTTTCTAATAATCTTTGGATATTAACAGCAAAATTTATAGGGCAAGTCAGAAAAGATTGAAAGTCATTTGTGTTTAAGTCAAGAGAATACAATGAAAATATTTCTTAACCAGATATCAAGTACAATTAGGCAAGCTTGTAGCTGTCGTAAGCCACTACTTGCTATCGATAGACCCTGGGGGTTTAACCTGACAAAAAAGCTAGCCTAAAATGTCTGATAGGTGAACATTAAAACAGAATGATGCCAAAAGATAAAGTTAAGTAGCAGCAAAACAGACAAGTCTAAAAACTGTTGATTATTTTGGCCAAACTTTTGTAGCCAAGAATTGCTAATACTCCAAAAACAATTTATGTCACAGTTTCTAGAAATTGCATTACAGTATTTACGAAAATGGTTCCTGATTGCAGTCAAACACAATGTTACTTTTTTGATAATTGTTTTGTTGTACATTTTGAAACACCGGCTATGAATCTAGATTTAAAAGGGATTTTTTAATGTAATTTGGGTATCCAGAACAAAAGTTATATAGAGGAGACCACTTCAGACATTTTGATATTAAAATTCCTTTTCATCTCCTCTTTATGTGTATCTATCAAATTATAAATGGATTGTTTGTGTAATTTATATACGTCATTACAACTTGTGTCTGAAATGTTGTTCATACCAAGTTCATTTTTCAAAACATCCACATAATATTTTTTGCAGATGATCCCAAAATTGTTACCTGCCTTATCTATGTTAGTGACTACAGAACTTTTCTTGTAGTTTTTTGGCTGCTTTTGAAACTTCAGACTGTTTTAGATTAACCGTATTGAAATTCTTAATGTGGGATTTGTGACAATAAATTCTATTTCTAAAGACTCTTTTCAAGTTTGATGACCATCTTTCAAATTTCTGAAATTCCAATTTTTTTCTTTCTTTGCCCATTTCATACAGTGGGAATCAAATGCATCACATGTATCCTGGAAAATACTGTCAATGTTCAACTTTGATTTGCTGCCATATCTGAAATTTTGTACCTTTTTTCATTATTTCTTTTAAACTTGAATTTTGCATTATATCCAAATTACCTGTAAATACATGGTAGTGGTATCCATCAACAAAATTAGAATATTCACTGTTAGAGATACAGTCAAAATTTTGATTCGCTGCGATATCCCCAAGAGTAATTGAAGCCAGGAATTTCTTGTAATTCATGATACTTTGTCCAATATTGTTGCCATATTTATAGGAAATGATGGGAGGATCTTTTATTTTGCACTCCTCGGGAATCATGTTACAAACAAATTTCAATTTGAAAAGGGACTGAATGTTCAGTGTATCAATAATTTTGTGTTTGAAAGGAATGCTGCAAAACATTTCATAAAAAGGTAACAGTTTATACATCATGCAACCGAAGAGTTATACGGAGGCTGATTTTTTGCTTTGATGGAAAAGATGTTTTTTAAAATAGTGTCAAAGTTACTTGACTCTCGATGAATGTAGGATAAACGTATTAACAAAAACTGAAACATTCCTCACAATAAGCAAATCAAGTCAGCTCGGTGCTTTTTTGCTCTTGGCTTTGTTGTCTATTGATGTTTGTGAGATTTGTGTTTCAGTCACTTGGGTTTGTTGGTCATCTCAGACGAATGCAAAAGAAGTATTCCTTTACTTACGTAATGATGCGAAGATATTCAACGCTTGTGAGCAGACAAAAAATATTAAGAAAACTACCAAAACTAATGACACAAAAATATTTTTCAAAGGATAGATTTTAAACTGGGCTTAAGTGCGTTGCTGAAATGTTTCATCTGAAAGGGAAATGTACGCTTTCGAATACCACTCTTAACTCTTACTATTGTAACTTTTTTATTAGATGTAACTCAATCTAAAAAGGAAGTCCACCAAAACTGTCAATGTATTTAATATTCCCTCTGTTCCTAGTCACTTTTCATATGTTACACTTTTCCCAATCAGGATAAGAGTGACTCGATTGCTTTCCTCGGTGCAGCTTGGGCGCATTGCGAGGCATAACATCATTCAGACGGAGTTTAAACTAAAATATAAAATTCAGACAGCAATTTTCATATGGGCGCTTTGAGCACGAAAATGTTAAAAGAGCAAAAGCAAAGAAACGACAGATCGAATAGGAAAGCAAAAGCCAGCATCACTTTGTAGCTCTCTTACATGCTTCAAGACTATTTTCGACTTCTGTTATGATACATCAAACTTGGGTACCCACTCTTAGTGTATATAGGTATACAGACTACCGTAAATGTGTTGCAATACTATGAAAGCAGATTCCAGTCAGCAGAGCACAGGACCATCATGATCCTCTTGTTCATTTTTGCTTTGACTCTTCAAGTATCAATTTTAAATGAAAAAAAGTCGACTTAAGAGTTTTGAATTTGCGCGATCAATATACCCCTTTCTGTTTTCACAGCTGATCCAGTGGGCCATGCGTATAGCTGTCTCTTAATTGCAATCCAAAGAATTCGAAATTGCAGGCACTTGAAGGTATGGCTAAATGGGCACGTATGGTCCACACCCACAGTGAGAACAGGTAAGTGTTTTATTGACATAGCCAATTCTGACTCATGAGTCATACAATTCAGTGTGCATAAATAATATGTTTGCATCATATATATATAAACTAGTGGAACGCTTTAAGCGAGACTATTCACAAAGAATTGAGGTACAGAAACACCAGTCAATCAATCAATCAGTCAACAAATAAATAAAATTTGCTTCAAAGCAAGTCTGTCTGTGTGCCTTAAAACCTGGTATAATTTAAAATCCTACGACATTAACTATGTGTCCAAAGGCACATGCAGCAAGACATGAGAGACCATAAGGACACAAGCAGTCTTCTAAATGTTGAATCTCACGCACAACTTGACTTGAAACCAAAGAAAAAAAGTACACACACACACACACACACACACACACACACACACACACATATATATATATATATATATATATATATATATATATATATATATATATATATATATATATATATATATATATATATATATATATATATATATATATATATATTGTGCATGGAAATTAAAGTTTGATTGGCAGTTTTAAATAATTTGGAAGCGGCCCCCTCGCTTCTCTTTGGATGGCAATAGTCTATTTTCTGTACGAAGTTGACTTCTTTGGGAGCATACGTGTACTTCCCTTTCAAGACCTGTTACAGTTGAGTACGCTGCATGCTGCAACCAACAACGGTTCCTCGTGAAGACAAAAATAGCAACGTACTCTCAGCCATGTAAGATTCTATTTTTCTTACTTATTATATTGTATATATTGTATGCTGGACCCAATGGAAGATCAGTTTTTAACTGAATGGGCTACTCAAGATAATTAAATAAATAATAAACAAATAAATAAATAAATAAATAAATAAATAAATAAATAAATAAATAAATAAATAAATAAATAAATAAATAATTAAATAAATAAATAAATAAGTAAGTAAATAAAATAAATACTTAATAAGTAAGTAAGTAAGCAAGTAAATAAATAAATAAATAAATAGATAAATAAATAGATAAATAAATAAAATAAATACTTAATAAGTAAGTAAGTAAGTAAGTGAGCAAGTAAATAAATAAATGAATAAATAAATAAATAAATAAATAAATAAATAAATAAATAAATAAATAAATAAATAAATAAATAAATAAATAAATAAAATAAATACTTACTTCATGGCAATTATTTATAGCCATGACCATCTATGTATACATGTTTTGATCAGAAGCTATCTTCTGTTGCCCTCTCTTTATAGTCAGACTCATGGCTTGTTTTTCATTGACCCTAATGACACCTGTGTCGCTCTTGCTTTACATGAAAAGGTTTTCAATTTTGAAGTGTGTGCGTGCATCATTATGCAGATTCAAGTTCTGTTTGTTTGATGTGCAAATGATATGCCATTGTACTATACAGACAGTGAGGAAATTGAACGGCACAATTATCAATTTTAAATCTTTATCTGGTAGCATTTTTCCATATTTTTTAAAGTTTTATCCTCATATAATTGATATCCTTTGCATAATTTGCAATGCTGCCGCTTTTGTTCACTGTCCATCAGATGAGTCCACAACACAATTCTAGAAATTGGACATTGAATTGCAACTCTATATAATACAGTTACGAAGATAATTCAAGATTTGAGTTTTCTTTACCCCCTCCCCCCTTATTGAAATGAACTTAAATGCCACATCTGTTGTTAATTGTTCATTGAATATGCTTCTATCATAAATCTATAAATTGAAGTCGGAAAGACAACAGTTTTGAAGATATTCAAAATTAAAATCTTGTGTATTTGCCTCATTTGCATACATTAAAATACAACAACTTTGGTTCATGGTTCATCGGATGCCACTATAGCACAAACCTGTATGTGGAAGTTAGATTAGCACGTCTATCGATAATACTTTCGAAGATATTTGAGATTTAAATTGTGTATATTTTACCAATTTGCATAAATAAAAAATTATAGCATCGAATGCATTTACAGTATAAACCTATAAATTGCAGTTGGATTGGCAACTATGCCTATTATAGTTTTGAAGATATTCAGTATTTAGTGTTTTCAAGTGCCCTGATTAGCATAATTAAAATGTTGAAATTTTTATGGCCTATTGCATTGTATTGACAATTGCCACATACCTTTATCCACAACCTGAAATTTTCTATCTTCATCAGTTTTGAAAATATAAAACTTTTAAATTTTAATTGCTTATAACTTGCATAGTTTTGAATTTCCTGACAATTCAAGGAAGGGTGCCAAGGTTCATTACTGATGCAGTGTACCCACCGATTTTCAACGCTGTCGCTTTTACGGTGTCCGAGAAAAACGGCGCAAAATGCAAATAAACAAACAAACAAACAGACACACAGAAAGACAAACAAACAAACAAACTTACAAACAAACAAACAAACAAATATATAAATAAATTGATTTAATTTATTTAAAAAAATTAGGAAGAGGAGAGGAGGAGGAGGAGGAGGAGGAGGAGGAGGAGGAGGAGGAGGAGGAGGAGGAGGAGGAGGAGGAGGAGGAGGAGGAGGAGGAGGAGGAGGACGACGACGACGACGACGACGACGACGACGAGGAGGAGGACGAGAGGAGGTTATTATCAGGAACTCTTGTAGCATCAGGACACCCAGTGTTAACTCTTTCAGTGCCAATCACGTCTAAAATCGATCCACTAAAGTAAAACTAGTGTTAATTATCATTAGGATCCCAGATTCGCATTCCTCGTAAAAAGACCTTTCATTCAAATACCAGCATGGCTCTAGTTCCAGAGAAAATACCCCCAGGCCAACAGCTTTTCTCGGTGCGCCCAATGCGGACCGAGAAAACCTGTTGACTCAGTCCAAACTTTGGGACTTAAAGAGTTCAACATCTGAACGCAAAATGCCCAACTGCTGCACCAATAGCCAGTACCCCAGGGCGTTAACAGCACTCGGAATCAGCAATGTATACCCATGTTTCACTTTGATGATTTGAAGGAAAACAAAACGTTCGATATTATATCACTATCACTTGTTCTGGACAAACACAAGAGCGTTGCATTACACCAGATATACTGTGGTTATCGTCCTAAAAAGGATACAGCACACATAGTACACGGCATATATGCCCTGTCAACATATATTTACAAAGACGTCTTTCGGTCAATGTGTTTCTCTGTTCCCAAGATTACGCAAGCTACGAAAGGTAAATCTTGTTTCCCGGACCCTGACGAAGCCTCTCTGGACCTTCTATTTAAGACCATGCAAATGACATTATTATCGTGGTTTATTTGGTGCTTTTGTGTGCCTGCACACAGCCAATCCACAGTCGGGTTGCAATGCGCCTATGAGTGCAAAATTAAGCTCTTATGAACATAACTGGCACATATTTTGTCACAGACTTGCGGTAACTGCAAGGAACTACCATGGATTGAAACTGTAAATACAGAGTGAGCATGATGGGCCGTCTGCGGGCCACAGTTTTACAAATCGTAAAACTAAGCTTTGTAATCAACTGTTGGTGCTTTATTTTCCTGGTCAAACCATGTTCAGCGGGTACAAACCAGTACCGTAAGTACAAGTCTTCTGGTTTGTTTCTGTGTTGACCGAAGGTCTCTTGGGGACATGTAGCGTCAGTTGTATTATGGGTCGAACATGTAAATACAAATACGTGTAGGGCCTACAGGTTAAATGTTCCGTATCTGTACTTCATTTGACGACGACCGAAAGTTCCTCAATGTAAAGCGTGATATCATATATGTACAGGCCGACTATAAAGGCGATGTGATGTATGTATGTATGTATGTATGTATGTATGTATGTATGTATGTATGCATGCATGATATAACCAACAAAAATAAAACACTCAACCGAGTTCTATAAAGGGATGCATGCATGGAGTGCTTTGATATGAATATGTACGCACAAATAAATATTGTAGTCTTTCATATTTTAGCACGTGTTTTAAAATAAACATACCCCAACTTTTCACTTTGTGGACTCATAATATAATCAATTTTGCCCTTATTTTTCCAAACAAAATCGTTAATCTCTGCTGAAAAATAGGCGTCACTGTTGAGTTTCCAAGCTTTATACGCAATGTAACGACTTTTTTCGTGATGTTGAGAAGAATATAAGTTACACAATGTCACAATCCCGTGGTTAAATTCAGGATTGTTTTTTTCTATTGAAGCGGCGTGCTACTTTTGGAATGAATACGGTAAATGCTTACATGTAGAAGACATTTCTTTTCATGCATTAAATTAAAGGTCATCAAATGCATAATGTATAGAAGAATGGGTTTATCTTGATCTTATTCGATTATTATTATTATTATTATTATTATTATTATTATTATTATTATTATTATTATTATTATTATTATTATTATTATTATTATTATTATTATTATTATTATTATTATTATTATTATTATTATTATTATTATTATTGAATTGGGGAGTGACACCAGCAGAACCCGTGTCTACTGCGGATGCGGGATTTTAAATCACCCATCGTCACGATCCGTTACTATCCATACACCACAAAAATAAATCTTCGTCTTCAAAACTATATGATTCTACTTTAATGTTAAATTGTAATTTTCTTTGTTTCCATCAACTTGGAGACGCTTTGTACATTTTATTGCCATTTGTATTTATTTATGTATTAGTTTGTATTTAACTTGTGCGCACGGTGAACACATGGTACAGTAAAAAATGCAATAAAGACATATATTAAAGATAAAGATATATTTATATGTTTTAAACCATAATTTCTGATGTATGTTCCTCTTTTACATTGAGTATCTGATTTTTAATGTTAATCTTGTATTTTTTCATAACTATTTAGACGGACTGACTAGCTCATGACGAGCTAATGTTATCTGTATATTTCTCCGACAATAAAGAAGATTTGTATGGTATTGTATTGTATTCTAAGTTTTCCTTTTATTCATATGTTTGTTTGTTTGCTTGCATGATTATTATTATTATTATTATAATTATTTTTTTTTTTTTTTTTTTTTTTTTTAATATTTATATCAGTTTTCATGGACAGCGAATTTTCCTGCGGCAAGTTGTTTCCTGTGGACGGAGCAGTCGTCCGATCCGGTTCCAATGTCCCTACTCTACCAAAAAATAGGACATGCCAACTTACCCTTCAGACGTCGGATTTGACTAATACCTTCCAGATACGGGTTTTAAAATTTAATATAAGTAGCTGCACCGATGCTTTGGAGTTGTACGACTCCTTTGTAGATCTTGGCTTGATTAGACTCATGGTAAGTACAAAAGGGGGTGGGGGAGACTGAAAATGTAAGAAACCAACCAAAGCATTTTAACCAGAAAGCACCAAAAGTATAGAAATGTATAAAACGATTCAACTTTGGAGTGGTATCTTTTGAAAAATGTATGCCACGTCACATTTTTGTCATAATCCGAATTCAAAGTCTAATTATACGATACATGAAATGGTGCAAACGTTTGCAATAATAGAAACAAATGTTTCAGTTATATTTGTAGATAATAATTTCTTTTGGGTCAACTTTTTCTTTTTTCTGAGTCGTGTAACAAGACGTAAGTATCAATCTCAAAAATACTGCCTTATGCAAAGATTTTTGCACGGCCACTGACTTCTTATTTTCACAGGGTGTATACTCGTGCAACTCTAGTATTCCTACCATCATGCAAACCAAAGGTGCATTTCTCACAATGATTTATAAGACAGACGGTAGCAGTACCTCTTTCTTTCAACTGATCATATCGAGTTATAAAGAGGGTATGTATATCATTTTGCGTGCTTTCTAGACGTGGTATTTTGTTGACTAATGCTGTGTCCTGGTTGACGTGCCATTTTGACGTGACGTAAAGAAAATATCAGCAGAAATTAACTTGGATTTATAGTTGCCCATGCGCAACTAGGGCATTTTTCACAAGTTTACTGGGAACCCCAAAAGTTACCCACTTCTGTGCCGCATGCAAGTTTCGTTTGGTCCCACATTGGTCTTTGTCTGCGAAGCAGGACTTCTAGCTCCAGCGATGTACGGCCCAAAATTATTGAAGTTATAACCATTACAAGAAATTCACATCTTATACTTTCCCATTAAAACGTGTTTAACGATTAAAAAAAAAAAAATCATTGGAGCATGATCATTTGAACAAACTTGGTAGAGACCCACTCAAGGTACATTGCCACCAAGTTTGAAATCAATCTGACTGACAGTTTTAGATAAGAAGTAAAAAATGTGAATTAGCATTAGAATGCCCATTGTCTTACATAGTAATCAATACGAAAGGTCCATTTACCGATAAGTACCCAAATTGAAAAGAAAAATCGTGAAAATCTTGAATCCACAGCAGTGCCACCTGGTGAACAATTTTGTTTGATCCTTCCACAAGAAACATTTCCACCAAGTTTCAGGTTAATCTGAGTGATGGTTCTGGAGAAGGAGTCGACAATAGCAAAAAACCCACAAAAAATTCATAAAAGATAAGAAAAAAATGCAGCGTTACCTGGTGAACAAATTAAGAACTAGAAGTCCCTAGGAGTGTTCCTGAGTGATATCAAAGCAATCGGGTGAGCAATTTCAGAGAAGAGGATTTTTAAAGATTTGCCCCAAAGGAGAACCAAAAAACAAACAAACAAACATAAGAAATCCTTGGAGAATGACCATTTGAATAAACTTGGAAGAGACCTACCTAAGGCACATCCCCACCAAGTTTGAAGTGAATCAAGCTGACGGTTTTTGAGAAGTGGAAAATGTGAATTGTGGACAGACGACAGACGGACGGACGACGGAGGACAGACCCTCAAAAAGCAAGTCTGCTTCGCAGGCCACATTGGTCTATGTGGTGATAAATTTAACATGTACTGTCACCATTGTGTATGCAATTGGGTCATTCTCCTTTCGGCACTAGCGTACTGGGTTATTTTATTTTTCGGGCAAGCATACTGCAAGGCTTCTCATCCTCCCTACTTTGCACTGGACCTTATTTTGGAGCACTTTTACTTTTAACATGCTGTACTGGGGCAAATTTATTTCCTGCACCACTGTACCAGGACCCCCCCCCCCCCATCCTCAATTAAACATCAACCAGTCATATTTGCACTATCATATTAAATTTCAAGTTAGTAAAGTCAAAAGAAAACACACAAAAAGTATTCAACAATCCTGTGCTTAAAATACCTTTAAATGTGGTACCCGTTGCGGTTAAAATATACTTGGCAGAGGCATGAGACCTTGCATAGTTTAGTTTCAGCACAACTGAGTTGTCAACGTATAAACATGAATCCTGGCATTCACTTGAGAATCTGGGGCCGTCCCTTGTCCACTAGTGTAACTGGCAGTTCCATATCTCTGTCATGGTCCTATTTGTGAAGCTGCTCGGCACTGAGATGTACGGGTCTGATTCATGTATGCATGCATAGAATGGGTGCTGACACTTTAGAAGGAAATGTCACCATGTCACTTAAAATGTTTTTGCTTGCCTCGTTTCATATTTTAAAGTGTTGCATTGAATAAATATTTGCATTTCTGGATATTGAGATGGGATCAGTGGTTATCTGGAATATATATATATATATATATATATATATATATATATATATATATATATATATATATATATATATATATATATATATATATATATATATATATGTATATATATATATAATACTTGATGGGCGATACCGACGCACATTACATCATCGGTTAATTGAACGGCATCGTTTGGTCTTTACAGTTACATCTCATCCACATCCTTCCCTGAAACGCGCTGACTCAGTCATTATTATTATCATTATTATTATTATTATTATTATTATTATTATTATTATTATTATTATTATTATTATTATTATTATTATTATTATTATTATTATTATTATTATCGAAAGAGAAGCAGCTTAATATAAAATTATATATGATAAGATAAATAGTTAAGTAAAGTTGTATTTGCTTGGCAGTCTTATGTTGCATTTACAGATGGCGTGTGTGATCAGTTCAAGTGTGCCAATGGTAAATGTATTGATTCTGGCCTGGCGTGTGACCGCGTGGACCACTGTTTTGACAGAAGTGATGAGGATAAAGGATGTCCTACGCAAGGCAAGTCATACATTACGTTCATTGTCGACTAACTTCATTTGTCAGATAATGTCATTAAACTTTAACATTTTAATCTCAAATAAGGACTCTTGAATGAGTTATTGGGCCTATTGAAGCATAAATAGCGTATTCCAGGAAAAATTATTCATATAATTATACCCTGCAAATTATATGTTCTGCAACATTCGATTTTGCCAGTAGTCCAAACCCTTAATCAAGTTCAACATTCGTTTTTCTATTTCCATTACTTCTTATGACGATATATGAACACGGAAATGTTGGCAGAATTTAAATGTTATGCTAAACACGTAAGTTTTGACGACAGGCAATGTCAAAGTAAAAGTGAATCACAGGTCTTAAGGAGGTAACTATCAGAACCTGTTTCAGAGCCTGAATACCCGGACGTGTATCTTGGACAGCGGCTCCTTGTCTTGGCTTAATATTCAATCAAGACAACCCATTTAACCAATTAATTAAAGATGAGCGTCTGGTTCAGTGCTATATTGAGGATGTTTGCAAAGATTCTATCACAAAACAATCAATATGCAAAAAAACTGCCACAAATCATACATTTTTGGAAAGATAACTATATATATATATATATATATGTTCCAACCCATGTTGGAATAAAACATAACATAGCAGAAGCATTAAAAATGAATGAATCAATGAACCAATGAACGCACGGAGAAACAAACAAATAAAGGCACAAACATAGCGTGAGTCATGTATATGCAATCTAATTGGGCTGTATACCATGATCTTACCTGTTGAGTGTTAGTGGCTTGGATCTGAGACCACTACTAGTAGTGGTCTCAGCTTGGATTGCACATTCGTTGACCATCTATAACATTGCTTTGTTCACTTGTAGGGGCATTCGGAAGGACGGGACAGGAGGGCTGGCTTGTGGCCGTGATAGTCTTGATTGTGGTCGTCATACTCGGCGGGCTGGGCCTGGGCTGGTATCTCACAACGTCCGGCCATTGTGAAAGGCGACGTAACCCTGCCAATCTTTATGGCGTCACGTAATTAACACTATGTGGTGTGTATGTGTATTGGGTCACATGCATACTGCATCAGTTGCAAAAGATTTGTGTATCGACGGTATGCAACTTGTCTGCAAAGCAGCCCTTCTACTTCCAGCGTATCTGTACATAAACATCAGCACATAAAAAACAGAGTCTGCTTCTCATGCAAGAAAGCAACATGAATCATCTTAAACTATCAAACAGGCACGAAAAATGCAGAAAATAAGAGCCATATGTGCATACCGTATGCAAGCCTACAAGCAATGGGCATCTTCCTTCATCCCATGGACGTAACCTCAATAATATGTCCATGTTCAATCTATGGGTCTTTCATGGCATCCAAATTCACCTGACTACACTGCATCATGGAGGTAGAAAGGGGACTGCATCCAATGCGTTTCATCCCAATGTGAATTGCTTTGTTTTGCACATTGTAATTCATATATATTTATGACGATCACGTATTGACGAAATGCACTTTGTCAAAACTAATGCCAATTCTATTCGTCGTCTGCCAAGTGACAGATCATGGCATGCTCTTATTTAAAGGCCCAAGTAACAGTTATCGGAGTTGCCTTGATGATTCTTGTAAACTTGTGCATGTGATCAAATTGCTTCAAAAGGACGTGCCTCATGAAAACCTAAGACATCAGGCACCGGTTTATTTTGGTCAGTTATTTAACGCTGCATACTTATTTCAAACTATCATTTCATCAAACATCTAGTATCGGAAGCGTATACGAACCAATCATTACCGCAGAGGTATTTGTTATCACATATTCCTTCAGAGCTTTTGGAAGTCCGTATGTCCGGGGACAAGTACCTCTATCTGTTGTATGCTTGCTGTGTCTTTCAAATTTTGGTTGGCCAACAATTTTTTACGATGACATGTAGATAATACAGCCCTGTATTTGTTGTTCGAGAATGAAATATACAGGTGATGGATCGTTTTATCAACTGTATTGCGGGTAATATTATAAACACATCTGAGGACTATGTTACTGCCTAAAGTAACTGGATACAACAAGAGCTACGTTTGCAGTATGGTTGTTTTGATGCACTGCATAATCAGATGCATCGCCATTATATTTAAACCAAACATCTACTTCAGCACCTTGGAAGCCATTGGCATTTATAAGGACCAGTCATTCACCGCAAAAGCATTTGTTGTTTTTACGTATGTATGTATGTATGTACGTATGTATGTATGTATGTATGTACGTATGTATGTATGTATGTATGAATGTATGTATGTATGTATGTATGAATGTATGTATGTATGTGTGTATATATATATATATATATATATATATATATATATATATATATATATATATATATATATATATATATATATATATATATATATATATATATATATATATATATATATATATATATATATATATTCGGAAGCCATTGGCACATATACGGACCAGTCATTCATCGCAAAGGCATTTGTTATATGTTTGCTTATATTTTGTTCGGAATGATTGAGACTCGAACTTGCAACTTTTGGCACCGATCGCCTAGCTGAAATGGAAAACGCACATATCCACTAGACTAAATCCACATTAAAAAAAAAAAAGAATGGTTCAATGGCGACAGTTATGTGCGAGTGCCATATCAACACGGTTACGCAGTATATGTAATGACTACTTTTGTTGAATTGAAAAATATTTTACCAGTTTAAAGGACTGATGTGAACAGATGCACTGAAGATATATAGGAGCAACAAATAAGCTGGATTTTAAAGAGCATTTGCCACATCAGTTGACCTTGCAATTCCAAGTAGGGAGACTAAATTCTTGCATATTGCATGTGTGAGTTACTTTTTATTTAAAAAATAATCAATTTATGTAACAAAAGGATACTAGTTTACAGCCCTACTTGACATAATTAACGACCAACTCGACTGTGGTTATATTTGTCTTTATGGGTCACTTCCTGGCCTAATCATTTCTCTATCTTTATTTGCAGAACCTCTGTATAGACTGATTGTATGACTGGTTTAATAAATTGCGTCTTGAGTCAACTTGTATATGGACTGTTTTAAATGCAACTAAAATGAAAGTAAGATAGTTCCCGTTGTATGTGTTTCTCGGGAATACAAGCACCCAGCAATTATGAATAGGAGACATTCATATCTAACTGAGATCCTGCTTACTTCCTGTATTACCGGGGCAACAGACTGATGCTTCCACCATGATCAGGGCAGATTTGTATTATATACTACATAAACATCCATAAGTAACACCTTTTCAAACGAAAGAGAGCCCATTTCTAATTGTTTTAGGCATTCTTTATGTTTCAAACACATGTTAATGCATTTTCTTAAGATTATTGTGTGTTTGTGTTGTTCATTTTGTTGAGAAAGTACTTTTGACCATGCTAAATACATGGATCTGCCCTGATGCAGGTGGCTCCCTCTTTTACTCAATAGGTGTCGAGTAGGACCACATTTAGATATGAATACATCATATTATGATCTTTGGCTGTAGAGGACACCGAAACCGGTAAATAGTAGAAGTAGCAAAGAGCAATTTTATGTACATTTGGCTGGATGCACAACCCAATACACATGTTCTTGCGGGTTAGAAGTGAGTTTTCCCATAAGATTCTATGTTTAAGTAACATTCAATGTTTTGTAGCAAAAGTTATCAAATTTACAGGAGTATTTTAACGGCATAGAACCATTTACCACAAGAAATTATGCGTTTCTCATTAGAATTCTTCTGAAGTTCCATTTATGCAACTTACAATTGAAATTAATGGAAGTACACATACCTAACCCACCTGCCTACACAGCCTTCTACTGAGAATCAACATGAACCAGTTGATCTTGACCTTGCCCGCAGGCACTCAAGCAGCTCATGGTACCTGATGATGGTTAGATTGCATGACAGGCAATTGGTCATTTCAAATAACATAATCAAAGTCCCGTATCTGCGTGCACAATAAGGACGTCTCTCCGGTCACTTGTTTCAACAGTTTGTTGTACTTACACTAACCTCTCTTCCTCATAAATTTTGCACCATCAGCATCACCTTTGATTTTTGTCAAGATCACCATATGTGCAATTTCAATTTGGCCCTTTCAGAGGACCATCATTATGTGGTATAGCAAATCTTATCTTAAACAATTCTTGACATATCAAAACACTGAAAGTAGCGCCTGTGACTTTAAAAATAGGTCGGGCTCACTGAGGTACAGTTTCACGTTTGGCCTTCTACAGGGCCATCATCATGTGCAATGTCAAAGTCTCATCCCAAACCGCACTTCAGTTATCATCTTCGAATGAAAAATCACAAAAGTAACCTTGTGACCTCGAGCATTATGACAAGGTAACTCAAATAACAATACAAACGTAATTCTTCTATAGGACTTCCATCATGCTCAAGTTTAATCTAGCTCAAATAGTTTTTTTTCTAGTTGTCTCTAAAAATATTCACCAAAACTGTCCTGGTGCCTTTGGAAATTAGACCACGTTTACCTGTGTGATCAAATTAATAACTACGACCCCCACATGTCTTCCTGTGTCTTTTTGGTGTAACAGACCCAGGTGTTTTTGTGCAAAGATGGACGGAGCAGATAATAAATCGATGTCATTGACCCAAAATACTTGATCTAGTTACATATTTTCAATGAGACATGCATACATTATCTGATGCTTATGTGTGTAGTTTCATAAAGACTTTAAAACAGTGTGTGGTCCCATGGAACAAATCGAAGTGCAGGGGACGTAAAGCCAAAACGTGAATAGTCCATTCATACATCAATGAACTTACCATTTGGAAGAAAAAGTGAAGAAAAGTGAAATCAGATAAAATTTCTTTAAAAAGCGAAAAAAATATATCTGCCAGTCAATTGAATAAATGATGGTTTAGAGATCTCCAGAAGTGTCCCTATGCAATTTTAGATGAATTGACTTCCCGATTTCAAAGAAGAAGAGATGTAAAGATTTTTATAAAAAGGTAGGAAAAATAAATAAAATAGAAATGACCATTTGAACAACCCCACCAAAGGTACATCCCCACCCCCCCACCAAGTTTCAAGTGATTCTGGTTAACACTTTTGGAGAAAAAGTCAAAAATGTAACTTACCATTGCAATCCTGGTTGACTTGCATTGTAAAAAATGGAAGTGCATGCCTTAATCGATACGTACCCAAATTTTAAAAAATCGTTAAACTGTGAATATCATCATCTAGTGAACAAATTTGTTTGAACCTTCCACAAGCTACATTTCCACTAAATTTCAGAAGAATCTAAGAAATGTTTTCGGAGAAAAGTCTAAAATAGCTGTAACCCACAAAAATTCGTTGAAAAAAAATAGAAATAACCACAGCGCCACTTGGTGAAGAAATTAAGGTCTCACGGTCCCCAGAAGTGTCCCTTTGCAATTTCGAAGCAATTTGCAGTGTGGAGAGGATGATTTTTTCAATATTTTGTCAAAAAATGAACAGATTTTTTTCTTAAAAATACAAAACTGGTTGGACCGAGGCCCTTGGAGCAAACTTGGTAGAGACCCGCCTAAGGTACATCTCCACTTAGCTGAAGTGAATCTTATTGACGTCTTTTGAGAAGTCGACTTCCATTGAAATCCCCATTGAAATGCATAGCAATCAATGGGATCGTAGCTTTAAGTGATAGTTACCCAAATGTTTAAAAAATCATAAAAAATTAGAGATGCGGAATGCTATCACATGGTGAACCGTTTTGTTTGAACCTTCCACAAGCTACATTTCAACCAAGGAACAGAAGAATCTAAGAGATGATTTTGGAGAAATTGAAAATAGCTTAAACACATATAAACTTGTCCAAAAAAATCGAGAAAAAAATTGCAGCGCCAACTGGTTTGGCATATGGGGCTATGTCCCTTTCCATCACCTCTCTTCAGCAATTTGTTCATAGATGAACAGCGTCAGGCAGCTGAGTCAAGTGAGAAACATAAACACAAATTGGCTGAACAGTTTACCCGAACCCTGGAACGGCAGTGTGGGGATATGCTAAGATATCTTCAGCATCTTAGGCCTGCACCAGCTATTCCCCGGTCTATGGCAGTGCTATGGATGTGATGTTTGTTTTGATTTGGAGAGGTCACTGTACTCATTGACTTTGTGCAGAGTCACTGAGTTAGCCTGCTTTGTTGGGATGACTGTCATGATTTTGTAAACAATTAGAATAAGCTAGAATCGTGACCTACATCCATATAGCGAAATTCCTTTTGTGATCCAACTGAGGTCTCAGTGAATTGAGATGCAGTGATCCATACAGGTCTCAGTGAATTGAGATGTACAAATAATTGGAAAACTCTGGAATATTGGGGAGAATTCTCAGCCTAGATATATAAAACAACTCATTTCCTGACTGGGGGAGAAGAAAATTCTGAGATCTGACAGAAGCTGTGTGATTTCACACCAGTGGGACTGTGAGCCATTGCTATTGCCAAGGAGATACTCATTTATACATTGTAACTGTGGAGTGTGGACAGTGCCTTTGAGTAGAGTGGTATAGTTGGTGTTTATTTGCACCACATTGGAACCAAACTGTACCTCTGTGGGATTTGGACCAGACTATTTGGCACTTACCTTAGGACTTGGAACTGTGGGACAGACTGCACCTGTGGAGAATCTCTCACCACGGATTAGGATTTACCTACAGACTGTTTTAATATCAGGGTATCATATAGCTAATTGTATATTTCATCTACGTACTTTGTACTGATTTTGATTGTTAATATAGTTATTGTTAAAGTTCCATGATCTTTGTCATTCTTTGTTGACTTCTGCTATGATCTGGTATATTCAAAAGGTGGGCATCGTAACAGGCAGGGCATGCCCAGAATCTGAATGAGCTGGAGTGTATCCGGGTCACACCCTCTCCACTGGCACATACTGGGCAGGAGGCCATGCTGCCAAACTAAAATGCGCTTTTCTGCTCAAAAAGCTCTAGTGTTTCTGGCTCTGATCCACCTGCTCAGCTGGTACAGAGTGCAGGATGGGCTCATGAGATGAGAGAGTCTCCGGAGCCATGTTATCCTGAATTAGAGGAGCTGCGTTCACTCTCTGATGACAGATATCATTGTCATGATTCGGCTGCTCAGAACTAGTGGTACCCATGGGGGCTGCCTGAGGATACGCCTAATGGACAGTGCCCTCTGCCTTTGGGTCCTGAAGGTAATGTCAGACTGTCAGCACTTGTACCACAACCAGCAATGTTAACACGTGTACCAGCAGAAAGGGCAGGGGTTCACGAGCATCACTGGGCTTGTGATGGCCCCACAGTAAGATGCTCACCTACAATTGCCCCACTGAATGCCTTTCATCGTGCCATTTGCACATATGGCAAGTGTATATGGATGGACCGAGGAGGATAAGATGAATACTTTCTATGAGTCTCTACAGTGGTCTGCCATGTGCCATCTGTGCGTCATTACTGCAGTCAGGTCCCTAACCTATGGAGACATCAAATCGCAACTGCAGCTTAGATTTTGGGTCAAGGACCCCCCATCATTCTGCAGGCAGAGCTTAGTCAACTTTGGCTGGGGAAGCAAATTCTAGATGAGTTTGTCAAGATATAAGTCAGTGAATCCATTTGCCTATCTAGAGGCCCCCCAGCAACATGTGGTATCCTTGTTTCTGGGGGGCACCAACCATCAGTGGGCTACTTATGAGATGATGAACCTTTGTGGATTAAAATTTATGGAAATGGGTAATGTTTTCCTGAGCTACTTGAGCTATCCACCTTGTCAGAAGCCATAACAGCATTTCAATCGCGGGAATGAGCCAATGTGTGGCTAACCCATGAGCCAGACATTGAAGATTTTGGGGCGTCTCCTGAAACAGCAGGAGTCACGAAGGCTTGTAAAATGGTGGAGTGGGCTAGGTGAAGCCCTGAAAGAGATAGAGGACAAGCTAGAGAAGTGGGCCCCCTTCGAGTCAGGTAGCCATAGGGCCCTGCAAGATGGCTGTTCATGTTCTCCAGGTTGGGAGGGAGTCTGGAGTACTTCCCCAGCAACATATGATTGTTTCCAGTTTGAGAACAAGGAGTACTTCCTCTGAAACTGCCCAAGATCCAGCTTGCCTAGCCTGAAAATAAATTGGGAAAACGGTCAAAAATCAATCCTGGAGATAGACGCTAGGCCCAAAAGTCAATGAATGAGGTCATGGCTGCTGCAGGCTCCACTCACATTGCCAGGAAGGAAGGGCTCAGCCAGCCAACACTAATGGGTTAGCCCTGTGTGTGCAACAGAAGTCAAGGTATGGATGCAGTTAATTATTTATACTGAGGCTAAGAGTATCATTATGTCAGAGGGCCTCTTTGCCATGTTCCCCCTTAAGATGCCTCTTTCTCACATGTAAAGTTCAAGGGACTTGGAAAGGATGTTGCAATTGGTCCAAGGGAATTAGCCTTAATGTGACACTTGCCAATCAGACAACCTGTTGGCTGGCTTTCATGGTGCGCATGAAGAAAGATGTGTTGTTTGCTCCAAGCAGTGGACAGTCATTCATGCCTGAAAAGACTGGTGGATGGAAAACATTCCATTCCCCACCATGAAAAACGATATGATGTTTGTTGCCCATGCCAACCCATTGGGAAACAGGGAAACAAGAGTGTGACTCTTGCGATTGTCCTTGGTGGGGAAGAGTACGATGTGCAGTCAACTCCAAAGGGCACAGATCACTTCCACAGAATAGGGGTTAAAAAACCACTTGGTCTGGATCATCTGCGATTGGTGCAAGAGTAGATTGGCTTTCATATTGCCACAACCCAAAATGTGCGAATTGGAGCCTCATCCCATACTGCCAGACCAGAACAGGATCCACTTGGCCAGAGAAATGAAGTTTTTCAACAGTTAAATTATTATTAAAAAACATTTCTGAGCATAGTTCACTTCAGCTGGTCTCCATGCACTTTAGATGCTATGCCAGAGCTCCCATAAAAATCTGTGGATCCAGTGCCAATCCATGCTGCTGCACTTACTGACCTCCTACCCCTGTGGCCAAGTGCCTCCACTGCGGAGGCCATTCACCATAGGCTGTCACAGTCACAATGTGCTCCACAGCCCCGTAAAGAAGCAGAAATCAGGTCACTTTGCCGTTGAATGGCACCAGAGACTGTCACCTCATCACGTTTCCCTGCTGAGACCACCAACTCAAAATCAGCCAATTGTACAGCTGGATAATGATACACTGGGACAAGAGAAGGTTCTTTTGATCCAAATGATCCTGAAAACCGAGTAGAACAGGCCGACAATGAAGCATCCCCAGAGGAACCTGACAATCCCTGGACTTTAAGTTGCATGGCCCCGTTGGTGCGGGGCCAAAGCCCTCCTGAACCAATTCAAGAGGGACACAAGTGTACTCCATCTGTCCTCTGATGGCCAACAGATGAAGGGAACTGTTAAAAACTGAATACCCAGAAACACACACTCCCTTGCAGGAGTCAGACTGGACTTTGGACAATACATGATTAAGCCTAATTCCACACAGAGATCTAGCATGAACTGCATGTTCTGGAGAAGCAGGCCCAAGTCCTGAGTACACATGAGCCAATTGTCCAGATAATTGTGCAGCTGGATCCCTTGCCGGAGCACAAAAGCTGCTACCTCGCTCATGACCCGAGTACGAGTGGTGCCGGAGCCAGGCTGAACGGGAATGCACAGAACTGAAAGGCTCTGCTATTGACAACAAAGCGCAGTAGTTTCTGAGACTGTGAGGCCATGAAAATGTGAAAAACATCTCTCAGGTCTGTCCAGGTTGCCCAGTTGCCCTGTCCCATTGCTGCCATAATGGTCGCAGGGTCTCCATCCTGAAATGCTGCACTACAACATACGAGTGGAGACATGACAAGCCGATTACTGGTCAGAGCACGCCGTCTCCTATCACCACCAAAAAGAGACAAATGTAAAATCCTGGGGACCCATCATCTAACACTGGTTCAATGGCCTGTTTGTCCACAAGCTTCGCACAAGAGTTCAAAATCTGCCTCTGCATGGAGCAGAAAAGAAAAGGGAACTCTTGAGAGGGGAGGAGGATTGCCCTCGGCAAGCTCCAGTAAGTAACTGTGACAAACAACCTTCCTGACAAAAACATCATATGTTATATGATCCCAATGGTAAGCAAACAATGTTAGCCGACAGACTCTTGCCAAGATGGTGGAGAGGGACCTCAGACCGGTGGGCCCGCAGATGTGTGGGATGACTGTCAGGTGCCCCTAGGGGTGAGGCGCTGGCTCATATCTGCCCTTGAAACTAGAAGAACCTGACTTTGAAGGCTTACCACCCTACTTCCTCCTCCACCTCTGCGGTTTCTGCTGGTGCCGAGGACTACACACAGCTGTGGCAGGCTGATGGGAAGATCGAAGACAACCCCTTGGGCGACCTCGCAAACCCTTATCTAGAGAATTTTGCCACCTTTTCTTGGCCATGTCGTCTGCCCTTTCAAGGGTGCCATCAGTAAGCAAGGTCTCCTCACTGATGAATGGCACCAGGGACTGCCCAAGGAATCACATTTACTCTGTGAGACCATCAACTCAGAATCAGCTTATCATACAGCTAGGTCTTGAGACACTGGGACAAGAGATGTCTATTTTAAACCCAGCAATCTTGAAAGCTGAGCTGGATAGGAGACAATGAAGCCTCCCCAGAGGAACCTGAGAGTCCTTGGACATCAATGTCCCGATCAGATTTACCCATGGAGCTGATGCCCTCTTGAACTGTTTCAAGAGAGCTACAAATCTCTTCAATCTGTCCTCTGAAGGCCAACAAATAAAAGGGACTGTCAAAAAAACTAAATCCCCAAGAACACAAACTCTCTTGAGGCAGTCACTACTGGACTTGGAGATTCACAATTAGATCTAGCTTCGGAACACAGATCTCTTACTTACAAACTGCCTGTCCTGCATTAGAAAGCCCTTGTTCTGATACCACATGAGCTAATCGTACAGATATATGCCTTGCCAATGCACACGTGAATTGTGCATGCTCGCTTGTATGCTAGTATGCATTGCTGCCACCAGGAGTGCCGTGCAATGCCACAGTACGTGGGGCTCAATGTAGCAGCAAAGTACAGCACTGGATCCACAATAAATTTTATTGGGGCCCTGGCAAAGCACCTAAAGTGCATGGAAACCACCTAAAGTGACCTATGGTGTTGTGCCATGTCCTCAACATTTATTTAACGTACAAAAATCAGCTTACAAAACTGCTGTGCCACATTTTCAACAAATGAAGGTCCAGGGCTCTCTATTAGTGTCTCTATTCAATGTTAAAGCAATTAGCCTGTTTCGAAAACAGGATTTCTTAAAAATAGATTCTGCCAAAAAAAGTCACAGCAATATTCACAAGAAATCAAAAAATGACAATGAAGCATGATCATTTGAACAATTTGGGAAAGACCGTTTAAGTTACATTCCTACCACATTTGAAGTGAATCTGGTAGACAGTTTTGAAGAAAAGTAAAAATATGAAGAACAATTGCAATCCCCATTGGCTTACACAGGAAGAAAAATGCATGAATCAACAGAAAATTAAAAGGATTGAAAATTTGTTAAAAATCAAGGATCCACACTATCACCACCCTGTGAACTATTTTGTTTCATTTTTCCACAAGCTTCATTTCCACCAAGGTTCAAAACAATCTGAATGATGATTTTGGAGAAGTTGTAATTATGAAAACAAACACACACACACACAAAAAAAAAAAAAAAAAAAAAGGCAGAAAAAAGAGCAGAGCCACCTGATGACCAATTAAGGTTCAAGCATCCCCTTAACAGTCTTTAAATGCAATTGGCAGAGCAGTTTGAGATTTTCTTCAACACTTTGCCAAAATGAAAACAAGAGGACTGTGACAGTCCTGTGCTCAACTAACATGTTCATATACCCTTGTGAGTTTTTTAAGATTTGCCCAAAAAACTAACAAAAAAATCATAAAAAAAAAAACAAAAATCAATGGAGCGTGACACATCTGGTAGAGACTCACCCAAGGTACATTGCAACCAAGTTTGAGGTCAATCTGGATGACCATTTTGGAGAAGTCAAAAATGTGAATTAGCATTAGAATGCCCATTGTCTTAGCATAGTAATCAATCAGAAAGGTGCATTTACCATTAAGTACCCAAATTACAATCGCTAAAAATCAGGAATCCACAGCAGTTCAACTTAGTGTGCAACTTTGTTTGACCCTTCCACAAGAAACATATCCACCAAGTTTCAGCTTCAAAAAAGGACAAAAAAAACATTAAAAAAAATCCAAAAATAACTGAAGTGTGACCATTTGAACAAACTTGGTAGAAACCCAAGCAAGGCACAATGCCACCAAGTTTGAAGTGAATCTGGCTGACGTTTTTGGAGAAGTTGATTGCTGACAACAGACGAAGGACCATAAGACAAATCAGCTCATCTAAAAATTCATAAAGTCCATAAATCACTGCAGCGCCACCATTTGAAGAAATTTGGTAGAGACCCACCCACCCAAGGTACATATTTACTAAGTCTGAAGTGAATCTGGCAGATGATTTTGAAGAGGGAGTCAAAAATATGGCTGGAGCGACAACAGACAATCTATCACTGCCCATCCTATAACCTCAGCTGACAGGCAAGTCTTATGAGAATTCCTGTGTATTCCTAAATATCAACATGCAGACAGGACATATATGGCATACCACATCTGCAAATATTCATACCTACTTTGCATTTTGTAATTCTCTGCAGGGAGTACATATGCACAAAACTCTCCACAGAGATTTATGAACTTATACAATTTGAAGAGAATTTGAAGAGTAATTTTTGGGATGTCAAAATTAGGAAAAACAGAATATGCCAAAATATTGTGGTTCCATCTGGTGATGCCAAGTAACGTTTTGGGGTCTCTATGTGTGACCCTGTGTAATTTTGAAACAATTCGTAAGGTCATTTTGGAGATTTCTAATTTTTTACTCCAAAAATAAAGCGAAGAAAAATCCAAAATCACTAGAGAAAGACTATTCGTAGAAATTGTAGATATCCACTCAAGATGTATTTACCCATTTTCAGAAGATCTGGCCAACCACTTTGGAGAATTTCCAAAATGTAAATTATGGACCCGAATTAGGATGGATAGAATCAGTTCATATCCAAACTACATCAAACCAATCTTTCATTATGTTTTCATTTTTGCATTAGTTTTTGTGCCATCAAAAAAAACAAAAATTAAAAAGCAATTAGGAGATTGCTGGATCCTCCACCCCCCCTTCATCTCATAATTTATAACCTCGCAAAATTACAGGTCTCATTTTAGAATGACTGTAGTCAATAAAAATATGCTATCGCTGTGGCCCTGATACTTGACCTACTTGTATGCATAACCCACTCTTGTGTCCAGATACACAGGTGTGTCAAGTTTGAACTTGTGATTCTAAGTCAAAGGACAACATAATTATAGCCCGGACATGAAGTGTAATGTAGTTTTACATGAATTTATCACAGTGACCCAGATGCTTGACCTAGTGACCAACTTTTGTTTTATGAAACACTTTCAGGTCCAGGTGTGTGAAGTTTCATTAAACTAAGTTAAACAGTAAATGAATTATAGCGCTGACATAATTTCTCAAGAATATGTCACTGTGACCTAGTTACTTATCATAGTGACCTACTTTTGGTACATCACACACCGTTATGTCCAGATGCACCTTTGTGTAAAGTTTCATTATTCTAAGTTGAAGGACAAGCAAACTATAGCCGGGACACGAATAGCCTAGACCCAGATACTTGACCTAATGACCTACTATTATCATGACACCCCTTTAGGTCAAGATATATGTGTGTGAAGTTTTGTAAAACGAAGTTAAACAGTAAATGAATAATAGCCTGATCATGATTTTACGAGGATGTCACTGTGGTGACCCAGAAACTTAAGCTAGTGACCTACTTTTGGTTCATGACACACCCTCATGTCTAGATGCACCTGTGTGTAAAGTTTTATTAATCGAACTTAAAGGACAACAGAATTACAGCCCGGACATGAGGAGTTACGTAAAAGTTTTATATGATTGTGTCACTGCCACTCAGATACTTGACCTACCTTAGTTTCATGACTCACCTTTAGATCCAGATATATGTGTGTATGAAGCTTCATGAAACTAATTTAAACAGCTAAATACAGATGGACAGACGAATGCTCAGAAAAAGCGATTTCTATTTGCCCCTCCTCCTTAGGAGGGGGGGGGGCATAATAACAATGCAGGAAAATAAAGCGACTTTACGATGTTTACAGTCAGTGAATCTGAAACCATATGTCCGCCAATTGAAACAGAAATCCACCCCAATAGCTGTTCCATTAACAAATAAGAACTGAAACTGTCTAAGTGGAAAAAAATTAATGAAGTCAATACATAGATACATAGAGTAGGGCTATATTGTTTATTACAAAAACACAGCTACATATCAAATAAAAGTACAGTATTAGGACTGCCACAGAGTACAACAATGCCAGGTACAGGCCTGCTGAGCATGGAAGAACGGATATTCACACAAACAGCTCAAGCAAAAAGATTCTGCTTCTGCGAACTGCAAAATGTTGATGAACACAATGGGTTTACATGTTTCTGTGGCTGCTACAAAACCACCAGGCCTTAAGGGTCACCTCTCTGGTCTTTACTTCATCAATTTTTTTTCTGTACTAGGGATAAATTTCCCCATATTTCAAGTTGTTTTTGAATGGGAATTGCATTCACATTTTTCCTTGCGATAGCTTTCAATAAAGCACCCTCATGTCTGTGTTAACCCTTTCCCCTTGACCTGTAGCTGAGTTTCACATTCAGTCAAAAGCTGTCCATGGCCTTGTCATTTTGATAGATCTGATCTATACTTTGCATTCACATTTTCATTTCTGTTGATATTTAAAAGAAAAAAAAATGGAGAAAAACAAAAAACAAAAAAACAGGGCTGTTTTAACAGCCCATCCTTAGCTGAACAGGATATTTATTTGAGTGCAAGTTCAAACCCACTGGCCAAGTGGTTTAATATATGAAAATTTCAAAGACTTTCACAAAAAATGAAAAAAAAAAAATCATAGAAAATCTGTGGCACATGATCACTTGCTGGAACCTAAAAGAGATGAATATTTCAAATCAATCTGGCTAATGGTTTTGCAGAAGTCAAATGGGAATTACTATTGCACTCCCCATTGATTACTATGAAATTTCGAAATAAGTGGCCGTTCACTTTTGGAAAAGATTTTTTGAAAGTTTTGGCAAAAAATAAACACAAAAATCAAAAAATCATTTGAGCACCAATTGAACAGATTTGACAGATATATACCCAATGTAGATCCCCACCAATTTTGAGGGACACAGTTTTGGAGGTCAAAAAAAGTGAAGTACCATTCGAGTCCCCATTACCTTATATAGTAATTAACAGGAATGCATGCATCAACTGAGAAGTACCCAAACTAAAAAATGCAACAACAAAGCATCACAAGAGTGAACAACTTTGTTGAACCTTCCACAAGCTACATTTCAGCCATGTTTCATTACACTCTGAGAAACAGTTGCCGATAGAAGGTTGAAAATAGCTTAAACACTCATTAATTCATAAACATAAAAAATCACAGCACCATGATTTGAACATATTAAGGTTTAGGAGAGTCTAGAAATGTCCCAAAATTTTTTTGAAGCAATTGGCTATGTGGTTTGGAACAAGAATATATTGCCAAAAAAGATCAAAAAACTTCATAAATACCCTAAAATCATTGGACCGTGACCAATTAAACAAATTTGTTAGAGACACACCCAACACAGATCTCCACCAACTTTGAAGTGCATCTGGCCAATGGTTTTGGAGAAGAGGTCGAAAATGTATATAGTGGAGAGATAGATCGACAGAGGGTACTACAGATGATCCTATAACCGGAGCTGAATGACAAGTCAGCCCAGGTTAAAAATGAAACTAAACAATATTTGACCACCAGCCTGGATTGGCCACTTTAAGGGACAAGGGTTAAAAGTCTGGGCATCTACATTAACTGATACACTTGACCTGCTCCGACTGCTATTTGCGGAAACAGCACTTGCCAGCCAATGCAAATCTCATGGACCCTGGGCTCTTCCATCTCAGTACAAAACTTCTCAACCTGCAACTTTTCTTGCACTTCCATCATTTATCCAGGTATGAATGCACTGTTTACTATTTGTGCTATCAAAGCAGTCTTCCATTACAAGATTCATTCACACCCATGATGCACTGGTGAAATTTCACTAACATATTTTGGCAAATGAATCCTGCCTTGCGGCTCTTCGTGGAAAACTAATAACAGCATGAGTATTCAAAATAGTTTAGTAACATTTAGATTATTACACAAACATCCAAAATTGTTGTTTACTACACGGCTATTCAAGCTCACTGACCAAGATGGTATTTTAGCACCACCATGATAGCATCTTGGCCAGTGATCTTTAATGAATCCCCCATAGTTGCAAGTTCCAAAAAATTTGTGCGATTGAAAACAGCATAGGTTCATCTGAATAGGGTAAAAAACAAAAACAAAACAAAAAAAAAACGACAAAGTTCAACAATCAAGGACTAAAGAGAAAGTGTGAAAGACAGTTATAACAGCAAGGCAGAGTCCTCAAAGTTGCACCTCCTTAACCCTTTCCCCCTTAAACCGGCCAAAACCGGCTGGTGGTCAAATGTTGTCTGCTCAAGTGTTTTCAACAGTTATGAAAAACAATTTGATTGAGAAATGTACATGAGACTTATCAAGATCACATGCCCCAGGTCAACAGCTTTCCTTGCCATGGGTTGGGCACTCAGTGCCCAACCCATGCCAAGGAAAGCGGTTGACTCGGTCTTAATTCAAGGGGGAAAGGGTTAAAACATCTCCCTTCTAACAGCCTGGCTGCATGCAACATCTACCACACAATTTTCATCAACACTCTCATAAGATAACTTCAAAACAATGTTCAATGATAAATGACATTTTTGTTTATATGTAAAATCTAACCTGCTTTAAAAGCAACCTGTATGCAAAACCAGTTGCCTTTTTATGACCATTCAAGATACTTTGACTCCAATCCTTTCTTAAACTTGCCTGCAACTGAAGAAAACCTTCTAAAGGAGGCCTCTCTCCGCTGGCATAGGAGATAGAGAATCATCCATGGCCACAAGTTACTGTTTTTTCACTTATGAAGGATGGTTGTTGGTGGCAAAATCATGAGTGACCACAGGTCACAAGAGATTTTACCCAACAACAATGATCTCCAGTGAGAAAAAAAAAGCAACTCGCTCTTCAACCATGTAAGATTTTGTTTATTCTGTTTCACTGGGTATTCATCGCAAAAATGCCATATGCCTACTTTCAACGCTGACCAGGTGTGCTATGTTTGTTTCCATTGGTCCTAATTAATCAAACATGCCTCCCGCATATTTGATTTTGTCTCTTATAATGATAATGCACTATGTCACTAATGCAGGCATGTCACAATTTAGTTGTTACAATGTTCAGGTCATGATCTACAGCGAGTTACTACTTTTGAATTTCGCTCTAGAAAATGATATTTCACCCTCAAACGTAGAATAAACGGCCTTTAATACTTTTTGAATAAGTCTTGCAACATGATCCGATAAAAACTGAAATAAAAAGATAATTGTGCCTCTGTAAATTGTAATGACACTCTTCAATGTGAATCAAAAGTTACAATCTGCGCTTAGGTGGCTTCTCTTCATTCAAAAACATCCATTATCCATATTGAAAAAAAAAAATCGTATTTCAAAACTACTGTTTAATACCATTCCACCCAATCTTCCATCAGAAATTGAAAGCTTGCGTTTTTCACACACACACCTCATCAACAAAAATAAAGACATAAAAATAAAATAACAATTTAACAGCCATATCTAACTAATATGCCTTTGCACTTTACCTAGACTCTCTCCCCTTGCACCACCGAAACACAGGTGGAGATCGGATGTCCCCTGCTTCAGGCTTTTTTTTTTTAAATTAATACTTGTGGAAATAAAATATAATTTGAGGATTGTGGATCAGCCATACCACACTACACTATTGCAGGTCAACAGCTTTCCTTGTGGTGGTTTTAGTGTGATCCCACCCCAAGGAGTTATTGGCTATCTTAGTGCAATGATAAAGTGGTTAAGGAATTCAAAGTTTATCCCCAAACTCTTGACAGAATAGTGGCTTAAAACTCCCTCAAGTGTAACTTGAGACCAGATATATGCACTGCATGCTGTACACACCAATCTGCATTTTTGATCCATTCCACTTGGTTTGCCTTTTGGTCTGCATGATCACTGTTTTATGATGACAAAAACTTTTCTAATTGGTTTGTTTTGTTACCATAGTTATAAACTATCTTCCTGATTGGTTCATCAGTCACACAGTTAGGGTTACTGCACGGACATAACCCTGACTATATATAAAACCTTTGTCCTAGGCAGACCAAATGTAAGTGATAATAACCAGCTTGGTGTGATTTGGGGCAAATCTATGCATGGGAGGGGTCTTGATTTATGGCTCTGCCAGGGAATGACAATGTGAAAATCTGACACAGCTTTTCGTGTACAATTGATACACATATTATTGATCACTATGTCAATTTTATACATACAGCATTAAGTGCTGTCGACTATTTCCAGACTTGGCAGTGGCTTTAAATATCCATATCCACTTGTAGTCTTACCTGGTCTGAGAAACCATTCGAAGCAGAAGTTGAAATGTGCTCTCACAAAAGACCACCATTCTTATGCACAATGTGACATTGCCATTACAAGGTCCCCCTCTAGAGAGGCCACCCCTCTTATAAGGCCACTTTTGCATTGCGTTTGTGGGTGGCCCTACAGCAGGGGGACAAAAGGTACATGATGGATACTGCTATTACATGTACATATTGGAAGTCAAAACATCACAAATAGCACTATGTACACCATATTATCCCTAACACTACAAAGTTTGGGTCTTGTATACTGTAAATGGCTTTTATTTTCATGTGCTTACAGTTTGACGTTTTTTGAATTTTTGACATTTCAGTGTAGTTTTAATTTCATGATTCCTATTTTGAAATGATAGTGAAAATAGTATTTTGCAGTTTTATTTTCATGGTTTTGTGCCATCAGTGACATAAGGGAAAATATTAATACATCGAAATTAATCCAATGTACAGTAGCTGAATAAACATAAACTACAGCTGGAAGTTCCCGTGTTTGTCAGAGAAAACCCAGCTTGCCAATGTTTGTTGACACCTTCAGCGCGTCCCCATGCTATATACCTTCACCCAGCCCCATGCTACACCAGCTAACTTGTTTGTGTTTCCCACTGGCTCAGTCAGTATTCCATGCAATTGGGCTTTAAGAAATTATTAATTGCAATCAAAAATTTGGTTGTCCACTGGACAAGTGATGTTCAAAAGTCACTTGTCCGACCTAGATATTCAATTGTCTGGGACAACAGGATCATAGGAACTGTAGAAGCCTGTCGCTTATGACAAGTAGTTCAACATGGGAAGTATAGGGCTTGTGAATCTGCAGAGTGGTCTCTCAAAGCTGGTCTCTCACGAAAGGGACAACAGTAAAAGCTGTTTTGAGAGACTGCCCCTATGCCAGGGCAAAAAGTGGTCACATAAAGCAGTTGAATAGTGGGCAATATAAGAAGGAAACGATGGCAAAATGGACAGGTAAACATGGTCTTAAGTGGCAGGTGGTCTTTCCTTATAGTGGTCTATCAAAACAGGTTTAACTGAATTGTAAAAATGTTAAATCAGACATTTCAAGTGTGGCTAATTTGGGGCAGGAGAGGATGAATGGTGCAGATACTATGGGTAATATGGTACTGTGGGTAATATGGTGTCTTCCTTTGGTCATCACAAGTCCCCCAGTTGACGACTATTTTACTCCATTGGGGTTTGAAGCCAACATATCTGTGCCTTAATGCTGCCTATCACTTCTATAACATAAAGCTGCTCATGCTCACTTTTACACATCTTTTGGCACTCAAACTGGTGCAAATGATGACAATGCTTTAACTCTGCAAAATATAGTCACAATTCTGGGCTTAACGATTAGCATGGCCACTAACCCAGAACCTGTGAATTTCCACTCAATAAAGGTGCAATTTTCCAAGCACTTGCTCTATAAGCAATGAAAAGGTTCGCTTTAACAAATGGGATTTGAATCAATGGACAAATGAATTAGAACAGGAGGCCAGTAAAATAGCAAGACAGCTTGCGTAGAGAATAATGCACACCAAAGAGAGCTGAGGTGCTCTGCTGAATACTATATGGTACAAACAACATACCAGTCAAAGCCTGTTGAATATCCTTGTACAACACGCTAGTCGAAATCAAAATCGCCACTGTAAGGGAAACATGCCACTTATTTATTAAAACTTAATTGGCGACATTGGCACAATCGAAGTACTACAGATCCTTCTGTCTTTGTATGGGGAAAACCATAACATGTACCTGCATACACCAACACTATACATGTACTTGCATGTAAAATATCTCATTATTCCTTGCTAGTGCCCTCCTGCTTGGTTTTTTTACCAGCATGGCCTTCTGACCTACCCCCCCCCCCCCCCCTTAATATCATCATGTTGTGTACACTTTTTTAAGTTTCCTTCATGGATGGCAGTAAACTGGTTACTGTTTCAAATTACAGAAGAGTGACCCAGGTCCAAAACATCAACAAATTGTTTTCCTGTGTACCAAATACAGCACTGTATTCAAACAAATCAAAATATTAAGCTGTATCCATGCTAACCAATACTAAGTACATGCATTCATGGTACTCAACACAAGCAAAGTATATTTCAACTTGGCACTGTTTCTACATCAAGCATTTATGGCAGTAAAACTTTATGCTACATTGATCACTGTTATTAATAATAATTTCTCTAAATGTTTTATTCTTAGACATGAAAACTAGACTTGATGGCTCCATTAAACTTGAACAGTTGCTGGACTCTCACTACTTATAGTCACTCTATGTCATGATATTTACCAAGTACGCAACATTTTGGCATCTAACTTTAATGTGAAGGGACAATGGAGTATGTAAACTTATAACATTGTGTTAAAAAGAATGTTTCTTTGATTCTAGTGGATTAAAGATTGTAAATATATATATACATATATATATGTGTGTGTGTGTGTGTGTAAAAACATGATTAACTCTTTCAGTGCTAAGTTGGAGATTGAGTCATCGGCTTTTCTGGACATGCCTTGTGTCTAATCTAGACCACTTTTCTTCTTTTTCTGAAAACATAAGCAAACTGGTACTTTAATGCAAGGTCTTTTCACAGCAATTTGAGTCTGAACTCACCACAGAAGTTCAGATAAACACGACTTGCTGTGATTAACAGAAGAGTTAAACTTGCCAGTACAGCACCTGTCACCAAACTGTACAGACAAGGCATAGATGAATATCATGCAAACAAAACATCACCGACTTTGCTGTATACAATTTGCACTTTTATCTCGTCAAGACTCCACACTTTGTACACATTCAACAACGTATTTTGGTTAACTTTGAGATGAAAATGATTATAATGTATAGAACTGAACATTATGTCTTTAAAGGCAAATCCAGCAAAAAATTTTGTTAACCCCCTGTATTCTGGGAGACTTTAGGCCCACAGCATCAGAAAGTGGAAGGTCCAGGAGTTAAAAGCTGACTTTGCTTGCTTTGTGATGTTTTCACTAGATTTTTTTTTTTTTCCTAGAGAAACAAAATTATCAGGCATTTTACCCCCCAGTTATGTTCTGATGACTTTAGAATGTGTATGTCCTTATTCCATCAGAACAAAATTTTTGACAGAAGAATAAGAAAATTTGCTGATTAACAACCAGCCACTTTCCAATCTGAAGCGCTTGGCCTGGTCAGGCACCTGCCAGCTTCATGCCTGGATGTGGCCTACATTTTGGTCTCAAGCCATTGTTCACTGTATCTCGTATCTCATCAACGAGAAGGGCACACAAACCTTCAACTTACCATAACCATGTCACAGACAATAATTTACAATTCCCACACATACTTCACAGGCTACCACCATTAAAACATGCCTCTGACATTTTTCTCTTGAATACATCCATATGAAAAGCAAAAACAAAAAACAAAAAACAAAAAAACAAAAAAAATACTGCGCCTGATGAGGCTGCTGCTAAGACCTAAGTGCTACATACAGTATGACTAATACGTCTTAGTTCTTCCTCTAACAACTGACATAACATTCTGCTGCACTGTGCCCAGTGACTTCTGGACTTTTATGTTTTAATAAAGGACAAAAGATAGGGACTTTGGGTATTGGATTAGTGCTGTTTCTTGCTGGATTTTTTCTGTTTGCCTTTATTTGCAGGAGTTCTGCTTGGACTTTTCTTCTCCAGAGGTTCTTCATCCTCATCTTCATCCTCCTCATCCACTTCCTTGTATGATCGCTTGCTGGCTGAAGCTGGCCTGCTTCGACTTTTCCTCAGAGGTTCATCCTCATCCTCCTCATCCTCCTCATCCACTTCCTTGTATACTCGCTTGCGAGCAACAGCTCTTGCCCGCTCAGGACTTTTTGCTACTCTTTCCTCATCTTCTTCCGATTCGTCAGCCTCTTGGGTGGTCTTTCTTGGTGTTGCTTTTTTGCCTGTCTGTTTCCCTTTTGTCACCTTCTTTGGCGGTGCCTTCCTCTTCCTCTTTTTTGGAGCCTCCTCTTCACTTTCCTCTTCAGACGTTTCTGCCTCCTTGTAGGTCTTCTTGGGTGACGTTTTTCGCGCAGTGCGCTTCTGTTTCTGGCTTCCCACTTGTCTCTTTCCACTGCTGTTAGCAGTGCTTCTCCTCTGGGCTGAAGGCACCTGTACAACCTTCCCAGCAATAGCTGCTTGGCGTCCATGGCCATGCCTCTTTGTTGGTCGTGGCACGTAATTATCATAGTAGACTACTCCATCCTCACTCTCATAGCCTTCCATGTCACTATCGTCATCAGCACTCTCTTCCTCATAATCGCTCTCTGTGTCGTTTCCAGCCAGGATAGCAGGGGAGGGCATGAAAGGCTTACACAGCTCAAATGACCCTGTTAACCCAATTCCAGAGATTTGCCTGGAAAAAAAAAGCATAAATGAATAAATATATTAATACATGGCCCATGAGCCTACTGCTCTGCAGTCACCAAACCTATATTGGAAATTATATCATCATTTAAAGCGTCATTTCTTCAAAACTCATTGACTTTGAGAACCTATGTCTAGGTCATTCATATTCATAAGAGTCCAATCGGCTTTATGATCTGTGGCCATGAATGTAACAAGATGGAACACAAAACAAGAATCGGATGTGCCATTTTATGTGTTTAATGTATACTCAGAACTATAATGAAAATAATCATGAAATTGTAACACAGATATTGATTAGTTATTCATACACAAGTAGAACATGAAATTGAGAAAATTTATTGATGACAGTTTAAAGAGTACAAGATATGATGTCACAAATTTTCGTTGTGCAGCATTGGGATAAAATTGACATTAAGGATTTTGACCACTTGTCCCAGAGAGAAAAATTAATTGTCCCCCTGAAAAAGTTACTTGTCTGCACAGAATCTGAAAAAAAATTACAGGTCCCACATTTTTGCAGCATAGGCCCTAAATGCCAATTTATCAATTTGTTCATCCAGACCTATCTATTCTCTTAATCTGGGTCATTTTTTTCAGTTTTATTTATTTACTGTTCTTCATTGTATTTTTTCTGGGTACAAATCTGTAACATGTGCAAGAAACTCAAAATAACAGTTTGATAATTGACATGTTGCAGGAGATTAGACCCCTAACAGATATTTTGATTACATCTCATACAAACTCTTAATAGTTTTTATATTTTAAACAAGAGGACAGTGACAGTCCTGTGCTCAGCTGACATATACATACTCTTGCTATTTTTTAAGATTTGCCCCCAAAAAGAATAAATCTGGTAGAGACCTACCCAAGGCACATTGCCACCAAGTTTGAAGTAGATTTGGAAGACCGTTTTGGAGAAAAAGTTGAAAATGTGAATAAGCATTAGAATGCCCATTGACTTACATTGTAATCAACTGGACAGCTGCATTTGCCAATAAGTACCCTAACTGAAAAAAATCATCATAAACCAGGAATCCTCAGCAATTCCACCTAGAGAACAACTTTGTTTGACCCTTCAACAAGAAACATATCCACCAAGTTTCAGCTTAATCTAAGTGACTGTTCTGGAGAAGAAGTCAAAAATTGTAAAAAGACCCAAATTATAAAAAATAATAAAAAAATCACAGTGCCACCTGGTGCACAAATTCAGAACTAGGAGTCCCTGGGAGTGTCCCTGTGCAATATCAAAGCAATTGGGTGAGCGGTTTTGGAGAATAAGATTTTTTAAGATTTGCCCTAACAAAGAAAAAATTCATCAAAAAATCCAAACATTACTGGAGCTTGACCATTTGAACAAACTTGGTAGAGATCCACCCAAAGCACATCCCCACCAACTTTGAAGTGAATCTAGCTGATTGTTTTGGAGAAGAAGTTGAAAATGTGAATTGTGGACGATGGACGAGCGACAGATGGACAAAGGACAGACGACAGATGGCTAGTCATAACATAAACTCAGCTGACTAACAAGTCAGCTGAGCTAAAAATAAAAAAAATCAATGATGCATGACCAAATTAATAAATTTGGTAGAGACCATCCAAAGTCACACTGCCACCAAGTTTGAAGTCAATCTGGATGAGAGTTTCAGAGAAGAAGTCAAAAATGTGAATTAGCATTAGAATGCCAATTGACTTACATGGTAATCAATAGGGAAAGCTGCATTTATCGATAAGTAGCTGAATTAATAAATGGTTTAAAATCAGGAATCTGCAGCATTGCCCTTTAGTGAACAACTCTGACCATTCCACAAGGAAAAAAATCCACAATGTTTCAGCTTAATCTGAGTCACAGTTGTGGAGAAAAAGGGCGAAAATAGCTATGTCACACAAAAAAATAGAAAAAAATAAATAGAAAAAAATTGCAGCGCCACCTGGAGAACAAATTCACAAATAGGAGTCCCTGGCAGTATTCCTGTGTGATATCATAGCAATCGGGTGAGCAGTTTCAAAGAAGATTTAAGATTTGGCCCAAAGGAGAACAAAAAATAAAAATATCATAAAAAATTTAAAATTCTTGGAGGGTGACCATTTGAACAAACTTGGTAAAGATTCACCCAAGGTACATTGCCACCAAGTTTGAAATGAATCTGGAAGACGGTTTTACAGAAGTTGATAGTTAATGATGGATGAAGTACAATAACATAAGCTCAGCTGCTGACAAGTCAGCTGAGCTAAAAAAAGTTTGATTTTGAAATCAATTTATTTTGTAAAGTGTTGGTTTTTTGAGATGCATCTAAGCCTGTATTTTATTCACAGAATTATAAAAGATAATCTAGCACCTGCCTTTCATAAAAATGTCTTAATTTTCTTCACACGAGCTTTCTTTTAAGTATAATGTGATGACCAATGGGTTGAGTTGCAATTTTTGTCAACAGGATGTGGCATTCATAGCAAAATGGATATCCAAGCCTGTCCTTCATGGTGTGTAGAAATATAATATACATTTGTGGTACATTTCCTGTTGTTAGCCTTCTTATTTCTCAACATGTAAAATTTGGTGTCCTTCACTATGCCCTTAAAAAGTAGGTCAAGGTCACACTTTTTTTCGTCATTTTTTTTTTCTGTTTACAAAATTGGATCATTGGCCTAACACATACTTGGTGTAAATTTAGAAGTACCATCTTAATTTATAATTAAAATAGTGAATTTCATGTACTTTTAATATCTGTGTTGTCTGTTCCACTTAATACCACCAGTGGCACCACCATGACTCAACACGTCATACACTTTTGCCTGTATAACATTCTTGTGATGGTATAATGATACATGTGCACAAATTCAGATGTAATGACCCTAACAAAAATATAACTTCCTGAAATGTATTCCCTCCATGACCTCGAGAAAGTTAGTCAAGGTCAACCATATTACGCAAAATCATACTTCTATGTATGATATACATTTGTGTACATTTGTTATTGCTAGCCTTCTTTTTCAACATGTAAAATTTAGTGTTTTTTATTATGTCCCCAATGACATCCAAAAACAGGTCAAGGTCACGCAAAATTTGATCATTAGGCTAACGCATATTTGGTGTCAATTTATAATCAACATCATGAATTTCATGTACTTTAAATACCTATGATTTCAACTTAATACCACCAGTGATGCCATAAATCACAGACTTTTTGTCTATATAATATTCCTGCAATGGTATATTGACACAATGTGCACAAGTTCAGATGTAATGACCAAAACAAAACAAAAATAAATGAAATGTACCCTGTGACCTTGAGCAAGTAGGTTAAGGTCGTCAATATTATGCAATATAAAACTTCTTCATACAACACATAACATGTGTGGTACATTTGATATCATAAGTGGTATGGTATATGGTGCTACCTTGTTGTGGGATATCCACTCCTGTTAGCTTCTTTTGTGCTACAGTGCTCTATGGGATATCCATTCCTGCCAGTTTCTCTTGTGCGACAGGATGCCTGTTAGTATATTATATCCTGCAGTGATAGAGGATGCCCAATCCTGCTACTATCAACTGCCGAACTCAAGAAGTTGTCTATTTTTGAATACCAGAATACAAACTACAAAACAAACTCCTCAGAAGGTTTTGATACTTTCATGAAAATTTTCTGAGCTGAAGATTAACAAAAGCAGACAATTGTACCTTATTTAAGAATGAATAGCTATAATTTTCCTTTAGTTGAACATATTAAAGTTTAACTGACCACGCTTTTTGTCCAACAACCAAAAAGTACAAACCTCAATATTTTCTTTTTCAGTGACCGTTCTATTGCCCTCTTGAAAAGCTTTTGACGCTGGTCAACCTTGAAGTCTGGGTGGTAGTCCATCACATAGCGCTTCAACAGCATGGTGGAGCAGCCTTTTGGTTCTGTACATGCCATGATGGCATTAAGAATCATCCCCACCAGGTCATCGTCTACAACATACACATAACATGGACAGTGAATGGATTTTCATGTCTGTAAATATTCATATTTGTCCAACTTCATGTATTTCATCAAACCTTTGATTGATTTCCTCTTTTGGATCATGTCAATCCATTGGTAGCTGCTGTAAAGATCACGGACCATCATCATGTGCTATGTAAAGTCACTGATGAAATAACATTTAACAATAAAGTCATGGCATTAACCGCACAGTGTCAACCTAGACCCTGCAGATGACCATCAGAGTGTACAATATGAAAGTACCAACTCAGGGAATACTCTGATTGTAAACAAAACAATCAAGTTTACTAAGGTAGCCCTGTGACCTTTGGGATTACATCAAGGTCATCCATACATGTATGTATTCTCCCTTTAGCCCATAACAGAGGACCATCACATGCCATATTAAGGCCCCTGTTCAAATAATTTTGGCGTTGTAATCATCATCATCTGAAAACTAGATTCACTTCAGCCCTTTGACCTAAAAAATTATGTCAAAGTTGTCCACATGCATATTCATCAATGCCCTGGCTGGTACTTGTACACTAAAACTACCATGCTCAATATGAAAATCATCCAGAATCTAAACTCATTTAATTTGCCATGTGACCATGTCAATACGGTCTATGCATAAGTTCACCAAGCGGGAAAACCCCGGCAGTTGTCCCATTACGAAAGCGAATCATGTGGGCTGATTTTTTGCTACCAGATGGCGCGCTGTGCACCTTCTTAAGAGTGGTCACGATAATGCATGATGTCGGACACTAATCTTGTTCGTGTCAACATGAACAGAAAAGCAGGAAATGGACCAAATACAGGAAGTGTATAGAAGTTTACCATTGTAGATCGTTGGCGGAGGGAGTAAGGAAAGCATTGATAGTTAGGACATTGGGTGACAAGGCGAATTATCATGGTAAACCACCACTGACTGTTGTGTAGTGGGCTGTAAATTGTAATGTTGATACCAGGATTGGCAGGAAAAAATGTCAAACTGACAAATATCAAAAATAAAACTGCCGCTTTATTCCTTCCATCAACTGATATTCCTTTGTCTTTCAAATACTTTTTCAGCCACCCTAGATTCTGTTTTTCTGTAGAAATCATAGTCTGTGTTTCACGCCTTGTCACTTGCTGTATTCAGTAGGGCTGTAGCCTGTGTGGTAAGACTGAGTGGCCCGCAAATTACCCAGAAACCTGTGCGCGCCTGGCTCTGACATCGGAATCTTCGCTGGGGTTTCCCCCGTCAGTGAACTTATGCATAGACCATATTATGTTAAGGTCCTACATTTAACCAACATAAGAACCAATACATGTACTAAAGCCTTGAATTTTTATATCCCAAACTTTTGTTTTGTATCATAATTTGTATAAATGAATCTTAAGAGTCTTGAAGTATTCTGAATTTTTCCCTATTCTCTGTTGCAATCTTGTCACTCTGCTACCTTCACTCGGCCAATAAGGTCCACTGACCACCATATGAAATTTAGCAATTTTTCTCCATTTCTTCCATTTATTTGTATTAGGATCAGAACTTCAAAGTTTTGGCAAATGATAGAAAACACATCTTTCTGCAAAACTTATAGAAAATATCAAACTACAAATCAAGGGTGATCCTGTCCACATCTTCATTAAATTATTTAGTCAGTAGGGCCAGTACTTTTCCGCGATCGCGGAAAATGGACGGAATCCACGGAATCTATGATCTCAAACGGAATTTATGATTTGGAACGGAAATCGGCAAATGCCACGGAAATTAAGCGGAATTTGTGAATTTTGCCTCTCAAATAATTCAAAATCACCACATATGTCATCGCATAAAGCAAAACACACAGACTTGGATCCAAATTTGACGAGTCGGCGGTGTTATCGATACCACGTGGAGCAAATTTAACGACAGGCCGGACACCTGCGCTATAGACCCCATTGCTACCATATCCATTCATTTGCATGGCATATAGATATAACGCGCAACAGAGGTACAATGATAATAGCGCCGTCTGTTGGTGGAGGCTGTCAACGTAAATAGTAAACAATATGGAGTCACTTTGCCGTTCGTCGATGGATCAACATTTTCCAGAGGCGATAAGATCAACTGTTTTTCCTTTTTTTATTGACCAGTGCTAAAATCGTGCCCTAGAATTAGTGAAACGGAAATGAAACGGAATTTGTAGTTTCCCAAAACGGAAAAACACTCATTTTGAAACGGAAAAATACAGGCCCTAAGTCAGTGCCTAACCGGAGTTGACTGACATGTGAGATGTACAAGGCAAAAGTTAAATATTTACAATTAAAAGATTATGCCCAATCCTGTTATCAGTTAGCTTGGGTATCTTTACTAAGTTAGTTGTCACCTGAAATGGGCAAAAGTTGAGCTAAATATTTAAGATTAGAAGATCATGCCTAATCCTGTGATCAGTTAACTTGGGTATCTTTACTAAGTTAGGTGTCATCTGAAATGGGCATAGTTTGAAAATGAGTTGTCAGAGCTGACCAATATTAATACAAATGTGCGGTGAACTAAGGCAGCTCAGGTAGACTAAATGTTTTTTTTTTGTTTTTTTGTTTTGCTTTGTTTTGTTTTGTTTTGTTTTGTTTTTGTTTTTTCAGGTCAAAAATATGAAATGTCATAAAATTCTGGGGGAGGAGAAAGTTCGGGAAAAATTGTCCACCAAAATTAAAAATTATATTTCTCAAAATTAAATTTTGTTAAAAATCAGCAAATGGCAATGAAGAAATTTTGAGTTGTTAAGTGATACTCAAAACAAATTTGAAGAGAACACAGCTTGCAGCTTTGGAACAAATTACTAGAAAGCTGTGTGAACAGCCCATCCTCAGCTGACCACGACATTCAACCCATATTAAGTCCCACCATGGTCAAGTGGTTCCAAGAATTTTTCCCATCCAATTTTGAAACAATTGGCTGACTGATTTTGGAGATTTTTCCAAAAAAATTCACATAAAAATATATAAATTACAGAAGTGTAACCATTTGAAAATTTCAGGAAGCCCCACCCAAGGTGTATCCTAAACAAGTTTGAAGATAATCTGGCTGACGATTTTGGAGAAGTGGAAAATGTTACTTACTATTGCAATCCCTTTGACTTACATAGTAATCAATAGGAATATCAGTATTACCTGATGTGTGCCTGAAACGGAAAATATTTTAAAAAACCATGAATCTACAATAACGCCACTTGGCAAACAACTTAGATCTTTCCACAAAGAACATTTCCCCCAAGTTTCCACATAATCTGAAGGCTGGTTTTGGAGAAGGTGAAACTAGGAAAAACATGAAAAACTGTAAAAAGAAGAAAATCACAGTGCCACCTGTTGAACAAATTAAAGTCTAGGAGTCTCCAGAAGTGTCCCCATGCAATTTGGAAGCAATTGGCTAAAGTTTCAAAGAAAATTTTCCAAGATCTTGAAAAATAAACAAAAGAACTGTGACAGTTTTGAGCTCAGCTGACATGTGCATATACCCTTGCAATTTTTTAAGATTTGCCCAAAAAAGAACAAAGAAATTTATAAAAAAAATCCACAAATCAATGGAGTGTGACCATTTGAACAAGCCTGGTAGAGACCCACCAAAGCTACATTGCCACCAAGTTTGAAGTCAATCTGGATGACAGTTTCAGAGAAGTAAAAAATGTGAATTAGCATTAGAATGCCCATCGACTTACATAGTAATCAATAGGAAAGGTACATTTACAACAAGTACCCGAACTGAAAAAATTGTTAACAAGAGGGCTGTGTGAAAATCCCGTGCCTCAGCTGATCTTGACATTCATCACACTTGCAGCTCTATGAACTTGGGAAAGGATCAAGGACACCATATTCTGAGTAAGTCTGACCTTTATAGAAGAACATCTACATGTGCAACATCAAAGTTCAAGTAATTCTCAAGTTATAATGAAGAGTAAAATTCATGTATGTTGCACTGTGACCCCACAAACTAGGTTAAGGTCATTCATGTACTGTCTCAGCATGACCTTCATAAACAATAATTAACATGTGTAGCGAACTCAAAACAGATCTCAAGTTATCAAGTAAACAGTAAATTTCGTGTCAGTTGTCCTGTGAATTAGCATTAGAATGCCCATTGACTTACATAGTAATCAATAGGAAAGCTGCATTGAACGATAAGTACCCGAATTGAAAATCCTTAAAAATCAGGAATCCAAAGCAGTGCCACCTAGTAAACAACTGTTTGACCCTTCCACAACAATATATCCATCACATTTCAGCTTAATCTGAGGGATGGTTCTGAGAACAAGTGAAAAATAGCAAAACAATACAAAAAATTCATTAAAAAAAATGGCAGCGCCACCTGGTGAACAAATTGGAAACTAGGTGTCCCCGAGAGTGTCTAGGTACGATATCAAAGCAATTGGGTGAGCGGTTTCAGAGGAGAAGAATTTTGAAGGTTTGCCCCCCCCCAAAAACAAAAAATTCATAAAAAATCCAAAAATCAATAGAGCATGACCACTTGAACACACTTGGTAGAGATCCACCTAAGGCACATCCCCACCAAGTTTGAAGTAAATCTGGTCAATATTATTAAAGTTATGACCATTACAAGAAATTCCCATGTTAAGTTTTCCTATTAAAACTTTTGTAGAGATTTTTGAAAAAAAATCATAAAAAAATCCAAATTCATTGGAACATGACCATTGGAATAACCCTGGTAGACACCCACCCAAGGTACATTGCCACCAAGTTTGAAGTAAATCTGGATGATGGATTTGGAGAAGAAGTCGAAAATGTAAATTAGCATTAGAATGCCCATTGACTTACATGGTAATCAATAGGAAAGGTGCATTTACCCCAAAAGAGCCGACTTGAAAAAAATCATTAAAAATCAGGAATCCGCAGCATTCCCACACAGTGAACAACTTTGTTTGGCCCTTCCATTAGGAACATATCCACCACGTGTAAGCTTAATCTGAGTGACGGTTCTGGAGAAGAAGTCAAAAATATCTATAACACACAAAAATATTAGAAAAAAAACTGCAGCGCCACCTGGTGAACAAATTAACAACAAGGAGTCCCTAGATGTCTTCCTGTGTGACATCAAAGCATTTGGATAAGCAGTTTCGGGGAGGAAGATTTTTTAAGATTTGTCAAAAAAAAAAAAAACAACGAAAAAAATCATTAAAAATCCAAAAATCACTGGAGCATGACCACGTGAACAAAATTGGTAGAAACCCAACCAAGGTACATTGCCACCAAGTTTGAAGTTAATCTGGATGACGGTTTTGGAGAAGAAGTCAAAAATGTGAATTAGCATTAGAATGCCCATTGACTTCCATAGTAATCAATAGGAAGTTGCATTGACCGATAAGTACCAGAATTGAAAAAATCGTTAAAAATCAGGAATCCACAGCATTCCCACATAGTGAACAAATTTGTTTGACCCTTCTACAAGGAACATATCCACCATGTTTCAGCTTAATCTGAGTGATGGTTCTGGAGAAGAAGTCGAAAATAGCTATAACACACAAAAATTAACAAAAAAATAGGAAAAAATTGCAGCGCCACCTGGTGAACAAATTAAGAACAAGGAGTCCCAGGGAGTGTTCCTGTGTGACATCAAAGCAATTGGGTGAGTGGTTTCGGAGAAGATTTTTTAAGATTTACCCAAAAAAGAACAAAAAAATTCATTAAAAATCCAAAAATCATTGGACCGTGACCATTTGAACAAACTTGGTAGAGACCCACCCAAGGCACATCTCCACCAAGTTTGAAGTGAATCTGCCTGAAGTTTTTTGAGAAGAAGTCGAAAATGTGAATTGTGGACGACGGACGGACGACGGACCCTCAAAAAACCTCAGCTGACTGACAAGTCAGCTGAGGTAAAAATCAGGAATCTGCAGCATTCCCACCTAGTGAACAAATTTGTTTGACCCTTCCACATGGAACATATCCACCAAGTTTCAGCTCAATCTGCTTGACGGTTCTGGCGAAGAAGTTGAAAAAAGTAATAACAATAAAAAAATCATAAACAAGAGGGCTGTGTGAACAGCCCGTGCCTCAGCTGATCTTGACATTCATCACACTTGCAGCTCTATGAACTTGGGAAAGGATCAAGGACACCATGTTCTCAGTAAGTCTGCACTTTATAGAAGAACACTTGCATGTGCAACATCAAAGTTCAAGTAGTTCTCAAGTTATAATGAAGAATAAAATTCATGTATGTTGCACTGTGACCCCACAAACGAGGTCAAGGTCATTCATGTACTGTCTCAGCATGACCTTCTTACAGAATAATTAACATGTGTAGCTAACTCAAAACAGATCTCAAGTTATCAAGTTAACAGTAAATTTCGTTTCAGTTGTCCTGTGAATTAGCATTAGAATGCCCATTGACTTACATAGTAATCAATAGGAAAGCTCCACTGACTGGTAAGTACCGTAATTGAAAATCCTTAAAAATCAAGAATCCAAAGCAGTGCCACCTAGTAAACAACTGTTTGACCCTTCCACAACAACATATCCATCACATTTCAGCTTAATCTGAGGGACTGTTCTGACAACAAGTGAAAAATAGCAAAACCATACAAAAAATTCCTTAAAAAAATTGCAGCGCCACCTGGTGAACAAATTGGGAACTACGTGTCCCCGGGAGTGTCTATGTATGATATCAAAGCAATTGGGTACGCAGTTTCGGAGAAGAAGATTTTCTAAGATTTGTCCAAAAAAAAGAACAAAAAAATTCATTAAAAATCCAAAAATCACTGGAGCATGAACATTTGAACAAAATTGGTAGAAACTCACCCAAGGTACATTGCCACCAAGTTTGAAGTTAATCTGCATGACGGTTTTGGAGAAGAAGTCAAAAATGTGAATTAGCATTAGAATGCCCATTGACTTCCATAGTAATCAATAGGAAAGCTGCATTCACCGACAAGTACCCAAATTGAAAAAATCGTTAAAAATCAGGAATCTGCAGCATTCCCACATAGTGAACATCTTTGTTTGACCCTTCCACAAGGAACATATCCACCATGTTTCAGCTTAATCTGAGTGACGGTTCTGGAGAAGAAGTCGAAAATAGCTATAACACACAAAAATTCATAAAAAATTAGGAAATAAAATTGCAGCGCCACCTGGTGAACAAATTAAGAACTAGGAGTCCCAGGGAGTGTTCCTGTGTGATATCAAAGCAATTGGGTGAGCGGTTTCGGAGAAGAAGTTTTTTAAGATTTACCCAAAAAAGAACAAAAAAATTCATTAAAAATCCAAAAATCAGTGGACTGTGACCATTTGAACAAACTTGGTAGAGACCCACCCAAGGCACATTTCCACCAAGTTTGAAGTGAATCTGGCTGACAGTTTTTGAGAAGAAGTCGAAAATGTGAATTGTGGACGACGGACGGACGGACGGACGACGGACGGACGGACGGACGACGGACGACGGACCCTCAAAAAACCTCAGCTGACTGACAAGTCAGCTGAGGTAAAAATTAGGAAAAAAATCGCAGCACCACCTGGTGAACAAATTAAGAACTTAGGGTCAACAGGAGCGTTCCAGTGTGATATCAAAGCAATCGGGTGAGTGGTTTCAAAGAAGATTTTTTTAAGATTTGCCCCAAATCATAAAAAATCAAAAAAATCACTGGAGTGTGACCAACTGAACAAAGTTGGTAAAGACCCATCCAATATACATTGCCACCAAGTTTGAAGTCAATCTGGATGACGGTTTCGGAGAAGAAGTCAAAAATGTAAATTAGCATTAAAATGCCCACTGACCTAAAAAGCAATCAATAGGAAAGGTGTATTTACCGACAAGTACCTGAATTGAAAAAATCATTAAAAACCAGGAATCCATAGCAGTATCACCTAGTGAACAACTTTGCTTGGCCCTGCCACATGAAATATATCCACCAAGTTTCAGCGTAATCTGAGTGATGATTCCGGACAAGAAGTCGAAAATAGCAATAACAAACAAAAAATCATACGAAACTAGAAAAAAAATCACAGCACCACCTGATGAACAAATGTAGAACTAGGAGTCCCCAGGAGTGTTCCTGTGTGATATCCAAGCAATCAGGTGAGCAGTTTCAGAGAACAGTTTTAAAGATTTGCCCCAAAAAGCACCAAAATTTTTTTTTTGAAAAATCCAAACATCACTGGAGCGTGACCAACTTGGTAGACCCACCCAATGTACATTGCCACCAAGTTTTCAAGTGAATGTGGCTGACAGTTTTTGAGAAGATGAAAATGTGAATTGTGGACGGATGACCTACCCTCCTAAAAGCTCAGCTGACTTACCAGCTGAGCTAAAAATGGTGTTCAGAGAGCAGATTACCCTTGACTCCCCCAATCTTTTTTTCCTCGATTCTGCACTTTTTGTTGGAGACTCTGCAGTAGAACACTTTACATACAATATCCATATTGTTGTCTATGAAATGAAAGAGCAATTTCATCTTTCTTGAGACATGATGACGTTGTCCACTTGTGTGCTACTCAGACTGCCTTGAAATAAACACTTCAATAAGTTTCATAACAAGTTTAAAAATAATAAGAGGAAGCTGGTTTTTAGTAGGAACCTGGTCCATTATAATGTGCATCTCTGATAAAAATTTGGTGCAGCTACGATGGATCCTTGTTGAGATCTAATGGCAACGTGGTCATCTTGTGTGCCACTCAGACACCCTGGAAATAGCTACTTTTAAGTTTTCATAAAAAGTTTATAAATACAAAGAGACACTGGTTTTAAATAGGAACCTGGTCCAACATATGATGACTCTTTGGCAAAAGGCCTTCAAATAAATAATTTAAAGTTTCATAAAAAGTTTAAAAATAATCAGAGGAAGCTGGTCCATGTTAAGGTACATCTCTGACAAAAATTTGGTACAGCTCTGGTGAATATTTTTTGAGATATCGTGGTAACATCAACAAGACGGACAGACGACGCAGGGGACAACAGTTCCTTCAGGCACTTTATGTGCCATGTAAAAATAAACTAAAAAAACAAAAAAATCACTGGAGTGTGACCACACATACATATTTGGTAAAGACCCCCACAATGTGCATCCACACAGTTCAAAGAGATCTGGCTAACGGTTGTAAAGAAGCAGAAAATGTGAACTGTGGGCAGGTGGAGGACAGACCATCTTGTGACCAAAGCTAATGGACAAGCCAGGTGATCTGCAAACACCTCCCAGTCCACCAGCTATACAGAGTTTGTTGAAATGAGATTTTTTTTTTTCATTTTATTATTATTGTTAATTTTTTTTTTTTTTTTTTTTTTTTTTTGAGCTATTACTTTTCAAACTTGGACAGTCTGAATGATTATAGTCACACTGTTACATTTTCCCATCTTGACTGGTGTCAAATTAATTTCATCTTTGTCTCTTGGATGCTAACATCCTTTCTACTTTCTCTTTGTATTGTTCCAGTCCACTCTGAGAGCAGTACTTACCAGCAGTAGGATCATGTTCCTCTATCTGCATCCTGTATCGACCACTCGTTGTGTGTGATCCTGACACCTGTTCCCAGTATCCCTTCTCTACTCCATTTTCCAGTGCCCTCTTCAAGCTATATAAAAATAATAGAGTATGTCACCTGCAGGTGGCAATATGGGTATCTCCCCCAGTATCCACCTATTGCAGGTGGAGACACCTGGAGGATAAACAAACCCTGCATCATTTATTGGTTGAAAATGACACAAGAGGCAGGTGTTGCCATCACGCAGACGAGTGTATCTGACACGCACCATTATATGTATATCAAATTACATTCAAGTCATATGATTGTCAGAGTAATATTTCCATAGCATGCAACTATGAATGGTAAATGCTGAACATTACAATGTAATCAAATATTACACATCAGGTTCACAATGGTTTTGCAGCAACTAACATTACATTTCAATTAACTTCTAAAATATTGTATATGGTGATATCCCATTTGAATCACTTTTAAAAATTCCATAAATAACATTTCACATTCAGCTTTAAAATGTTACAAACTATGCATTTTCAGAAAACATGCACACTCTTGAATCATTCTGTGGCCCTCCTCTAATGATTTAATGCTTCAGTATTGACACAACATTATAATGAATTACAGTTGACATAACAATTGAGGGTTGCCCACAGGTGGAGACCCATTTGGCCAGATGAACAGTGTCTTAAGTAGGCTACTCACTGTGCCTCTACATTGGTGTTAGGATAGTAGGTCTCAATGTATTTCTTAATTTTCATGTATCCTGCTTCCTTCGGTTCCGCCATGTATGTTGCAGCCAATTGGAAACAGTCTTCTATTCTCTGCGGATCACTGTGAACTATACGGGTGCGGTAAGTCTTTGTGGGAGCACCTGAATAGGGCAGCACAAAGGGAAGCACATTAAAGTTACATCTGCACAGGGCTCTGCAGTTCTGGGATCTTACTAGCCCCCTGTTCCAACTTGTTTGCCGATCTAAACAAATCCTAATCAGAAAATCAAAATCTCTGGTTGTCCCCAGGGCTACTAATTTGAGATTTCGAATTTTCCTGATTCAAATTTGACTTGTCCCTGGCCAGTAGACATGCAAATTGTAGAGCCCTGTCTTCAAATATATGGAGTGGCTACATAGAATAGGGGATTGAAAAAGTACCAGGTGAGGGCCTGACGGCTATAAAGAGAATAGGTACAATAGTATCTTTTGTTTGACAGTTGTATCAGGCAAGAAAATATTTCAATGGTTCCCATTTGGTCTGTCCAGTCACCAACAGCACCTGCTATACACTTTCTAGCAGGAATTTTCACTTTCACAAGTTTTAGCAATTACATACCCTACACCTGCCCAAATAGGTAGATTATCCCACGCTGTTTCCTTGTAACATTGAAATATGAAGTTGCAGTAGAACAGAGTTTAAAGAGGACTTGGAGAGATTGGGAGCTCTTCTGTACATATATTTAAAAAAACTGAAGTAAATGTGATATTATGGAAATTGTTTAATGCAAAAATGAAAATTACATCTGTGGAAATCAGTCTATCTATATAGTGACCTTGGAGATAGCTTCTGTTACAAAACAGCAGAAAAGTTAGGTGTACAAAGATACATACTTTTCTTCTTTTTCTTTCCCTGTTGACCTTTGCCCTTTCCTTTTGCTGATGTCTTTTCTCCCTCCTTCTTGCCCCTTGTGCGACGAGCTGGCTTGGCTTCTTCTTTGCCTTCCTCTTCCGGTTCTTCTTCCCCTTTCTCTTTTGGTTCTCCATTCTCTTCTCCTCCTCCTCCTCCTTCCTCTTTATTCTCTTTGTCTGAGGACTCTTTACCCTCCTCCTAGAGTGAGTATAAACTTACAATCAATCTGACTAGCAACAAGAGGGCTGTGTGAACAGCCCGTGCCTCAGCTGATCTTGACATTCATCACACTTGCAGCTCTATGAACTTGGGAAAGGATCAAGGACACCATGTTCTGAGTAAGTCTGACCTTTATAGAAGAACACTTGCATGTGCAACATCAAAGTTCAAGTAGTTCTCAAGTTATAATGAAGAGTAAAATTCATGTATGTTGCACTGTGACCCCACAAACGAGGTCAAGGTCATTCATGTACTGTCTCAGCATGACCTTCATACAGAATAATTAACATGTGTAGCTAACTCAAAACAGATCTCAAGTTATCAAATAAACAGTAAATTTCGTGTCAGTTGTCCTGTGAATTAGCATTAGAATACCCATTGACTTACATAGTAATCAATAGGAAAGCTCCACTGACTGGTAAGTACAGTAATTGAAAATCCTTAAAAATCAGGAATCCAAAGCAGTGCCACCTACTAAACAACTGTTTGACCCTTCCACAACAACATATCCATCACATTTCAGCTTAATCTGAGGGACAGTTCTGAAAACAAGTGAAAAATAGCAAAACCATACAAAAAATTCCTTAAAAAAATTGCAGCGCCACCTGGTGAACAAATTGGGAACTAGGTGTCCCCGGGAGTGTCTATGAACGATATCAAAGCAATTGGGTGAGCGGTTTCAGAGGAGAAGAATTTTGAAGGTTTGCCCCCCCAAAAAACAAACAAATTCATAAAAAATCCAAAAATCAATAAAGCATGACCATTTGAACACACTTGATAGAGATCCACCTAAGGCACATCCCCACCAAGTTTGAAGTAAATCTGGTCAATATTAATAAAGTTATGACCATTACAAGAAATTCCCATGTTAAACTTTCCTATTAAAACTTTTGAAGAGATTTTTGAAAAAAAATCATAAAAAAATCCAAATTCACTGGAACATGACCATTGGAACAAACCTGTTAGACACCCACCCAAGGCACATTGCCACCAAGTTTGAAGCAAATCTGGATGATGGTTTTGGAGAAGAAGTCGAAAATGTAAATTAGCATCAGAATGCCCATTGACTTACTTGGTAATCAATAGTAAAGGTGCATTCAAAAAAAATATAAAAATCAATGGAGCGTGACCATTTGAACAACTTGGTAGAGATCCACTCAAGGTGTATCCCCACCAAGTTTGAAGTCAATCTGGATGACGGTTTTGGAGAAGAAGTCGAAAATGTGAATTAGCATTAGAATGCCCATTGACTTCCATAGTAATCAATAGGAAAGCTGCATTGACCGACAAGTACCAGAATTGAAAAAATCGTTAAAAATCAGGAATCCGCAGCATTCCCACATAGTAAACAACTTTGTTTGACCCTTCTACAAGGAACACATCCACCATGTTTCAGCTTAATCTGAGAGACGGTTCTGGAGAAGAAGTCGAAAATAGCTATGACACACAAAAATTCATAAAGAATTAGGAAAAAATTGCAGCGCCACCTGGTGAACAAATTAAGAACTAGGAGTCCCAGGGAGTGTTCCTGTGTGATATCAAAGCAATTGGGTAAGCGGTTTCGGAGAAGAAGATTTTTTAAGATTTACCCAAAAAAGAACAAAAAAAATCATTAAAAATCCAAAAATCACTGGACCGTGACCAATTGAACAAACTTGGTAGAGACCCACCCAAGGCACATCTCCACCAAGTTTGAAGTGAATCTGGCTGACGGTTTTTGAGAAGAAGTCGAAAATGTGAATTGTGGATGACGGACGGACGGACGACGGACGGACGGACGACGGACGACAGACCCTCAAAAAACCTCAGCTGACTGACAAGTCAGCTGAGGTAAAAATCAAGCCTGGTCTTTATGCTTACAGTGAAACCTGTTTTGAGAGATCACTGTGTTGAAAGACCACCTGCCTTTTAAGAACGTATTTCCAAAGTCCCTTTTGCCATCTCTCCCATGTTACTGCACCTCACCTGAGAGATGACCTTCCTCATGTGACCCCTATTTGGCCTGCTCTGGGATGGTCTCTCAAAACAAGTTTCACTGTATATGCCCAGTCTTACATGCACAATTTGAAGAAAACAGGCAAGTATTGCAGGTCCATGTGTGTAGTATAACATAACTGAACACAGTCATTTTGGTCAAATAGGCACTTGGACAAACTTTGCAAAGGAAGAATCCCTTCAATCAGGAAAATTGTCAAGAAGGGCTAACATTAACCCCTTTCCCCTCATAGCAGCCCAAACTAATTGGTGGTCAAAGCTTGTCTGCTTCAACCCCAACCCATATCAAGGAAAGTCACCTTGATTCAAGAGGAAAAGGATGAACAAGATACAGAGCAAAACATGTGAAGAATCTTGACGATACTATAACAATAATATTTATTTTGCAGGCATTGGGATCATTTAAAGCCCAAAATTTTTTATGTGTGGCTTGACTGTGGTAATCTGCACCTGATATAAAGGAAATGATGCAAATGACCTCAGGAAGGACACAAATCAAAAATCCAAGGGTGGCACAATGATCCCAATGCCTGCATCAACAAACATGATTACCAAATGTGTACACAGGTCTACCTCAATAAAGATCAGGCTAGGATTAATCTAACAACAGGGATATTATTGTCTTCCCAAAGGAAGCACTGAATTGAATAAAAAGGACTACCACTGTCCTGCTTAACATGGTAAACTGCCGTCTTTGCAATCCTCTTTGCCATTGATGTCTAAGCTACACCATGCTGTTACAAAATCACCTCTTTCAACTTTACAGGCCCTGTGACCTATAAAAAAAATATGTCAAGGTCACTGATATTATATATTAGCATTAGACGTGATCATATATATCCTATAAATTTGGCATGTCTAATGCAATTATTTCTCAAGATATGGAACTTAATGTCTTTCAAGACACTTTAACACATAAATTTGGCCAAAGTATAGGTGGCCCTATTTGTACCATATGCAACCCAAATTTTGACCTCCTCCACAATCCATCTAAATTTCATGAAGATCCATCCAAAATTAAGCACGCTACACTGGTCACAAGATTTTCACATTTTGATCCATATGTTACAAAATAATGTAAGTGGTGCCACCAACATTAAAGTCCATGTAGATTTCCATACATTTTATAAGTCTTAAAAGTTATACGGACCCAACTAAAAAACTGGGGTGCTGAGCATTCATAAAAGTTATACGGGCCCAACTAAAAAACTGGGGTGCCGAGCATTCACAAGATGACCCCAATATTCAAACTGGCCATTTGACCTTGAACTTTAACTTGGATTAAAAAATTGTTGATGTCCAAAATGGCTTCCCGCTTTCTATTCATGGTCTGTTTGTTCAAATCGGGCAATAACTTTTGGTCATGGTGACCCAACAAGTCAGTAACCAAGTACAGATTTATGTACAATTTACTCAAGTGCAGTTTTGATCTACAAATTCAATTCTTTGCCACCAATGTCTCAACTACACCCTGCCACTACAAAATCACATGTTTCAACTTTATAAGACTGGTGACCTAACGAAAATATGTCAAGGTCACTGATATTAAGTATACTTTACCCAGGGTACTTTCCCTCTTACCACTCTAAACACTTTGAGGACTATACTTTGTCATTTCAAATTCCATCTTGACACAATTTGACTAATGTTCTTGAGTTAGTGTTGTATTTATTATGTATTCAGTCATATCTCTGGAAACATTTCAACAGAGTTTTGTGTAGTTGTTGTTTTTTATAACCTTTGTGCTGTAATTTATGCAACAAAGTTCTAACCCTACTCACAAAATCACTAAAAAGTGTGGTGTTTCTAGCAATACGTATGACTTGTCCAATGCAAACTCCATATGCTTGTTTCTCTGGAATGTTTCCTGTCAGGTCAGGGTAGGAGATAATATCAAATCTGAACTGGTCTCTCTTGTTAAATATTTTTGTTACATACTGGTTGTTCTTTATTTTTATATCCAGATCAAGGAAAGTAGCTTTTGTATCACTTTCATTTTCCAGATTTAATATTAGCTCATTGGGATATATGTTTTTCCAATTCCCCTTTATTTCATCTCCATTGTTTAAAGCACAGAGGTCATCTATAAATCTTCTTGTGTGAGAATATGATCTTCTTGCAGCTGTAAAGTTTGTTTTTGCCAATTCCTCCATCCATTTTGAGTCATAAAAATGTAAGTAAAGGTTGGCAATATATGGGGCTGGATCTGTTCCCATTGGTATGCCTACTATTTGTTGATAGACTCTGGTTCCAAAGCAAAAATATGCATTATTGATAATGTATTCTATCATTTGAGCACACTCTTGCTTCGTGCAAGATATTTTAATATACTGACATGTGTCACCTATGAACGCTTTATCCAACATTGAAATTAACACGTTGTTTAAGTCTGTCAAGTTGATCTTTGTATACAATGTTGAGAAATCAAAAGTATGAATTGATGGGCGGACGGATGGACAGGCAGACATGAATGATCGCATGAGCTCTGCCACTTTGGTCAGCAGAGCTAATTACATGGATGCACATGACAATTTATATCTGGGTCCTTTTCGGTGATTCAAGTAAGCAAGGGTTCATTGGGTTAATGACTCTTACCAAGGACATTGGTCATGAAAGACTGCAGTCGACAAGGCCACCCCTTGCCTCTTAATGTACATTGCACATTAAGAGGCAGGCTTCTCCTCATCAAGGATCTTACCTTTTTCTTTTTGGCTTCCTGCTCAAGTCGCTCCTCTTCCTTTCTTTCTTCCTCCAACTCCTCTTCTGTAGGCCACATTCTGTAGAAGCCACACGCGCCGATGCCCCTCACCTAGAGGAAGATAGCATAAGGTTCATGAGAATTACTATCAACTAATCCTCCTCCCCCCCCACCCCCACCCCCGAAAAAAAAAATGGAAAGCTTATGGCACACCGCAGTTGGTCCTTTCCCACACAACCTTGTGATATGAAAATTTGGTTTGTTACTTTCCCTCTTCTAAGATGCAAGCAGGAAATATATCACATGCAACCCTACTGATTTACTTTAATTTCTAACCCCTCTACATATTTATATTCGGGGAGAACACACATTGGTATAAACAGGGAGCACTGAACATTGGCTACTAAAGATGCCACAAGTAAAGATATAATTATCGCTCCTATACTTACACAGTAATAATGTCCATATTTGATTCCTCTCTCCAGAGCCTTCTTCAGAATATCTGGTCTCAAGTCAATACGAAGAGCTGGATACCGTGCAGCTATGTACTGCTTCAGGGTGTGAAACCGAACACCACCTTTCTGCCCAATGTTAAGGATCATTCATAAGAAGCATTAACACACTCAAGAGCCAAGCTGGAGACTTTAGAAGTAATCAGCTTTCCTGGCACACTCTGGGTGCACCTGCTGAGACCTAGACCATTCCTTTCTTTCAGGAAATAGAGGAATGAGGGTTCTTGAACAAAGGTCTCTTTACGAGAAATTTGAATCTGGAATCATTATAGGGCAGTAAAACCTTGTTATAGTGACACAATCTCTTCCTGAAAGCTGTTGACTAAGGCTACTTTTTGCTTTAGCCTGTGATTGCTGGTATTTGAATGAAAGGTATCTTCATGAGGAATTTGAATGTTTTAACCATTATATGTTCAAAAGTAATGGGAAAACAACAATAGCAATGATTAGCACTTTAAGGGTTAACATGTCAGATAGCTGAATGTAACTATAATGATGTTTCACTGTACTTAAGATAAGCAGCAGCACTTCCATATAACTAAAAAAAGCGTCTTGGTTATTCAGGGATTAGAATGCCTTTTTGTGGAAAACTCTGAAATGAGCCAGAAAACACTGAAACATATGTGTCTAACAAAGAAAAGTACTGCTATATTGACACAAAACACTGATAAAATCTGCTGACCGATTGACAATTCCCATCAGTGGTTATTGTGACCCTAAAGACCTGCTGATTTTGAAGTTGTATACAAGTCTGGTTGAGAAAAATTCCCTTCTTCAGAAACCCCAAAGAAACACAATATACCCCAAGAACACTACATTGCAATTCAAATAACCCAAATGTGTCCTCATCTTTCCACATTATGTTGCTCATCATGATAGATTGCTTGTTTTAGAAGACCATTTTGGTGGCATCACTTTTCTTTAACACAGGAACTAGTACACTACTTTAATACAAACCAGAGCCATGCCCAGGTGGCATGAATGTCTCGCCAGCATTCAGTAGCAATGTAATTGTAAGACCAAACATTATAATGGTATTTAGTAGATCTATGTTGAATGTATCAAGTAAATCTCAATATATTTACTCAGAATATACCAATTTTTTTTTTTTTTAAAAACAAAATGGCCAATAAAGTATATAACATCTTAATACAAATCAGAGCTTGACATGCCACTTTCAAGCTTCGTAGTGATAGATGTCATGTAAAGCACTTAATACCCCTTGGCCAACATGACTTCATATGTTCAGTTACCTAAGTTTGACCTTCAAAGGACACTTCAAGATAAATTTAAGAACACCAAAAATAAAGCATAGGTACTTTGCTATTCATGTTAAATAGTAACTAGGGACCTACAATCAACTATACCCAAGACACACAAGGAAAATAAGATTTGTCGAGTCAAAAGTAGGTCAAAGTCATCCACTTTCAAGAGATTTCTGACGTTTTGTAAGATGCAAAGCTAGTATAAATTTGGTGAACTTGGTTTGACTCTTGGCCATGAATAGCATTGTACATTCGAGGATGCAATGCATCTGACCTCCAAAGTAGGTCAAAAATACATCAAGGCCACCCACTTTCAATAGACTTCTAAAGCTTTCCTAAGAAGCAAAGGTGGTGTAAGTTTGGCAAACTTGGCTTGAATTCGTCAAAAGTTGCAGTGGTAACGCCACGTTTTGCATTTCACCCATGACAATACATTTAGGTCGTTGAAATCAGTTGAGGTCATCCAATTTCAACAGGCTTCTGAAGCTTCTAAGTGTGACAGTGATGACCCTCATCTCTAGGGATGATTACAATGAATCATCCACCCAAGCATGAAAGCCTTTCCTAGTCTAGTTAGTGAAATAATGCCACTCCGTAGTTTTTCTCCAATGCTCAATCAAGCATAAAGTAATCAGTGAAGTGTGACAGTGATGACCCTCATCTCTAGGGATGATTACAATAAGTCATCCACCCAAATATGAAAGGCCTATGTAGTCTAGTTACTGAAATAATGCCACTCCGAAGTTTTTCTCCAATGCTCAATCAAGCATGAAGTAATCAATGAAGTGTGACAGTGATGACCCTCATCTCTAGGGATGATTACATTAAATCATGTACCCAAATATGAAAGGCCTATGTAGTCTACTTACTGAAATAATGCCACTCCGAAGTTTTTCTCCAATGCTCAATCAAGCATGAAGTAATCAATGAAGTGTGACAGTGATGACCCTCGTCTCTAGGGATGATTACAATAAATCTTCCACTCAAATATGAAAGGCCTATGTAGTGTAGTTACTGAAATAATGCCACTCCGAAGTTTTTCTCCAATGCTCAATCAAGCATGAAGTAATCAATGAAGTGTGACAGTTATGACCCTCGTCTCTGGGGATGATTACAATAAGCCATCTACCCAAATATGAAAGGCCTATGTAGTCTAGTTACTGAAATAATGCCACTCCGAAGTTTTTCTCCAATGCTCAATCATGCATGAAGTAATCAATGAAGTGTGACAGTGATGACCCTCGTCTCTAGGGATGATTACATTAAATCATGTACCCAAATATGAAAGGCCTATGTAGTCTAGTTACTGAAATAATGCCACTCCGAAGTTTTTCTCCAATGCTCAATGAAGCAAGAAGTAATCAATGAAGTGTAACATTGATGGCCCACATCTCTAGTGATGATTACAATCAATCATCCACCCAAGTATGATAGCCCTATCTGATCTAGTTAGTGAAATAATGCCACTCCGAAGTTTTTGGTTGACGGACGGACGGACGGACGGACGGACGGAAAGTGACAGCTTAGTCTCGCTAACAGCTAACGCTGGCGAGACAATAACCCAAGGACCACTAGTCTTGTGGCACCTTTTTTCTTGTAGTACCATAGTCCGGCTCACTTAAACCATGTGGATTTTTTTTTAAGGATACAGGGTTGCCAGCATCTTTGATGGCTCTCTCAATGATATCTCTCATCTTCAGCTTCAGTGAGTCTGCCTGGACTTTCACCTTCATAAAAAATACAGAAAGCTTGTGAAAAATTCAGAGAATACGAATGTGTTGTGACACTGACAATTCAACTGCATGATCCATGTTTTGTCCAGATTAATTTTGCTCTCTAGTTTAAAATGTGAACCAAAGTATTCATGAACACGTACAAGGTCACACCTAGATGTTGCGATATTTCTCCTTTTTGCATGTCAATAGAAATCCTTCACCCTTGAAGACCGAGTCAAAAGCTTCCCTTGGCACACTCTGAGCGCATTCTGCTCAGAGTACACTGAAGCAAGCCGTTTCATTGTACATATATATACAAGTGTCTCGTTTTGGTAACTAACAAGCAATGTCATTGGTTAAAACATGCTGGGTGTATCAGTCCGCATCACCGGCTTGATTCCGTATCATTGGATAACATCACTCTATAACTGTGATGCTCCGCTTTACGTTTTGCTGATGATAGGGACCATGGCGGCTTGCAGTCGCAGGTTTCCCTTGTTATTATGGCCGCAAATAATTTTGTTAGTTCCTTAATAATACGAGATAAAATTGTTACTCCATGAAGGAGCCCAGTTTACAGAAATATACACCAGTGGATGACTTGTATTTCCTTCGGCCTCAGCAGATACAGTTCATCCACAGGTGTGTATTTCTGTACCCTGGGCTCCTTCACGGAGTAACTAAATAGTATTGTCAAACAATAGTGAGTGCCAATCACTTTACACAATTTTCAACTGTGACGTAGGTAATCTTCATAACTTCATCTTTCCACATGAACTTTTATTATAAGGCATTTTTCAAAAGTCGGGAACCACTATTCAATGTCGCACATAGTGAACGGTTGGCTGGTTGATCATTTTAATTACAGGTATAATGCTTTCAATCTAGGAGTTGTTTAATAGGCAAGTTGTGCAACAATGTTCAGGTGTACCTCCTGTCCTTAGAGCAAAGGCTTTCAAAGGATTCATTTTGCTTACAGGTGTTACGAGTTGTACAAATGAGCAGAGTGCAGGGATTTCATGGTCCTCTTGTTTTCCACTAAAGTGCTCTTAATTCAGCAAATTATGAATCTGTTAGACTTTGCAGCTGGTAAGAGTAATGTGCCATTTATAAATGATAATTGAAATTATTGCACACCTTTACCCTTATGACACAAAGCTTTTTACAGGCAATGTGAACAAAACTCAAGCACATGACAATCTGCAGTTTCACTTAGAGAGCATATATGACATGCCGCAACATTTCATTCAAAGACAGCACATGACAATCTGCAGTGTTTCCCTCAGAGACCTTGTGACAACCTGCTACATTTCACTCAAAGACAGCATCACAATCTGCAGCATTTTGCTCACAGACAGCATATGGCAACCTCCAGCATTTCAATGTGATCATATGACCGTCTGTGGTGTTTCCCTCAATATGATCAAAAAAGAGAAATTTACATTAATTCCCTTATATACAGTTGTAATTAAAAATGGGTTCACTTCAAGGGCGCTTGGAATCGTTAATTTTTTGACAAATAATGAAGTTAAGGCAGAAATGATCTCGTTTGGAAAATCTCCATGCACCTATTGGTCCACATGACTAATCTTCAGCTGTAACTATTCAAATAGGTCAGATTACATCACCATACGCCAATAGAAATGATCCTCATTTCTTAACATTTGAGACATGGATGTTTCGGCACACAATAACCACATTGCGGTCACATTTAGCCAATGAAAAAGCATTTTACTGAAAGAGATGACGTTCTGAACTTTCCAATGATACCAAACATGGGGTGCTCACCGCAAGTGGTCCACTCCTATGAAGGCACAAACAAGTGTAATTTTACCACTGTTTTTACACTGTTTTGACAATTTTCAAGCGATAAAATGCAAAATATGAAACGTACAAGGTACATTAGCCATCTGTTTAATTGCAATTAATGTTTCTATGTGGCAATATAGAAAGCAAAGCATTGATGTAAAAATACAGCAACATTTTGTCAATCATATTGTCATTATAAGTCTATCAGGAAAATACATGCAAACAAAGCTTATTAAATTGTGCTAAAACACGTACTGGTACGTAAAAATATGCTAAAATCGCGCTATTTTGTGCTTGAATCCATTATCTCTATGTGCGCGAACAAATTTACTTCGAACTCAGTGCACCCGTCGCGCTCGAAACATGACAAGGGGTCTAGGGTCCCCCCCCCATCAGATTTTGCTAATATATGTGGATAATTCTGCTTGTCAAGCACAGATTTGTTGTATTTGACAGGGAACCCATTTCTAATCACAACTGTATCAATCATACTTACCAATGTAACTCCATCGAGTAATCCCTACAAGAATAAACTTCTTCAAGAGAGAAGCAAAGTTGGAGTGCCCAGCTTTTATTGAAAACGTTTGTTGCTTCCCTTGCTGGCCAGTTCAGCCAGAGCAATCTTGGAACATATCCTGATACACTTTCAACTCCAGATTTCTCCAAATTTGGAGTGCCACAGGAGATGACCACAGTAGGAACAGTTGGGTGGGTATTTGTGCTGTTTCATACATCAGTATTATCCATTAATCAGGAAACTGCCCACAATTCCTCACATGTATGTCAAAATACATTAATGGCACACCATAGGGATACTCATGTACAAAGAAAATAGTGGCAGGTAGTAATCTCCCCGAGTTGTCAAGAGGACCTTGGCACTACTGAATAAATGAAAATCCCCCAACCTATCTGGCACCATTGATCCAAACAACCCTGAATACCTCTCAAGCAAAATTGCATCAGGCTGCAACCACAATACTAAACACCAAAAGATGACATTAGATGAGCCTTCAAAGTTTACTTCTTGCTCCTGACTCGGCATGTTTAAAAGTAACATTCCACTTCGACCAGGTCTCACAGGTAAAGTATTTATGAGATTTAAATCTACAGAACTGATAGTCACATGAAAGAAAGAATGACCATCACAAGAATATCATCTCCTGAAATGTATTCCTTCAGTGACCTTGAGAAAGAAGGTCAAGGTCACCCATATTATGTAATATTGGACTTTGAGACATAATGCACATATGATGTGACATTTGATTAAGATAGCTTGATTATTTCTCATGATAATGAATTTTATAGGTCTGAACGCATACTGGCTGTTTTCCATTCACCTCCAGGTGGCACCAACAATAGTATTCAGATTCCACATGTTAGCCTCCCCAAACATTTCAACCAAATTTCATAAAGATCTATCACAAATCAAGGATGTGCACCAGAGTGTTTTCAATTTTTGTCACTTTTTAAGCCTGTGTATTACATAATCCTGTAGGTGGTGCGACCAATAAGGAAAGGAATCTACATTTTCATTCATGGAAAATGTCCAAAAAATCTCATGAAGCCAACTTTTGAAATTGTTAATGCTATTGTGTTGACAAGCAATTTGTTTACGGCCGGCCAGACATGACTGATCGCATAAGCTCTGCAACCTATGGTCAGCACAGCTACAAAGTGGCAACACCATCAACACTCAAACTTCCAACTGGACTCCCAACTCAGGCTGAAAAACCTTTTCACCTGGTGTACTGAACAGAAAAGAGCAAACTGACACAAATCTTGCATCACCAGAAGGCCTGTAAAAAGACAAAACCACAATTTTTATATTATATTATTTATTTATATATACATGTGTGTGTGTGTGTGTGTGTGTGTAAGGCTGTATACATGTATACTTTTTTCTTCAGAGTGCAAAAATTAACAAAACAAAGAATGCTAAGATGATGAAACTCGATTTAAAAGTGTATCAGAGATATGTTCCCATGTTGCTCAGGTCATATCAGCCACCATAGCAGCACCCCACTTATGCAAGCTGGATACTATAGCTCTGCTTCTCTTTTGGGGAAGTGGGTCCCTGAGGGGCTTACCCTATGGCTTTCCCTAGGTAATGTCTTGTGAAATAAATAAAATAATCCTCTAAGTTAACACATACATGTACTTCCTTGAACAATCAGATAACTTACAGGCGACAAACCAAGGTTCCTGGGTACAGGGTGTCATCAATAACCACTGAACTGCATTCACCCTTGGCAAATATCAATGATCTAAGATCCATAAAACTGGGAATTCACCTCCTTTAACATTTTGCGAAATACCGTAAGACAATTTGGTTTAACTAATGCAGCTCCTTGCATCTTGACAATGACCTTCTCTTGCATTAACATAGCTATTGATGACAAGACATACATTATGTATGCATTTTAGAGGCACAGATTAGGTTTGCTGCATTACTCATGAAATGAAGATTAGAAGTGTCATACATATAGGTCAGGCCAGGAAAAAGATACTTCTGTGTCTGGTCAGCTCAAGTCAGTATTCTCACACACCCACAAGATGACCGCCATTTCATTCTTTACGTTTCTGATTCAATTACTCCCAATAAAACAAACCAAACCTACCGGGCTTGAGTTACGAACTGACCAGAAACATTAATGTTTCCCCTGGCCCCTGCCTTCACCTAGTTTAACTAGTAAGCAAACAGGTACTCAGGCGACCTTCACCTTCACCTTCTTTCGGAATTTCTTCTCCCTAACCGCATCTTTGTAAGGTGACTCTGCTTTCACGCCAAAGTTCTTTCCAAACATCTCCCTCACTGTCTGTATAAACAAACAAAAGTAACAAATAACAATTTTATATGTATTGTGATTGAAAATGTATTTGTAATAACATGTATACATAATGTACACAGCTGAAAAAGGTTTATCCCTCATGCACTTACACAGCATTTTATCTAAAATTGTTAACTCTTTCAGTCCCTATAACATCTTAAGTTGATCTACTAAAGTCAAGCTAGTCTGAATTATCATTAGGGTCTCAAATTTGTATTCCTCATAAAAATACCTTTCAGTTAAGTATCAGCATACCTACAGTTCCAAAGAAAATTTTCCAAGTCAACAGCTTTTCTCGGCGCGCATTGGATACATTGCGCCCAATGTACACTGAGAAAAGCTGTTCACTCGGTCCAAAATTTGGCACTTAAAGAGTTAATAGAGTACTTAATGAAGAAGAACATCTGAATCTATGTCAGATTCCTTTCAGCTGACCTTAACTCTTTCAATGCCACATTTTGGACTGAGTCAACAGCTTTCCTTAGCATGCCAAAGCAGGCCAAGCAAAGCTGTTGACCTGGACTTTCACATTATTACAGGCATGCCAGTAATTAAAGGAAACTTCCACACAAGGAACATGAATCTTGCACCCTTGTTATAAGTTGGAGCAGTTCCCAACTTTTATGTATTGTGAACTCCAAAAACACAGCTTGGTCTACTAAGGTGGCAACTTGCAGGAACTTCAAGTGGCAAAAGTCAAAGAATAGAGCTTCCAATTCATATCCACATCTGCCTGGCGCCAGGGCATTGATAAATCCCCCCCCCCCCCATCTTAGGTACATACATGTATAGTAGCCCTTCCTTTGAAAAATGGAATAAAACAGTTTGACCTGAGCTGAAAAACAGAAGAAAAAAATCGAGAGAGATATGTGAAGGGGAAGCAATTTTATGAGACTACACATGTAGACAAAGAGGAAGACAGCAGTCCTCTGGTATATTTTATATATTATACCCCCTGTAATTGTTATTTTAATATCTTCTTAGATCTGCACTATCACAAGAAGGGTCAATATCACTAAAAGATGTGAGAAACTGGAGACTTAGGGAATCCTCTTCTCTACTGAAAGAATACAGATATGCTAACTTTTGAGCATATCTAAAAGGTGTCTCACAAAGCAGGCACACTCTCAGTACATGTGCAATTCATGGAAAATGGCTCCAGTGACATGATAAATGTGGTTTGTGGTAAGAGGGCCCATGCACAAAATTTGTCCATTCAAGCAATTTTTTCCTAACTCAGAATTGTGAACATTTGATACTCTCAATACACCTGAATTAAGATTGCATAGGGTAATGCATTGGAATTTCTAACAGAAGATACTCCATTCCTGTAGGCCTACATGTTGGAATTCTCTTGCAAAGTTGAATACAAAACTGCAAAATTTAACTTAATTTTCATATTTATTAATAATACTTACCTCTAGATCAGTAATGGGTAATTGACTTCTTAGGTCATGTCACTTGAAAGAGTAATATCACCACCATCTTTTCTGACTATGCTATTCATGGTCAGGGGCCACTGAACACCATCCACCCCACGCAGCTGACTTCCAGCTGTGACCTAATACATCAATTATCCTTTTGGTGGACAAACCCCAAAAACCTCTGATGTGGGGAGGTTGGGTGGGCTTCAATGTGTTCTGGAGGTAAGTATTATAAATAAATTTATGAAAATTAAGATAAATTTTCCAGATTTATGGCATAATACATTACCTTCAGAATACTAATGGGTAGAGATACCACCAGAATGCAGGTAGGTGATCACTCTAGCCTCTAATGCTCAAGTACATCCATAAGAAGAAGGGAGAAAAGTAACCTGACTACCAAAAAGACACATTGTTACATCAACAAGGGTGGGTTAACAAACCTGGAAGAAAAAATAATCCTTCAAAGGATTATACTACCTCCCACAATTCAAGTAAGAATTAAAGACAACTTTACTGTCAGGCTGTGAACATTTTGAGTAGCTGTGTCATACAGCAAACACAATCTAAATTGGATTAGTGTGAAAACATTGAGGGAGTTAGGCTATCAGTCAAAGCAAGCAAATCCCCTTCAACACAAGACAAATCCCTTCAATAATAATCAGAAAATATTGATTGGGAGCGCCCTAACACTAAGCACCTGTCACATTTCCGGGACTTCCTCTGCCACTATATAAACAGCTTTAACGGCCTTCATAATCCAGCTTGAAATTGTGTTGGCATGGATGTTATCCTTCTTAGCTTTCCAAAACAGAAACAAAGGTTTCCTTCCTTTCCTGGTCGATTTTACCCTGTCTAAGTATAACCTCAAAGAGCAAACAGGACATAATAATCATATCTGGATCGCTGCTATCCTTATTAACAGAGATGCCCTTGATGGCGAAGCTTTGAAAAGCCGTAAGCGGCTTAATTTGGAGCCTGATTCTTTGCCATGAAGAATGGATTAGGTTTTAAGTAAACCTTACAGCACCCCATGCAACCGCTATCCATCACAAAGACCCATCACTGATCACCTTAACACTACAGAGGAAGATAGCCATCTCCTGCCAAGGACAACATTACACTTAGCACGAGCCAAATGGAAGTCCTGAAGTCTATTTTCTAGAGTCTGGCAAAGAACAATCACCACCAAGGTCAAGGTCATAACAAGCATGGCAACCCACTAGCCACACAGGGCCAGGGAACTCGGAGAAAACTTACAAGTTCCACCTCCAAGAAACCAATTTTGTTCATGTTCCACATCAAGTTCACAGTTGGAATTACCGAGTTCATGTTCACAAGTTCAGAGTTCATACTTATTTGATGCCAAAAACTCAGAACCACAAGTTTTATCTGTCCCACATCTCTCAACTCAGCAGAGATTTCACGCCATCATGGTCAAAATCACATGGTGAGTACAGTCAAACCTTTATTTAACTTTTATCTAGACAAAGTTAGATATATTCGAACCTTTGATTACAATATTAAATTCAAACAATGCCAGCCCTGGACAATAGAGACATTCTAATCCCAGACAATCTGATGGTCAACCACTCAGACTACAATCTATCAGTCACAAAAAAGTGTTCTCAATAAGGGCTTGAATTTTTGTCCAACCCCTGGGGAAACCAGACAGTCACACCTTTAATTACAATAATTCAAACAATGCCAGCCCTCGACAACAGTGACATTCTAATCCCAGACAACCTGATGGGCAACCTCTCAGACTACAATCTACTAGTCACAGAAAAGTGTTCTTGATAAGGGCTTGAATTTTTGTCAAACCCCTAGGGAACCAGACATGGGGGCAATAAACAGTGACTCTGAAAGATTTTTCACAACTCTTAAACTGAAGTCTTTTTTTCATAATCTCAAGAGAGATAACCAGGTTGCACAAAGCACTGCTACTTCTAGTGCATCTCCAAATACTTCCAATGAAAATACCAATCAAATTTCACAACAGGAAACCTCTGTCCAAGATTAAACCCACTTCAAACATTTACACCTACAAAGGCTGAACTCGCTGACTTCAATCTAGAGGTCAGTGAAATTTGATTTGGCAAAATTCCAACCAAGAATTCTCAAGTCACATAATCTACCTAAGGAAGAAAGAAAAGGTCTTACAGAACTTAAGAATGAAAAAGAAATAGTGATACAAAAGGCAGATTAAGGTTCAGCCATTGTGATACAAAACACTACCTAGACATAGCCAATGATCATCAGTCCAACCCCAATCAATATGAAACAGTAGAGGCCAATATCACCCCCAGCACATAACGAATGTGTACCAACACCCGTACCAGATATGCTAACAAACAAAAGCAAAAGTTCCAAATTGTATAAATACTTGCATATTGCAGAACCAAGTGTACCAAGTACATGTATGTTTTTTTTTTTACCAAAAATACACAAAGGCGCAGTGCCACCACCGGTCTTTCCAATATTAAGTTCTAATGAGTGTCCCACAGAAAGAATCTCAGCCTTTGTAGATTCTTTCCTAAACCCACTGGTGAAAAATAATAATACCTACTTATATCAAAGACACAACAGATTTCATTAAAAAAATTGAGGCATTACCAGCTTTACCAGAAAACATGTTTCTGGTCATATTTGATGTACAATCTTTGTACACAAATATCCCTACAAATGAAGGCCTACACAGTGCAGCTAGAGTTCTGTTACATAACAAAGACCATATAGACAAGCCCAGCACAGCAGAACTTATCAGTTTACTCGGGTTTGTGCTGACTTGCAACAATTTTGAATTCAACAGCCAACATTGCCTCCAAATAAGTGAAACTGCAATAGGCACCAAGGTAGCTCCATCATTTGCCAATCTATTCATGGCAGAACTAGAGGAAAGCCGTTTGTTAAAGCACCCAATATCCCCACAAGTGTGGTGGAGATATATTGATGACATCTTCTATGTACGGATATATTTAGAAGAAGAGTTGACAAAGTTTGTCACTCTTTAAAATTCTTACCACTCAACTATCAAGTTTGTTTGCAACTACTCAAACACCAAGATCAACTTTCTAGACACTACTGTGAAAACTGATTCTGAACATAGAGTATACACCTCACTCCATGTGAAACCAACAAAAACTCACACATACATGTACTTGCACTATAGGTCAGCCCACCCTAATCCTCCAAAGACTGGGGGACTTTACAGCCAATTACTGTGAATTTCAAAGAATTTGCAGTAAAGGAGAAGACTTTGAGGAAACTGAAGAGAACAAGAGAAAACTTTTTTCTTATCACTTCCTACAACCCAGCCCTGCCTCCAATAAGGGATGTAATCCAACAAAATTGGAAGAAGTGGTAGTAAGTACTTTCTATGCTTTGGTGCTGAATGATTTTGTCCATAGTTTATGCACTGCCAGGAGGTAGCTATAGCATCACTTTCAAGACATTGCAAAACCATCCATTCAGCTCTAAACACACGGATTCTTGAAGATACTTAAATGAAGAATTTGAACATAAGCAATTTCTGTCTTAAATCTGGATATATGAAAACAAAAAAGTACTGGGATAGGATAAGTTAGTGTCTTTGCATATGCTGGAAAAAGGTTACTCGCTCCATCTTTACTCTGACATAGAGCACAGACTGCAGGGGGAGAAATTTTTCAAGACTGACATCGTTTGAGGACATGAGGATTTCATCTTGTGAAAAGGTTTTGAGACACAAACTGTTGCTTTTCAGATAATAGTAAAATACTATACCCGTGCAAAAGCCAGGTTGTCCACACCAAACATAGCTCTGGCCACACAGTATTCTAAGTAAGGCTGATATATATCCTGGTATGAAACCCTTGCCTCTTCTCGTTTCTCAATATGTTCTGTTAACCTGTCAACAGACAAGGGATCAATACGTACATGTAGAAGGATCAAAACTCCATATTTCGCAGTATTCTTTACTCTGTGGAACTGTAAATTCATTTGTAAGTTTTGTGCCTTTTTCATGATCAAAGCAAGCTTAACATCTATGATATAAAAAAGCTTTTCCGAAGGAAAAGTTTGACTGCCAAAGAATCCCTTGGTTTCCTTGATGAGTGACTAACAGCTCAGTAATAGCAGTACCACGAAATATGGCATTTCAACCCCATTGCTTAATCTTTCACCCCAATCAGCTGTCAACTGTCATCTCCTTCAATGTCATCATAGAAGATTCTTTTTAGGACTTTCAAAACTAGATTTTGAGACAAGTTAACAGCAATTAACCTGGACCATTCTTGTCTTTACTGGAACTACAGGCATGCTGCTACTTGAATGGGAAGGTGTTTTGATGAATAAAATTGAATCTGGGATCATAATTGCAATTTCTTATCATCAAAACTTGAGTTGTGATTAGCACTGAAGGATTTAACACAACGCATCTGAAATTGAATTCCAGATAAGTGGCAGATCAAGTGCAAAATCAACAATTTCCTTCCTGTTAAGGTCCAACCTTTGCCCTGAGAAGCAGAGCTCTGACTCAGCATCCTTCTATCCAAGAAAGCATTACATTTATCAGCGAGTGTAAGTGAGCTTATTCTGAAGGCAACATGTTTACATATTTTTTGGCATATTTTGCAGGAACTGCAGATATCCTGATCCTTTACACAGGTCCACTTGTACTTACCACTCGTGTAAGTGCTGCTCAGCAGCAGGCATCAGGCGCTTACGTTTCTCTGGCAGAATGTCCTCTGTCACAACAAATGGTACTTTCTTTTTCTTAACTGGCACCTTCTTTGGTGACTGCTCAACTGGATCAGTGGCAGTTTCCCCCTCGGCATCTGATTCATTGGCGTGGCTGCTGTCCTTCTCTTCTCCCCGCGCAGCCTTTGATTTCTTTGGTGGCATCATTTTGCCTGGAGTACAAAAGAGAAGAATTCGAACCAAATTCACAACTAGCAACATTGATGCACTTTCATATATTGTTGGCACCTGTGAAATGTATATGACTGCTGCTGAAACATATATTGCAGGCCTGAAATTCTTGAGCCTTTAGGGTAACTTGGGCAAAATGTTGCATTGAAGGCAAGGGGGAATGCCATTTAACAGCACACGCAAAACGGCTAAACAAACCTTATTTTTCATTTCTTGGAGTGTAACTTAACTGTGAAATATTGCATAGCTTTTGATACACTGTTCGACCATTGACTATTTAAACATTTATATTTGTGGGCGTAACTGGTCTGTTTGATGGCGCTCACTACCATATTGCCACTTTTAACTTCAAGAAGGCCCACTCTGAAGCAACAAATTGCTGGTGACTTGATGATTCAAACATTAATGTCATGAACCTATCACTGCATAATGCATTTAACTTCTGCGCTGTATCATCAGACAGACAACCTTGGGCTCAAATGGGGCCCTCTCTCTATCTGGCTGTACAACCCTCTCTTACCGATGCACTGTATTGACAAACTCTCCGCCTTATAAGCTTTCCGTCAAGTTCAGTCATTGCCTAACGCTTAAACCGTGGTCCCATTGTTTCCACCAGTAATTTCTTCTTCACGTTTTCATAATAAACCACAACTAGTTTCTTTTGTCTGGGCACTAATTTTGGTGCTGGACTTGGAAATTTTGCAATGTTCTCCACACCCATGACAGATTCAAACAGTGTGACTTCAGGCAAGATCGACACTCCGTAAAAATGTGGGTAGGGACATAAATATAGCTTCATCAGTCTAATCACATCTAAGAAAGCACTGGTGAGACCAACTGATGTTACCGACTAGGGTTGCAACAATACATTTTCTAAAGATTTGATACGTATCTCCATACAAGGTCACGATACAATACACAAAACAATATGTGTAGCTGAATAATGGATATAAATCAAATCTATACATGAATCTATACTCTTTTATCACTTATTCTAAATCCATGCTTTTAATTTTCCTGAATTAAAGATTGAGTTTATATTTGCCTATGTAAAAGAACATGATAAATGATTCAAATGTAAAATAATTCAGACATGTAAAGCTAAAAGGTTGAAATGCCTTACAACAAAATTTATTAAAATTTTAGATTCTTTAAAAATTTGATCTTCATTATAATTAATGTGCAAGTGAAATATTATTATCATTTACTTTCTTTGCTTTCATCATGTTCAGCTAAAAGGTTGAAATGCCTTACAACAAAATTTATTACAATTTTAGATTCTTTAAAAATTTGATCTTCATTATAATTAATGTGCAAGTGAAATATTATTATCATTTACTTTCTTTGCTTTCATCATGTTCATGTGGAGCCTTGAAAAATCAAAGTCTCACTCATTAAAACAGTTCAGAAACATATATCTAAGCTTTAAATATTTCGAACAAATCGCTGTCAAATGATATTATGAGCTACTGTTTCATAACTTCATGTAGTATAAACAGTGCCATGTCTTGTCCTGCTGTCATTTATTCATCTTGATACATACATGTATATGGGTCATTCTCATTTATTTTGCAATGAATGCGTGACATTGTACCCAAATTTTGATCTACTCATTTCCTATGTATTGGTGGTTCAAAATGAAGATAGACACTTCAGCTTTGATGTTCCACTCATAAATAGATAGTTTTGTTGAATAACAGATTACTATCAGCATCTTATTAAAGGATATCCAACAAGGCTTACAAGTGGAAAATATAAGACAAATATCAGATATCATAGAATTCACTAGCTTGCGCGATGCACCTGGTTTGATCTTGTTAATTGACTTTGAAAAGGCTTTTGATACTTTAGAATGGCATTTTCTGGACAAAGCTTTAGATGTATTCAATTTTGGTGATTCTTTTCGAAAGTGGGTTAAAATCATGTATACAGACATAAGTAGTTGTGTAATCAACAATGGATACACTTCATCTTTTTTTACTCTATACAGAGGGGTTCGTCAAGGTTGTCCACTTTCCCCTTTTCTCTTTATTTTGGCTGTTGAGTTATTAGCCATTCATATTCGGTCTAATCCTAATATAAAAGGAATCATCATAGGATCAGAAGAGGTTAAATTGAGTCAACTTGCTGATGATACCACATGCTTTGTTCTGGATGAGGCATCAGGCAAAGCAGTTTTAGAATTTTTACAAAATATTGAAAGATGCAGTGGTTTAAAAGTAAACCTGGACAAAACTGAGTGTATATGGATAGGTAGCAATGCTGGAAGACAACCTGGTAATATACCTGCAAAGTGGAACTCTGTTGACTTCTCTACCTTGGGTATTAAGTTTCATAGCAATGAGCAAGACATGCTGTCTCAAAATTTTGATGACAAATTTCAACTTATGAAGGAGGTTTTGAATATTTGGAAAATGAGAGATCTCTCTATAATTGGAAAAATCTTAGTTATTAAGTCACTGGGCATATCAAAATTAGTATATGGTGCATCGACTGTTCCGCTAAACTCTGACATGGTGAATAAAGTCCAAAAAGAAATTGATAAATTTATATGGGGAAATAGCATCCCTAAGGTTAAAAGAGATATTATGTGCCAAAAGCCAGTTCATGGTGGATTAAAAGCACCCGATTTTGGTAAAAAAGTGAAAGCATTATTGATTACTTGGGTTAAACGTCTTTTGAATGAGGAAAAAGCTAAATGGAAACAAGTGGTTCAAGAATTTTTTCCTTGTACCAAGATTTATGATCTTTTTCAAAGTCGATGTGCTATTTTTTTCGAGTGGAACAAAATACGTGCACCATTATTTTATTCTCAAGTCATGAAGGCTAGAATGAGTTTAGGTCTCTATTTCTTCCAAAAAGTGCTGTCTCGGTCCAAAAAGAAATGTTGTGGTTCAATGAGAACATAACAGTGCAGAATAAGCCTATATTTTTAAAAAAGTGGTATGACAAAGGTATTAAATTTATACATGATATTGTAAATAGGGCTGTAAAGATATACCGCGATAACGGTGCATCGCTGTGCAGTCCATCCACGATACACGTATCGAAATGAGGTCCCCTGTATCGCAAAAATACGATACATTCCATCATATAAGTAATTTCAGCTCTAAAAAAAAAAAAATACTGAAGTAAAGGCCATAATTCATTAAGATTTACCGTAATTTTGTGAAGGTAAACTCGTCAATTGACAAACCATTCGTCAGCCTTCTGATTATGATCTATTTTTGCCTACAAAAGTGTTTTGGGATTCCCTTCATAATCATATATGCATGACGCTTTGTGGCGCTACGTCATACCCTTGTGTGCAAAGTCTGAATCTAGGTCAGCAAAATGACTGTGCCCGGCGAGAAAAAGCAGCACGCTCATTATTCAGGGGTCACATTAAGCTTGCGTCCTGCGTCATAGACGCAAAAATGAAGAAAAGACGCCCGGAAATTAATAAAAACATTGTTATTTTGCGTCGCTGTGGACGCACGCACAAACGCAATGCATTTTGAATGACACAACTGCAAAAATTACCCCATGCGGTCACGGTGTTTTGCATGGACCATTATCAGTATCATGAATATGTATTATACTGATGGAATCCTCTGATGTTCGTCTTTCTATGTAACAAGCTCTCTTATTTGTTAAGAAAAAAATATTCCTGGGGTATCCCTCCATAAAATTCCCATAATGGGAACGGATGGACGTCATTTCATCTCATTATAAATGCGCTGAGAGCACTTCCAGGCTCCTCATTGTGTGGATTTGATCACGTGCCACTTACTGTCCAATCAAATTCGTTGTTGCCCATGTGCCTGTGTCATGCCCGCAATGTTGGGAAGGTACAAGTCTTATTACGCAAATGATTATTGGACCAAGATGTTAAATTTTCACATCATATTTTCACCAAGAAGACTTCTATCGAACAAATCTAGACAGAGACAAAGGCACGAGTGAAAATTCATTACGGACGGCAAGGAAAGTACGCTCATTCGTCATCGCACGGTCACATGTGAACGAAGCGAAAATTTGCATCAGGCCTGACACGATGTTGTTGATCACTGTCTCCGATGGGGCACGCGTTTTAACAAAATTTAGTTGTTTTGATTTTATTGAAATGTTGGAATGTAACAAATCTGTATGACAGAACAAGGCAGGAATGAAATTTATGATCGAAGGCCGGAAAAAATATACGTTCAACATAGCGGAAAACCATGCCTGGGTGCATGCCCATGACAGGCTGTGTACACTCCCATGTGTTGCATGGCTTGTCAAGTTGTAGGCCTACCGTGTTGCTTGATGAAAAAAGTGACCGCACTTAAGATCAGACTCTTAACACCACCTCCGGCATCAAATTTGTCAGGTATATTGAAATAGAAAGTGCACAGAAATATAAATCATGTAATTTCTGACCATATTATCACGTGCAATCAATCGCAAAAATAACAGAGCCCAGGCATGTTCAGTCATGCATGCCGCTTGTTGTGCAAGCTTGTTGAAAAATTGTGCGATACCAGATACTGGCACAGTGGCAGCGTGCTAGGGGTTAATCCCCCTTCACAATCATTTTTTGGTAGACCAGGGATGTGTTATAGACTTAGTCCTAATAGCAGGTCCCTGGGCAGATTGAATTCATCCTTGGTACAGTCAACAACTTTTAGACCCTTTTACATCAAGTTAGCATATTGGTAACTTTTTGTTTAATCTTAAATTTTATAATAATGAGTCACCTACATGAGCATATAGACCCTATGTTATGTTCGTTTCTAGGCTAAGTTACCTGCATGTTTTATTTGTTTATCATTTTGATGTATGTTGATTATACCAATTAAACTCAATTAATCAAATTACATCAAAAGTCTAGATTGCACAATTTCAGACTGGACCCATCGATTCAGTTCATGGACTCACTATTTTTCCTGAAAAAGAAGAAAGATGGGTCCAACGAACCCGTACTGAAATAATGTGACCCCTGTACTATTATGGTTAAGTATCAAATTGTATCGTTTTGTATCGTATCGTCAGTTCCGTATCGGGATACGTATCGTATCGTGGAAAGGTGTATCGTTACAGCCCTAATTGTAAATGATGCAGGGGAATTTCTCACCCCACAACAGATGATTGTGAAATTTGATTTCTAGCTTTTTAGAATATTTTCAAATACGTTCAGCAATACCTTATAACTGGAAACAGTTGTTAAAAAGTCACCCAACTGCACGTATGAGAAATACGGATTTAAAATTTTTTATTAATGGTAAATTTGTTCCCTTGGAGAATATGAAATGTAAAGATGTTTACTGGGTGCTAGTTGAGCAGGTTTCTAAAACTGAACCAACTTGTACCAAAAAGTGGGCAGTAATTTTTCCTGAATTATGTGGTACAAGCCAATTCTGGACAAAAGTGTTTTCTTTGGCTTTTAACACTACAATTGAAACCAAGCTACAGTCCTTTGAATTTAAAATTTTACACCGAATTATTGTGAATAAACATTGGCTTCATAAAATGGGGATTGCAGAAGATGAAACATGTAATTTTTGTGGAGGAGCATCTGAGACAATAATTCACAAATTTTGGGATTGTCCCACTTCAAATCATTTTTGGTATGAATTTACTTCCTTTTGGGAAAACTACATGCATGAAATTATCATAGTTCAGGAAAAAGATGTTCTGTTTGGTTTTTATGATGATCCTGATAAAGTTTCCCTGAATTACTGTATATTACATGGAAAACATTACATATATTCTCAAAGATTCAATTCAGGTAATGTCAATCTCATCAGTTTCTTGTTCTCGTTGGACAGGAAAATATCTGTAGTTAAACATATAAGTATTATTAATGATAAATTACCTCAGTTTGAATTAAGATGGCAGCCACTGCTCGATGCCATTTCTCTCAGATTGTCAGAAGTTTGAGTATATCCCCTCCATCTATTGCTCATAGATGGAGGTATGCTTTGCACTAACTTGTTTTGTACTATTTCCATTTATAATTTTGTATTGTTATTTCACATTGGTATAAGCCGTACTTTGTCACCTATTTGGTTTTTGTTTTTTGTTTTTTTTGTTTTTTGTTTTGCACAGGAAGTAATTCCGAATAGTGACAAAGGTTTGTAATAAGTAGTCGCTAATGGTTTTTGTTTTATATTTATCTGTACAGCTTTGACGGATATGTATATGCTCGAGGAACTCAATAAAAAAAATTAAAAAAAAAAAAAAAAAAAGGCTTACAAGTGCATTTAACTAATTTGCATTTGACAGCTACTCATAGCCTGTCTTTTTTCACAATAATAGTAATGAGAACATTTTATTTCAGCATTAAATTATTGGATGTTATCTTTGATGAATTGACAAAATATTTTTGATATAACATGCATCGCATTACATCAGATTTTATCTTCATGAAAACTAGACAAGTTTAGCATAGCTGGCATGCTGGATCTGTTACCTATGCAACAGACTTCACTCTTTTCCACTCTGATTGGGCATTTCTAACATAAGTGCAAATGCAGAGGCCTGTTTATGTGTAACATGTGAAGGTGTGATGGACATTACCCTGGAGTGCAATGACTAGACTTGCACAAGTCCCTGGTGCATGTCCCTATTTTCCCATCCCGCGGTCCCACCCAGAAGTGCAATACATTTTCCCCTCCACAAAGTTAACTGTATAATATTATCCCAACTACATGGTGTTATTAAGTAGGTCCTACTGTTTTTTGTTTTGTTTTGTTTTTGTTTTTGCTTTTGTTTTTTAAACTGGTCGACACTGTCGCCGTGCCGGTTTCAACAGTAGCAGCTACTGAGTCCTAGTCAGTTCTAATCCCATTATCATCGCGATAAGGCTGAAGGCAAAGTGGTCTTCAAATGAATGCATGGCTTGTCACTGGCCACTCAAGCGAGACAAAGCTGACCGTCTCCCTCCGGCGCCGACACCAGGGACTTGTCAAACTTGCACAAGCCCACTCTGGACAACCATCGTTTCGGTGGGAGTGACGTCACAACATCCGGGGTTTCGAGGGATCCGAGAAGTCAAATCAGAGGTCAGATCAAGTTCAACACGCAGAATATTTGAGTGGTCTCATTGTGTTGTGCTAATTTACCCCCCCCCCCCCCCCCCCCAGCACTCTGGGGAGTTTGGCGATCTGGCAAAGCCAGCCACTGGGCATTTTTTGTTTTGTTGCGCAACATGCGACATGCTGGCGTAAAAGTGCCACAACTTTATTTTTGCAATAATGCAAAATGATCCACGTCTTGATTTAAGTTTTGTTGAGTAAGACCTCTACATTTCTATGTGGTTCTTTTGTCAATTTAAACAAAAAAACTCGTGCCCTACACCCTAACAAAGGGAACATATCGATCTCAATCACGATTTGATCAAAGCAATCAAACCTGTGTGAATTATGAATAGAATTGCATGGGTGCCGGTCCGCACATTTTTCTTGGTTAGCGTCAAAATCGAAATAGCCATCGGCAAGAACTGACGTTTCTCGACAATAAAATGTGCTTGCTTGCATGTAAAGATTAATAAACAACAGTCAACACAAGGAATATGAGACGGCCTTGAATCTGTCACGTGCTTGACTGCTCATGAATAATTCATAGCAGCGATAAGCCGGCAAGTTTTACAAGTCTCACTGGACGCCCTCTGCCTGACGCGGTGCACTGCAATTAATCCTTCATTACACAGTAGCTCAATTAACCTGTCAGCTTCTTATGAGGGGTGCCTTATGACCGCTCGCTTGTCTGTGTGATAAGAAACACAGTGCAGAGCACCCGGCGCTTATCATCTGGAGTCAATGCTATCTGGTTATAGACACGTTCCACGCCAATTAGCTAGGTTTAAGGGCCTACAAGTATTGTAACAGAATAAGGCTACGACATGTTTACTTAAAATTTCATTTTGCAATGAATTTGATTTTAAATAAAATACGGAAGACAGTCCAGTGAGACTTGAGCAAGTCTATACAATGGTGAGGTGTTCTACATGTACATTATTTTCATCCTGAATCAAGCTTCATTGCTTGGGATGTATTGTAATTTTAATGTGATAGCTAATTGGTTGCTAATGATCCTATGCCAATGGCTGCAAAAAGTTACTTGGTATAAAACAATTTGGATGTTACTTTGACAAACTGACATTCTTTTACATCGTTCTTATTAGAAACTAGCAGTACATTAATTTTTTACACTGCCGTGCACCCATATAAGATGACCATAATTTGCATCATAAGACAAATATACAACCACCATTTCCTTACAAATATCATTTAAAAGTCAATGTTGTGGACACTACATGTGACATTTAAAAATGTCTGCTACCATTTCTAGGTGAACTACAAACATCAAAACATATTCATGTTTCCACTCCTGCATACAGTCACAACCAGCCATTTTTGTAACATATAACATACTCAAGTTGCCTCAGATTTAAATCTGTGTAGCACTCAATTGACCATGGCTTAAATAAAATGTAATTGATAATGTCCACAACAAAAAAAGTTGTGGATGTTACAGGTTAGATATAGTTAACCTGGTGCAAAGTTTACTGCACAATGCAAATCATGTGGCTCTAGAACTACACATAAACCTGTGATGTCAAAACACAGACATTGGCATGTACAATGCATAATTTTCCCTGGCTGTCCCATGCTTAGAAATATTCTGTTGGGGCATTTTGTTGGACGTTATTTTGTGACGGATTTTTTTACATCAGTGTCACATATCTTTAAACTTTAATCTTCGACTAGCCCCGAATGTGGACTATAATCTTGTACAATAGAAAAGTCCTAGCTTAAAAACATCTTCAGTTATCATGCAGAAACCAAAGTTAAATCAGGTGAATATATGACCTTGGAATTTAGATCAAGGTCACCAAACTTTACATTTCTTTTAGCCATTAACAAGGACTATATAGCGGTGCAGTATCCAAGTCCTTGCTCAAAAACGTCTTCAGTTATTGTGCAAACACCACAGGAAGTCTACTGTCTGTGTGACCCTCAAAACTGGGTCAAGGTCACCCATCTACAAACTCAAACTAGCCCTTATACCAAGTGGCTCTGTGACCTTTGAAATTAGGTCAAAGTCACCCATCTTCAAACTTGACCTAGCCCCGAATAGGGACAATTATCCAGTGCAATATAAAAGTCCTAGCTTAAAAACCTCTTCAGTTATTGGGCAGAAACCAAAGTTAACTCAGGGTACCACTGTGACCTTGAAAATTAGGTCAAGGTCACCCATCTTCAAACTTTGCCTGGCTTTTGATTAGAATGATGCACCTGTACAGTATCAAAGTCCTAGCTCAAAAACTTCTTAGAGTTATTGTGCAGAAAACACAGTCTAACTACAATCTCTCTGTGACCCTGAAAACTGGGTCAATGTCACTCATCTTCAAACTCAACCTAGCCCTTACAGAGAACCATAAAGCTGTGCAATATAAAATGCTAGCTCCAAGGTTTAAGTTATCATGTAGAAAGCATGAAACCATATTCAGTAAAGTGGCTCTGTGACCTTTAATATGAGGTCCAGGTCATCCATCTTCAAACTTCGCCTAGCCCCAAATATGGACTATAATCCTGCACAATATAAAAGTCCTAGCTTAAAAACCTCTTCAGTTATTGTGCGGAAACCAAATTTAACTCAGGTACCACTGTGACCTTGGAAATTAGGTCAAGGTCACCCATCTTCAAACTTTGCCTAGCTTTTGACTAGAATGATACACCTGTACAGTATCAAAGTCCTAGCTCAAAAACTTCTTGAGTGCTTGTGCAGAAACCACAGTCTACCGACCGACCAACATGTACAAAGCTATATGCCCCACCTTCTCCAAAGGGGGGCATAAAAAGCAACAAAATTTGACCCAGCAGAGTAATGTCCAAACCACTAATTCAAATTCATAATTTATAAAACACCAGAAACAAATTAAAACTGTATTTAATTATATTTTGATAAATAATAGACTTTCACATCTTTAAAAGAACACATAATTTACTTTTACAACTTTGTTTTTCTCTGCATTCTTTAATGGAGGAATGAGGTTGGTGAAAATGTCACAAAAATAGGCACCATTTTTTGGTAATTTTTTGGCCATTTTATGCAAAAAGTTTTACTTTCTAGCATTTTCATGTCATAAAGTTATCTTTATATACAAGCCAATGATGCAAATTTTAGTTTGTTTTTGGTTCTTTAAATATTGAAATACAAATTTTCAAACTTGAGAATGTCTAAATTGCAGCTTAGCTGAGCATGACCCATATACATGTACATACTCATTTTGAATGAAACCAGAAACCAGGCTAAATGTAGGCCTACAGAGCCTTGATGCTCTTCAATGCCATCTTGACAGACAGCAAAATGCAATACAACTGAGATGTGGGTGCTGCCCTCTATACATGTATACAGAAACAGATGTAACTAGGAAAGATGATTTGCTGCAAAGCAAATCAGTGTGTGTGTCTTCAAAGCATATTGGTATGATAATGTACAACTATTCCATAACACAGGAGTAGAAGTTTGAATGGCGTCTCTATCTATTATAGCTTTGAAGTTATTCAAGATTTAAAATTTCTAATGGTGCTATTTAGCATAATTTAAATTGCTACATCTTTTATTTTAAATTCATTCGGTGCGCAATGGTCAACAACCCCCTAGTAGAAGTTGGAATGACATCTTTATCTATTATGGTGTTGAAGATATTCAAGATTGGAAATTTTGAATACTGCTAGTGCTAATTAGCATATCTTAAATTGCTACAACTTTTATTTTTAATTCATAAGGTGCGCAATGGTCAACAACCCCCTAGTAGAAGTTGGAATGACATCTCTATCTATTATAGTGTTGAAGATATTCAAGATTGAAAATTTCGTATACTGGTACATGTCATTAGCATAATTTAAATTGCTACAACTTTTGTTTTAGATTCATAAGATGCGCAATGGTCAACAACCCCCTCATAGAAGTTAAAATGTCCTCTCTTTCTATAATAGTTTTGAAGATATTCAAGTTTAAAATTTGTAAATGCTGCTAATTAGCATAATTTGAATTGCTACAACTTTTGCTTTAGATTCATTACATGCGCAATGGTCAATAACCCCCTAGTAGAAGTTAAAATGACGTCTCTATCTATAATAGTTTTGAAGATATTCAAGATTGAAAATTTCGAATACTGCTAATTAGCATAATTTAAATTGCTACAACATTTGTTTTAAATTCATTAGATGCGCAATGGTCAATAACCCCCTCATAGAAGTTAAAATATCCTCTCTTTCTATAATAGTTTTGAAGATATCCAAGATTTAAAATTTCAAATGCCCCTAATTTGCATAATTTTAAACATCTTCATTCCTTTGTATAAAACGGTCAAACTCTTTGTATGGAGGTACAATCATGCCAAGTTTGGAGTTTCTATGTATAACAGTATGAGAAAAGTGTCAGACAAATTTGCTGGTAAAGAAAGAAAGAAAGAAAGAAAGAAAGAAAGAAAGAAAGAAAGAAAGAAAGAAAGAAAGAAAGAAAGAAAGAAAGAAAGAAAGAAAGAAAGAAAGAAAGAAAGAAAGAAAGAAAGAAAGAAAGAAAGAAAGAAAGAAAGAAAGAAAGAAAGAAAGAAAGAAAGAAAGAAAGAAAGAAAGAAAGAAAGAAAGAAAGAAAGAATTTCAGGAAAAACAAAAAAGTGTGTGTTGACACACACACTTTAACTACAGTATGGTGTCACAGTACTTATGCACATGACTGTTAATATCACATGTGTGGCTTTTGGTTTTACTGTGCACCTTTTAAGGATTTTATTACCATGGTTTGGTCATTAATAGCTTGATATCAACATCTATCAAAATCGTATGTATTGTGGAAGTGTTTGTTGATATTTTGAGCCTTTGATGAATGTCTAACCTTCAATGGCAATGCATTCACTGCTGCCCACCACCACTTTGCTGCTGCTTACTTCTCCCGTCTAAAACTATTTCTTTGCCCGTTGGAGTGGACACCAGAGAATAAAGCAAATAAAAACTGACATATATATGTTCTTCATTCTGTTGTTAGAACAAATTTTGCTGATGTACATTGCAATGAGAATATTTCTGATGATACATTTGTCCACATCTTGAAACTTTCATGTTGACAAAATATGTGTACCATGGCTTCTTGCATGGCGATGCATCGATGAATTGTTACATCCCTATCACTGACCAGAATTAGTGATTAGGTATTTTACAGGGCATCTCTATTGAATGAGGTTTTTTCAGGAAAAAAATAGTACACAGAAGAAATTTACAGTATAGCAAACACTTTAAAAGGAGGTAAAACTAGAACAGGCTGATTTTCCAACAGAGAAAATCAAATGTCTTCCTGTGTTCCCTTGCAGTGTTGAAGGTAGTGGGAATCCTTGCGGAATTATCGCGTTCACGTCAATTTTACATGAAATGCCTACATGACCTTGAAAAAAAGATCAAGGTGGTCACCAATTTGCAATCACAAGCCAGGTCTTACATAGAAACACATTCACCAAAAATTTCAACCTCCCAAATAAAATCTTTCTGGAGTTATCATGCTCACAATAATGTGTTGAAGAAGCGGCTAAAATGGAGGCAAAAACAGTATGTTCCCCGCTCAACCTAGTTCTTACACTGGTACATAATCATACAAAATTTCAACCTCTTAAGGAAAATGCTACTGGAGTTATGGCGTCTGGAATTATTTTTACCGAAATACCCCTGCGACCTTGAACAATAGGTCCAGGTCCTCATACCTACAATTTCAACCTAGCTCTTATACAGATAAATGATCACATAATTTCAAGCTGCTACATTAAGTCTTTCTTGCCTTATCACTTCCAAAACTTCAAGGAAGTGCATGTGACCTTGATCTTAGGTCAAGGTCAAATATCTGCAATTACAAGCAAGGGACTTATAAAAGTCTTAAACATAATCACACAAAATTTCAACCTACTAAGTCAAATCCTTCACAACTGCATAAGCAATAATTTTTTTTAATTGGTCATGTGACCTTGAAAATAGGTCAAGGTAACATGTTTAAAATCAAACCCTAGTTTGTATAATGGTACATGTATAATCTTGCATAATTTCAACCTCTCTTAAGTAAAATCCTTGCAGAGTTATCACATTCACGTCGAGTACAGATGAAATGCTGTGACCTTGAAAAATACGTGAAGGTCACCAATTTGCAATTCTAAGTGAAGTCTTATTTAGGAAAATATTCACACAAAAATTTCAACTTCCCAAGTCAAATCTTTCTTGAGTTATTGCTATTGCGTTAACAACATGTGTTGAAATAAACAAGGACAAGAATAAGAATAAGAAAAAGCACAAGAAACGGACGCAAATAAACAATATGTCCCCCCTTTGCATGGGCAGGCATAAAATTAATATTGTGTTCTGGACTCTACCAACAAGGGTTTTAGTGGGGTTACTTTTCAAAACAGGTTCCACTGCATTAGGTAGCATCAGCTTATCAATGAGACTATCCATCTAAATCACCCCACGTAAAACATACATGATTAATTACTGGCACCATATATATGTCTTGGGACATATTTTCACTGACCACAAACAAGTGGTATTTTGTAGAATCCACGTACATATGTGCTAGAATCTGAGTTTGTGGCCATGGTATTAGCAAAGCTCATTTGCTATTGGCAAAAGCCACACAGCATAAGTCTTAGCCTAACTTGGTAAGTTACTGTCAAGTGTGTTTTCTTTACAAACACTACAAAGAAGTGCACAGTGATCCAAAGTATCTGTGTCCCCCCCCCCCCCCCCCACATGCAGAAGAAAGCTATACAATGTATACAGCATGTCTGGATTCACAAAATCTGATATGTTCTTGAGCCCTGGGACCTTGAAAATAAGTCAAGGTCAAAAGCAATACATGGTGCATACACCCTTGGTATGATGCATCTCTGGTATAAATTTCATTATCTGGGCTAGCGCTAGGAATTTTTACCCCTTAGCCAATTTGGCTAAAATACAAATTTCTTTTAGCCAAATTTTAGTCCAATAATTCTGACACATATAAAGTCAAAATGCACCCCCCAGCCCGCCCTCCTAAAAGACCTTAAAAATATTTTGTCAAACACACAACCATACATACTTACATTGTTATTAAAATAGGTAAATTTTCTTTTCTTTTCTTCATTTACATTTTCTTTCTCTAAAATAAAGTTTTAAGTTATGAAACTTGGACATATGATAAGGTTAGTGACCAAGACATGTCACAACTTAATTATATTATGATTTTAACTTATAGTCCTAGTTTTGAAAAAAATGCACTTTTTGAGCCAATCTTATGAAAATATGTTCAGATAATGGTTATGATACTTTGATTATAATCAGTAATTACATCAACAGAAAGACTGAACATCACTGCTGGTATATTTATCATAGCTAAATTTAGAGATCAAATATTAAAAGGAAACATTAATTTTCAAGATAACTTTTAGTAATTTTCTCTTGGAAGAAACATATCCGCTCATTCCAGAATAGTTTTTTCTTTTCTTTTTCTTCCCTTTTTTCTTTCTTTTTTTTTAAATAACTGGAGTTGACAGTGGTAAATAATGCTTGTAGTAAAGAGTTAAAATATGAACAAAGTTGAAACATAAGATATAAAAAAGTAAGAATATATGTGTATATTGCATTATGTTCACCTTGACAACAGACAAAATACTGTGTAGGTGTACTAAACCATTAAACAGGCCTGTCAATGGGTAGGCCTGATATCTATTGAGAATCTGCAGATATTATACAGTTCTAAAAATCTTGGCTGCTTGAATCAATATTATTACTTCCTTTAAGTCAATGTAAACAGAAATAAACTTCAAGTATCAAACTTCTGATTAAAAAAAAAACAAAAACAAAAAAATGCTTGTTAATTAAAATTCTGTAAAAGATAAAAATACATGTACCAAATTTGCTGCCCATATCTGAAGGAACACAAGCATTTTCCATTTTCGTCAATAGACGGCAGGACTACTACACATGTGCCAATGTCAAGGTCAATCAAAAAGAGCATGGCACCTCTGACTTTTTCACTTGTTTATTTCAATGAATTTCTTCACTACAAGGCATTTATGAATCATGACAACTCTGCCCGTGGTCATTAGTGGATAGATACAATTTTTGACAAGGAATCCTATAATATGAAGACCTAAACTGGGAGCTGGAAGTCACGATATGACCTTGATCAAGTATGAATTTGGGACAGCTTGTTTAACTTGACGTGTGCCGAGTCAAAAAGCCCTTTTGAGATTGACAGAGAAGAACAACAATTCATTTATGCCTGAGCAAAGCAAACAGACATAATATTATATGTCTCTGAATGTATTTTTTTATTCTCTGAAGTCTACTTTGAAGTTGAATAAAGTTTTCTTTCCGATATTTTGATAATGCACGTCAGTTTTTTTTTTTGACCAGAATATCCCAGAACAAAACCTGTCCTGGAAAATTTTACCTTGGCGAACTTGTTCGAATTTTCTTTCACCAGATCAACTATTCTTTCGCCAGTGGCGAATTGGAGAATGGCTAGCGCGTGCCCAGATTATTCTATCTCTAAAGTTTTTAAAGATATTCTGCCAGACACACAAAAATGGATATGTTCTTGAGCCAAAAACAATACACAGCGCACATGCCTGTGGTATGATGCATCTGTGGTAAAAATTTCATTATTCTATCTCTTAGGATTCTAAAGATATGCTGCCGGCCGGCTGGTGGACGGACAGACATGGCCCCTATCCCGACCAACTCTACGTCCATCTATGCCATCTTCAGTGGAGGGGGACAATGACCCTTATAAATGAAACAATAGCCACACAGATGGTAATATATGACTTGTACATACTTCATTGGGCCAGCCTTCCTGACTGTTACTTACAAAAATCCACCCAGCCAATATGCGCACTGAATCTAACTTTTAAGTCCTGCAAGTTGTACAGGGTTACCATGAAAACTGCGGAGTGTATCACATCCACAAACAAAAAGTACACAGATGACAAATGGGTGGACACGAGTGATGTAATATACATAAACTCTGTGACTGTAGGTCAGCAGACCTAAAAAAAAAAAAAAAATACTAATAAAAAAATGTTGCCACTTAAATCTGCAATACTTTGCCACATCATCATATATGATGCACTGAAATGTTAAGTCTGCTGTGACAGTGAACTGGAAACACTATCTAAGACAAGGACCTACTTGACTGAGAAATTTCTGACAGTTGAATGAAATTTTCCTTTCAAAGAATCTTGGATTTTATACTGATAAAATTCCAGGATTGCTTGTGGAAGGATTCTGTTCAATGCAGATCAGTGGGCCCAGGCCTACAGTGTCATGTGGTAATTGGAATGATACATGTCAAGCCAGCATGAATCACAGTACAATCACATCGGCCTTTTGTGACCACAGTAGACCTGCCAGCACCAAGGGCAAGATACAACATAAAATGCTTTATTTATATTGAGTGGTGCAAAAACAGATAACATTAACTTCCAACAGGTTTTGTGTACGAGTCTGTATTACATAGATGTAACAGTATGAGAAACTGAACATTGTCATGAAAAAAACAGTACACACACTCCACACGAAAGTAGGAAAGAAATATAAAACCACAAGGGCAGGGTAACAGTTGTGCATCCCATCATTACCACAGATAAACAGAGTCAGGGGGATCAAAACTATCATGATTACATGTAAATTATGCAGAAAAAGCATTTACAGAACAAGAGGGCTGTGTGAACAGCCAATGCTCAGCTGACCTAGACATTCATCACACTTGCAGGTCTCTCAACTTGGGATAGGATCTAGGTCACCCATGTACTGAGTAAGTCTGACCTTTATAGAACACTAGCATGTGCAACATCAAGGTCCAAATTCAAGTAGTTCTTGAGTTATAGTGAAGAGTAAAATTCATGTATGTTGCACTGTGACCCCATAAATGAGGTCAATGTCACTCACGTACTGTCTAAGCATGACCTTCATAGAGAAACATTAAGATGGGCAATATCAAGGTACTAACTCAAAACAGATTACAAGTTATCAAGTGAACAGTAAATTTCGTGTCAGTTGACCTGTGACCCTGGGAATGACATCAAGGTCCAAACATCACTGGAGCATGACCATTTGCACAAAACAGGTAGACACTTAAAAAAGGTACACCCCTACCAAGTTTGGCACAAATCTGGCGGAAATTATTTAAGTTATAACCATTGCAAGAAATTCACATGTTAAACTTTCCTATTTTATAAAAATCTTTTTCACAAAGATTTTTGAAAAAAAACAAAGCATAAAAATCCAAAAATCACTGGAGCGTGACCATTTGAACAAACTTGGTAGAGACCCACCCAAGGTTTATGGCCACCGAGTTTAACGTAAATCTGATAGACAGTTTCTTCAGAGAAGTCCAAAATGTGAATTACCATTAGAATGCCCACTGACTTGCTTAGTAAGCAACAGAAAAGGTGCATTTACAAAAACTAGAAATCCACAGAAGTGCTTCTTAGTGAACATCTTTGCTTGACCCTTTTACAAGGAACATACACAAAGTTTCAACTTAATCTGAGTGGCGGTTCTGGAGAAGAAGTGACAAGTAACAAAAACACACAAAAATTCACAAAAACATTGCAGCAATACCTGGTGAACAAATTCAGAACTAAGAGTCCCTAGGATTGTCCTTCTATAACATCAAAGCAATTGGGTGTTCGGTTATGGAAAAGAAGATATTGTAAGATTTGTCTAAAAAAAAAAAAAAAAAATCCAAAATATATAGTATACATTTAAAATACTCCTGTATATTTGGTAACTTTTGCTGCAAAACTATTCAATGAATTGAATGTGACTTTAACATAGAATCCAATGGGAGTACAACCCTCCAGCCCACACAAATGTTGTGTATTGGGCTGTATATTCACTATGATTCAGCCAAATACACATACAACTGCTAATCGTGACCTCTCATATTAAATTTTGAGAGGACAGAGGATTTATACAGCAAGCGTCAAGTTTCAGTAAAAAAAAGTGACCTAAACCTAACGTATTAAGCAGTTACCTTGTCTAGAAGCTGACTTTGTGATTTTGGATACATGCTGAGAAAAGTTTTATACTTTTACCTGCTGAAGACCCTTTAATCGGGTAAAAGGCTCCGAAACATGTTGAGTAGTTACCCGCTGAAGACCCTTTAATTTATTTGGGCTAATACAGCCTATGTCAAAATTTTACAGAGGAACGTGTGCAATATGGACAATAGTACTTCTATGTATATAAGTCAGACAGGGACAGGTTAGCTTATGGAGAGTAAAGAGTTCGGACTGCGGAATAGGGTAATGACTACTAGGAAGTTGTTTTGGACAAAAAGACACAAATACAAATATGTCTGAGAAAAATTTTACCTGTTCACAAGTGGCCACCCAGCAGTTTAATACTTTGTTTGCTAATACATGTAACCAGGTAACAGTGATATACCTGTACCTCCAATACAAGGCATCCATATTACTTTCCCACCACAACTGCATACCTGTTTGTCTTAGTAACCCTAGTCTCCCAAGGCAAGATAGGGGCAGCTGCCAGTTTGGGGAAGCCAGATATTACTAATATTTTAAAAATAAAAAATATTTATTACAGGCAAATAAAATCTGTTCTTGTAACCAATTTAGGAAGCACTAAATGAATATGACTTTGGTATTTGGAAACTTTGAATTTCAATAAAAGATGCCAACTTTGTGAGAAAAGGGTATTTAGTCCTGTCTGTGACCAGTCTTTCTTAAGACCCTTTCTCAGTTAATTCGTTAAAAAACAAAATAGCTAATGAATATTATAAAATTAAATGGGGGTGGTGGTCGGGGTGGGGGGCTGGTGGGGTGGTCATGGCGTCGAGCTAGAACAGGCCAGACTTCTGTACCACAGCTGCCAACATAGTTCATGGTCCTCCGACACTACCTTGCCTGACCGTAGACCTGCTGTAACATGTTACCAAAGTGTGCCTGCATATTTTGGTTGCCTGTTGCCCGGTGTTTTTTCACCGGCACCGCTGAATGAATGGGATCGGAACCCAGTCAAAGTTACAAGACTCTTTTTTTTTTCACTCCTCGCCAGGATCGTTAGCGGCCTGGCCTGTTCTAGCTTGACCCTATGACATGGTTTATACACCTGTCTGGCCACAGATTTCAAGACTTTTCCACACTGATTTGTCCAAAGTTCCAAACTAACTTTGGGTTACATCAGGGCCAACACATAACAAAAACTAGAACAGGCTGATTTTCCGATAGGAAATCATATGTGTCCCCGTGCGCCCTTACTATTGGCACTCTTATTTTTATAAATAGGCATACCGATTCCAATGATCTGTATACAGATATGGTGAAGGTACACTCTTCATTGATAATTTAAAACGTTGATTTTTGATGAAATGCCCACGTGACCTTCAAAAATAGGTCAAGGTCATACATCTGCAGTTACAAGCAAGGTCTTACAAAAGTACTACATAGAAACATAATCACACAAAATGTCAACCTCTCTAAAACAAACCTTTTTCGACTGCATCTGCAATGATTTTTAAAAAGTGGCCATGTGACCTTGAAAATAGGTCAAGCTCATCCATCTACAATCCCAACCTTGTTCATATTATGGTACATAATCATGCAAAATTTCAACCTCCTAAGTCAAATCCTTGCAGAGATGCTGGATCCATGTAAATTTTAGATGACATGCCCATGTGACCTTGAAAATATATCAAGGTCAGCCATCTGCAATCCCAAGCAAAGTTTAATATAGGAACATCTTCACATAAAAATTCAACTTCCCAAGTCAAATCTTTCTTGAGTTATCATGTCCACATTGGTTTTAGACGAAATGCCCACATGACCTTGAAAATAGGTCAAGGTCATACATCTGCAGTTACAAGCAAGGTCTTACAAAAGTATTACATAGAAACATAATCACACAAAATGTCAGCCTCTTTAAGTCAAATCTTTCTCGAGTGCATCTGCAATGATTTTTAAAAAGTGGCCATGTGACCTTGAAAATAGGTCAAGGTCATCCATCTACAATCCCAACCTAGTTCATATTATGGTACATAATCATGCAAAATTTCAACCTCATAAGTCAAATCATTGCAGTTATTGCATCCGCGTCAATTTAACATGAGGTGCCCATGTGACCTTGAAAAATACGTCAAGGTCACCCATCTGCAATCCCAAGCAAGGTTTTATATAGGAACATCTTCACAAAAAATTTGTCCACTTCTCAAGTCAAGATTTTCTTGAGTTATTGTGTCTGCAATGCACACAACAATGTGTTGAAGAAGCAGAAGTGGAACAACCAGACGCAAAAACAATATGTCTCCCCCCCCTTGCAGGGGTAGACATAATAACAGGTATCATTTAACTAAACTTCAACATTTCTGTCGGAAATGAATTAAAATACCCAAGTCTGGGCACAAAATATGATTTTCTAAACTTTTCAAGACACAAATGAGAAATTAAAGACCTTTCAAGGCCTTGAAGGGCATGACCTGAAATTCCAAACTTCTCCAAACTTTTCAAGGCTTGTATGAACCCTGGGAAACCAAATCAAGTCCCCATTCATTTGTATGTTACATAAATGTGCTTACTTTCCTAGCTCATATCTATCATTTAAAAACACTTTTAATACATCCATTGTGTTATCCTGTTAGGACAACTCTAGGACTACAACAGTGAGGGGAAATCGGTCCTTATTGTTTGATCCATTTTAAGATACTGTGATGTAGCCTGTTAATATGAAATAAGTTTTCATGGCAATATGTTTTACATCATCTTATCACAAAGCATAATCTGATGAATTAACATTTCAGAACCAGTCATTCATTTGTACATGTGTAATCTGTACTATCTGGGACATCAAAATAGACATAAAAAAAAAAAAGTCCAATACTCATGTTTCAACAATTTTTTGGTGTCCTGATTAGAAAGTTAGGTTTGCACTCATCACTTTGCTCCATTAACAAGTCAATTGAGCTTTAGAATAAATATACCTGCGACAGCTATATATATATATCCTTAAAAATCTATATTTTATTGAACTGTTGCTGCTTGAGATTCCTAGAATGTTTCGATAGTCAACTGAGTTATTGCAGTGAGATGTATATCAGCAGCAATTCGGAAAAGTCAAAACACTGAAGATTTTTCCCCCTTATGTTGTAGGCCTGGAGTTTTCCTATCAGAATAACACGATAATAATATTCAAAAGTGTTTTCATTAACAGAGATGAGCTAGCAAAATAACCAAATTTAACATGGAAGTGAATGAGGATTTGGAATTGGTGTCCCCACAGCCTCATTCTAGTTTCTGTCACCAGATGTCAGTAGTGTTCCAAATATGGCAGGGACTTTTGAATAGGGTGTATTCATTAGCTATTTTGTTTTACAACAAATTAACTAAAAAACGGTCTTAAGAAAGACTACTCCATGATGTTTTGTGGCGGGAAATCAATATGCATGTCTCATATTGTTACATTATCTCGGGGGAGTGTATATTCCTTTGATATCATGTACTGAAATTTGGTTGGGTTTGTCTCCATTTGATTTTTTTCACACCATGAAATGAGACACCCCATTTCAGGCAATCTTTTTTACAAGACTATCTTTGGTCTTATCCTCAGGAAAGACAGGGTTGTTGTCAACATATTTGAAAAGGGTTCCATCCTGGACTATGTACACACACTTTGAATTTTGAGCCACTTCTAGTGTATTTCATTGATAAGTTAAATTATTTTTCAGCTGTCAACGTTTGAGATTTGTTTTTGATTCAACTGTACCAGATATATTTATGTCAAACCACATGCCAATTCATAGATTGCATGTTCTGTGCATATTGTAAATACTTTGTGCATGGTGCTTGTTGTAAGCCTCCAGATTAGTTCTGTGTAACTATTTAGGCTAGGTAATTCATGTTTTATATATATATATATATACATATATATATATATATATATATATATATATATATATATATATATATGTATATATATATATATATATATATATATATATCAATCAGTGTTAGAAATAAGGAAAATTTTTCACTTGTCCTCAGACTGAAAATTTTGGCAAAATGGGCAAGTGCAGCAGCAGTTTGACTTGTCCGTCATAATTTTCACTTGTCTTGGACAAGTAAAAAGGCCTTATTTCGAACCCTGTATATATATATATGTTTAAATTAAAATAAAATAAAAATTAAAACATCATTCATAAAAATATTAAGGTGGAAGATCTGATGCCAGCACCTTTGGATAACCTATAATCACTTTTTGATATTTTTGGATTGTTTGATACTTAAACTACATGCTCCCAAAAACTCAGATGTGTAAACATAAAACTTATATGAGAAAATTGAGCTCAAAACTCCACTGTAAAGAATGAACAGTTTCAGCAGTGCTGAGCACATGGGGTTTGCTTGGGTGGGCATGATAATGAAGTATGTCATTGTTTGCACAATAATTAGCCAATAACCCATGTGCGAGTATACAAGAACAATGGTTTAATTGGCCTGTGAATAACTGAAAAGTCACGCCCCAATGGTCTTGCCGGATGTCTTGCAAGGGTGTGGGTATTTTACAAAGAAATATAGTAGGAAGATGTACATTTACCCTAGAAATTGCCCACAGATACCAGGGATACATTTTGTATGAAAAATGTTGAAAAGAAAGTTTTTCATTCACACTTAGTGTTTTAAATACTTTAATTCTGAGATGCTCAGTCAATGGTGGAATATACATTTTATTCAAATTTATCAAAGTTTGCCAGACTTTCTATTGTTCTACATATTCACTCATGCATTTCAGGCACATAGACTATTTGGAAACCAATTGAGTCACTCACAAGGGTCACTGATAGGGAACAGGAAACCATTAGCCATGGAGAGAAGAATGGGTAATTCAGACAAATCACTATCATTGTTCTGACTACTTTGAAATTCTCTATTGATGTAAAAATAAATTAGCACAATCCAATTACTGGGCCACAAATATGAAAAGCTGCATGTGAACCCACACCCAAACAAGCCAAGTTATCAAAAAATCTATAGGTTTAATGTACTTGTGAAAAAAAACAAATGTGTAACATTTGTCCAAAGTTACCAGTCTCACATGCACAATAGCTTCAGATCTTCCACCTTTAAAAGAGTTCTCATTGCAGGTCCCAGGATGGAACCCTGAGTGACACCCTTGAAAATGGAGTTCCAGGAGCTGGTAGCATCAAGGATTTCAACTCTTTGTTTCCTGTTTGAAGGTAATATGTGAGTAGATTAATGGGAGAAACATTCGTTTCACAAGCATGAAGAGCTCTGACTAAATAGTCTCTCCAACAACTAAACCTCTCAGTTATTGTGCTCGGGAGTATTTAGCTTACTAACATGGTACACACATGCATACTAGGATTTTCAGTATCTTCAATACTGGTTTGCTGAACCTTAGAGACTTCAAGCTGCAGAACCCAGCAAACACGAGATAATTATAAGAACAGCTGCTCTCAGCGGGACTCCCATTCACTAACTAGAGGAAGCACTGTCAATCAGACAGGAGATTGTAAAATATGATTGTTCTTGAAAGAATGTGGGACATTTCCAGTCCAATCTGGAGGGCTGGAGTCTCTTGCACCATGGAAATTATAGGCAAGACCATAAGTGCGAGCATTAATCCTTTTAGCCGTTAACGAGGGAAGAAAAATTCTTAGTGACATCACTGGTTCCGGGTGGCATAAGCTGCTCAACTCGGGTTGACTCATCTACACTTATGGTTGCGGACTTTGGCGTCACTGGGTCTATCTTTATCGATGCATCAGGTTGACTATTTTGCCATTTGTTTTGATGCTTCCGGTTACCTGCGAAATTTCAGTTTCAATGCTTTCATGGTTAAAACTGGTGCCAATTGGGGTTTGTTTCAATAAAATTGCTAAATTAGAAGGCTAGTTATGGAATTTTGTACCTTGTGTTTTTTCATGAAAAAAGCCCAAAGATACAATTTTGTAATGTCAATTTTCTTTTTTTTTTTGCTGCCACAGCCCACCAAAGTTATTTAATTTAAATGAGTTAAAATACTAAATCACACTTAAAATGATGTAAACATCACCAGTGGGCAGTTGCAATGACAATTTTATTTGGTTGAAAAATGTAAAAATTTCGTCACATGAGCGATCACATATCTTACATGCACAGGAGAAAACAGCAGAACTGTCAAACCAAATGTTGTGCGAGATCTCGCTCACCAAACAAAACTCACACTTCTAGCTGACCGGACAGGGAGCAGTGTTTAAAATCTAATGATTACCATAGGCAATTAACCGAGTAACCCCTTGACTGGGCTTGTGCTAGCCATTCGGCATAGGCGAAAAAAGAACCAAACTGCAGAAAAGAAACTTTCAGATGTTCACCAATTTGGTGAAAATAAAATTGTGTTTTGAACAAGTTAATTCCTGGGCTTAGGCCTACCAGCATAAAATGGACTTTGTCATGTTTTTTCAGACAAAACTTTATTAAGCATAAAAATGAACCTTAGAGAACAGAAACTATCGTTAAAGTGTTTCTTTGCCTCTGCCAGGCAAAACTGGACCACATATCGGCCATGTTGCACCTGCATTGGCCTGTCTGGCAGGTGGTCAAATGCCTGCAGAAACACAATGCTAAAACACATACGTTTTGAAGATCTCGATCTTGGGTTTTGTACATGAGCTGTGCCAATGGCTCGAATCTATCTATTAATGATCATACTGAGGGTTTCTTGGTCCAATTTAATGCCCGAGAGATATGAAAGTAAAATCTGCGGGTACAGCCAAGAAAACAGGTGCACGTCAACTCCTCAAATCCCATCTCAAGAAAAACCCAACTTGCCAACAGGTCGCAGAGACAAGTCTGTGAAGGGACAACTGATCAATGCGTCAACTAGTCAAACATAACTTACCTGTATGGATCAGTGTTCCATGTTTAATCGACACTATTTCCATTTTCTTTGTAACCTACATTGTTTGCAGATAAAACATATTAAATGATAACTGATTGTTTGCTTTGTTTGTCTCACCCTCACTTTCTATTTTGCCATGCCAAGAGTGAATGGATAAGGTATCTGTCTTGTTCGTTCACCCCCCCCCCCGGGAGTAACTAGTCACAGTTTATATGAGAAACAGGGAGTGTGTTTATATGTGGAGTTTATAAGAGAAAATGCTATAAAGAAATGACAATTAACTTGGAAAAAGGGAATGACTTCTTTTTCCATACTGGTCCTGTAGATCGGGTATATTCAAATATGAAGATTGACACCCCTTCCATAGTATGGCTTACACTTTTTTGCTACTCTCACAAGAATAAATGAATGGATACAAGACAAGACATAAATATCCCTACTACCATATTGCTTACTATTGATATATAATTGATTTTTGACGACCTTTGACAACTTTTCAATAAGGCGATTTCGATGAATTGAGGAGTTGGCGCCTTGTCGATTAGACCAAATGACGATTCGACTAGTCAACCAACTGACATTTCGAATTGATGATTCGACATGTTGTCTTTTGACAAGTTGTCATGGATCCCAAGAAAACATGGCTGACATGTGAGCATGTGTGTGCTGCCACCAAGTGGCCAATGGCTGCAAACTTTTAAAATATACTGTCTGGGTACTGGCCTACATGTTGAAATGACATGAGAATAATATCTCAAGTCTTTAATTAGTTTGCTTCAACTTTCACATTCACTTTTATTCACATAATAGTGGCTTATTTTGACTGATTTAATACTTCTGTGTGTTATATACAAATTAACATTAATTTTTGTTGGATGTGATAAACTGTACATGGTGGTCATGCATGTGCTAACCTCAAATTGTTTTTATACTTTTGGTCACATCGAATATTTTATAAGTGTCAAAGAATATTTATTTGAATATTATTTCGCACATACTGATATAAATATGAAATCTGTTGGTTTTTGTCTTTTACAAGTAAAAATTGTTATCTCATCCACGGGGACATCCCCCTCCCCTAAAAATCAAATTATTTTGTGAACTGTACCTTTTTTCAGTTTTGACAAATTCTTGCTTTATGCATATATTGTATTGTATACAGAAGTTTGCTCAGAGTCCATCTTAATATCAGGTCCCTGCTGAAACCTTCTTGTTAAGGCCGAATAAAAAAAAAACAAGATTGTTGCTCATTTCCGCGCACATCAAATTTTTCAGCAGCATCACTTTTTTCTTCTAATTCTTTCAATTTAGTACAAGGCCTCTTCCTGTTTATTATAAACACATATTAAATCACATTCCACTTACGATTTTACTTTAAGAAATCCCGCAAATCTAGTGTTAAAAGAAAGATGCAGGTCAGAAAGGGCTTATCCAAGAGGCAAGACAAGTGAACTTAGTTGCAGACAATTTGTTTTGATACCTCACTTGTCCCAGTTTAGTCTATTAATAATAATTTGTCTGTCTACTTGAAAACAAGTGGAAATTTTACTTTTAATTCAATCACCGCATGTGTGCTGCAGTCTGATTCACTCTGCTTCCTCAGATGTGACACTTTATCAAAATTTTACTCATGGTTACTTAGTTAATCTCTTCATAGTCTACTTGTTAACCTGTCGCTGATATTTCCCTGTGATGTGACCATTTGTATTTTTAAAATTGAAAATGAATAAAACATGTATTGCAAACACACAGTGGTCATTTCTGTCAATGAATTGAGTTTTGTACTTTATCAGAGCATGGCAGAGGGTGATAGGTTAGCCTGGATGTTGGGGTTGAAAGGAGAGACGCCAGGAAGTGGAGTAGGGGTTGAGTTAGTTAAGGGCTTTCTGGTGAAGTGCTGGGAAAGGAGAAGTAACGTGTTAGGTTTGAGGGAGTCTGAAGCCAGAGTAGGGAACTGAGAGAGGGGAAGGGAGAAGGTAGCCCTTATAAGGGCTCCCACGGCTCTGTCTATGGCTTCACAGACAGGGACTGTGGGCATGCCGAGCGCAAGATGCGATTGTGGGATAGGTGTTGATTTCTTGGCCTCCTTTTCAGGACCACGGCAAACAAGTGGCGTGCCAAAGACAATTATTATCACGGGGTGGCGCCACCAACATATCTATTTTTAGATTTATCTTGGATTCTCCAAAGGCATTGAAAGCAAGCCATCATGCATGCTATTAATTCTAATTGGGTACAAATTGCTAATAGCAATGCTACATTTCCTCAGCATGGGCCTCTAGCAGAAAACAATTACTATTAAAAAAAGCAAAACAAACAAATAAATAAAAAGTGGCGGTTGGCTCAGTTTGCAATTGGCAATGGTACAATTTTTGAACCCCTCCATTTCAGAATACGATTACATTCACGGCGTATTTGCACTGAGCCAAAAAAATAGCCATTATTGTGGTTAATTTTAATGTGATCATACTGTCGTGCTCAGTTGCATCTGCTCACAAACACCCGGTGAATGGCGACGACAAACAAAAGTCAGAAACCTGTGGGACGGACCCAGCGCGTTGGTTTACATACGGGTAACCGCTGGTGGCATCTTCTCGATGCACATTCGCGTGCGGTGCAGTTCATCGATTCAAAATTGCACCTAAAAACAACATACCCTTCTTGCATTCTTCTTCGGAATATCTCTTATAACCAAATATATGGAGCCATTGCTCAGAACTTACCTATTTTTCGCGAATTCCTACAAACACCGGATTTGTTTTGGTTTGGGTAACCGGCACAATTGTAGTCTGAACCCACGCTTCTGAAAGGCAATGGTCGGGTTGATTTGGACATAGTTTCCTGGATGCTGATTGGTCAGTATGGAACCTGAATCATAGAATACCATACCTTGATATTGTGGTTTGCCCGCAAGTCTGACTGATGCCCGTAATATTCATTGACGCTTCAGGTAACTGGACGATATCTTTGCAACCCATGCCATGGGCCATGGGCCTATGCTATATCGGTCGATCAAATTATACGCAGCTTGCCTACATAATGTCAACATATAATGATTAAAGATTCAAAGGTTTTATTTCACATGTACACCCTCTGGGAGCCAGGTGGTAAATCACATGCACAAAATAAATACATATTATTATTATTTGTATGCTGTACCACGATGACCATGTATCAGTTTATGTATAATAAAGCTTATTTCTATATTCATATGCCAGGGCTACATACTTACAATAGAATAAAGGTCGATATTACCCTTCCCCCCTTAAACCGGCCAGAACCGGCTGGTGGTCAAATGTCGTCTGCATCAGCGTTTTCAACTAGTAATTTCAACAGTAATGAAAACAATTTTGACTGAGAATTGCAGATGAGCCCTATCAAAATCACATGCCTCAGGTAAACAACTTTCCTTGGCATGAGTTGGGCACTTAACTTATATCAAGGAAAGATGTTGACTCGTGTGTCAATTCAAGGGGAAAAGGGTTAAAGATGTGACAGTATTCTCTTATATGAGGTTTAATCGCTATTTATGATTACTGTAAGGCTTAAGCGTCACTCTCTCTGTTGACTGAAAAAAAATGGTATGCTAGTAAACTCATAAGCAATATACACGTGTGTGTGTGTGTGTGTGTGTGTGTGTGATATTATTTTATCCAGTATATGTCAGGTGATAACCCAAATAAATATAGGGAATTTTTTTTTAAAGATCCCCCCCCCAAAAAAAAAACAAAATAACAAAAAAAGGATTAAAAATCAAAAAAAAAAAAAAACAAAACAAAAACAAAAAACAAAAAAAAAAAAAACAAACAAACAAAAAAAACCCAAAGACAAAAACAAAAACAAAACAAAACAAAACAATAAAAACAAACACACAAACAATCATCCCCAAAAACTATGTAAGAACATTTCCTTTAAAATCAAATTTGTTTGCGTGCCTTCAGAGCTTGCATAGTATAAAATCCAACAATATTGACCTTATGTCAAAGGGCTGCATGCACATGTAGCAAGACATAACAGACCATAAAAAGTACAGACGCAGTCTTATTAATGTTGAATCTTGGACACACCATGACTCGGTGGCCAGGTGGTATAGAAGTGTTCACCATTCTGCTCTCATTGAAAAGCATTGCATCACATGATGATTCTTGCTTCCTCCTTTTTAATGGCAATAATACATTTTCTGTACAAAGTTGACTCATTGGGGAACATGCATATACTTCTCTTTGAAGATCTGACACGGTTAGGTTCACTGCAGTCTTTTGGCATGATGCTCACATGGCTACACTTTTACAGTTTTCTCTTTTTCTGACAGCTTTATGTGAGGAACCTTCCCAGTGAAGCGACCTGCAGTATGTTTTTGAAACTCGAGATTTCCTAGTTGTCATCTGCTTTATATAGATCTGTGGAAGCTTATTCATGCAGGGGGACATTACTCACTTCATTATCCATGTTGAAAATCTGAACATTAAACTGTATCTATTTCCAATCTGACTACAAATGTGCCCGACTTTACAAACCTTCTGAAACACTAATTGCTACAGTTAAGTATCATTTCACTTCTTCCTCTTGGTTGATAAGCAGGCTGTTTCATTTGAAATAGTTTTCAGTACTGTCGGCAACTCAGTAAACACAACGGATCTTTATTTTCAATCAGAGCTCTGCAATTCTTTTTGTCTGCTGTAATACTCAAGACTGGTACTCTTGGCATTTCTCTGGCTCTCCATTTAATCTTGCTTATCCAGCTATATAAGTCTCATTTAGAAAACCAAAACTTATGGTCCCCCCGCCCCTCGGCTAGTGGCTTGAGATTATATCTTGCCTTGATTGGAATTAGACTTGGCCCGAGCTAGAGGACATGCAAATTGTAAATCCTTGTGTGTGTGTGTGTGTGTGTGTGTGTGTGTGTGTGTGTGTGTGTGTGTGTGTGTGTGTGTGTGTGCGTAAAATTTATTTATTTATATTTAATGAATTCATCCAGTGTGGCTTTTCAGACCTAAGCGCTGTTCTTACAACGGGACAGTGTGCATCAAGATTATATTTGCGCATAAATTATAAGTACAATACATGTACTGCAAAATGGCATATTCATTTGTAACAGTGCATAAAACGGTACTAGATACTAAAAGGCTGGCTCTCCAGACACAGAGAGACGCACGCACAATATATGTACAAAAACAAACAGGACATAACAAAAAAATTACTAGAACTATCATAGGTGAAAATACAAAATGTGTAACCAGTACAATCATAGGTGAAGTAGACAGTATCACAATATATAAAATATGGAATTGACAGAAGGACCCCGATAAATTTACAGCATAAAGATAATACACAATCTGCAGAATGGACACTCTTTTACTCTTCTTGTAATATTATTGGCTGTTTGAGGAAAAAAAAACACGTTTCTCCCTCAGGAATGCACAGACAGACATAAACAAAACGTCTGGTATCGGCTATATACTTTTGAACAGCTTCAAAAATTTTCAATATTTAATGCATCCGATAATTTTTGGGTACCAAGAAGGAAATTTCTACTGAACGGTTGCTAGCAATATGGGCTATAAAGGTAGGGTGAACATTGGGAGCAATTAAATGTATAGTGTTACATGAGAGATTTTTCCTGAGAGAGAGAAGAAGAGGGGACAGAAGAAGAAGAAGAAGAAGAAGAAGAAGAAGAAGAAGAAGAAGAAGAAGAAGAAGAAGAAGAGGAAGAGGAAGAGGAAGAGGGAGAGGGAGAGGGAGAGGGAGAGGGAGAGGGAGAGGGAGAGGGAGAGGGAGAAGGAGAAGGAGAAGGAGAAGGAGAAGGAGAAGGAGAAGGAGAAGAAGAAGAAGAAGAAGAAGAAGAAGAAGAAGAAGAAGAAGAAGAAGAAGAAGAAGAAGAAGAAGAAGAAGAAGAAGAAGAAGAAGAAGAAGAAGAAGAAGAAGAGAAAGAAATGTTTCGCGTTTTCAGTGGAATGGGAACATGAACAAACGGGATAAGGAATAATATTGACTATGTGAAGGTCACAGTTTATAGCTCAGAGAAACCTAGACACATATGGGTATAGAAGTCAGGGATATTATCAACAGCAAGCATAGTAGCTTTGAGTCTGGATTTAAATATTTGTAGAGAAATAGAATCTTTGATGTCATAGGACAGGTTGTTCCGTGGCTTGATATTATCGAGGAGAAAGGAATTACTATATCGCTGAGTTCTATATCGATGGCGAAAACGCAAAACCACCTATCTGCATTTTTACAATTTCGAGTAAAAGAGAAATGAAGTTTTGCAGATCTTAAAATAGTATAAAAAACAGCATATACTCAAATGTTTTGGACATATTTTCTTGATTTTCATCACAGTATTAACAAAAATGATCCTTTCCAAAAAATTGTGAAAAAAGTTTTTTTTGCTCTGTCAGCAATATTTATGTGGCCGATAGGAGGTTTTGAGCTTTAGAGTTTTTTTTAAAAACGGTTTTTTAAACGGGCAGTTAGAAGGTTTTGCATTTATGTATACTAGGAAGCAATGATCTCCATTTGAAATAAAAATGGCATTTGTGATCGCAAAGTGGTCACTTAAAGAACAAAAATGTAAATTGGGAGCTATATGCAATATCAGACATGGAAATAAGTTCAGGGTCATATTATTTATTAAATGATTATTGCAGTTATTGAAGGCATCATTAGGATGTCTGTACTAGATAGAACGGGTGGCTGTATTTCTTCCATACTTACCGAGTGTGCACCAGAATCATTCCGAACAAAAGCCACCACCAGCGCCCCCATCCCCCAAAAAGTTAGGATTATTGGCAGTATTTTCAAGGATGGCCTATCGATTAATCATCTACTTTTATCAGTGACATTAATGGCATAAACAGGAAAGTTTAGGCCTACCAATGTCACCAATGGACCGACTTTATAAAATGCAACACCTATTCTTTATTAAGTAATGGTTAAAACTGTGTTTTTCCTTGACCTATTCTTTATTAAGTAATGGTTAAAACTGTGTTTTTCCTTGATTACTCCAAAACTAAATGTCGTTACCATGGTAACCAATAAAAACATACATCAGCCATTAAATTGATAGTACACTTTACCTCACCTTTAACTTCAGGCTCTTATCGTCCAATTAATACCCAATTTAGCTAGGTATTTTTTTTGTTTAAGGAAAGATTTACCATCAGTATTATCACATGTATCATTTCTCAGCAACGCGCAGCGCTAGCCATAAAATTGCCATATCCACAAAAATCTACTCATTTTCAGTTATCTATACATTTGAAAGAACGTTACTAGGCGACCCAAAACACTCTTTCATCCTTCAATTGACCTCATTGTTTGTGCAGAAAGACTCTTTTTACATTTTAACATCAAATGTGAAGAAAATTATTCCTGATAATTAAAACTGTAAATAAGTTTCTAATGTTTAATTGCAAATTTAAGTGATTTTTACAAATATTCTGTTGCTATGACAACCAACTTTTGACACCTATACTACCTCGAACTGGTCTCTTATGAAACGCTTGTATGGTAGGTATGCTAATATAAAGTTGTGTATGTGTGTTAAGTTATGCTTTATAAGGTGTTTTTCCCTTCATCTCATGAAAAACTTAATTCCGTTGCCTTGGTAACTAAAATAAATACAAATTGACCATGAAATTGATAATACACCCTACATAACTTTAAATTTCAGGTTCTTATCTTTTGATTGATACCAAATCCAGCCAGGTCCAGGTATTTTTCCGGTTGAACAAAAACTGAAAATAAATTTTTAATAAGCCTTTTAAAAAATTTAGCTGCTCTACTATATCTAACCAGGGATGAAGCGCATTTTAATCTTAGGGACCCATGCATTTTTGTAACTTTGGTTATTTCTTGTTAAAAAAAACGAGGTCATTTTCAATGTTTGCATAAAAACCAAGTGCAAATACAATTGTTGTGAGCGTTTGAGCACTTCCAGACACTTTTGGGCCTAGTATGAGCAATAATACAATATTTTACCAACAGCTTGTAAATTTTATCATCAATCTGACTTTCCACTGTTATTAAATGTTTATTTCTGTTACCAAACACCACCTTGTGTTTGTATCTTGCTTAATGGTTAGATCAAATAACAAGATTCGACAGGTTAACTACATACGATTTACTTTGAGAGTGTTTGAAGTGACACACCTTGACACTGATTTATCCGATGCACATTGGAGGTTTTGCGCTTTAGAAATTCAGAGCACTGCAGATAGGAGTTTTCGACTTGTGGCTGCTGTTATGACTAAAACGGGAATTCGGATTTCGGAATAGTCACGAAACATCGATCTTAAGGAAAGGAAGAATCGTGCATTGGAAACTGGAAATCGTATTTTTTTCACTTAGGAGGTTTTGCGTTTTCGCCATCGATATGTGGGAGGTCGAACGGAAGTAGAATAGCGTTGAGTCCGACCAGTAAAACATTGGGGTAAGATGTTGGACAGGTTTGCAAGAGTGAGGTTATGATGCATTTTATAAAAGATAATTGTCTTGAGGTATTTGCGTCTGTCAGCAAGCGTAGGCCGGCCGAGTTCCTGAAGAAGTTTAATGTGTACAGTATGTCTTAAAGCACTAGTACATATTTTGGCTGCCTCATATGCATATTGGATGGATCCAAGATTGTCAGATTGGCCTTTGCCGCAGTTATCCAAGAGGACACAACTACATCCAAGAAAGGTCGAATCATGGAAAAGTACAACCTGACAAGAGCTCTGGGAGAATATTTAAAGCTGAACCTGTGTGGGAGGGCAATGCACAGGCTAGCTTTGTTAGTACTGCGAGTTATATGAGCATGCCAGGACAAGTTTACTACTGAGAGTAAGTCCAAGGTGGGTGTGGGTGTCATCCTCAGGAATGGCTGATTCACCAAGCTAAGCGACAGGGTGATATGGTTAATTGGTTTAGACAGAGAAAATAACTTACAAGGACTTCAAGGCATTTAAGATGACATGCCATAATTTACCCCAATTATGAATGACAAAAGGAGATCGCGTTTAAAGGACAAGAGGAACGCTCTGGATTTTGAACAATTTCAAGTAAGCTTGTGTCGTCAGCGAAAAGTCTGACATCACAAGTTATGTCATCAACAGGATCGTTTACATAAACCAAAAAAAGAGCGGACCGAGTATGGATCCCTAGGGTACTCCGGATTCAATATGTAACCAAGAAGACGTTTGACCATGAATAATATTGCAACACGCTGAAAGCAATTAGATAGGTAACTTTCGATCCATGACAGAAGGGGATTACAAATACCTAATCCTAATTGGCGAAGTTTAAAGAGAAGGCCAGGATGTCACCTTATCAAATTAGACAGTGTCATTACCATATCCAAACCGTAGTCCTAACGAAACAAATCCAAGTCAATTCCGAGCAAAGGCATTGTTCCTTGGTATGTATAGCTGAAACATATAAATTTATAGTTCGTATTTACCCAAAAGAGACCAAAACGTAAGTACAAAGGCCTTGGAAACGTCTAGAAAGGCCATTCTAGGTTTATTGGAATGTCCAAAGCCAATTATAGATGTTATGAACGATGTCTACGAGTTGCTTGTGGCAGAGTCGCTAAGCTTGAATCTAGAATTTTTTTTAAGTGAGAAGGTTATTGCCTGTCAGGCGTTTGTATAGTACATTATATATAAGTCGTTCTAAGATTGTGGAGACATTGCATTGAGAGATCGGGCGGTAAATACTTTGAATCTATCGGTGGGAATTTTCATAAACAGGGCAAACATTAGTTCTCTTCCAGGAACCGGGGAAATGGAAGAGGTTAAGGTATAGTTTAAAGATAATTGCCAGTGGTTGGCATATAGATTCAGCAGTATTTTTTAAGTAATAAATACCCTATATGTTGTCAGGGCCAGACGCAGAGGAAAGTTTGAGAGAAGATAAGACTTTTGTTACACTCTTTGCCTGAGAAGCAGACTCTAATGTTCTTGTTTATGTATGTTGCATTAGAAGTGTAGCATTAGGCCGCTTCGCAGACAATTACACTGTGGGCACCAGTATCAATGTCATGTGAGCGTGCCGTAAACCCTGGCAGAGGTGGGGCATCTACATCGGGGAAGTTTTGAGAAGTATGTGTTCAAATTTCACACTTCTCGGTGATGAAAAAAATGATCTTATCTTCTTCAATGATAGGAAGTATATCTGGGTGGATTTTACAACCTAGAACAGACTTAGATAAGCTCCACCATTTCTTAGGGTTTGTATCTTTATCGTCAAATTGATTGCAAGGTTTGTGGAAATGTGATCTGATAGAAAACTTGATTAAATTTACGACCTTGATGCGAGACCTTTGTTTTCTTTTTTTCTTTGTTTTCTTTTTTTTTCTTTTTTGTTTGTTTGTTTGTTTGTTTGTTTGTTTGTTTTTTTTGTTTTGTTTTTTGTTTTTGTTTTTTGAACTGGTAAAACCTTTCGATTTTATAATGGACTTCATAAGGGTGGAGACCAGGTTTGTTGGCTGTACGCTTAAAGCGCTTTCAGGGCTCCATTACTATGTCGAAAGTGTTTTTCGATAACTGAAATTATATACCTAAACTGCCTCCGTACAAATACAACCAGAAACTAGAAAAAAAAAATTGCTTGACAACAAGTCTGTCTGTGTGTCTTTAAACTTTGCAAAAGTGTAAATGTTAACATTTGTGTTCAATGATAATCTAGAGTACGTTGAACACATGCACAATCTTTTAATTTGAAATTCGATTGCCCCTTCATCTAGAGTACTTTTGGAATGATCAAGCATTTAAATCTTCCAAATGTGACTACTTTGCAAAAACGAAAAAGATTTAATAACTATCATTTTTTTTCATTGGCATTCCTATATCACAAACTAATGGATTAAAGATAGATTGACACCGCCGTCTAGAATAGCTTTGAAGATATTCAACATGTACTAAGGTTCAGAATTATGCCTAATGATCATAGATTTAAATTCTAACAACTTTCATTTCCACTCCATTTGATGCGCCTATAAAGCATTAACCTTGGAATTGAAACCTCAATCTATAGCACATAATTTTGAAATAGGAGAACTTTGACCTAGACCTGACAGGTTTGCTTATGTCAAATCCTTTCATGTTCAATATGTCTTCAGAATATTTTTACTTAAGTTTCAGCTATATATGGTCATAAAACCAGACAAACACAAAATTTCTATACACATCTCTTCAGAATTAAATTTGGCATTTTTTCAATACCATCATAAGGACCACGTGTAATATGTGCATGGAAAATTGTGCCCAACAATATACAAAATGCAGCCCTCCTAAAATCGTTTAAAAGGTGCCTCAAAATTCACATTTTACGTAGTAACTTGTAATATTTACCGTAGTTCAGTAAAAGTCTTTCTTATCCTACTCTCTATTCACATATTTCTTTGAATGAGTGCCCTGTCAGCGTGGATGTCACATAAGTACCGTTAGGTTTTCCCCCTCTGGCTGAAAATCATCTACATTTTTGTACACGTGTACCTCATGACACCAGCCCTGTTGCAAATTATTCATTGTTTATGTATTTGTATTTGATCATTTGTTATTTTTCACTCCTCTCCAGGACCCATTCGAGGCCTGGCTTGTTCTAGCTCGACACTATAACCGCCCCCTCATTTATTATTATCATATCCATTAGCTATTTTGTTTTATAACGAATCAACTAAGAGAGGGTCTTAAGAAAGACTAAGCTGGTATCATCAGCAAAAAGGCAAATATCTAAAGCAGTTTCATCATCAATATTTTTTAAGATAGATTGAAAATAGCGGTGAACCCAAAATGGATCCTTGGGGTACACCTGTCCTGAAAAAGCTACCACGAGGAAGACAGATCGTGAATTGTAATTCTACTATTCTAGTGTACTGTTTGGGAGGAAGTCTCCCAGTCTCTTAATGTATCAGATCTTCACAGAAACCAAATTGACGGTGAGTGTGACGAAGAGAACAAATTATCATCATCATGCTTCTCAATTATTAAAATCATGCAAACACGAGAAAACTCTGTTAATCTAGGCATATCAAAGGCGAAAAAGGATTACTATCAGAGTTCACAGTTTCGTTTTGCTTATCCTGATTAACTCGCTGCGACGATACCTGTATTCTATATATGTTCCCCAATATCATAAACTTTAATAAATCATTATTGTGTTCATTTACTACCAGTAAAGGAATCTCTATCCTGTGAAATACAATAACAAAGGTTGAAAAGGAAGCAACATTACACAATGTTCAAGAGCCGACTGTATGATGTCGTTAACTTATTAACTTACAGAAAAGGACTTATTGAGGAAGAACTTATTGAAACCACTGCACTTTGTTTACTCCGCTTTGGCAAGTGCATGGATTTGAAAGTAGTGATTAGTTTAAACGTATTTATTTAGTCTAGATAGCCCTATATAGTACATCGAGATGACTAATACATGGGTTCTCCAGAACATGGAGACACACAGCAGGTATGTACAAGACACACATGACAATTCAATGTTACCAGTGTATTATATCTGTGTAAACTCTGTACGAATATCAAGATTTGATTACTTGTAAGATACAAGTTAAACCAGTTTGAATTGAGTTCAATATTTACCCGTTAAAGAAAAAGGTGTGATACAAATGAATTTGCATAGTCCAACCGATGATCACAACAGTAACAGTAACGGAAACATTTAGTCGTTAAAGCGCCTGGTATCAATAATGTACCGATGGAGAGCATCACAGATCTGCATATTTAGGCAGTTATAGAAAGCTCGTTACTGCTACGGAGAAATACTTCAACTAACCTATCACTACCAATAAGAATTATAAGATGCAGGCTAACCCCCGGAGCAATCAAAGGAAAAACAGTATTAAGTAATTTGTTTCTCTAAACGATGTACTAGGGACAGAAGAGTAGGAAATGCTTGGAGTCTTCAGTGGGATAAGAACAGGCACAGGATGGGTCAGGAAGGATGTTAATTTTGTGAAGGTCGGAGTTTAGTCTAGAGAATCCTAGGCGTAATTGCGTGTGGCAAATATTAGCAAATCTGTCACCATGGAGATAGAACTCAGGAACGGTGTCTGTGGCTAAGAGAGGAGTTTTAAGTTTCGATTTGAATATATGTACTGAAAGCGAATCTCAAATGTCGAAAGGCAGCTTATTCCACTGTTTGATAGCATCTGGGAGAAAAGAGTTTCTCAGAGGCGATGTTCTACATCTAACGGGGCGCACTGACATTGAATGTGGGAGAGCACGTCCAACAGGAGGTGAGGGTACTAGATTAGATAGATAAGAAGGAGTCAGTTTGTGGTACATTTTGTAAAAGAGGACAAGCTTGAAGTATTTACGCCTGTCTGCAAGAGTTGACCACCCAAGTTCACGAAGTAAATTAACATGTGATGTATGTTTCAAGGCACCTGTACAAATTTTAGCAGCATTATACTGAATCGATTCCAATCGATCAGACAGCACTTTACCACAGTTGTCAAATAATACACAGCCGTACTCAAGGATTGGATGGATCATAGAACTATATAGTTTGACCAGGGATTTGCGTGACAGTTAATACTTGAACCTACGCAGTAAGGAAATTCTTTGACCAGCTTTATTGGTATTCCGTGTGATATGAGCTTGCCAAGATAAGTCACCACTCAAGGTGATACCGTGATGTGTATGACTGTCTGCCTCAGGAATCGGAGACCCACTCAAGAAAACCGGCGGATGATGAGGTTTCACTCGTTTCACAGAAAACATAACAGATAATGATTTGGTGGCATTGAATAACACTCGCCATAGCCTGCCCCATGTAGGTATTAGAGACAGATTGGTGTTTAGGTGGCGTGAGGATTGAACAGGGTTATAAACAATTTCAAGTATGCTAGTATCATCAGCGAACAATCTCACTTCGCACGTGACATTGTCCACTAGGTCATTTATATAAACCAAGAATAGGAGGGGCCTTAGGATAGAGCCCTGAGGCACTCCAGCCTGGATAGGAAGCCAGGCAGAAGATTGACCATGAATATAGTAACTCTTTGGAGGCGATTAGAAAGATAACTTTCAACCCAGGTAACATGATGATGCGATATGCCAAGCTGCTTGAGTTTGAAGAGGGGTCCAGGGTGCCATACCTTGTCGAATGCCTTAGAGACGTCAAGAAATACCATTCTGGCCTCTTTCGATAACTCTAGACCGTTGTAGATAATATGAAGTAGGTAGACAAGTTGATTGATTGTTGAGTCGCCTGCCTTGAAACCTG